>CM060308.1:20595936-20698436 GCA_030674185.1 Monoplex corrugatus | reverse complement strand
GTCTTGGGCTTCAATCCCTTGAGAATAATTATGAGCAAGATTGTAGTTTTGTAGTTGTTACAATCTTGGACATTGCCACTCTTGTAAAACCTGGAATATTCATCAGTGGTTTACAGATTGGAAATTTCAAGAATTTGTGATGCTTTATAAAGATGGTGCATTGCTTTTAGGCCTCCGCTTCCAGCATGTTTTAGTAATTCTCCTGGAACATTATTCAAGTCCTGGAGAAGAGTGGAAGAATGGTTCAGACGTTCGCCTGATAATAAGTAAACTCGAGGTTCCAGATTTTGCTCCTCTTAGAGACCTCGACTTTTCTCCTCAGTTTGACCGGAAAAACAAACTGAACGTCCTAGTTGTTCGGAAGGGGACGAAAAACGAGTCGGACCCGTGTGCCTTCTGGCTGTGCACGCTTAAGATCCCACGGCAATTAAAAATCTTGAAGAGCAAGGCATTGCCCGGTTGATTTGGTAAAAAACATTGGAGAGATAGTATAATCAAAGGACATAACTCTTGAGAATTATCTCCCATGTTGTATAGAACTTCTCAAATCTAACACAGTTTGCACTACCCATTCAGCTAGCATAGAAGCAGATACAAAGTACAAGAACAGTAAGCTCAGAACAGGAGTACAAAAAAACAGTAAGCTCAGAACAGGAGTGTAATGGGAAAATTGAGCAATCAGTCATCAATCAATGTCGAGCTTGCTCGGCTATCCATGACACGTTTCCTCCATCCCTCTCTGTCAGACATTGTAGTAGGTAGTTCATCATTGATGCTGAAACTAAAGATAAGTACATCAAACTAAATCTTGTATTTCTAAAGAAAGATGAATCAACTCGTGTAAAATTTAGCATATCTATTCAAAACAAATTGAGTGCTCTGAAAAATGTTGGGGAGAATGAGGAACGATAGACAAATTTGAAAAACTCAATAAATGAAGTGTGAAGAAATCCCTAGAGCTGAAACAAAAGCAAAGAAGAACTGTTATTGTTATTTTTGTTTAAAGCCCACCCGACTGCGTAGAGCCATGTCAGGGCTGTAATCGTTTAAAAACACACACATTACTTCAACAGCAGAATAAAGAAAAAGAAAATTAAGTACACATACTCAATGCCATCTAAGGAGATGCCTCTGGCGTTGACCACTCGGTACAATTTATCGCACAGGAGATTAAAAAAACATACCTGAATACAACTTTAAACATAACTTAATACACTAAAACATATATATAAAAAACGGGCTTAAATTACCTAAAATTGCTTCCGATATCTCATTTCCATAGAACCAAAAATGCACTTAATATATATGCACAATTATTGATCCTAAGAGAAATACGTAAGACTTTATCGAACACATGCAGGTGAATGGACCAGCAAGGCAGAAAATGATAAGAAGAAATGACAGAAAGCAAAGGAGGAAGAAAGAAACAAAGAGAGTGACAGAAAAGAGGAAATTTCTAGCACAGAATTTCCGGAAGGTGTGATACTATTTATACTGAAATAGCCCCGGAATTCCACGGAGGCAAAGAGATGACAAAAGAAATTTTAGGCTTGTTTGATGAATGTGGGAAGGTAAAAAGAAAAGAAGCAGAATACAAAAAGATAGACAAGGAAATCAGGAATAAGTGCAAAGGAGTTTGGCTAGAAACGCAGTGCAAAGAAACAGAGGACGAACATAAAACAGACCCTAAGTTTATGTACAGAAATTTTTTTTAAATGTTCATAGGAAACAGACATGTACATCAACTGTAGGCTGAAAATCAATTATCATATGATTCATCATCATTATCATGTGCCCTGCCGCATGGCGATGGCGACCATGGCCCTCCATATGTATCTATCCCTTGTCTCCGCAAGCACATCTTCCACCCTCTCTGTCCTCAGCCACCCTGCAAGTCCGTCCAATATTTCTCCCCGGGTCTACCTGATGTTCTTTTCCCTCCAGCTTTCCTGTTGTAACCAGGTGCTGTAATTCCCCTTTCCTCATAAAATATCCTATAAATGTTGCTTGTCTTTTCCTAATCTTCCTTATCAGTGATCTTCTTGTGTTTGCCTCCATCAAAACTCGTTTTTTTCTTTGCTGTTCACGGAACTCTCAACATTCTTCTCAGAAACCACATTTCGGCTGTCTCTATCTTGTTCTGGCTTTGCGTGCTGGCTGTCCACGCCTCACAACCGTATAACATTATCGGTTCTATATAACATTCAAGAACTCTCTTCCCGATGTTAATAGATAGGAATTTGTTGGTTAGAATGCTTTCCATCTTCTTGAATGTTGTTTTGGCTTGGCCGATTCTGATGACTATTTTTGACGTGCATCTGCCGTCTGGTGAGATGACCGTTCCCAGATTTTAAACTTATCAACCTGTCTCAAAGTTGTGCCATTTGCCGATATTTTGCATGAGGGGATTTCGTGATTTTTACTGATTACCATGACTTCAATCTTCTTGGTATTTAGTTCCAACCCTTTATTTTTGCTTTCTATTTCTATTATATTCACATATTCATGATTATTGTGGGAAAAAAACATAATATTAGATAGATGGGGAGAGTACATCAAAGACCATTTTGACGATAACAGAAAGAACGTTGAAGGATCACCAATAATGAAAGATGAAGTTAGATGGTACGATGAAAAAGATGAAACGAAGGAAAAGCCCCAGGACCAGACAATATTGTTATAGAAATGATGATGATGTTGACGAATTTGGTATTGAAAAAGTAACAGTCCGCCTAAATGAAGTTTATGACACTAGAACAGTCCCTAAGGATATTTCAAAGTCAATTTTCATTACATTTTCAAAGAAAACAGGGGCTGTAGAATGCGTACTACATCGTAAAAACAGCTTGATGAGTTATGTGACAAAAATTTTATTAAGAATTATCATGATTAGGCAAGGTATAGAATGAAAACAGAAATAGCAGAAGAACATGTGGATTTGCTGAAGGGAAAGGAACTGTTAATGCCATATATATCTGAAGAACTCTCATAGAAGGATCAATTTTGTTGAATAAGGATTTAGATTCATATTTTATCGATAATTCCAAGTCTTTTGGTCGGATAAGACACAAAGAATTGATAGACCAACCGGAAAAGCTCAATATTGATTCTTATTCTTATTGTTACTTAAAGGCCAGCCGACTACGTAGAGCCATATAAGGGCAATAACAGGAAAAAAAAGGAACAAAAAATTAAGTACACATGTCAATGCATTCGTGCACATAATCTAAAGAGATGCCCCTGACGTTGACCACTCCGTCCAATTTATCACAGGGGATTTAAAAGCATACCTGACTACAAATTTAAACATAGCTTAGGACACTAAAACATGTAAAAACGGGCCTAAACTACCTAAAATTGCTTCCGCTTATCTCATTTCCCTTGAGCCCAAAATGTATCTAATATACTCGTACGTACCGAATTACCAATCCTAAGAGAAAGTATGCAGATTTTATTGAACACATAAGGTGAATGTCCCAACAAGGCAGAAAATGAGAGGAAGAAATGACAGAAAGACAAAGAAGGCAGAAACAAAGAGAGTGACAGAAAAGAAGAAATTTCTAGCACAAAATTTCCAGAAGATGGAGATTCTGTTTATACTGAAAGAGCCCCCGAATCCCTACGGAAGAGTGATGGAAAGATCTAAAAATAACGAGAAACACGTTTTGGGAACAAACAGCAGCAATGAGAACGGAAAATTATACAAACATGTTTCAAAATATCAAAAGAGGGTTGGACAAGGATGTATTTAATACCAGATTTGTTTTCACTTCACAGCGAAACCGTCATGACAAACCTAGATGAATGGCTGGGAAAAAGTTTAGAGGAAAAATGATCAACAATTTTTTATGCAAATACATCGTTCTAATTGTAGAAACTGAAAAACCCAAAAACCACTACAAAATCTTGAGAAACTAAAAATTATCAGAAATATAGAAAAAACAGAAATAAAGGGCTGGAGCTAAATAGCAAGAAGACTAGTCATGGTAATCAGTAAAAAAAAACACAAGAAATCCTCTCATGCAATATAATAGCAAATGGCGCAACATTGAGACAAGTTGATAAGTTAAATATCTGGGAACAGTCATCCCACCAGACGACTGATGCACATTAGAAATAGCCAGCAGAATCGGCCATGCTAAAAAAAGCATTCAAGGAAATAAAAGCGTTCTTACCAACGAATGCCTATCAATTAACATCAGGAAGAGAGTTCTTGAGTGTTATTGAGAACCGATACTTTTGTGCGGATGTGAAGCGTGGACAGTCAATACGCAAAGTCAGAACAAGATTGAGGCAGCTGAAATGTGGTTTCTGAGAAGAATGTTAAGAATTCCATGGAGAACAAAGAAAACAAACGAGACAGTCTTCAAAAAGGCAAACACAAAAAGAACATTAATAAAGAAGACTAGGAAAAGACAAGCAACATTTATAGAACTTTTTATGGGACAAGAAAATTTCGAGCACGTAGTCACAACAGGAACGCTGGATGAAAAAAGAGCACCAGATAGACCCAGTGAGAAAATATTGGACGGGTTTGCAGAGTGGATGAAACAGAAAGGGTGGGAGATGTAGGCCTACTTGCAGCGACGAAAGATAGATTCGTATAAAGAGCGATGATCGCCAACGCCATTCGGCAGAGCACATGATGATGATGATGTCTTTCAATATTTGATACTCCTGTCTTTTAAAATGTTCTTTTCAAAGAGCCTCGGAGCATGAACTCTGAACAATGCTTTCATCAACTCAAGGCAACTACTTGTTCACTTGATCCTGTCCCTACGTTTTTGCTACTTTGTTCCTTGTATGCCATCATCCCATTTATGACTAGTATTGTAAATGATTGTCATTACGCTCCTTTCCAACACTGTTAACATGCTGTCGTTAAGCCTCTTCTGAAGAAATGTAGTCTTGATCTTGTAGTCTGCATCCCAATACCAAGCTTGCCATTTTTGTGGAAGATCATTGAGAAAATTGTTTTACAACAATTTCTTGTTTATCTGACAGTCAGTGGGGTTTTTTTTTTTTGCTCTTCCAAGTATGCCAACTGCCCATACCATAGCACTGACACGACACTTCTCAGGGCAGGCAAATGATATTCTGCTTGATTTGGATGGTGATGAGGCGTCTATTTTAACGTTTTTGATTTATCTGCTGCATTGAAACTTTCGATCGTGGCATTCTTCTGCATGGTTTAGAAGTTTTTATGGTATTTCAGGTTCAGTGCTTGCATCGTTTTAATCTTCTTCAGAGACAGAAAACAGTCTGTTTTTGTCGTTGATTATAGTTTAAAGTGTGCTGACGCACGTTTTAGTGTTCCACAAGGCTCAGTCTGTGGGCCAGTTCTGTTTATACTTTATACAAGCCCCTTTTCTTTTTTGATCAAAAGACAGTCTGTCTTAAGTCAGTCATTTGCAGATGATGCACAATTGTTTGATTCTTATCCTTCATACAAGATTTTTTCTGCTATCTAAATTATTTAGAACTGCATCACATATAAGTAGTTGGAAAACAGAGAGACTATTTTATGACAAAAAAGAAGCTCTCCTCGTCAGGTCAAAGAGAACAGAATCTTCTGTATTTGCTATACGTGTTAGCAGTTCTAACATTGTGTTGACACATTTAGCTGGGACTTAGGGTTTACGATCTGTGATGATACGTCATTTGAGTCTCACGTCTCTAATATATCATCTCGCATTTCTAGAAATTACTCGCATTAATAAAATGCCTTCCGTTAGATATTCGTCATTTGTAGGCTTTGTTCTCTTTTAAGAGAGCATTAAAAACATACCTTTCCAAGCAATACCATTTCTACATGTAGTATTAGTCTCATCTCTTTATCCTCTCTCCCCTTCGCTCCACTGTCTTATTGTACTAATGTGAATGGTTGTGCAATATGTATATGTTTCATCGATTTGTTTGCAAGACAGCTTCCGTGTATTTGTATTCGTCAACATGAGTGTGTGTGACCGTTTATGTGTATACGTGCATGCGTAGGTACATACGTATCTATGTGTGTGTCTTTGTTCTCTGTGTATGTATGTGTGTTGGTGTATATATACATGCTCATTTGAAAGAGTGTTATGGCCTCATATGCGTAGAGTACTGGTGTTTTCTTTTCTTGTTCTATGACATATTATGCTTATATCACTGATATATTGTTGACGGTCTTTATGTGTAACATTTTCTGTGAAATGCAAAATGCTCGGGAGCCTCCTTCCTGGGATGTTGAGCTGTGTAAATCTTCACTGTATCTTTATTACTATTACTATTTCGTTTTAGTTATTATTATTGTTATTAACATTATCATCATCAGTATTGTATAATTTAATTAGAGACAAATAACATACATCAAATATAATTAACTCTTTTACTATCTAAAAATCAGATCAGTCTATAACAGTTTTATGGATACTAAACAACGAATATTTAGTGTGAAAACACTTCAGTTCCTTGAAATTAAAGTTACTGATATTTTAGTCTGTCTATTATTAAAACATTGATATCACTGATATATGTATAACTCATATGTAGTGTAGACCTTCTCTGAGCCTGTTTCATACCCCGAAAATAAAATTTGTCATTGTTCTTGTTCTCTTTATCTCTCTGTCTCTATCTCGCTCTCTCTTCTATATTTTTCTGCTATGCGATGTATTGTTATATCGCCTTATGTTACTGGCAAAGACCTGATTTCATTAAAACATTGTTCATTCATTTTCCACCACCACCTCACCTACTTCTCTCTCTTTCTTTCTGTCTCTGTCTGTCTGTCTGTCTGTCTGTCTGTCTGTCTCTGTCTGTCTGTCTGTCTGTCTGTCTGTCTGTCTGTCTGTCTCTGTCTCTCTCTCTCCCCGAACATTTAGTACCGTATGTGCTGTGATGATACAAGTTTTGTTTCAGAATTGTGACGGAACCTCCAACACAGATTTCAAGAAGACTAAGACACGAGACAGCGTGAGAGAGGCCTTCAGTGCTTTCTTTGGGGATAACAAGACACTGTTGGTCAGTACAAATTTCTTTGTATGTTTTTATTTCGTTGTTTATTTTTGCCTGTATGTTGGAATCAGTAGTAGTTAAGTTGTTTATTGTTGCCTGTATGTTGGAATCAGTAGTAGTTAAGTTGTTTATTGTTGCCTGTATGTTGGAATCAATAGTAGTTAAGTTGTTTATTGTTGCCTGTATGTTGGAATCAGTAATAGTTAAGTTGTTTATTGTTGTCTGTATGTTGGAATCAGTAATAGTTAAGTTGTTTATGTTTGTCTGTATGTTGGAATCAGTAGTAGTTAAGTTGTTTATTGTTGTCTGTATGTTGGAATCAGTAGTAGTTAAGTTGTTTATTGTTGCCTGTATGTTGGAATCAGTAGTAGTTAAGTTGTTTATGTTTGCCTGTATGTTGGAATCAGTAGTAGTTAAGTTGTTTATTGTTGCCTGTATGTTGGAATCAGTAATAGTTAAGTTGTTTATGTTTGTCTGTATGTTGGAATCAGTAATAGTTAAGTTGTTTATGTTTGCCTGTATGTTGGAATCAGTAGTAGTTAAGTTGTTTATTGTTGCCTGTATGTTGGAATCAGTAATAGTTAAGTTGTTTATTGTTGCCTGTATGTTGGAATCAGTAATAGTTAAGTTGTTTATTGTTGCCTGTATGTTGGAATCAGTAGTAGTTAAGTTGTTTATTGTTGCCTGTATGTTGGAATCAGTAATAGTTAAGTTGTTTATTGTTGCCTGTATGTTGGAATCAGTAGTAGTTAAGTTGTTTATGTTTGCCTGTATGTTGGAATCAGTAGTAGTTAAGTTGTTTATGTTTGTCTGTATGTTGGAATCAGTAATAGTTAAGTTGTTTATTGTTGCCTGTATGTTGGAATCAGTAGTAGTTAAGTTGTTTATTGTTGCCTGTATGTTGGAATCAGTAGTAGTTAAGTTGTTTATTGTTGTCTGTATGTTGGAATCAGTAATAGTTAAGTTGTTTATTGTTGTCTGTATGTTGGAATCAGTAATAGTTAAGTTGTTTATTGTTGCCTGTATGTTGGAATCAGTAGTAGTTAAGTTGTTTATTGTTGTCTGTATGTTGGAATCAGTAATAGTTAAGTTGTTTATTGTTGTCTGTATGTTGGAATCAGTAGTAGTTAAGTTGTTTATTGTTGCCTGTATGTTGGAATCAGTAATAGTTAAGTTGTTTATTGTTGTCTGTATGTTGGAATCAGTAGTAGTTAAGTTGTTTATTGTTGTCTGTATGTTGGAATCAGTAATAGTTAAGTTGTTTATGTTTGTCTGTATGTTGGAATCAATAGTAGTTAAGTTGTTTATTGTTGTCTGTATGTTGGAATCAGTAATAGTTAAGTTGTTTATTTTGTCTGTATGTTGGAATCAGTAATAGTTAAGTTGTTTATTGTTGTCTGTATGTTGGAATCAGTAATAGTTAAGTTGTTTATGTTTGCCTGTATGTTGGAATCAGTAGTAGTTAAGTTGTTTATTGTTGCCTGTATGTTGGAATCAGTAGTAGTTAAGTTGTTTATTGTTGTTGTATGTTGGAATCAGTAATAGTTAAGTTGTTTATTGTTGCCTGTATGTTGGAATCAGTAATAGTTAAGTTGTTTATTGTTGTCTGTATGTTGGAATCAGTAATAGTTAAGTTGTTTATTGTTGTCTGTATGTTGGAATCAGTAATAGTTAAGTTGTTTATGTTTGCTGTATGTTGGAATCAGTAGTAGTTAAGTTGTTTATTGTTCCTGTATGTTGGAATCAGTAATAGTTAAGTTGTTTATTGTTGTCTGTATGTTGGAATCAGTAGTAGTTAAGTTGTTTATTGTTGTCTGTATGTTGGAATCAGTAATAGTTAAGTTGTTTATTGTTGTCTGTATGTTGGAATCAGTAATAGTTAAGTTGTTTATTGTTGTCTGTATGTTGGAATCAGTAATAGTTAAGTTGTTTATTGTTGCTGTATGTTGGAATCAGTAATAGTTAAGTTGTTTATTGTTGTCTGTATGTTGGAATCAGTAATAGTTAAGTTGTTTATTGTTGCTGTATGTTGGAATCAGTAATAGTTAAGTTGTTTATTTTTGTCTGTATGTTGGAATCAGTAATAGTTAAGTTGTTTATTGTTGTCTGTATGTTGGAATCAGTAGTAGTTAAGTTGTTTATTTTGTCTGTATGTTGGAATCAGTATAGTTAAGTTGTTTATTGTTGTCTGTATGTTGGAATCAGTAGTAGTTAAGTTGTTTATTGTTGTCTGTATGTTGGAATCAGTATAGTTAAGTTGTTTATTGTTGTCTGTATGTTGGAATCAGTAATAGTTAAGTTGTTTATTTTGTCTGTATGTTGGAATCAGTAGTAGTTAAGTTGTTTATTGTTGTCTGTATGTTGGAATCAGTAATAGTTAAGTTGTTTATTGTTGTCTGTATGTTGGAATCAGTAGTAGTTAAGTTGTTTATTGTTGTCTGTATGTTGGAATCAGTATAGTTAAGTTGTTTTTGTTGCCTGTATGTTGGAATCAGTAGTAGTTAAGTTGTTTATGTTTGCTGTATGTTGGAATCAGTAGTAGTTAAGTTGTTTATTGTTGTCTGTATGTTGGAATCAGTAATAGTTAAGTTGTTTATTTTGCCTGTATGTTGGAATCAGTATAGTTAAGTTGTTTATGTTGCCTGTATGTTGGAATCAGTAGTAGTTAAGTTGTTTATTGTTGTCTGTATGTTGGAATCAGTAATAGTTAAGTTGTTTATGTTTCTGTATGTTGGAATCAGTAGTAGTTAAGTTGTTTATGTTGCCTGTATGTTGGAATCAGTAATAGTTAAGTTGTTTATGTTTGCCTGTATGTTGGAATCAGTAATAGTTAAGTTGTTTATTGTTGTCTGTATGTTGGAATCAGTAATAGTTAAGTTGTTTATTGTTGTCTGTATGTTGGAATCAGTATAGTTAAGTTGTTTATTGTTGTCTGTATGTTGGAATCAGTAGTAGTTAAGTTGTTTATTTTGCCTGTATGTTGGAATCAGTAGTAGTTAAGTTGTTTATTTTGCTGTATGTTGGAATCAGTAGTAGTTAAGTTGTTTATTGTTGTCTGTATGTTGGAATCGTAATAGTTAAGTTGTTTATTTTTGCCTGTATGTTGGAATCAGTATAGTTAAGTTGTTTATTGTTGTCTGTATGTTGGCATCGTAGTAGTTAAGTTGTTTATTGTTGTCTGTATGTTGGAATCAGTAATAGTTAAGTTGTTTATTGTTGTCTGTATGTTGGAATCAGTAATAGTTAAGTTGTTTATTGTTGTCTGTATGTTGGAATCAGTAGTAGTTAAGTTGTTTATTGTTGTCTGTATGTTGGAATCAGTATAGTTAAGTTGTTTATTGTTGTCTGTATGTTGGAATCAGTATAGTTAAGTTGTTTATTGTTGTCTGTATGTTGGAATCAGTAATAGTTAAGTTGTTTATTGTTGTCTGTATGTTGGAATCAGTATAGTTAAGTTGTTTATTGTTGCTGTATGTTGGAATCAGTAATAGTTAAGTTGTTTATTGTTGCCTGTATGTTGGAATCAGTAGTAGTTAAGTTGTTTATGTTTGCCTGTATGTTGGAATCAGTAGTAGTTAAGTTGTTTATGTTTGTCTGTATGTTGGAATCAGTAATAGTTAAGTTGTTTATGTTGCTGTATGTTGGAATCAGTAGTAGTTAAGTTGTTATTGTTGCTGTATGTTGGAATCAGTAGTAGTTAAGTTGTTTATTGTTGTCTGTATGTTGGAATCAGTATAGTTAAGTTGTTTATTGTTGTCTGTATGTTGGAATCAGTAATAGTTAAGTTGTTTATTGTTGCCTGTATGTTGGAATCAGTATAGTTAAGTTGTTTATTGTTGTCTGTATGTTGGAATCAGTAATAGTTAAGTTGTTTATTGTTGTCTGTATGTTGGAATCAGTATAGTTAAGTTGTTTATTGTTGCCTGTATGTTGGAATCAGTAATAGTTAAGTTGTTTATTGTTGTCTGTATGTTGGAATCAGTAGTAGTTAAGTTGTTTATTGTTGTCTGTATGTTGGAATCAGTAATAGTTAAGTTGTTTATGTTTGTCTGTATGTTGGAATCATAGTAGTTAAGTTGTTTATTGTTGTCTGTATGTTGGAATCAGTAATAGTTAAGTTGTTTATTTTTACCTGTATGTTGGAATCAATAGTAGTTAAGTTGTTTATTGTTGTCTGTATGTTGGAATCAGTAGTAGTTAAGTTGTTTATTGTTGTCTGTATGTTGGAATCAGTAATAGTTAAGTTGTTTATTGTTGTCTGTATGTTGGAATCAGTAGTAGTTAAGTTGTTTATTGTTGTCCTGTATGTTGGAATCTAGTAATAGTTAAGTTGTTTATTGTTGTCTGTATGTTGGAATCAGTATAGTTAAGTTGTTTATTGTTGTCTGTATGTTGGAATCAGTATAGTTAAGTTGTTTATTGTTGTCTGTATGTTGGAATCAGTATAGTTAAGTTGTTTATTGTTGTCTGTATGTTGGAATCAGTATAGTTAAGTTGTTTATTGTTGTCTGTATGTTGGAATCAGTATAGTTAAGTTGTTTATTGTTGTCTGTATGTTGGAATCAGTATAGTTAAGTTGTTTATTGTTGTCTGTATGTTGGAATCAGTATAGTTAAGTTGTTTATTGTTGTCTGTATGTTGGAATCAGTAATAGTTAAGTTGTTTATTGTTGTCTGTATGTTGGAATCAGTATAGTTAAGTTGTTTATTGTTGTCTGTATGTTGGAATCAGTAATAGTTAAGTTGTTTATTGTTGTCTGTATGTTGGAATCAGTAATAGTTAAGTTGTTTATTGTTGTCTGTAGTTGGAATCAGTAATAGTTAAGTTGTTTATTGTTGTCTGTATGTTGGAATCAGTATAGTTAAGTTGTTTATTGTTGCTGTATGTTGGAATCAGTATAGTTAAGTTGTTTATTGTTGTCTGTATGTTGGAATCAGTAATAGTTAAGTTGTTTATTGTTGTCTGTATGTTGGAATCAGTAGTAAGTTAAGTTTGTTATGTTTGCCTGTATGTTGGAATCATAATAGTTAAGTTGTTTATTGTTGTCTGTATGTTGGAATCAGTAGTAGTTAAGTTGTTTATTGTTGTCTGTATGTTGGAATCAGTAATAGTTAAGTTGTTTATTGTTGTCTGTATGTTGGAATCAGTATAGTTAAGTTGTTTATTTTGCCTGTATGTTGGAATCAGTAGTAGTTAAGTTGTTTATTGTTGTCTGTATGTTGGAATCAGTAATAGTTAAGTTGTTTATTGTTGTCTGTATGTTGGAATCAGTAATAGTTAAGTTGTTTATTGTTGTCTGTATGTTGGAATCAGTAATAGTTAAGTTGTTTATTGTTGTCTGTATGTTGGAATCAGTAATAGTTAAGTTGTTTATGTTTGCCTGTATGTTGGAATCAGTAATAGTTAAATTGTTTATTGTTGTCTGTATGTTGGAATCAGTAATAGTTAAGTTGTTTATTGTTGTCTGTATGTTGGAATCAGTAGTAGTTAAGTTGTTTATGTTTGCTGTATGTTGGAATCAGTAGTAGTTAAGTTGTTTATTGTTGTCTGTATGTTGGAATCAGTAATAGTTAAGTTGTTTTTTGTTGTTTATGTTGGAATCAGTAATAGTTAAGTTGTTTATTGTTGCCTGTATGTTGGAATCAGTAGTAGTTAAGTTTGTTTATGTTTGCTGTATGTTGGAATCGTAGTTAGTTTTAATGTTGTTTATTGTTGTCTGTATGTTGGAATCAGTAGTAGTTAAGTTGTTTATTGTTGTCTGTATGTTGGAATCAGTATGTTAAGTTGTTTATGTTTGCCTGTATGTTGGAATCAGTAGTAGTTAAGTTGTTTATTGTTGCCTGTATGTTGGAATCAGTAAGTAGTTAAGTTGTTTATTGTTGCTGTATGTTGGAATCAGTAGTAGTTAAGTTGTTTATTGTTGTCTGTATGTTGGAATCAGTAATAGTTAAGTTGTTTATTGTTGCCTGTATGTTGGAATCAGTAATAGTTAAGTTGTTTATGTTTGTCTGTATGTTGGAATCAGTAGTAGTTAGTTGTTTATTGTTGCCTGTATGTTGGAATCAGTAATAGTTAAGTTGTTTAGTTTGTCTGTATGTTGGAATCAGTAGTAGTTAAGTTGTTTATTGTTGCCTGTATGTTGGAATCAGTATGTTAAGTTGTTTATGTTGTTGTATGTTGGAATCAGTAGTAGTTAAGTTGTTTATTGTTGCCTGTATGTTGGAATCAGTAATAGTTAAGTTGTTTATGTTTGTCTGTATGTTGGAATCAGTAGTAGTTAAGTTGTTTATTGTTGCTGTATGTTGGAATCAGTAATAGTTAAGTTGTTTATGTTTCTGTATGTTGGAATCAGTAATAGTTAAGTTGTTTATGTTTGTCTGTATGTTGGAATCAGTAATAGTTAAGTTGTTTATTGTTGTCTGTATGTTGGAATCAGTAATAGTTAAGTTGTTTATTGTTGCCTGTATGTTGGAATCAGTAATAGTTAAGTTTTTCTGTTTGGGGTTTATTGTTATGTTTTGTGGAATCAGTAGTAGTTAAGTTGTTTATTGTTGGGAGTAGTTGTTCTGTATGTTGGAATCAGTAGTAGTTAAGTTGTTTATTGTTGCTGTATGTTGGAATCAGTAATAGTTAAGTTGTTTATGTTTGTCTGTATGTTGGAATCAGTAGTAGTTTAAGTTGTTGTATATAGTTGTGTAGTCTGTATGTTGGAATCAGTATAGTTAAGTTGTTTATGTTGCTGTATGTTGGAATCAGTATATTTGTTTTTTTTTAAGATTGTTTATTGTTGTCTGTATGTTGGAATCAGTAATAGTTAAGTTGTTTATTGTTGTCTGTATGTTGGAATCAGTATAGTTAGTTGTTTATTGTTGTCTGTATGTTGGAATCAGTATAGTTAAGTTGTTTATTGTTGTCTGTATGTTGGAATCAGTAATAGTTAAGTTGTTTATGTTGTCTGTATGTTGGAATCGTAGTAGTTAAGTTGCGCTTTAGTGGCTGTAAATTGAATCAGATAGATTAAGAGTTATTGTGTGTGTTGTTGTGTTGTGTTGTTTTTGTTGTTGTTGTTGGTGTATAGTTTGTTGTTTTTTTGTTGTGTTGTTGGGTCGTGGTGTGTGTTTGGTGCTCGTCGTGGTGTGTGTGTGTGTGTGTGTGTGTGTTGTGTTTGCTTGTTACAAAGTTTAACATATATGAGTTGTCTAAGAGTTCAAGGCCGCTCTGATTTCCATCGACAGGTGATATGTTGTAATAAGGAACATTGTACAACTGTGCTCACAAATGCAACAAGCAGCAGACCGACGAATGTATGGAAGAAAATAGGTGCACCTCGTTAACAATTAGAAGTTTCGACAGCACTCTTCACTTATCGATCAAGCAGAAGGCTAGTATTATCAGTTGGAGAAACCTTCTTAGAAGGATGAAGAAGTAACTTACCTTGGAGTCACTTTTTACCATAGTTGGCTTGGAAGTTACGCAATGAAAGAGCAGAAGCTGAGACCGACGTAAGATAGCGATCTCCAGGAGAGTTAAGAGCACTACATGTGAGCAAAAGAAAAGATCTGAAGCATATTCTGTGAAGTCAGTTCCACTTGAACATGACTTCCACTGCATGTCAACCTAAATCAAGACAAACTTGCATGACCTTGGCAGAGGACAAAACCAGGCCTTGACACTCGTCATCAGCGTAATGAGGTCTAAGACTGTCCAAAAATGGGGACGCAAATCCAGGCTCTCAACCAGAAAATGAAAGCCAAGAACATGGTGCTGGATGAAAGTTACGATTTATCTGGATACCCTTTGGTGTCACCAATCTTTCCTCCACCTAGGTTCAAATCTGTCTTAACGTTATCCTAACGGACGCCTGCTGTATATAGGAAAATTTAAGGTTTATTGAGTTCTTCCTTATCATCTAGATCAGCTGAAACCCCTTTCAGCTGTTTCTGTCGTTGCCTTTAGGATTTTGGTCCTCTCCTTCCAGAAATCAATAGTTGTTTCCAGAGATTATAACAAGATGTACTATCAACCTTGTTTTAATCTAAAACGCGAAGACTTTGGCTTAGGAGGTCAGATGCTGTCAGCTGCTAGCTGGACCAGCATGCTTTTCAGTCTTGTACATGGTAGCTTTGCCCATTCTGCTTTTATACACCGCTGTGAGTTTGGTCAGAATCATTCGTTTTAATGATGGGAGTGAAGTATACTAGTAAGTTTTGCGTGTTTTACCCGTTGTGGAAGATTTGATGTGCACTCCGAATCATCCGCTTCATTCAGTAGACGCTGCTTCGTTGGCTACTGTAAACGTTACGGTTTCAATTACATTTCCGTTCCACATTGAGAAGCCCCAAGATTTATTTGGTTTGGAACTCATCTTGGATGAGGGCACTAACCCGTCTATTTCAGTATTTTGTTTGTTTCAGCGTCTTTCGTTGAAAGAACGAGATGACTTCTCTGCTTTAGCTCTTTGGATTGCTTTCCATATCATGCGGCGTGCTCTACACAGGCAGACACTCTACCTTCTGTACTGACACGTCAAAATACTCATTTTCTGTCGGGTATTTAGTCAGTCTTGCTGCCACAACAGAAAAGATTTTCCTCACAACGTTCAGAAGTAATATTGTTCTGAACTGGTTAATGTCACTAGAAATCTGTTCTTCTGGATTTTACGCTTCATCAGCTATCATTCATTAGCTGCTGACCTTCAAGTTCTTTCATGATGATCTTGTCAGTTCATGAAGCATCTCAAGAACATTGAGACATTTCTTATTCAGCAGGCAGGGTATTCCGTTAGTCCAGGTGATGATTTGGCTCTTAATAGGTCAACCACAGATACTGTGACCTGTGCCGGCCTCATCAATGTTTCATGGATTCAAACCACATCTGTCAGTAATCCTATCGGTAAACGATGCATCAGCTAGCGAACATAGACAAAGGCACTAATGCAGTAACTTCATGGTTCATAATACAAATGATAAATGCTTTCAAGTGGTCTTCTTAGATGCCATCTCTGTTCTTTAAGCCCTGGAGAATGGCAAGCTTCCCGACCTAACCAAAGCCTTCCAGCAGGTCGGAAAAAGCAGAATAATCCTCCAGTGGATTCCCGCTCACTGTGGGATACCAGGAAGCAAGACGGCAGATACCTAGCAAAAAGAAGGGATTAAGACTAACCAGACAACAGCGTCAAATATAACCAGAAGAAGAGCATCATTTGATCACTCTTAAAGCCAGGGAAAGAAAGGGACGACTACCACCTTCAGTCCAGAGAGCAAGTGGTCCTGATGAGATTCTGCACAAGCCGCAACCGGTTAACGCCCTTGTAAACGGCAAGTTCAAACTGACGCCTTAACCAACCTGTCCCTGCTATCAAGAGGATAGACAGCTGAACATATATTGCAGTGATGTCGCCCATAAGAGGAGTGACAGGAGACAGACCGACAACAACTCCTCTGACCACCAAACTCTATGACAGCTGCATGAAATGGGAACAAACGGCCACATTTATTTCCACATGTGGTCTGATCATCTAGAAGGCTAACAAAACTAGAGAGAAAAAAAGAATTTTTCAAACGTGTCAAGTCGTCACGTTCTTCTGTTCAAACAAGCATTAAAGCCAAATGCAAATAGGGACGGGACGGCATGAAGGGTAGAGCACTTTGTCCCCAAAGCCGGGATTAAGCACAGTCAGTTACACATGGTTATGGTCAAGATTATGCAAACGGTTGCCAAGGTCACCAGAAATAGTGTGTAGACTGGCCTTTCTTCATTTTTTCCTTCTGTCTTACTCTTCCTTTTTCAAAACACATTTCCGTACTACCTTTGTGTGAAATACGTACGTCTAGATTACAGAAATGCGTCTCATGTGTTCTGTGGCCAGGCAGACAGCCGATGCAGAAACTGTAAATCTGGTATTTTGACGATTTTGTATATTATCTGTCACCAGATCTGTTTTCACTGTACAGCGAAAACATCATGAGAAACCTAGAAGAAGACCCTGGATTAAAGGTTGGAGGGAAAATGATAACATTCGGTACGCAGATGACACCGTGCTAATTGCAGAAAATGAAAGAGACCTACAAAACCTTGTGAATATACTAGAAATAGAAAGCAAAGGTAAGGGGTTGGAACTAAACAGCAGGAAGACTGAAGTCATGGTGATCAGTAAAAAACATGAAATCCCCTCATGCAAAAAAAAAAACAGCAAATGGCGCAACCTTGACACAGGATAATAAGTTCAAATACCTGGGAACGGCCATTTCATCAGACGGCAGATGCACATCGGAAATAGCCAGCAGAATCGGCCAAGCCAAAACAGCATTCCAGAAGATGACAAGCAGTCTTACCAACAAATGCCTATCAATTAACATCAGAAAGAGAGTCCATGAATGTTATATAGAACCAATACTGTTGTACGGATGTGAGACGTGGACAGTCAGCAAGCAAAGCCAGAGCAAGATTGAGGCAGCCGAGATGTGGTTTCTCAGAAGAATGTTGAGAGTTCCATGGACAGCAAAGAAAACAAACGAGACAGTCTTGATGGAGGCAGACACAAGTAGATCACTCAAAAGGAAGATTAGGAAAAGACAGGCAACATTTATAGGCCATTTTATGAGGAAGGTGGATTTGGAGCACCTGGTCACAACGGGAAAGCTGGAGGGAAAGAGAGCACCAGGTAGACCCAGGGAGAGAATGCTAGACGGACTTGCAGAGTGGCTGGGGATGAGGAGGGTAGGGGAGATGCTAGGGGCAACGAGAGATAGAGATGGATGGAAGTTCATGGTCGCCAACGCCATGCGGCAGGGCACCTGATGATGATGATGACCTGTAAAGGTGGTGATAACACATACCTTCTGATGTGGTTTGTGTGTGTGTGTGTGTGTTTGTGTGTGTGTGTGTGTGTGTGTGCGTGAGTGCGTGCGTGCGTGCGTGCGTGCGTGTGTGTGTGTGTGTGTGTGCGTGCGTGCGTGCGTGCGTGCGTGCGTGCGTGTGTGTGTGTGTGTGTGTGTGTGTGTGTGTGTGTGTGTGTGTGTGTGTGTTCTTCTTTAGACTGGATACCTACGAAGGCTACAAGACATTGCTGTCACGCAAGAATCCTCAGAGTTTTTTCAGTCCCATGAGGTGTGTACTATTTCATCTGTTGTTCTAGCATTGTTCCAAACCGTTTTTTGGCGTAAACGATCAGTGTTCTGTAGCTCTGTTGACGTCAAGGAATCAGATGTTAAAGACCTTCCAATTCCAATGATGTCATTTAGCGCGGGTTACGCGCCTGTTCACACAATTTTCACGTTAGTTTGTGTTTCCTAAAAGATAAAGATACCTTTGTTTTAGTGCAGCCTCAAATAATGCACAAGAGATCATCCATAGTCTGACCTAATGTATATATATATATATATATCTATATCAAACCCGAATTCTTCAGTTAAGTGAAAGCAGTAGAACAGTTTATCAATCACAGCCCTGCTCACAAAGTTCTACTCGTAAACGTAGATCGACCCGATCAGTATGTAGAGCAGTACATGTACAATAGTTTATCAATCACATTTCAGCACACACAGTTTTAAATGTGAAGCAGCCAGATCACTGCCAGGCCCAATCTGAGAATGTACCCTCAAGCGGTTACAACAAAGGTTTTCAGATCACAACTTGAAAGTAGAACCAACACCACCAAACAAATGTTAGGTGTACTAATTCAATCAGGGTCACCGAATGACATTTATGCGTAATGACAGGCTGCAGACTGCAGCTGCAATGCTGGTTGTTGACTGCTTACTTCTTTGCTGACTTACTCAAGCGAACACTACTTTGAGGGGCATATGTTGCTGGACAGCACTAATCAATGCAGATTTTCTTTTCAACGTGTAAAGTGCACACTTATTACTGATGATAATAATTCCAACTGTATGGCGCAAACGGTCCTTGTCAAGGCATGGTCGTGTCACTTTATATACCAACAAACAAAACAAAAACATTAAAAAAAATATTCTTGGAATGTCCATGCCCATGCATAAACACAGTGGGACACGTACTCCACAACAGCGTGAACATGGTTATCTCACTGAAAATAACATCTTACCATGACTTCAAATCAGAAAAAGGTGGAGTGATATCACTCCACAAAAATACATAAGTAAAATATATGAATCATCCGATAAATAGTCACACACACACACACACACACACACACACACACACACACACACACACACACACACACACACACACACACACACACACACACACACACACACACATAAACGAGCATACATATACACGGGATGTGAGAGTTCATTTATTAGAACAGCATTAACATACATTAATGAAATCTGAACATAGTTTGTCAAGAATAATAACGCATTCATTCAACGTTCATTCATTCTACAGCATCACTCCTTGGAATGTTGGCTGCCCATAACTGCTCTCCGGGTCTCTGTCCACGTATGTCTTCCTCAACCAGAAAGAAAATCTCTGGACTGTTACGACCGGTCCACTCCGTGATGTTTCATAGGTAGTTTGTTCGTGGTCTTTCCCTTCGTCTCTTGCTCTCGACTTTTCCTGAGATGACATCTTTCATGGGAGTGCATTTTTTGTTTCTGGACACATGTCCAAGGAAGGTCATATTTCTTTTTAAGGATGATTTGTACAAGTTCTTTCCGGGTTTTCAGGTCTTTGAGTATGCTCTTGTCACTTCTTTTGTCTTTCCAGCTCACCCTTTAGAGTTGTCTGTAGAACCATATTTCAGTTGAATTCATTTTCTTCATGTTTTTCTTTTTGAGGGTCCATCCTCCAGCTTCGTATGTCATCATCATCATCATCAGTCCCGTAGTCTGGTTGACCGTTGGGGCACCACTGAAGATTTTGCAACCAATTTCCTCCACTCCTCACGGTCCTCAGCTTTCCGCAGAATGATATTCCATTCAAGGCCAGTCCACTCTCTGATATTGTCTTCCCATCTTTTTCTCTGTCTGCCTCTTCGTCTCCCTCCCTGAACTGTTCCCTGCAAGACGGTCTTGGCCAGTCCAGATGATCGTGTGACGTGCCCGTACCACCTCAGTTTGCGTCTTTTCACTGAGGTCAGGAGGTCTTCATACGGCCCGATGGCGTTTTCGATTCGGGTTTTCACTTCCTTATTGGTTATATGATCTTTGTACGAGATACCAAGGAGTTTGCGGAAGCATCTCATCTCCATTGCCTGTATCCTTCTTTCAATGTCTGCTGTTATGGTCCATGTTTCGCATGCATACAAAAATATTGACATGACCAGGGAACGCATCAGTCTGATCTTGGAGCCGATTGCGATATTCTTGTCGTTCCAGATGACTTTTAGCTTGGTCATTGCAGCTGTGGTCTGGGCAATCCTGGAAAGTACCTCGGGCTTTGATCCTTCATCTGATACTATAGCTCCCAGATATTTAAATCTATGGACGGTCTCAAGTTTCTTGTAATCTATGGTAATGTCAGTGCTGATGCCATTGGTATTATTTGTCATCAACTGGGTTTTCTCTGCACTGATCTGCATGCCATATGCTGTGGAGGCCTCATCAAGATGTTTTATCAAGCTGACTAGCTCTTGCGCTTGCCCAGCTAGTCCGTCAATGTCGTCGGCAAAACGCAAGTTTGTGATTGTTCTACCTCCGATGTTGACTGTTCCCTCGTGGTCTTCAAGTGCGTCAGCCATTATTCTCTCTAAGAAGATGTTGAAGAGAGTGGGGGAGAGCAGGCATCCTTGGCGTACTCCAACTGTGGTTCGGAACCATTCGCCTATGTTGTTGTCATGGTAGACTGCACTGGTCGTCTTTTCGTAGAGGCATTCTATGGTTCTGATCAGGTTGGCATTGATGTTGTACAGCCTCATGGTTGCCCACAAGGCTGCGTGCCAAACTCTGTCGAATGCCTTCTTGAAGTCCACGAAGACGTGGTAAAGGCCTTGCTGGTGTTGCAGGTATTTCTCACAGAGCAATCTGAGGTTGAAAATTTGCTCTGTGGTACTTCTTCCTGGTCTGAAACCTGCCTGCTCTTCTTTTATTATCTCCTCAGCTTGTGGCTTCAGTCTACTCAGAAGGATTTTTAGCATGACCTTACTTGGATGGCTGATCAGGCTGATGGTACGGTAGTTTTGGCATAGTTGTAGGTTGCCTTTCTTCGGGAGAGTGATGATCAGGGACTGGGTCCAAGGTGTTGGCCACTCACCTGTCCGCCAGATCTTATTGCAGATGATGAGTAACATATCTATCATGGCCTCTCCTCCTGCCTGGACCAGTTCTGAGGGAATGTTGTCCATTCCTGCCGACTTGCCTTTCTTCAATGATTTTACTGCAGCTTCAACTTCTTCTCGCACGATGGGGTAGCTGTCGTTGTTGGTTGGTGGAGGAACGTCTAGCACCTTGGGATCTCCTGTTGTTGTGTGTGTGTATAATTCGGAGCAGTACTCTGTCCACCTCTGCAGAATCTCTTGATCTTCTGTGAGACATTTCCCTGCTTTGTTCTGTATGGTAGTGGTTCTGCCTTGTTTTGAGCTTGCTAGTCCTTTCACAAGCTGGTAGGCTTTTTTGCTGTTATTTTTCTGCAGGTTTGCTTCGATATCTTGGCATTGTTCTTCAATCCATGTTTCCTTTGCTTTCCTCATGCCTTCTTTAACTTGTTGGTTGGCTTCTCTGTATAGTTTAGCACCTTCATCCGTACTCTTCTTTTGCTTTAGTTCTCTGCGTTTGTCGCTCAGCTTTAGTACTTCTTCCGTGACCCAGGGCATCTTTGTTGGTCGGTGTTTTCCAAGGATGTCGTTGGCTGCTTCGGTCACGGCAGTGTTGAAGTTGTTGATGAGAGTGTCTACTTCGGTGTCCACATTGTCAAGGACGAGGAGAGGAGCAAACTTCCCTCCTATCGTTGCTTGGAAGTTTTCAACTATGTTGGGGTCTTTGAGCTTCTCAAGATTGAACTTAATTCTTATGTTGCCCTGTTTCTTCATCTTCTGGAGGCGGAGTTTGAAGGTCATCATTACAAGCTCATGATCGCTTCCAATGTCGGCTCCTGGAAAGCTCCTGGTCTTTGCGATGTTAACACTTGACTGGAAGCGTCTTTTAACCATGATGTAGTCGATCTGACTGTGGTATTTTTCTCCTGGGCTGTGCCATGTCCAGCGTCTAGATGGTTTGTGTGGACCGAACGTGTTCACCACCTTCAGGTCGTTGTAACTGGCGAATTCTAGGAGCCTCAAACCTCTTTCGTTGGTCTCAGGGTTGCAGTATTGGCCACATATCCCTTTCCAGTTATTGTGTTCATCCTCTCCAATCTTCGCATTCCAGTCGCTCTGCACTATAATGATGTCTTTCTTTGGCGTCTGATCTACGATTTCCTGCAGTTGATCATAGAAATCTTCGACAGCCTCGTCATCATAGTCAGTTGTTTTGTGCATAAGCTTGGATGACGGTGATGTTAAAAGGTGAAGCCTTAAGCCGAATAGTAATGAGTCTGCTAGAGACTGGTCGGCATCCCATGATGGCATTCACAGTGTCTTTGTGAATGAGGAATCCAACTCCATGTTCATGTTTGTCTTCACTGCCACTGAAGTAGAGTTTGTGGCCTTCTGGGGTAGACGATTCTCCGAGGTTTTTCCATCGTACCTCACAGAGCCCAAGGACGTTCCATCGGTATTTCTTCATTTCATGCGTTAGTTCTGCAACTTTTCCTGCTGCTCTCAGCGATCTCACAATCCAGGTGCCGATAGTAACATTTTTTCTTGTACGTAGGGATTTTGGTCCACCAGTCACATACTTTTCACCTCCGCCCTGATGGCCAGCGACGGAAGGTGCGGTCCTTGTTCCGGGCGACGACCGGGCCGGTATGGATTGAGTTGCGGTTGTAATCTTCATTTAGTGTGTCTTGGGCAATGTCGCATGGCGGAGCCCATCCCTCTCCGACGTCCTCCATCTAGGTGGTTCGCCTTGGTCTTGAACACATAGCCGTTGAGTTCCTTGCGGAACTTCGTCCGCCTTGGCCGGTAACCTGCATCGTGGAGGTTATTCGCCCAGTGATGCAGTGTTAACATCACCCCCTCACATGGTTTGGCACGCCTGCTGAGGCGAGGTCCCGGGGTGTGGCGCTTGGAGCCAGCACGTGAGAGATTTAGAGGATGGACGAGGACCAGTGATGCCCGTCCACCCTACCAGGTAGAGTGCATCAAAGGTACTACCTCTATCCAGAGCCCCCTACGTATGTCATGATGGTCTAAACCAGACATGTTATTATGCTCATGTTTAGTTTTGTGCCTGTCGTTTTGTCTTTCCATATGTTTGTAAGGTATATCATCCATTTCTTTGCCATGCCAATTCTGGTGTTGATGTCAGTGGAACAATCCGCATTTGTTGTATTTGATCGATCCTAAATGTTTGAAATGACTGACTTCTTCCACTTCATCTTGACCTATGTAGATGGATTTGGCGAGACTCAGACCAATGTATAAAAATTTGGTTTTCTTGGCATTCAGTTTAAGGTTATTTCTTCCCCGATCTTATTCAGGATATACATTTATCATGGATGATGCCTCTTGGCGATCATTTGCATAGTGCTGTGTCATCAGCGTAGCTGAGGTTTGAGATTTTTCTACCTCCTAATTTTATGCCGTATTCCTCCATGTTGGAATCCCTCATAATCTGTTACGTATATGTACTGAACAGATGTGGTAGCAGGATACACATCCTTGGCGCACACTTTCTTGATGTTAAATGGTTTAGTATGTTTGTTGTCCCATGTAATTCTGGTACCCTGCTCTTCGTAGAGAAATTTTATGAGAGCAGTGAGATGTGTTCGAAAGACCATTGTCTGAAGGGTCGCCAACAGTTTTTGAAATGTGACACTGTCAAAGACGTTGCTGTAGTCAGTGAAAATGATGTACCCGTCCTTCTAAGTCTCCATGATCTTTTCCAAGAGTACCTGTAGGGTGCAAAGCATGTCTCCGGTTTCTCTTCCTGGTCTAAAACACACTTGTTCTTCTTCGATCTCGGCTTCACACTTTTGCTTTGAGTCTGTTTAAAATTATGTGTAGCAGCACTTTACTTGTGTGCTTTATCATTTGTGTGTCGCCTGCTTTGTGGAGCATCACTAGTTCCTGTTGTATCCACTCTTCCGGCAATTTGCGCGTATTCCATATTTTGCAGCAGAGGGCATGGATGGGTTGGATCCCAGTTTTATCACTTTTCCTTGATCAGCTCTGCTGATTTGCAGTCTAGCCCTGGGTACTTCCCTTTCTTAGGTTTTGTATCGCTGTCTCGACTTTGTGTGGAAGGGGCGGTGGCTCCAAATGTTCTGCTTTTATGTCTGCAACAGTGTCGTCTATACTGTTACAACTGAACAGCTGTATTGTGTGTCGTACTTTGTCCATCGCTTCATTATTCCCTAAGGGTCTGTTATTGCTTCTCCTGATGAGGATTTGATGGTCAGCTGTTTTGGTGTGAAACCTTTGCGTGTTATAGGCTTTGTCTTACTGAAGAGGGCCTTTGACTTGTTCACATTATCGAATTCTGTAATCTTTTAACATTCTTCTGCTAAACATTTTTTTTTCTTGTCAAGTTTGATTCGCTGCCTCACTTGGTTGTGTACGCTTTTATGTCTTTGGTTGTCTCCATGTTTCCTCTTTTCTTTAGCAAGCATTATCGTTGTTGTGCTGATCCATGATTTTTTCTGTTTTCGGGGTTGTTTTCCGATGATAGTTTCGGCAGTTTCTTTCCATGTGGCTTTCATTTCTTGTCATAGCTCATGTGGTTGTTTTTCCTCTGGCTTGTGTAGTAGTGCCTGAAACTGTTTTTCTGTTGTTATTAGAAATTTTGACTTTATGGATTAATCTTCTGGTTTTCCAGTGTCGTATCAGATCATAAGGTTGGAGCTTTCTTCTTTCTTGAAACCTTTAGTTTTCATTTTGTCTGTCAGTAGGACGTGATCCATGTCACAGTCTATACCTGGTTTTGTTTTGCAGTTCGAAAAACATGAAGCCTACATGTCGTTTACCAATACATAGTCAGCTGGTTTTCTTATTGGTCATTTGGGAATATCTGTGTGAACCTTCGTCGTGGGTGTGTTCATACCAAGTGACAGAATGTTAATAGTTTCTCTCCACTCTTGTTTCCTTCACTAAGTCCAAAAGGACCTAAACCATGTTCTTTGGAGATACCTTCTTCCACTTTTGCGTTGAAATCCCCCTTGATTATGAATATATTTCTGGATTTCACAGAATCTTTGACAGGTTGGAGTCGGTTGTAGAACTCGTCAGTCACTTTCTCTGGATATTGTAATGTTGGTGCACATATATGTACTTGAATAAGAGCAGTCTTTACAAGCTTTGTGTCTGAGTGCACTACCAAGATTCTATCCGATACAGCATTGTAATTAAAGTTAGCTTTTGCTCGCGCTTTTGTTCAGGATGATTGCTACACAGTTTTTTTTCCCGCGTTCCTGACCGCTGAATATTATAGTGTGGTCATTGTATATGAAATGATCATATTTCCCCATCTGGTTTCCCACAAGCCTTAGTCTTCTGATCATCTAACTCATAGAGAAGGAGGTGAAATTTCCTAATTTCGTTCATTGTTCGTATGTTCCATGTCCCGATGTTTACTGTTCGTATCTTCCTTTTTCTCTTCCTTTGTATCTCTTTTTGTTGTCTTTTAGGAGTCCTCAACAGTGTAGTTCCTTTCACCCATGTCAAATGTCATCCTCCGGCTCCGGTTAAAGTTGCCCTCGTCATGTCCAGCTCTTGTTCCTGACTGGAGTGTTCCCTCCCCAGTTGACATTTCCACCTTAGCAACTCTGGTGGTCACAGTTGTGTTAGACTCTTCATTTGTAGAATTCTCCATGTTTGTGCAGGTTTTTGGTAAGCGTATTTCCATCAATTTTCCATAGCTTTCTGGAAATGCAGTGCACACACTGTTCAGAGACCGTGGCCATTGTTTCAAGGAAGCAATCATCCGTGAAAACGAAAACCAGTTCTAAAGGTAGTCCAACTGCCTTCTGGATTCATCCATCCCCAGCTGCCAGACTTCGGTATGATGGCTTGAGTTATTTATTGGTGACCCTACCCGCCAGTGACCCTACCCGCCAGTGACCCTGCCCGCCATGACAGAAATGTCATTAATATTAACAGAGTATGGACACCACCCACATACCCAAACCTCCCCTCTGGGACTGCCGCCGTTTGGTCTTTGACTGATATTCGCAGGTGGCCCCCATATCTTATGGCCATTCCTCTATCCGCCACCGGGGACGGGCTTCGTGGAGGTCGGTCGCGCCCAGAGACATGGCTCCCGCCAAGCTCCTTCCCACAATAACTTAAAGAAACCATGAAATCAGAAAAAGAACACAAGGAAGACAGCAGTCTTAATCATTTTATGAATACAAATCTTTCCTGTACACACATGAAACACACACACACACACACACACACACACACACACACACACACATAAAAAATATATATATATATATATATATATATATATACATATATATATATATATATATAATATAAATATATAAACCCCAACATGATCAGACCGCGATAAGCCTCGAGCATCAATCTGTGCAATTTTGTAGATA
This sequence comes from Monoplex corrugatus, assembly GCA_030674185.1. NCBI lineage: Eukaryota > Metazoa > Mollusca > Gastropoda > Littorinimorpha > Ranellidae > Monoplex > Monoplex corrugatus. Next base: position 20,671,871 of record CM060308.1, on the reverse strand, counting down.
GTTCTGTATGAGATATATTCTAAGATCTTCTTGTTGTTGTTGTTTTGCTTTGTTGCTGTTTTTGTTCGTGTTTTTAACGTATGCAGACAACTGATTTGTCTTAAAGACTCTGCAAGGGAGTTGTATGTTCCTGGGCCAAACATAGAGGACTTCTTTCCACAGGTAATTAGAGAGAACCAAGGTACGGTCAAGAAGAATCTTTTTGAGACAGGGCTTTGGAAATTTTGTATGGAGAATGAGCTTTGGTATCTATCTATGTATCTATGTAAAAATCTAACTATCTATCTATCCTATTTGTCTGTCTGTCAGTCAGTCTGTCTATATGTCTATTACCCGTCTACCTATGCATGTGTGTATGTGTGTGTGTTTGTGCAGACACACACTCACACACGCACACGCACACACACACACACACACACACACACACACACACACACACACACACACACACAAACAAAACACCATGTATGTATACATATTTATTTGTATATGTATGTTTGTCCATGTATACATATATACTAAGAGTACTAGCTGATAAATGCAATGTGTGGTCTCTGGATCTCAGAATATAAGCCCCTCATAAGAACACTTACAACGGAATCAAGGGAAGAAATACTTCACTGGAACTGGGAACAGGCAGGCATACGGCTCAGGTTTAGTAATTCATGTGTCGTCTTGCCTGATTAATTTGATATAGAAATAAGTTTGTGAATTTGTGTGTGTGTGTGTGTGTGTTTACAGCTGATCGGCAGCTCCCTGCTGTTTGTGCACGACAACAGTGGGGCAGTGGGGGTGTGGATGATTGACTTTGGCAAGACACGGCCCCTGCCCACTGGAGTGACCATCAACCATCGTAACAGTTGGGTGGAAGGCAGTCACGAGGATGGTTATCTTTTTGGCATAGACAACATAATCAGTATGCTACAGGAACTGGAAGCGTCTTCTATTAAGTAGCATAGTTCCACTACATGATACAATTATTACTTGTACAGATGTTTTACTAACTTTAAAGGGACAGCAGGGGTATATAAGGCGGGAGGCAATGGGGAAGTCACTGATTCAAACTGTCAGCGAGGTAACACTCGCTGTCTGCGCTCAATTAATCGCAGATTACTCGAACTAGAGGGAATCTACATCGCTCATTTTTGTCACAGACTTAAGTATCAAACATTGCTTTCAGCTACTTATAACCTTTGTAACAAAAAATGTGGTTGTGTGCTATTATTTGGAAAATAAAATCCGAATCGAAGGAATTGGGGCGGAGCTACGGTAACTTGATTGGCACGTCCATCGAAAATAGAAAAGCACGTGGAAGGAAATTGCAAAACAAAACAGTCATGCTGCCTGAACACACACACACACACACCTGAGGAGTAAACAAAAGCAACACTGACCTCTGGTGATAACAGCCTTTGCCAAAATCTGGATTATAGATAAGGCTGGGGGTTTAAACTTCTCACCAGTAACAGCACACACAGTCTGATACGATTTCACAAACACGGCACTACCACTACTACACTTTTGTAAAAGAACACCGTGTCCCGATTTCTTTGAATAAATAAACTCGGGTATAGCCTAGAGCCTGAGTGCTAAAACATGAGCATATCCGCTACGAGTCCACTGCTGACGATTTACCGTAATGCATCACGGCTCTCCAAAACAAAGAAACAGCTGTTCTGTCTAGCTTGCCCTCTCTCTGCCTATCTACTGACATCATCACTGAAACTCACTGGTTCCAGATGTTGAGAATGTGTGTAGGCCAATGTACATACTGCCCTGTGAAATCCTACACTGCCAAATGTGAAAAAGCCAATGGGATAAAAGGATGACATGCAGTGATCTAGAAGCATCGGGTGTAATATGATGGTGTATCAAGATATGTCAGTGACACAGACCTGCTGTCATCAACATTGTCACTAGTGTCAGTACAACACAATCACATGAGAGAACTATTTCACGCGCACACTGCCATTCCAGTCACGATAACCCCACATTTGTCTTATTATTTCTTTCTCTTCTACGTTTATATCCAACACTGTGAGAATTAAAACCATTGTTTTCATTTAATATAGCATAAAATAAGCACACATCTGCCTGCATTCTCTGTCAAGACAGAACGAGCGCGGTAATATAATTGGCGGCAGACGACTGACCGCGCGACCTTGCTGCTTCCTTTCCTGTGGTTTGTTTTTCTTTCCCGCCGCGAGAGGCTGTGCAGGAATAAACACTTGGTACATTTAGTGTCAAGTGAGTCTAATACTAACTTCTCTAATCTTTCTCAATGGATTGTACCTCTTGTGAGGCCTCCTACATGGCTTGGCAACTGAGTCAGTTTGGCCTTCCCGCGTGTATCGTCTCCCTCCATCTCTCTCAGAATTTTTGCGGGATAATTAATAATCGAAATTTAAAATAGTTTGCCGCCTTCAGTTACAATCACAATTTGTTTGACTGTTACATGAAATGGAAAATGTAATTAATCAATCGGAGAAGAATATCATAAGCATAATAGCAGAAACGAGAGGACACCTGAAGAAATTATTTTTTAATTGCTTTACTTCACAGAGAAATAGAGAGAGGAGGAAGGGCTTGAGATTCGGACTGTGTGGGAGCAAGGGAGAAGGGAAGCTGGAGAGACGGGAATGGCCGGACAGTCTACAGCAGAAACACACAACCTTATAACTAGATATATTTGGGACTGGGGTAATAGTAATGTGTGTTCTGTAATGTCATAGGTCCACAATTATCAATCCCAAGAGAAAGTACGTATGACTTTATCGAACACATAAAGGTGAATGGACTAGCAAGACAGAAAATGATCGGAAGAACTGACTGAAACTAAAGGAAGAAGAAAGAAACACAGAGAGTGACAGAAAAGAGGAAATTGCTAGCACAGAATTTCCAGAAGGTGGAGATACTATTTATACTGAAAGAGCCCTCAGCATCCCCATGGAGGGAGAAAGAGAGAGAGAGAGAGAGAGAGAGAGAGAGAGAGAGAGAGAGAGAGAGAGATTTACAAAGTTTTTTTTCATTTGTGTATTTATTTATTTATATTTATTCATCTATTTATTTATCTATTTAGTTATTCACTTTGTCAATTTTTATGGGCGTTACGTTCAATAGTTTTCCAACTGACACGTAATTTGAAGCTGTATGGTTCAGTGATGTTAAAAATGGACTTTCACAATTGTATAAAACATAGGCCAACAATTTCATAGGTCCACATTATATCATTGGTCATAGGTCCACAATTTCTTCTTTTAAGTTCCTCATTTATTGCCCACAGGTAAACACTCATTGTTTTGTTAATTTCTCAATAAAAATTCAGTCTATTATTTAGTTTCATTGTTCATTGTCATTATTTGTATTTTCAAATGTTTACGATTTTGTAGTTTTCAGTTTGTATTTTATGATTTACGGTTTTACTCGCATTGTGTTTGTTTTCGAGACAAGATTTTTTTCTTTCTTTCTCTTTCTTTCCTTTTCTTTTGTTTGTTTGTTTGCTTCTTTTGATTTGATCGTGATGTGGTTTCATAAAACGTCATTGAGTTAAGTTGTAAATCAAACTGACTGATGTGTTTTCATTTGGTTCAGTGGTTCGTTTGTTTGTCTGTTTACCAGATGTAGATATATTATAATGCAACCAAGATTGTTCCAATGACATACTCATGCAAATATAACATGTAAAACCGATATAGATTATGCTAGGTAAGACCTCTAGACCTTGCAAACTGATAGGGCTTACGTGCAAGTTTGAAGCTTATGCCTTACTTGGATAACATGATAAAAACGCAAATGAAGAGGAAAGACGGAAAGTCAATCACATACTAACAACAGCAAAACTCTGTAATGTCAGGTATGGAGTAAGGTTTGAAATAGAATTAATCCGGGAAAGAGAATTCTCGCCGAGAACACAAACCGGGTTATGCCTGAAGTAAATACTGACCCTAAAGCAGAAAAACATGGAAATGGGGAAGTGTGTGTGTATATATGTGTGTGTGTGTGTGTGTGAGAGAGAGAGAGAGAGAGAGAGAGATAGAGAGAGAGAGAGAAAAAAGAAAGAAAGAGAGAGAGAGAGAGCAAAATGTTTTTTTCTGTTAGGTAATTCGCCCATTCACAAGGAAACATGGAGATAGGGGAGGGTACGAAGGGGGTAGGGCTTCGCGATATGGAAACCAGATCACGGCATTACGCATTACGATGTCTACAATTCATGTACATTATCACTGTCTTGTTTTTTTGCTTATTTGTTTCTTTTTGTTTGTTTGTTTTACAGTCCATAGGACATGATAGAAATAATTCATGGCAAGAGAAACGAATTTTCTCAACTGTCATATATCATGTAATGTCACCACAATTTCCATGATAGATCCAGACATTTCGCTTTGTCGACAGGGTCTGTACTGCAGTTCTCCTCTCTACCTTCACGACAAAGTCTGACTAGTGGCGTTTTTCCAACTCCCTCTTTGCGGTACTCTAGTATTTGCTGTGCAGTTATCATATCCACATTCTCATCGTCAGGCAAACGTTCGTTGACACCTGAAATACTTTTGTTCCTAACCCCACTTTACACCTCAGCCTCATTTTCTACTGTGCTAACATAATAGGGCGTTGTTTTCAGGTGTCACGGTTTCTTCACATTCTTCACATGACACAGAAAATCAGTGGTTTGTTTGTTTGTCTGTTTACCAGATGTAGATATATTACAATGTAACCAAGATTGTTCCAATGACATACTCATGCAAATATAACATGTAAAACCGATATAGATTATGTTAGGTAAGACCTCTAGACCTTGCAAACTGATGGCTGACTGGTTATGATAACCACAGATCTAATTTCTTCTGTGTCATCAAGTCATTCCTACAACTAACACATTTTCGAACACATCACTCACTGACTGTGACTGTGGGTCTGTAACACACTATGTAGCCATGGACTGACACTCCAGTTCAATGGTGCGTGCTTCACGTGTGGGCTCGTGCGGACTTTGTGAGGTAGGTGTAGCAGGACTGTCAAATGTGTCGCTTTCAAACATAGTGTTGTTGTCAGTCTGGTAGAATTAACTGGGATGGGTAGACAAACATAGTGTTGTTGTCAGTGTGGTAGAATTAACTGGGATGGGTAGACAAACATAGTGTTGTTGTCAGTGTGGTAGAATTAACTGGGATGGGTAGACAAACATAGTGTTGTTGTCAGTGTGGTAGAATTAACTGGGATGGGTAGACAAACACAGTATTGTTGTCAGTGTGGTAGAATTAACTGGGATGGGTAGACAAACATAGTGTTGTTGTCAGTCTGGTAGAATTAACTGGGATGGGTAGACAAACATAGCGTTGTTGTCAGTCTGGTAGAAATAACTGGGATGGGTAGACAAACACAGTGTTGTTGTCAGTCTGGTAGAATTAACTGGGATGGGTAGACAAACACAGTATTGTTGTCAGTCTGGTAGAATTAACTGGGATGGGTAGACAAACATAGTATTGTTGTCAGTCTGGTAGAAATAACTGGGATGGGTAGACAAACACAGTGTTGTTGTCAGTGTGGTAGAATTAACTGGGATGGGTAGACAAACACAGTATTGTTGTCAGTCTGGTAGAAATAACTGGGATGGGTAGACAAACACAGTGTTGTTGTCAGTGTGGTAGAATTAACTGGGATGGGTAGACAAACATAGTGTTGTTGTCAGTGTGGTAGAATTAACTGGGATGGGTAGACAAACATAGTCATGAAGGAGATAGTGCTGTGATCTCCCGCTTGTGTGACAACAGATGGCTGACTGGTTGGTGTTGTCAGTCGCAGGACGACCAGCGTCTGTTTGCCTTTTCTTTCGATTCTGAAGGATTTTAGTGATATGTCCTTCAGCAGAGCATTCAGCATACCATGCTCGGAGGGAATCACATTGTTATAATATATAATTGTATATGATATGCTCTCTATAATTTTCCATTGCTTTTATTCTTGCTTTTATTGCTTTTATTCTTTCTCCCCATGTATAGCCATGCGTGTGTGTGTGTGTGTGTGTGTGTGTGTGTGTGTGTGCGTGTGTGTGCGTGCGTACCTGCGTGCGTGCGTGCGTGCGTGCGTGTATGTCTGTTTCAGCGCTTAGATTTGATTTTATCAAGATTTTGCGCTATATAAATATTGTAATTATTATTAATTATTATTATTATTACCTTCCAACGAAGATGGGAGTCCCTCAACAGGGATGGTACATTTTTTTTTACCAAACAACACACGTTGTTTACACCAGCTGTTGAAATACCGTGTTGCCGGTGGCTGAGCAAGGAGAGAGTGAGCAATCGAAAAACGGAACTGGGGAAAAATAACACTAATGATGATGTTAATGATTGTTTTTCAGTATTTCCTGTATCGTATATATTATAGTTATGATTCTGATTGCTGCAACTGTTTGTGATAATAATTATCATCATGAAAACGTTTCTTATCAACATTATTAACACTCTCAAATGATGCAGCATGAAATTTATTTATGCTGATAGATGATACTAATAACAGGGAAAAAAAGTAAAAGGAGACATGATGATAACGGGAATCTAGCCGTGAAAATGAGTAGAAATTGAATGAATGTTAACTGTATTTGAATGACGTACAAATCAACCTCAAGAAAATGAATGAATGTTGAGAAAGCTTGAATGATCAGGGTGCAGTAACCTGACCATACATCACTCGTAGCAGCATTCACCGAGACCAACAGATGGCATCGGAGAAGTATGAACCGGGAACATCAACGACACACAAACGTGGACAGAGAAAGGACCCAAAACAACCTATCACAGAAGCAAGATGGGACTCAGACTGCAGAATCAGATGCCCAGAGCGGCCTATGAGAGGAAAAGAAAAGAAGACAAATGGAAGCAAAGGGAAGAGTTCATTATTAATACAACTCCAAAGACGAGACAGAGAGAGAGAGAGAGAGAGAGAGAGAGAGAATAATACATGCACCATGTTTGTCCATCTAAGTACATTAAAAGAAAGAGTTAAGATTCCCTCACATTCTACAGGAGCAAACACGTAATGTATACAACAATGAGAAAATCTGATCTCCACGAAAGAAAACAAACTATCAGTCCGCACTGACAGTTTACAGCGACAAGTCACAACCACATATCAGTCCGCACTGACAGTTTACAGCGACAAGTCACGACCACATATCAGTCCGCACTGACAGTTTACAGCGACAAGTCGCAACCACATATCAGTCCGAACTGACAGTTTACAGCGACAAGTCACGACCATATATCAGTCCGAACTGACAGTTTACAGCGACAAGTCACGACCATATATCAGTCCGCACTGACAGTTTACAGCGACAAGTCACAACCACATATCAGTCCGAACTGACAGTTTACAGCGACAAGTCACAACCACATATCAGTCCGAACTGACAGTTTACAGCGACAAGTCACAACCACATATCAGTCCGCACTGACAGTTTACAGCGACAAGTCACAACCACATATCAGTCCGAACTGACAGTTTACAGCGACAAGTCACAACCACATATCAGTCCTCACTGAGACTTTACAGCGACAAGTCACAACCACATATCAGTCCGAACTGACAGTTTACAGCGACAAGTCACAACCACATATCAGTCCGAACTGAGACTTTACAGTGACAAGTCACGACCACATATCAGTCCGCACTGAGACTTTACAGTGACAAGTCACGACCACGTATCAGTCCGCACTGACAGTTTACAGCGATAAGTCACGACCACATATCAGTCCTCACTGAGACTTTACAGTGACAAGTCACGACCACATATCAGTCCTCACTGAGACTTTACAGCGACAAGTCACGACCACATATCAGTCCGCACTGAGACTTTACAGTGACAATTCACGACCACGTATCAGTCCACAAAAACTGGATTAGAGCATGGGAAAAAATAGGTATACATATGGAATAAATGTGCACTTTATACACTCATGCCTTTTCGCTTTCCTTTATTGTTTGCGCCTTTAGCAAAATATTCAAATGTAAAAAAAAACATTAAAAAAAAAAAAATAAAAAACATGAAAAAGAAAGAAAGAAAAGTAGAAAATAAGGGAAGTATTAAAAGCAAACGAAGGAGAGGAAAAATGTGCACTTTATCAACCTACCAATACCTGTTTGGCCATTCTCATGTTGTCTAGTTGAGTACTAATCCTTAACCTACCTATGATACTGAAAAGTAATCCTCGCCCAAAACCAAAGGGGAGATGCAAGGAAAGATTTCACTAATTTTAGACCTAAGTGCATATAACTGCGTGAGTGATTCTAGATTTTTGAAAATGTATTTGTTGCCGAAAATGAATTGCTGGTAACCAAATGTTCCATAAAGCACAGTGACTAAATCCATTGGTTTAAAAATGTATTCGCTGTAAATCCTGACCTCACTCAATCCCCTCTGCAGCCTGTCTCCACTCGGAGGGGAATCACATTGCAATATATAATTGTATATAATATGCTCTCTATAATTTTCCATTGTTTTTATTCTTTCTCCCCATTTGTAGCCGTGTGTGTGTGTGTGTGTGTGTGTGTGTGTGTGTGCGTGGGTGCGTGTGTGTGCGTGCGTGCGTGTGTGTGTGTTTCAGCGCTTAGATTTGATTTTATCAAGATTTTGCGCTATATAAATATTGTAATTATTATTAATTATGATTATATCATATTAGAGGTGGCGCACGCGCTATTTGTGTGCCTGTGTGTGTGTGTGTTTTGTGAGCTTAACATTTTTAGAACTGATGAATTGTCAATAAATGAGACACTTATGACATCACTGATTGTGTCAGCGTCTTGTATTTGGTTTCATTTGGTGACATTTTGACTTCTCACACAATACCATAACCGGCATGGTCATGGGGAGGACTCATGGGATGCTGTAGCAGACACAGTGATCCGTCAGTCTTTGTTATTCTGCCACCCGTGTCTTTCTGTGTCACAATTGGCAAGGGCCTCTTCCTAGGTTGTCACGAAGGCTGGTCTTAGAGTGTCATGGCGAGTGACGTGACAAAATCATGCGAGCTTCAATCATTTTCTCAGTCGTCATTGTCAGAAACAGTTCCTGTAGGAGTACCATGATATTGATGTTGTTCTGTGCGTAATTATTGAATTTGTGTTCAAGGTAGGATATGACAGTTTCCTCATGCATTTCGTCTGAAAGATCTGATTTTCTTCCCCAAGTCTGCAAACCAGGTTGGATTTCTGGTTTTTATCTGATGTTCTATGGTGTAACGATCAAATATAGGTGAAAAATAAATTATTATTGTTTTTACAACTTCTTGCGAAAGTTCTGTAGATAGACTGTGCTCTATTTTGTCCCTGACTCCCACCTGTAATTCGTTTAAAATGTAAACCAATATTTTCTGTTAAAATAGATCTGATCTTGAGCGGTCTCATTTTGATGACCCGAAGGACAGTGGCTGCTCTAGGTTAATTTTTTCTCCTCATTGTAACAAGGCAATAGGCGATGTGGGAAATTGCACTCCAAAGATTTTTAGCTGGAATTATTTGTGGCATATAGTCCATCTGAGGATTGCATTCATCCTGGGATCTGTATAAGATCTCCTGGCCTCGAATACAAATCTGTTGAAATGGGAGAAATCTGATGGCGTTGCTTGCCTGCTCTGCCACGATAAACGAACAATGAAACATGTCCTTAGCTCATACAAAGTAGCACAAACCAAAAGAAGATAGACGTGGAGGCACGATCAAGCGCTTAAAGAGATGGCACAAGCGGTCAGTATTGCCAGCAGAAAAACAGGCAACACAAACTCTGGATACGTTCTTCATAGCAAGAGGAAGTAAACTGTGGCCTGAAAATGCTGACACCTGAAACAAGTAAGAAAGGTCTACTGATGGAGCAGATGATTCAAGTGCGTGGCAGATCTTCTAGAATGGAAAGAAAAACTCTTAGAAATTATCAAGAAGAGTAGCAGGAGACTGGGCATAGTACGCCTCTCATATTCATCAAATAATAATTCTGATCGAACTCACTGTGTCGTATGAAGATAGAATGAGAGAAGTCCATTTCTACCAAAACTGAAAAGTATGCCACTCTAACAAGCAACTTGAATGTATCCAGCTTCCGGTCCTCGCAATAAACTTTGGAGTTAGGAGGTTGGTGCCTATCAATTAACATCAGGAAGAGAGTTCTTGAATGTTATATAGAACCGATAATGTTATACGGTTGTGAGGCGTGGACAGTCAACACACAAAGCCAGAACAAGATTGAGGCAGCCGAGATGTGGTTTCTAAGAAGAATTTTGAGAGTTCCTCGGACAGCAAAGAAAACAAACGAGACAGTCTTGAAGAAGGCACACACAAGAAGATCATTGAAAAGGAAGATTAGGAAAAGACAGGCAACATTTATAGGCCATTTTATGAGGAAAGGGGAATTTGAGCACCTGGTCAGAAAAGGAAAGCTGGAAGGAAAGAGAGCACCAGGTAGACCCAGGGAGAAAATATTGGACGGACTTGCAAGGTGGCTGAGGACAGAAGACTGAAGATGTGCTTGCCGCGACAAGGGATGAATATGGAGGGCCATGATCGCCAACGCCATGCAGTATGGCACATGGTGATGATGATGATGATATATTGCCCAAACAACTGTCATTTCTTTTATTTGAACGATAATTGTGATAAATTTACCATTTTCCCCGAAGTAAAGTCTCCCAATTTTGAATTCAAAATTATGGTTAAACAAAACGGCCACTCCTCTTGGATATGAACGATATAAGGCAAAATAACTCTTTGATAGGCCCATCTGCTTAAGTAGATAATTCCTTTTTTCCTCAGAGTAAGTATCTTGTAGAAAAGATCTTGAAAACATCTTGTTTTTTAAGTATTAAATAGCATATCTCTCTCTCTCTCTCTCTCTCTCTGTCTCTCTCTCTCTCTCTCTCTCTCTCTCTCTCTCTCTTTAAATCGGCAAGGTCTTGGCAATTTGCTGAGAGGACTAAGATCAAACTATCCATGTAAAACTATACTATCAGATCATAAAGCACTAAAATCACTTCAGACCTGAACGGCAACAAAATCTGTTGTTTTTCTGAGACCAAACGTTCAAACATCGTGCAATATAACAAAGCATTACAAGTATCATTGCTTTTGTAGACCGTCTGCAAACCAACAGAATTGAATCTGAAATACTGGCTCTCATCATATATTTTGTCATCTGGAAAAGGGGGAACAGTTTCTGCAGAATAACATTACCTGTAGACTGAATATAATACACATGGCAAAGCGTACTACGAACAAACAGGACAAGCAGCACTTAAATTGGGTTGTGATGTTATTACATCTGGAGGGAAAATCATTACAAGAAAAATGCATATTAAAACACATACGTTTACAGAAATCATTGAGTACCAAATTATCAACCGTTAGCACAATCGAGACACATGAAAAATCTGTCTAATAAAAAAAAAAAAAAGGTTACAGAAAACAGAGACAGTCATTTCATAAAACAAGACATTGTGATCTACCCATCCCAAAGATCAAAGAAAAAGACACATATTCATCTAATGTCTGTCAAAACCCTCAAACAAACAAGGAGGAAAAAGAAAGCTCTGTATGGTCAGGAAACAAACCTAGGTCCTCTTGCCCTTCAACCAACTGGCCTCCACTCCACTTACACAGATATAGAGCATAAAGCACAGAGTATTATGAATAGTGAAATTCTACGCAAATGACAATATGACGATCAACATTTAATGCAAATTTAACAAAACGTTTTATGTGTGTAAACATAGTTTGTGTGCAACTTCCACTTTCATATGTATAGCCGATCATTGTGCATTCCATCTACATTTTTTTTGTGAAACGAACAATTGCAGTTGCCACACACAGAGATATAAATATCCACATCCAAACTCACACCCACAGACCCACACAGGCACACACAATTACACACACACACAATTACACACACACACACACACATACACACACACACACACACACACACACACACATACACACACATGCACACACACACATGCACACACACACACACATGTACACACACACTTATGCACACACACACACAAACACATATGCACACACACAAACACTTACACACAAATACACACACAAACACACACATGCGTCTGTATGGTATCTTCATTTTCCTTCCTGGGTGTTCACCCTCCTGCCGATTCGTTCATTTCCTTGAGGCACTTTCTCCTCCTCTCTCTCTCCTTCCCCTCCTTTCTGCCTGTGCACTCAAACTCATCGTCTCCCAATTGCTTTCTTCTTTTCTTTCACACCACCTTCTCCCTATGCTTCTAACTCTTTTAGCCTCCCCCCCCCCACCCCTCCCTCTATATGTCCTGTCCCTACGCTCGCATTCTTTGCGGGCGCTTTCTCTAACCCTTTCATTTATCTTACAACGTTCTCTCTCCCCTCGCTTTAATTGTACCCTCTCTCTGCCCTCTACCCTCCCCATCTCTCTCATACCAATTCCATCTGTGCATCTGTGCATTTTTCCCACACCCCCTTTTTCATTTCTGGAACATACACATCTCTCTGTGACCTCTCCACATTCCTTTCTCTTTTACTCTCTCAATTTCCACTCCCTCTCCCCCTCTCTCTCTCTTAGCTCGCACTTCCTACACCTTCCCCCCTCCCCACACACACACTAACTGAAGAAGAATGACCGACTGATCATAGACTGGTGTTGTACATTCTGATTCCTGTAGGAAGAAAGAAATTCTTCATTTTTAAGGTCCTGGACTTCAAGCTGCAGAGGTTTGGTAGTGTCACGGAAGAAGACAACGAACGAGACAGCTCCATGGAGATGGTGTTCTGATCTGTCAGTATCTGTATCTGTCAGTATCTGTCAGTTTCTTCACTGCAGCCATCTCAAAGATGACATTGGAGGTGGTGAGGTCTTTGTTCACGATCCGAGCAGATTTCCCTGTAATCCTGTTTAATGATTCTATGGCAGAGTGCGTGGTAGTGATGTAATGGTCCACTTGGTTTATACCGCATAACACTGCTTGATGGACTGTAGAAAAGGGACAGGATTTTGTTGTCAGGTCAGACAGAACTGTTTCCACGATAAGGGCAACTACCGACTGCCTTTCTTACAGTTTGTGGTCAGTGATGGTTCTCGAATATTTACATAGGTATTGACGACGTCCACCTATTGTTCATAAATTGTTATACGACTGGCGTTGTATCTGGTCGTCTGACAGTCGATGATGAGCTCTTTGTTTTTTGACATGTTGAATATGAGCTCTTTGGTTTTTGACATATTTAACGCCAAAAGATTGTCATCACACCATTCAACAAGGTCACGTGCAGCTCTCATATCCACCGACTGGTCCTTTTTTTATCATTATTGTTAAGGAAATGCCATCAAAAATATTTTAGCAGATTCAGACCGTTTCTACTCTATCAGCTGTGTACAGACTGAACAGTACTGAAGACAGCACGCATTCCTGTGGGATCCAGGTGTTGGTTGTTTACATAGTAGATGGGTGCTGACCGACCAGAACAGGCTGTGGTCTTTTTGTGGGGAAGTCTTAGAACCATCAAATGAGCGCGGGTTGATGGACATGTCCAGGAGTTTTTCTACCATAAGATATGGTTGGGTTGTATGGAAGGCGCTACTGAAATCAGTGAACAATATTTCTTGTAATCGTCTTTGGCTGGTCCAGTGTTAACATACATTGTAAGAAATTGTCGTTATGGCGTCTTCAGTGATTCCATATTCTGAGTAACCAAATTGCAGAGGATCTTGTGCTGTTCCTATCCCCAGTTGTTGCAGCATAACTTTCTCGGCACTCTTAAAGGCAATGGACGTGAGGGTTATAGGCCCGTAGTCATTTAGCTGATATGGGGACTTTTTTTTTCCACTGGAGTGATGGTGAGAGTTTTCCAGATGGTTGGAATTATGCGTTCATTAACAGACCCCTAAACAGGCAGTGAAGACAGGAGACGGGGCATCATTGCATTCCTTCACAATTCGCCAACTGATGTTGTCAGGACATGAAGCACTGCGAGCATTTACTCTGCAGTGATTGCTCGCTTGCAATCTCAGGCTGCTGTGGTGGCATTGCACTTTTTCAATCACTTCTGATTTACTGTGAACTCATGCTTGTTAAACCTGTTATAGAAGGCGTATAGCTCACCTGCAAGCTGGACTTCGTCTGTGGACCTGCAGTGGTGACTTATCTGGCTTGTGTCGTGTTATGATGTCAGTCCCTTTTCACGTAACTCTATGTTGTTGAGTCTGAAGTTGTTTTCTAGCTTGAACTTCAATTCTTGCTTTTCTGCTTTGATCTGCTGGTCATTATTCTTCTATATTGTCTTTTTCTCCTCATCCTCATCTACTGAAGCAGCCGCACAGATTTTTATCTTTCCGGTTAACAACAATGATATCCACATAGATGATGCAAGATGAAAGCATGTCAGTTGCCTTATCCAGGGAGCTGCGCATTAAGAGGACATCCAGATCAGTTGACTCAAAGCAGTCGTTTAAGGTTTTGATTGTGTTTTCAGTTAACGTTTTCACAGTCATGATGGCAGGCTTTGTACGTTTCAACGTGTGCCTGTAGAGGGACACCAATTCAACCATGCAGTGATTTTCTTCCTAGTTTGCTTGACATTGGCCTTTGATTAAATGACAACTGGTGATAAAAGCTGGTTAAACCGTGTGCGGAAATAAAATTGTCCGAAAGCAACATTGATCTGCTGAATGTTCTCACAGTGGAATATCTCTTTCATTATCACTCATTTGCTTGCGCTATGTTGGCATGGATGGTTGACAATACTGGAATATACTACCATAAAACATGCGAGAATATCTCAATTTCGCAATATTGAAGAAGAGGCATATAAGATATTTCATTAATTAATTCTCTCTTCTGCTATTTTATAATCAGACCAGGCATCGAAACAATTTTTACAGCAATTGAACCACTTGGCATAAAAGTTAAGTTATATTTCTTTGTATTGATATTTAATGTTTGCATTGTTGAATATTTATGTTGAATTATGTATAATTTATGTGTAGTAAAAAGGCATATATATATATGAATAAATTTTATTTTTGTTCTTGAATTTGTAATCTTCCAGCTTCTGGCCATTTATGTAGACTTCTGCACGACTGCCTTTGTGCTGTAAACCCGACTTTGCTTTTCTCGTCGCTGATTTCTGTTACATATGCCACTAAGCTGTCGAAGTAAAACAGACACACGTTCTCCTCCTCATTCATCTTTTCATGGTCTGCCATTCTCCGGTAAACCATTCACAGCCTTTCAATCTGTCACTGAAACTACCATTAGAAACATCATAAAGCAATCTGGCATAAATACTCGCAAACCTGACCGTCTTCCAGCTTTTTTTTTTCTTCTGTCACCGTTTATATACACTTCTTCCCCACATTACGACCGCTATTAACAACTCACTGCTGTCTAGTTCATTTCCTGGTTTCTCCAAATCTGAGACCCCTTTTGAAGAAATCTTCCCTTGATCCTAAAACCCGAAAACTTACCGCCCCTTCTTATCCAAAATCACCGAAAAAGAATACTTGAACATCTTCAGACCAACAAACTATTATAGCACCTTCAGTCTGCTTATCGTTCTGGGCATAGTACAGAGAAGGTTTTATTCAAAATCTATAATAGCATACTTACAGCTCTGGATAACGGTGACATATGTCTCCTTTATGTCTTGATTATTTTATGTCTCCTTTATGTCGTGATTATTTTATGTCTCCTTTATGTCGTGATTATTTTATGTCTCCTTTATGTCGTGATTATTTTATGTCTCCTTTATGTCGTGATTATTTTATGTCTCCTTTATGTCGTGATTATTTTATGTCTCCTTTATGTCGTGATTATTTTATGTCTCCTTTATGTCGTGATTATTTTATGTCTCCTTTATGTCTTGATTATTTTATGTCTTCTTTACGTCTTGATTATTTTATGTCTCCTTTATGTCGTGATTATTTTATGTCTCCTTTATGTCGTGATTATTTTATGTCTTCTTTACGTCTTGATTATTTTATGTCTCCTTTATGTCTTGATTATTTTATGTCTCCTTTATGTCGTGATTATTTTATGTCTCCTTTATGTCGTGATTATTTTATGTCTTCTTTACGTCTTGATTATTTTATGTCTTCTTTATGTCTTGATTATTTTATGTCTCCTTTATGTCTTGATTATTTTATGTCTCCTTTATGTCGTGATTATTTTATGTCTCCTTTACGTCTTGATTATTTTATGTCTCCTTTATGTCTTGATTATTTTATGTCTCCTTTATGTCGTGATTATTTTATGTCTTCTTTATGTCTTGATTATTTTATGTCTCCTTTATGTCTTGATTATTTTATGTCTCCTTTATGTCTTGATTATTTTATGTCTCCTTTATGTCTTGATTATTTTATGTCTCCTTTATGTCTTGATTATTTTATGTCTCCTTTATGTCTTGATTATTTTATGTCTCCTTTATGTCGTGATTATTTTATGTCTCCTTTATGTCTTGATTATTTTATGTCTCCTTTATGTCTTGATTATTTTATGTCTCCTTTATGTCTTGATTACTTTATGTCTCCTTTATGTCTTGATTACTTTGCAACTGTCGACACTATTGATCATTCCATCCTCTTGTCTCATTTGCAAAATTCTTTCTGTATTTCTGGTTGTACTCTTTCATAGTTCAAGTCATACATTACAGATCGCTTCCAAACTATTTCAGTTTATAGAATCTTTCCCCCTCCTTCACTATTGCAATATGGCGTTCCTACTGGGTCTCATTTATACTTCTCTCTACAGTTACTCCGTCTCTACTATTCTTAATGCTCACTCTTTTTCACCATAGCTTCTCTGATGACAGCCAACTCTACCTCACTGGACGCACTTCTGAATTTTCCTATCTAGTTTCTTTTACTCAATCATACATTTGTGAACTAAAAACCTGGATGAACTTGAACAAACTGAACTTTAATAAAAAATAAAACAGAAACGATTCTGATCAGAACACATAAATCCGTCTGATATTATTCTCGTCCCTCATCTGTTGATCTTTGGTCTATCTTCCTGTGTCCGGAATCTTGGTGTCACACTCGATCAATTCCTCCAGCATGTTGCCACGCCCGTCTGTCGTATGTGCTATCTTGAAATTCGTCGCATTTCCTCCGTCAGTCATCTCCTTACTGAAAAAAGACAATGATCCTTTTTTGCGTTTTGTTCTTTCTTGCTTGGATTATTGCAATGATCCGTCAGCTTGCTGTCCAAAGTACCTCACGGAAAAACCTCAAAAAGTTCAGAATCATGCTGCTTGCCTTGTCTTCCGCTCTCGCAAACTTGTTCATGTCATTATTCTTCTACGGCTTTTGCATTAGCTTCCTGTTCATAGCAGGACTGATTACAAAATGTCTTCTCTGTGTTTCAAAGTACTAGAAACCACTGCGTCTTGTTACCTCTCTGACCTATTACACCTGCACACTCATTCCCGTCAGCTTTGTTCCTTATCTGACAATAGGATTTTCCGTCAGTCTAAAGCAAGAACAAAAACATTTGATCAACACGTTTTTTCCTGTCAATGCCATGCCAGGTGGAACCAGCTCCCATTCTCTGTTAGACATTCACAGTCCTTGCAATCTTTCAAAACCAGTCTGAAGACCCATGTATTCCCAAAATGATGATATTTTGTTAAGTTTCCTAGGTGTCTCAATTCCCTTTATACAGTATCATTCTCCTCCTTTTCCCTCTTCTTCGTCTTCTCCCCCCTCCCCCCTCTTCACCTCCCTCTCTCTTCCTCTTTCTGTCTCTCCGAGTTGTTTGCTGAACCTCACTCATTTCGCATGTTGCAATAAATGATGTGTTGTTGTAGCTTTCATGTAACTAATTTGTCTTTCATATTTGCTTCTGAAAGAATTGTAGGATAATAAATGCATTGATGAGTTTTTGTTGTTGGAATTAAGTACTTTGATTATTGTATATATGTGCGGTATTTGATTTTGTGATTTTTGAGATGAGTTTAAGATGAATGTCATATGATTGAATGTATGATCTGTTATTTGATTTTGGTTAATTTTGTGCTGTTGTGTTTACTTTGATGATTTTTCTACCGATTTATTTATTTTTGTACACTCTAAGGCTATTTTAATTAGGCGTAACTGTTCGTGATGATGATGATGATGACGATGATGATGATGATGATGATGATGATGATCATCATCATCATCATCATCATCATCATCATCATCATCATCATCATCATCATCATCATCATCACCACCACCACCACCATTATCATCATCATCATTAAAATCTGATAAGAGCTTTGCATGGATACCACTTATGCAGAAATGACGAAACATCATTTCCAAAAAGCGCACATATTTTTCAATGATAAATAATTTTTTGTATTATACATCGCCCAGTAAGAATCTGATTTGATTTCGTTTTTTTTCTACGTCTGTAGACAAAGTGTTTTGCGAATAAAATGTACTCCAGCCGTTTTGATATGTCTATCTATTCAAGATAATACCAATTTTGAAATCAGTGCTAGACGTTCACAATATTCATGTTTTCTTTAAAATTATTCTCTAAGCATTCTAAGTCCCACCAAAAGATTTGCAAAAATACACAATTCCATAAGTAATGTTAACGGTGGCTTGTTCTTTCTGGCAAAAATCACACCTCACAGTGCACGGCTCACACTACCATAATATTCTTCAAAAAGTGTTTGTGACTAATAATTTGGAACATATTCCAATTTGGAGTAATTTCAGTTTTTGTTGTTTATTGTTTTAAGCTTTCCCTCAGTTTGTTACAAAATTGATCTTTCTCTTCATTTGACAAAGGAACTGATGTCATATTTCACCAACTGATCAGCAAAATATTATGCTTTTTGATCCCTGTCCTAATTTTTATGTAGTCTTTTTTACCATATGGAAGACTGGTACACTTAACTGCGTTTAAAGGCTTTACACTTATAAATAGCAAGCCATTTAACATTATCTTCTTTGGCGGATGCCATAAGCAAGGTCAGTCGAAAGAGTGAAAGTTGTTTATAATTGTTTTGGGAATCAGTTCATCTCTTTGATTTATTAGTACTGGACAACAAACCACGACATGAATTTCATGTTCTCTTGCTTTTCTACTTGATGGACATATAAGATCACGAAAACCATGTTGTCTATAACGAAAATGATGTTCATAGGTACTAGGTCTCAGATATCCCTAGTCTAAATATTGTCATAATGTATCTTAGATGCTTATCCATTTAAATCGAAAAATAGGTAGGAATGCAGTGTGATGGACTAAACTGTCTAAAAACTCAAATCTGTTACTGTTTTGAACATGAGCATTCCAACCCTGCCATCTACAATCAATCCGAAAAAAATGCATTTATACCACCCACCCACCCCACGGTATCCGGACTTTTCGACGGCGGACGTTTCGCCGACAGTCGTTTCGGAGCCGGACGTTTTGCCGACCGGACCTTTAGCCGACGTACGTTTCGTCGACGAACATTTCGGCGCGGGACCTTTAGCCGACGGACGTTTCGTCGACGAACATTTCGGCGCGGGACCTTTAACCGACGGGCGTTTCGTCGACGAACATTTCGGCGCGGGACCTTTAGCGTCAAGTGTGCGACGCCCCTTTACAAAATTCTGAGCTCACACATTTCTCTCGCCATTGTATCAATGTATCAGTGAACTCTCTTTCACTTTCCCTCCTCATGTGAACCGTTCAAACCGTGTAACAATCCCAGTATTGGTATCCGGACTTTTCCAGTATTTCTCTGCCAGTTCTCACGTTCACCTTCCACCTGGACAGTATTTCTGTTTGTCATCTGTCTCACGTTCCCTCGAGATAGTGCTTCCTTCATTCATGTGCAAGATTCTGAGAAGTAAGTAAACGTTGAGAGAGAGAGAGGGAGAGAGAGAGGGAGAGAGAGGGAGAGAGAGAGAGGGAGAGAGAGAGAGAGAGAGAGAGAGAGAGAGGGAGAGAGAGAGAGTGGTAAGTAAACGTTTAATGTCACTATCTGCATCTCTCTCTCTCTCTCTCTCTCTGAGAAGTAAGTAAACGTTTAATGCTTTCAGCTCGTTGTACAGTTGTACCACAAAACCAAAAATATATAGATGAACACAAGTTTCTGATTTAGGCCTATTTTAGAAAAAAATTTTAAAATATCTTATTTATTTGGTACACTTTTGTGGACCAGATCTGTAATTAAAAGGGCAGTTTTGACTGGAGCATATTAGTAACATCACGTTAAACTTTGGAACTTATCTAGTGCATCTGGTGCATTTCAGATGGAATTCACTTTTACAAAGAGGAATAAGCGAAAGCTGTTGCACGAAGGCTACGCCTATGTCATGGACCGCACCAAAGCCGACAACGTCACAATTTTCTGGCGATGCGAGAAACGAGGAGAGTGCAAAGGAAGGTTAAAGACAGTAAACGACGTTCTGGAAGGCCGTCCATCCACCCATTCCCATCCGCCAAGTGCAGCCCGTTGCCTGGCTTTGAAAGCGGTTGGTGATATAAAACAGCGCGCAGAGCAGTCTGAAGAAGCCACAAGTTCGATAATCAACAACTGCACAGCAGAATTTCCGCTCGCCGCCGCAGGTTCTCTTCCAAAAAAGGAGACTTTGGCAAGGATGATCCGAAGAAAACGGAAAGCTCCAGATAGCGACATCATCAGCGAGGAGCTGAAGCTTACAACGAGAGGAGAACAATTTTTAGCGTTTCAGACGGACGATATCGTTATTCTAACCACTCCATCCAATCTTGACGTTTTAGCACGTAACGCCCACTGGTTTTGTGATGGAACATTTGACAGCGCTCCGTTAGCAACACAACTTTACACCATCCATGTTCTTGTTGAGGATACTCACACTCTGCCTCTTGTTTACTGTGTGACACAAAACAAAAACAGGGCCACGTATGACGCGATCTTTACTTACCTGAAGGGTCAGAGAGATCTCAACCCAGAGACCATCACAATAGATTTTGAACGAGCCGCATTAAACAGCATCAGTGAACACTTCCCAACCACAGCCGTGCACGGGTGCTTTTTTCACTTTGGCCAATGTCTTTGGAGAAACCTCCAGTCGCTTGGACTACAAGATTGGTACTTGGAGCCAGAGAACTCTCTTCTCATCAAGACCATTCAGGCCTTGGCTTTCGTGCCTCCTGACGACGACATCGAGGCGTTTCAACAGCTCATGGATTCGCTGGATGCCGACACTGACGAGACGATTTCAGACTTCCTCGCCTACTTTGAAAGTACATGGCTGGGCATTGTGCAGCGAGGACGCCGTCGACGCCCGAAATTCGACGTCGCCATGTGGAACGTCTACAATCGTGTGGAAGACAACCTGCCCAGGACTAATAACTCGGTCGAAGGCTGGCACCGTGCCTTTGATCAGCGAATGTCTGTCACGCACCCAACACTTGGCAGGCTTGTCAGCAAGTTACGCAAGGAGCAGGCAAGCACCGAGCTTATGATAGAACAGCATGCCATGGGCGTCAGGATGCGAAAAAACAAGCAGTACGAAGTAGTCAACACACGACTGCAAGCGCTTGTTGCAAGGTACGCACAGGATGATGTTTTAGTATTTCTCAAAGCTGTTGCGCATAATCTGTGACACAATCAAAGTGAACAGAAGTGTTGTAAGTGTGGTATATACTTTTATATTGTGCTTATATTAAACTTGGAGTATGTCATGTCACAAGATGATGAGAATGTTTTATATTGTTATATGTTATATACTTTTATATGTTGCCCATGCATAATGCGTCGAAAAGTCTGTCTGCGAAACGTCCGGTCGACGAAACATCCGTCGGCGAAACATCCGTTGGCTAAACGTCCGGTCGGCAAAACGTCCGACTCCGAAACATCCGACGGCGAAACGTCCATCGGCGGAACGTCCGCACACGACACACACACTTTTATCCAGCCACACACCCATATGACAGTTCAAACAGCTAAACTCTCACCCTTGGCACCCAGTATGTTTTCCCACTAGCATTCGAGTCAAACAATATATTATATGCTTTCCTTGGCAATCTTTTCTCTGGCATCTGTTTTGATTTTAAGCAAAAATACATCTGACAACAGAATTAAGATAAATTCGACATCTGTTTGTTTCCCCATAAATCAAATCATTAGGATTTTGAATTGACACACCAAGAATTTTTTTATGGCAAACAGATGAACTTTTTGCAATGTACTGCAGAGCTCTCAAGACCCCATATTTCAGTTCCAAACTGTGTAATAGGCTGATCTTGTGAATCAAACAATTTCATAAATATGTCCAAAGAATTATTTCCTAGCATAGATAGTTTCAGCACGACACAGAGTAATGCCTGTTCTGTTCGGCTTGCCAAATCTTTATATGCAACAGTAAAATTTAATCGCGTTGAAAAATATATTCCTTGACATTTATATACATTAACAACAGGCATGGCATTTTTATTTTAAGTCCATCGTTCACTGCTAGCTGGGTACCCACCCTTTCTGAATACGGTAACATTGCTCTTAGACATACTTGTTAGCAATTGAAGAGAAGATGCAGCTCGATATGAATTAATCAGTTGCGTTTGTAGACCAGTGACTGTTTCGGACAATAGAACAACATCATCTGCCAAAAGAAGGATAACTAACTGCAATGTATCTCCATGTAGCACCATGTCTTCCACTACAAACCACTTCGGAAGTTAATTCGTTGATAAAAAGCGAAAGCAAAATAGGACTACACACATCACCTTGTTTCACACCGCAAGTTCATTGAATATAATCAGTCAACTTTGAACCACGCCCAACTCTAGCTTTCACATAGTTATACATATTCATTATACATCTGAACAAATTTTCTGTCACACCACGCCAAAGGATGCTTTTATTAACTGAATCAAATGCCTTTTCAAAATCTATAAATGCAACAGATAACTTACATTAAGAGATAATTGTTTTTAGACAAAAGCCATTAAAGTAAACATGTAATCTATGGAAGAATAGTTACGTCTGAATCCAGCTTGATATTCTTTATTGACTTTATTGTCTTCTATCCATTCCTGCAATCTACAATTAATAATAGTACTGTATACTTTGCTAGTCACATCACAGATATACGCCTCTATAATTATTGGTGTTGTTAACATCACCTTTTTTTATAGAGATGTAGAACGATAGACTCAGTCCATTTCTCAAGACAGATTCCAATATCAAAAGCAAGTTGAAAAAGGTTACCAAGAAGTGGAACTGTTTAAGAAAAAGAATGAGAGAGAGAGAGAGAGAGAGAGAGAGAGAGACTCAGACTCAGACTTCATAATTCACAATGCTTTGATGTACATTGGCGCATGGCCTCGGGTTACAATATATACGATCTGGGGATTGGGGAGGAGATGGAGGGTGGGGAAGTAGGGTTTTATACATATTTCATGATATCTCCATGCTGGATGGACACATTAAACAATAGATAATTCGCCACACATCAAGAAAATGCACGAAGTACATAAAATGGATGGCATGAGCTCGCACGTGATCTTGAAACTACATAAACTTGCAGCTGATAAACAATACAACAACAAAAATGTATTTTATATAGTGTGTGGCTGACAAACAACCATAACAAAACGTCAGCAATTTATCAGTATTATTTTCGTTATTTTTTCAACTGAAATAATTTTTTTTCTGTCTCTTAACGGCATGGAAAACGAACGTGGTGAGTACTTGTTATTTTAGTTAGATATGCAATGATAGTCTAGCTGATTCTTTCAGACTTCACTTTAAATCTACATATGGCGGATATTCAGATAGGAACTGGTGTTCGTTTTTAAACTGCATTTTGCAAAACGAGCATGCCTTTTATGTCTGAATCATTATATAAATTTTTATAAATGGGGAGTACATCAAATCTTGCCTGACTAATACCAGCTCTAACATAGCATACATCCATCGCCAAAAAATTGTTTTCTCTTTCAAAAATAGTTTAAAATGACCTTTAGGTCTTGTACCTGTCAAGCTTTCTGAAGGTACCAGACCATTCTTGAATAAACAAATCCACCGGTCTTTACATATATTTAAGAACATTTTTACATCTCTTACACCTTGATGCTGTCATACAACAGTGAACCCAGTCTTACACACTACCTCTCTTAATTCACGTGTCCAGCACTCTTTTCCCGCTCGATTTAACTCTAGAAGCATTTTATAAGCTTCATGTGACAATCTTTCATCATCCATTTATAAGAGTATATTATGCATGTAACACACGAGTTTATGTAGGCTACAGTGGATACACTGGTTTGAGCAGACTAATAGAAGAAAATGGACTTGGATGAGTCCAGGAGATAATACCAAAATCAGATTGACTACATCCTGATTAATAAAATATTTAGAAATTCTTTACTGTCAGCAAAAACACTACCAGGCGCAGACTGCAACATTGACCACAATCCTTAGTGGGAAGATTTAGGTTGAAATTACGGAAAAGGAAACAGACCAAAAGCGACATCAAACTAGATCTTGGACTCTTAAAGACAGATGAATTGATACGTCAAAAATTTAATGTACATGTTCAAAACAAATTCAGTGCTCTGGAAGATGTTGGTGACAGTGAGGAACAATGGACAAAGTTGAGAAATTCGATAAATGAAGCTTGTGAAGAAATCCCTGTAGTAGATAGAAAAGGAAAAAAGAACTGGATGACAAAAGAAATTTTAGGCTTGATGGAGGAAAGGAGGAGGGCAAAGAGAAACGAGGAGATATACAGGAAGATAAACAAAGAAATCAGGAATAGGTGCAACGAAGCTAAGGAAGCTTGGCTGAAAACAAAATGCAAAGAAATAGAAGACCAACACAAAACGGATCCTCAGGGTATGTACAGACGAATTGAAGAAATTGTCCACAGGAAAAATACATGCACATCAACTGGTTGCTTAAAATCGAAAGATGGTACGATTCTTATGGAAATAGACAAAATATTAGACAGATGGGAAGAGTACATTAAAGACCTTTTTAAAGATGACAGAAACGCAGAACACATTATAAGAAAGAAATTTGAAGGACCACCCATAATGAAAGATGAAGTTAGAGCAGCATTGAAAAAGATGAAACCAGGAAAAGCCCCAGGACCAGACAACATTACCACAGAGATGATTGAAGCCCTGGAGGAATTCGGTATAGAAAAAATAACATTCCTCCTAAATGAAATTTACGACACTGGAAAAATCCCCAAAGATATGTCAAAATCAATTTTCATTGCACTTCCAAAGAAGACAGGGGCTATAGAATGCGAACTCCATCGTATAATCAGTTTGATGAGTCGTGTAACCAAGATCCTATTGAGAATAATCATGATAAGGACAAGGAATAGAATCAAAAGAGAAATAGCAGATGAACAATGTGGATTTGTGGAAGGGAAAGGAACAATTAATGCCATATACATCCTAAGAAGTACCATAGAGAGGTCAATCGAGGTGAACAAGGATTTATATTTATGCCTTGTTGACTATACCAAGGCTTTCGATCGGGTAAGACATGAAGAATTGATCAACCAACTAGAAAGACTCAATATTGATGGAAAAGATTACGAATAATCAGAAATATGTATTGGGAACAAACTGCTGCAATGAGAAAAAAAAATGATATAAGGTCTTTCCAAAACATCAAAAGAGGAATCAGACAGGGTTGTGTTTCGTCACCAGATCTGTTTTCACTTTACAGCGAAAACATCATGAGAAACCTAGAGGAAGACCCTGGATTACAGGTTGGAGGAAAAATGATAAACAACATTCGATACGCAGATGACACCGTGCTAATTGCAGAAAGTGAAAAGGACCTACAAAACCTTGTGAATATACTTGAAATAGAAAGCAAAGGTAAGGGATTGGAAGTAAACAGCAGGAAGACTGAAGTCATGGTGATCAGTAAAAAACGTGAAATCCCCTCATGCAAAATAACAGCAAACGGCACAACCTTGAGACACGTTGATAAATTTAAATACCTGGGAACGATCACTTCACGAGATGGCAGATGCACATCAGAAATAGCCAGCAGAATCGGCCTAGCAAAAACAACATTCAAGAAGATGGAGAGCATTCTTACTAACAAATGCCTATCAATTAACATCAGGAAAAAAGTTCTTGAATGTTATATAGAACCGATAATGTTATACGGTTGGAGGCGTGGACAGTCAACAAACAAAGCCAGAACAAGATAGAGACAGCCGAGATGTCGTTTCTAAGAAGGATGTTGAGAATTCCATGGACAGCAAAGAAAACAAACGAGACAGTCTTGATGGAGGCAGACACAAGTATATCATTCATAAGAAGATGTTGAGATTAGGAAAAGGCAGGCAACATTCATAGGCCATTTTATGAGGAAAGGGGAATTTGAACACCTGGTCACAACGGGAAAGCTGGAGGGAAGGAGAGCGCCGGGTAGACCCAGGGAGAAGATACTAGACGGACTTGCAGAGTGGCTGAAGACAGGCAGGGTGGAAGAGATGCTTGAGGCAAAAAGAGATAGAGACAGATGGAAGTCCATAATCGCCAACGCCATGCGGCAAGGTACCTGATGATGATGATGGATACACTTTAAGTCGCCGTATTCCCATTCGTTAGGAGTCCTTACGCGTACACCTCACTACCTTTTACGTGGCTACACAGGCACTTTTTCTGTATGTTCAAGTCTTTGAAGTCCCCATATCTTAGATGAATATAAAAAGATGGGTTGTTACTTTACATAAAAAAATATTTTTCCCAGAATCCCCGCCCTTCCCACATGTAAATAGAACTACTTTTGTTTTGTCGATACTTAAGATTAATTTCATGTTGCTGCAACACTGAGTTGATTCTCTAGGCCCCTGGGCCTAACTGACAATAATACTATGCCATCTGCAAACAGTCAAATAAACAGTCCCAAGATATCCCAAAAGTACCTGCATAACATGTTTACTGTTGACATCCACATGATTTGCTAACTGCTTACCATAAACTTTTTTTGAAATACAGTCTCACTCCAGTTGGACTTTCATACATCTCAGAAACCTTGCAATTTGTGGAACATTTAAGATCCATGAAACTGAACTACAATAATCCAATAGGCCAACATTTCCATAACCCCCAACACAGCTACGTCCATGCACAGATTTCAGCAGTGTGGCAAAACACCAGAGACCAACAATAAAGGAAATACACGGAGAACTGCATCATCCACCGACTGGGAACAGTCCAGCCGGCGGGCCTAAACACCCGAACTGCCGACTCGTAGCGATGCCCGGGCCCTCTCCTTGTCGTACTAATCCTTACTGTTTCCCCCTCTTCTCCCCCACCCCATCCCCCATCAGTACTACTCTGTCATTTTTATTTTCCACGTCACTTTATTTTCCATGTCATTTTTATTTTCCACGTCACTTTCATTTACCACTTTTCATTCACTTGTCAAAGAGCCTGGGCTCGAAACGTTGTGCTAATATTACTCCAAAGGATCTTTCACAAACAAGCTACTTTTCAATGTTTCATGTCTTGCAATTTGCATTTATACATGAAAACAAATACTCATACAGAAGAGAAGAGAGAGAAAAAGAGAATACGTTGAAACAGAGTGTGTGTGCGCGCGCGCGCGCAGGGAGGATGATGTCTTGTGTCAGGCGTCACACTCTCCACTCTTCCCTTGTCTTTCCCCTCCAAGTTTGCGCGTGCCTTGTGCCCAAAGTTTTGGTCGTTGTTGGGTGATTGCTTATCATTCATGCGCGTTTTGGTTTGAATCTTAAATCAATATTTGGCGCAAATAAGTGTCATTATTATTGTGCTTAGCTGCTGATGATGACGTATAAAAAATCCCTTTAACGCTTTGATTTCTTGTGCACTGTAAATGTTTATCAAGACAAACAGAATCAAAAGCTTTTTCGAAGTCAACAAAAGCAACACATAGTTTTCTTCCCTTGTACCACATACATCTGATCAACTGCTGACTACTTTTGACGAAATCCTTCTTGCTTTTTTTCCTGAAATTAAGCGGTTGTCTTCTAGTCATGTGCACAATTTCGTATTCAACAGTTATATAACACTTAGATGTAATACTTAGTAAGGAAACACCTCTAAAATTAGCCGGATTTTAAGGATTCCTTCTTCTTATGTATTAATATAATAAATGTTTTGACCACTTCTTTCTTTGGGTACATCTTTCTGTTGACCATTGTATCAACCAAGCTTGTGAGGAATAACTTGACATCGTTGCCCCCATGTTTTGTCATTTCAGCTAAAATACCATCTGTTCACTTGCTTTATCTGATTTAAGTTTGGCAATATCTGTTTTAAGTTTATCTTCTAACATAACTCTGGTGGACAAGGCCTCATTTAAAATATAAACATGCACACATACGAGTTAGCAATCATTCACACATTGTCCCGTCTAGCTCATGTCTACTACTGAAAGAAAGCAACTCTTAGTTGTGATTTTATGGTTTTATTTGTGCATGATACATATCTTGACAGAGCCCCACTCTGGCACAGGAAAGATCAACTGTACACGTTACAAAATTACTTATAAAATTAAATACATGTAACACCAATTATGTGACCACAAAGACAGATCATATATATATCTATTACACAATTACCACAAGCCAATAAAAACAAGCAACATAAATATTCAATGTTTTCCATCCAGGAAACATACATAGATTTACCTAAAAGTAAATTCCTTTTTTATCGTATCACACGTTAAACTGACTCAAATTGGCACAAATAAAACATATACGGGCGCCAGAGATAAAACGCTAATTGAGATGGACTATAACAATATGGAAACAAATTGAATACACAATATGAATGACCTCGACGTTTTCTCCTAATTCTGTCATTTCATATGTAACGAAAACTAAAACCTGAAATCTGAAACTTTTGTTGTCAACTTTCATTAAACGCTGGCTGAAGGATTTCATAAAAAAAAGAAACTCCACTGAAGACAATCGTTGTTTCGACGTGGAGCAAGTATCGGTTAATGTTCATCCCGTATAGAAGCAGTCACTACCTACCTACCTACCTACCTGTATATGTATACCCCTCTGTCGTGTGCGTGCTTGCGTAGGCTTATATGTGCGTGTATTTTTTCATGTGTAAGGGTGCATATGTTCCCTTGCATGTGTGCATGCATTCGTGTGTGTGCGTGGGATGTGTGTGCGTGTGGTGTTGTGTGTGCATTTGCATGCATGCATGCGTGTGGTGTGTGTGCGTGTGTGTGTGCGTGAGTGCGTGCGTGTATGCGTGGGGTGTGTGTGTATTTGTCTGTGTGTGCGAGTGTGTGTGTGTCTGTGTGCGTGTATGCGTAGGCATACGTGTGCATGCACTTTGTTCATGTGCTGTGTTGTGTATGGATGCATGTGTGCACTTCTTGCACTTGCACTGACGTTCGTGTGTGTGTGTGCGGGTGATGTGTGTGCGTGCATGTGATGTGTGTGTGTCTATGTGTATAGTGTGTGTGTGTGTTGTGTGTGTTGTGTGCGTGCATGCGTAGGCTTACGTGTGCGTGATTTTTTCATGTATGGTGTTGTGCTGTGTTGTGTACGTACATGGGTAGACTCACGTGACCGTGTACTTTTTTAAATGTATGGGTGCATGTGTGCACTTGCATGTGCCTATGCGTGCGTACGTTAGTGTGTGTGTGTGTGTGTACGTGTGTGTGTGTGTGTGTGTGTGTGTACGTGTGTGTGTGTGTGTACGTGTGGTGGTGTGTGTGTGTGTGTGTGTGTGTGTGTACGTGTGTATGTGTACGTGTGTGTGTGTGTGTGTGTGGTGTGTGTGTGTGTGGTGTGATTACTGCAATACTTCATGTTGCTAAGGCGTTTCAAACCAGGATACGCATCGCTGTATAAGCGGTGATCCCATGAACGTGATCAGACATGAACAGTTCGTGAATCAAACATCAACAATAATGTGCACATGATGATATTGTTTACTATAAAGAAGCAATAAGTATAAAATGAAATAAAAAGAAAAGAAAAAAAATCAAATTCATATCACAACATCTCTATCACAACTGAGCTGGAACAGCAGGTGAGTTTGGCAATCAAGACCTAAGGCTCCGTGACTTCACTCGCAGCCATTATTTCACCACACAGCACTTTCCACCTAAATGGAATCAAGACAATGACAACAATGCATTCTTCAAATGGTCAAGATCACTAACGATAGACTAAATTTTGATGCTACAGTGCTTCAAATCCATCATCAAGACGACAAGAACGAGATAATCATTGTCCAGGGTCTGATAATAACAGCGATCATAACCTTGTCCTCCTTAACCTCAAAACGAAACTGGAAATGTAGCACTCTCCAAACAATCCTCGCACTCGTAACCATGAAGCAACACCAGCTTGCTCGTTACGTTTCTTTGGATATGTTACAACATTGTGCAAAATCTTCATTCCTCAGGCGGCAATTGTCAAAAGAAGCCGGGTAATAAACATGAAGGGAAAAAATAATTAATAATTATAATAATTACAATATTTATATAGCGCAAAATCTTGATAAAATCAAATCTAAGCGCTGAAACAGACACACACACACGCACGCACGCACACACACGCACTCACGCACACACACGCACTCACGCACACACACACACACACACACACACACACGGCTATAAATGGGGATAAAGAATAAAAGCAATGGAAAATTATAGAGAGCATATTATATACAATTATTTATTGCAATGTGATTCCCCTCCGAGTGGAGACAGGCTGCAGAGGGGATTGAGTGAGGTCAGGATTTTATGCAGAGGAGAAAAGGTGAGTTTTGAGAGCGGACTTGAAGGAGACAAAAGTAGGCTGCTGACGGACTGAGAGAGGAAGTTTGTTCCAGGAGAGCGGACCAGAAACAGAGAAGGCTCGTGGACCATAGGTATTGAGCTTAGTGCGTGGAAAACGAAAAGTCAGAGGATCGGAGGCAGAGCGGAGGGTACGTGAGGGAACACAGATCTCAAGTAGGCTTGACAGGTAATCGGGGGCTGCGTTATTGAGGCTTTTGTAGCACATGGTGTCTAGTTTGTACTGTATGCGCTTTGATACAGGGAGCCAGTGAAGTTGTGCCAGGAGAGGAGATATGTGGTCAGCTTTTTTCTTTTTGAGTACAAGGCGTGCAGCACTTAAGCACGCCAAATGGCATAAATGGGGATCCTGTCTGCTGCTGCATCTTATCAGTCCCCTGCAATAACCACGCTGGTTACGGGACGGATAAAATTACGATCTGCCTAAACCACTAAGAAAACAAGAGGCATCCTTCAGCCGTCAATGTTGATTTCTTCACAGTAATCCAATAGCCAAGCATCAATTGATTATTTCAACAATAAATTACTGTCTGATCATACTCTATTGCTCAAGCACACAAAGCAGTGAACAGACCTGAACAATATAATGCAATATATAGCGCCTGTCTTGTCTTGTCTTTTCTTGTTGTATCAAATACGCGTTCTTATTCTTCTTTCGTGTTTTTTTCTGGTTCCTGTTTGCTTGAACGCGGGCAGTCACACTTGTTTTGGATTTTATATAATGCAAAATATAAAGTATAATGCAAATTACTCGCACGGTGATATTAAGTAGTCTAACTAATCTTTTATATTTTTTGTGACAATATTTGCTTGCTGGATACTGATTATCTGATTACACGCCCCCGTGGGGATGCCGGGGGTTCTTTTAGTATAAATAGTATCCCCACCTACTGGAAATTCTGTGCTAGACATTTCCTCTTTTCTGTCACTCCCCTTGTTTCTTTCTGCTTTGTTCTTTTGCTTTGTCATTTCCTCTTATCATATTTTGCCTTGCTGGTCTATTCACCTGTATGCGTTCAATAAAGTCTTACGTACTTTTTCTTAGGATTGATAATTGGGTACATGTATTAAGTGCATTTCTGGATCTAGGAAGGTGAGATATGCGGAAGCAATTTTCGGTAATTTATGCCCGTTCTTACAAATGTGTTGGTGTACTTGGGTATGCTTGAATTTGTATTCAGGTGTTTTTTTATTTTTTTATTTTATTTTATTTTATTTTATTTTTTTTTTTTTGTGCGATAAATTGGACGGAATGTGCACGAATGCAGTGATATGTGTTCATAATCTTCTTTTCCATTTTTTTCCTGTTGAAGTATCATGTATGTTTTGAAGCGGATATAGCTGGGCTTTAAACAACAATGAAAATAACAATATGATGAGACAATAAATGCGCCTGCTTAAGGACTCATTTGGATGTGGAACAGCGTCGACTGTGGCTCAACAGCCCGAGCTGGGGGTGCAATTCTTGGCACAGCTGACATACATGAAAGTTTACGGCTGTGGCTGGGTGGTCTCTGCAACAGCTGTCTTTCTCTCTGTTCTATCCATCCAGTCAAGTTCGTTTGTCTTCTGCAATGGCGATGCCTACACGCATAGCCTGTTGCCAGGCACAAGAAGTAGGGCCGTCTCTTCCCAAGTGTCCACACTATTATCA
The DNA here is from genome assembly GCA_030674185.1 of Monoplex corrugatus. NCBI lineage: Eukaryota > Metazoa > Mollusca > Gastropoda > Littorinimorpha > Ranellidae > Monoplex > Monoplex corrugatus. Next base: position 20,639,407 of record CM060308.1, on the reverse strand, counting down.
GCAGACTGCAGGTCACGTTTGCAAACACCCTTATACTGCAATCGTGGGCACCCTGTGCAGTCGTCGTTGTATACAGAGGACATACATGCTTAGCATGCTGGCCTGGTGCAGGGCGTGCTGTTTGGCACATGGTCCTTCCAGGGAATACCAGTATCCGGTACAAACACAGCAGGCGGGGTGCTCTTGCTGCTCGAGCACTGTCCAGGTCTAGCTGTCGTAGAGATGAGTACTGAGTATGACGGCTCTGTACACTCAAATCTTGATGGCTGATATACCACCAAAACTGTCCAAGAGGATTTGGGAAAATAACAAGCTCATACTGCAAAACAGAACATGTTAAACAGTGTTCAACACATGACATAATTATTCAGTTGTAATTCTGAGCATCCTCCAGTCATATTCATTCAGATAACGTTTTTCCACTATTACAGAAATTTCTGTTAAGTGCAGTCACGACAGAACTGAAATTTAACAGAAAGCTACATACCACACAAGCACACTATGACTAAGTTAGTTTATTAACACACACCTACGAGCATTACAGAAATGTGAAAGTTTATGAACTGTTTTATATTAAATTCCTAACAGACTATAATGATAGACAAAAACAGCCCCTATTGCAGTTACAGTGTCTTTAATTGTTGGCTACCAATGTACAATGTTTCCTAAATAACGGAAAAGGTAGACGAGGTCTGGGAAGATAGACCGATATCATAATTCATAACTTTGATCATGTCTGAGATGGAAACAAAAGTCTGCAATTTATGAAAATAAGGGATGGAAACAGTAGTCTACAATACAAAAACAAAGTCTTTAAGATCTGATAACACAGATTTCTGTTCTCGTTCACCATCTACATTGTCAGGTTCATCTGGCAATGAATGTGGCCGTTTCGTCTAGTTTCTGCCAGCTGTCATAAGGCTTAATGGTCACAGCAGTTATAGTTAGCCATGTCTCATGTTGCTCTATTTCATAGAGGTGACATTGCTGCAATATACGTTCAACTATCTGATCCTCTTGACGGCAGGGACAGGTTGGTAAAGTTTGAACTTTCGGTTCATATGGATGTTGATCAGGTTGTGGCTGGTGTGGGACCTCACAAGACCACTTGCTGCTATGAGACAAAGCTTACACATGTGATGATGGATACTGAGCCTTCAGTGTTTCGTGGCTCTGACAATGCCTGCAAGGTTCAAAGATGAAAAACATTCTGCTAGGTTCGATGATGGATCAAAGCCTTCAAGGAAACATGATGAAAACGAAAGCTTTCAATTCTTTAAATGCTTCGTGATAATGACAAGATCTTCAAGATCTGAGGATGGGAAAAAATACATCCGAAGATGGGTGTACAAACGTTTGATACTGGAGATATATACTTTACAGTTTCAAGATAAACAAATGTGCCTTTGATAATCATGATAAAGACAAAGCCTTAAACTTCTGTTGACAGAGTGAGGGGAATGGTGGAAAGAGATGAGACACTATCAGGTTTGATAGAATCAGACATTTCTTTATCGTTTCAAACTTGGATAAACTAGAAAGTGACACTTCACACGATAAATAAAAGCAAGATGACACCAATCAATTACATACAATCAATTATGCTAACTGCATACATGTATATAGCATTTATAAATATTAAACACACATAATAATTGCATCCAAAATACACCCAACACATATAACAAGAAAAAATATATTCTGTGACTCGGTGCTAGTTCAGTGTGTGGTTCTGCTGCCGTAACATCCTGGTTTGAGTTCTTTCATTTCTTCTTGTCCACCTTTACTTTCATTTGTAATGGGCAACCGATAATGTAACATATGACTTCAAGCATTTTCGTGCTTACAAATATAGTGAAAACAAATGCAACAACACAAACCAGTCCAAGGGCACTGTTTCACAAATCTGTATGATCGTATTAACTTTCGGTTTCAACAATCCAAGATGGTTTCCACACACGCAAAACAAACACACTGTGAAAAATCCTGACTGATGAGAGACAAACAGACACCAGGTAGGTGTGATGAAGTTCATAAATGTGTGTCTGTGAAGACTGTCTGCTCCTCGGTGTAGCTATAAGCTGGTCGTTCAGGCTGTCGACTTCATCGTCATCATCAAACTGCAATTGGACAAACAGAATCCTCTGTAAGAATTTAGTGCGCAGGATGCTGTTTTAACAACACAGTAATCTCACAACACAAACATTTATCTTTACATCACATTCCACGTCATGGAAAACACAAATCAATGGTCACAACATACCTAACGTTTCGGCATATAGCTTGATCCAAAAAAAAAACATACAAAAAAACCGAACTAACTGGCCAAAACTCGCACATGTCTAACACTGTAAAGTATGTGTAAAATATTTAGTGCAACACAAGCTTTTTGATTAAGAGAGTAGATCACGTAAAAATCTATAGCACAAAATGACACACATGCACGCATACACACACACACACACATGCGCGCGCACACACACACACACAAGAAGTAAAAGTGTGGAATATGATTATTATAGAACTTTATATTACAGTTTTCACACTCAAAAAACACATCATTTGACTGACCAGGCCGCTGTCGAAGTTCTTGTCCCATGTGATATTGTCCATGTCATCATCATCATCCAGACCTCTGAGGGAAGACTTGGACCCTGGCACAATGGACAGTGTCTTAACGTATGGCAGGGTGGGGTCAAATGCCGGGTTGATCATGCCCATCCCCGGCCCTTGATACAGCGTGCTTCTGCCGGATAGGGCTGGTGACATGGTCTGTTACAACACAACATTAACGTATAACTGTCGCCAAAGGCCATATTTCATCAACACTCGCACCGATTTCTTTATATCTGTTTTTTAGTTTTATACACCGTGATTTTATCTTCCAATTCAATATTGCAAAAAATTAGAATAGCACTTATTCATATTCTCTGGCCGTTACATCTTTTCATCACAATACTTTTTCTTTATAATTGATCTCTTTTTTGTAGCAGAGTGGTACGTGATTAAGTGTTGTTGTTAATGCAGCTATTGTTGTGTTGTTGTTGTTACTGCTGCAAATGTTGTGTGGGGGTTGTTTTTCGTTACTAGCAATTTGCGTGTCCGAGGCACAGATACGAAAACTCAAATGGAAGCTGTTTGTTGTTTCGTAAATGTGTAGACTTAACCAGTGTCCTCCAAGTTTTCTATGGCCTAAGAAAAAAAATTCACCGCCAAAGCACGGTCAAACCTAGCCAGGCACAGTCAATTCCTTCTGTCTCTTTTACACACACACACACACACACACACACACACACACACACACACACACACACACACACACACACACACACACACACACACACACACATATATCTGGATATGTAGATATCTATCTATATATCTATATCTATATATATTATATATATGTATGTATGTATGTATTTTGAACGTTGAGCACTGTCACATATTCTATGGAGGATTTTACAGCCCTAAAGCTAAAAAAATACTTCATGAATCTGAAATGATTTGTCAGTTGACTATGAATGCTTTCAACATTACCTTCCGATCACAATACGTGGTCTTAATTGTAACGCCGTAAGTACTGACAATCACAATGTATTCCTATTACATCAGTTTTCATGTACTACCACTACTTCTTGAAGCAATAAAATTAGTGTATTTTCTTCTTTAGAAAACAACCTTTCAGTCAAACTTTCTATCATTTTATTCTGGATTTTTTCCTTTTCAAATCAAATTAATGTAATCATCTTGCGACAAATCCTTATGTTTAAGACGTAACTTACAGCATCTATGATACTGCCATCACTGGCATCAATAACGTAGAGATCACACGGCGGTTTGTACTGGTCTGGTGGTAGAGGCATGCGTTCTCGCACATACGGTTCTTTGGGACCAGTGCCGCGAAGACAGATAGCAAAGATGAGGAAGAAGAGGAGAAGAGCAGCAATTACGATGACCATGATGAACCACACTTCTTCATACCACGGCTTGTTTGATGTCACAGCCTCAGGATCCACAGAGTCCACGGTTGTTGTGCCTATGGAAGTTAACAAAGCAAACTTAAAGTGCGGCAATCTTATTATCTCATCACTGACCTAAACTCGCATTTGTATGATACGTTAATAATTCACAAAAACTGTCTTCATGTTTACACTGTTTTGCAGAGGTTAATGGCGATCTTAAAGTGCGAGTTGTATATATTCTATATTCTGCTGTGTGTGGAAAATGCCTAGTTTTTACAGAAGTTTTCATAGAAATATTTGATGTATATTGGATCTATGCTCTGAGTGGCTTACGGGTATGCCTGATATAATGGTTGTTATTGTTACTATTTGTGGTTGCATGTCTTGTTTTATCTAAAGGAGTGTGTACGTGAAACAGTGATATTTGATGGATTTGTGGATCAATGGACATTATGGGGGAATTGTTATTTGAATACATTTAATCCCTTATCGGTGTGTGTTCGATACCTTTGTTTTTTTGTTTATAACGAGTTTGTGACTGCACAAAAGAATTTCCATATAGATTAATAAAGTGATATCAGATCGTACCGTATTGTATTGTATTGTTTTGTACTGTACTGTACTGTATTGTATTGTATTGTATTGTATTGTATTGTACGGTACTGTAAGTGCGAGTCATTTAATCCCTACCCCAATGTCTGCCTAATTCAGATTTTCACACTGCTCACTTAGATTTATCCAAATACTGAACAACCTATGACCCTTTAACTGCAATCCTGGTACCAGCCAGTTCGCATTAACTCTCAAGTCGCCATCGCGTTATCTGCTAAGAGAAGAGTTTGCTGATGACTTAATTTAGTGGAGTTTGACGCCCCCGTTCTGACCAAATGGATTGGGACACCATGTGCTCTAGTAACGACAACTGTTTTTGTCGTGGACCTAGAATCCAGTAGTGTTAAGCCCGGTATGGAGGCCATTACTATACTTATTTCAAAGTTTAGCTAACTAGTTATACAGTAACAATTTATTTTCGCATGAATTCTGTTTAACAGTCGGATTTGTAGTAGATGTGTCTTCTCTGATCTTACGTTCTAGCTTTTCCAAACAAACACATACTGGATATTGTCTCATATATTTCGACATTTGTGTACACACAATTTCTTGAACAACAATATCAAATCAATTATGTAGCATATTCATACAATAACGTGTCATTTGTTGTAGGAATACATTACAAAATAACGAAGGCGTGTTAGAATAAATTACTACAGCTGAAATTCATTCATAAAAATGATACCTTTAAAGTATCATTTCTTTTCGTGTATTACTGGTATGAAATACAAATCTAGACACAATGTATCTGTAGTGAACAGTTCTTGCTTCGAGTAATAATGTATAAAGGTAATCTAGTAATAATGTATAAAGGTAATCTAGTAATAATGTATAAAGGTAATCTAGTAATAATATATAAAGGTAATCTAGTCGGTTTTGTAAGAATTTAACTCTGAGGTCTTTGTGTACTCGACATCTGTACGGTGAATACTTTTTTTTGTCCAAATGCATCCTACAAAATGAACACATTTTGTTCTTGTTCAAAACCACTTTAAACAGTGTAACTTCTTGTGTAGTGAGAATGCGTTAAATCGTATGTGGATTATGGACACTTTAAGACAACATGCATCAATATGCAAAAGATATCTTTGTTTCAAAAATGGTTTTAAACTATCTGTAGCTCTCGTATCTAACAGTCAGCACACGTGCTCTGGGATCTCTTGTCCTGTCTGTCCATATTATGTTCAGTTAACCTTTTTGTTAAGACTTTTGTCTTAGTCAAAATGTTATTTGCTTCACCTTAACACTTGTTTCGGCTACTGTCACACTGTCAACAACAGTACCTACTGTCAAAGTTTATTTTGGATGTGCTTAGACATCGTAATTATGAGCTACCATGTCTTCGTCAGTCATGTCATATTTCCTCATGCCTTCCCTTTCAGTTTGGTCTCAATAGACACTCTGTTGTCACTGACCATGTCTTGCTCGTCAACATGTGCTGTGTCGTGTTGTCTTTAATTGTTACACATAGGCTACGTGACTGTTCCCATTGTCATACCAGCCCAACTCACAAACACGAACGTTTAAAGAAAATGTCCTTGCAAGCTACATATATTCTGGGACAGGCTACCACCAATTCGGTAGTGGGGCGACCATCCCCAACCCAGCGGGTCCACAGGTGGCGGATAGTGGGACGGCCTCCAGATATGGAGGTTAGCTGCGAAAGCAGCCCCGGACCAACTAGCGGTGTTCCTACCAGGGCGGGGTGGGTCAACAGGCGGCACTGTTGTCCTTATAAAATGCCTCATGTGCCCAAGGACGGGAACATCATGCGAGTAAGGGGCGCATCATAACCCCTAGCCCGGGGTGGGATCCCCGTCATCAAACCCCCCTGTGCTCCCAGGGCAGGGCGTACGGACCAGGAGCTAAGGGCGGGGTAACCCCGACGAAAAACCTCAAGTGCTGAAGACGGAGATGCCAGGCCAGACGGCGCACTTCAACGGACCATGACATCACGCACACACAGCCATATGAGACGTGGAGATAGATATCAACGAAATGGTGCTCGCCCTGTGAGGTCCCGCCAGGCAGGAGCAGCACCGGACTTCGAGCCTCAACGGAGTCCACCCCCAGCGACTGGCGGTCCTCCCAGTCCGTCCTGTGGAGCCAGGGGACGGCGGAGAAATGCGACTGGCCACCACAACACCAGAACAAGACGAAAAGAAGAGACCAGTCTTAACATCATGCACTGGAATGCAGAAGGCATTAACACTAAGAAGACCGAGCTTGAACACTTCCTGCATGAAAACAACATCCACATCTGTTGCTTACAGGAGACCCATCTGCAGGAAAGGGAAGAGAACGACAGAACAAAAACAAGAGAGTTCAAGGTCAGGGGCTACCAAATCCTCCAAAGTGGCCGCAGTGGCAAGACGAAAGGAGGAGTCATGACACTAGTGCGAAACAACCTCACCGCTAGTGAAACCAAGAGGTACATGGATGAAGCTGAATACATCCAGGTGAAGATCACCCTGAAAGACACCACACTAGAGGTGGTCAACTATTACTGCCCGAACAACAAGGCACTTTCCTTGGACACCATCGCAGTACCTGGCAGCGGCTTCCTCATCACTGGAGATTTTAACAGCCAGTCCCAGAGTTGGGGTTATAACACCATAGACAAGAGGGGAGAGGAAATAGAGGCATGGCAGGATGAAAACCACCTCATCCTTGTAAACGACCCAAACGACCATCCCACCTTCTACTCTCGCCGCTGGCATTCCACAACAACACCGGACCTGGCACTGTGCACAGATGATGTACACAAGAACATCACCAGAACAGTGGGACCTCAGCTCGGAGGAAGTGACCATCGCCCTGTCCTGCTCTCCCTAGATCAAGACCCGCCATCCGCCTCTCCACAACATCCAAGATGGAACTACAAAAAAGCCAAGTGGAGCACATTCAGCATTCGCACCAACGAACGTGCTGGAGAAATAGAGACAAATAACAGAAACATCAACAATGTTGTCAAGGACTTCAATGCATGTATCATCAAAGCTGCCAAGGAAACCATCCCAAAAGGAGTCCAAAAAAACTACACCCGTTCTGGAACGAAGAACTTCAGACAGCGGAAGAAAAGCTCAACTGGGCGAGGGAAAAAGCAGAGCAAACTCCATCCCAAGAAAACCACCTGAGGCTACAAGAAACCAAGGCCAAGTACCTCAGAACCAAACTTGAAAACAAGAGAAAGAGCTGGAGGCAAAAGACAGCAAGCCTGAATATGGAGAAGGACACCACAAAGCTGTGGAGACTGACTAGGGCTCTAAATGAAGAAGATAGCAGAGGGCAGAAGATCACTCTAGAAGAAGATGGGGAAATTCTCACAGGCAAAAGAGCAGCCAACGCATTTGTAAGCTCATATGCTAAAGAAAGTGATCTTGAGATACAACCACAAGCCCAAAAAGAGTCAAGACAAGAACAGAAAGACAGAGCAGAAAGCAATACCACCCATCCTGCTATGACAAAAGAACTCACGCTGGAGGAACTGAGAACAGCCATCCAAAAGTTGAAGAAGAAAACATCGCCGGGCCCCGACGGCATTACAAATGAAATGCTTCAACACCTGGGGAACACTGCCATGAAGAAACTCCTGGACATTTTCAACCTCAGCTGGCGCACAGGAGAGGTACCACAATGCTGGAGAGACACACAAATGATCCCCATCCTGAAGAAGGGCAAGAACAAAAACAAAGTCCGAAGCTACCGCCCTATCAGTCTCACTAGCTGCATCTGTAAGACCATTGAGCGCATCATCAATCAGCGCCTGCAGTGGTACCTTGAGACAAACAGCATCATTGTCCCAGAACAAGCAGGATTCCGGAGGTACAGGAGCACCGAGGATCAGACTACCCATCTTGCCCAGGTGATCGAAGATGCCTTCCAAGGTCAAAGGGTTGTCCTGTCAGCCTTCATTGATCTACAGAGGGCCTTCGACAAAGTTTGGAAGGATGGCCTCCTGGTCAAACTGCTCCGAAGTGGCATACACGGGAACATGTACCAATGGACGAAGTCCTATCTCCACAACCGACGAGCAAGAGTTGTTGTGGACGGGTACAAAGGCCGAAGAGTGCTACTGAGACACGGAGTACCACAGGGAGGAGTCTTATCTCCGACGCTCTTCATCCTCTTCATCAACGACCTGACTGCAGAGCTCCCAAAGGGTGTCCATGCCGCCCTGTACGCCGATGATCTGGTACTTTGGAGCACTGAAGAGCATGTTACGACCGCTACCTACCGAATGCAGCTCGCCCTGGACGGACTCGCAGATTGGGCCAACACCTGGTGTATCACCATCAACAAAGACAAGTCTGCGGCCACCCTGTTCTCCCTCTCCACCAAAGCCAAGATGCATAGACTGACTCTCGGAGGCGCTCCACTGCGGTTTGAAGACCAACAAACATACCTGGGAGTAACTTTCGACAAAAGGCTCACATGGAATGCACATATTCAGACAGCAGAAGCAAAAGCCCGGAGAAAGCTCAACATCATGCGGAAGCTGGCTGGAACACAATGGGGGGCAAACGAAAACATCTTGAAGACTGTGTACCAAGGCACCGTACGTCCACACCTCGAGTACGGCTCCAGCTCCTGGATGACGGCAGCACAGACCCACCACCAAAAGCTTGACAGGGTCCAGAACCAAGCACTGCGCATCATCACTGGTGCAATGAGATCAACACCCATTCAAAAGATGGAGGTGACTACGGGCATCCCTCCACTGAGCAAAAGAAGAGAGAAGAAAACCCTGACCCACCTCACCAAAGTCCAGGCCTCAAAAGAACATCCTATGAACAAAAGAATCCAAGAAGCGACATCTGGGAGACTGAAGAGATCCAGTTTCGTCAGAGAATCAAAAGCTGTGCAAAGAAAACACAAAGACTCCCTACCAACCAAGGTGGAACCACTCGACACCACCAGTGAACCACCACCTTGGGAGAGAAGACAGGAGCGCATTACCATCTGCACCTCAGTCCCCTACCTCGGCCACAAGGATGAACACAGTGATGTCAGCAAGAGGTCCTTGACACTAGCCATGATGGAGGAAAGGTACCCCAAAGCAGCGTGGATACATGCCTTCACAGACGGGTCTGCCACGGACGCTACCAAAAGAGGCGGAGCTGGCGTGAACATCCAACTCCCCGATGGACGGCAGTTGACGAAGGCAGCACCTACGGGAATGCACTGCAGCAACTACCGAGCGGAAGTGGAGGCCCTGACTCTTGCTGCCGATACCATCAAGCAGATCACAGACGAACTAACACCTGTCGTCTTTCTGACTGATGCCAGATCTGTTCTTGAGGCCCTGCAGAACAACAAACAGCCCCGTCTGCAGGAAGCTCTACAAGACATCAAGAGCCCAAGAACAGTACTGCAGTGGGTGCCAGCACACTGCGGCATTGCTGGCAATGATGCAGCAGATAGAGCAGCAAAGGAGGGTGCCAGCCAAGAGCAGGAAGACAACCCTGTGACCCTTGCAGAGATGACCACCATCATCAGGTCCCTGCACAACCAGCCACAGGCGGAGGACAGTTACCACCAGCTGTCCAGGCAACAGCAAGTCACCATATTCCGTCTACGAACTGGACATAACCGGTTAAATCACCACATGTCCAGAAAGCTCCGCCTTGTACCCTCTCCACTCTGCTCCTGTGGACTGGCAGAGCAGACAGCCGAGCACATATTGCAGGACTGCCCTGGTCTACGGAAGCTGAGGGACGAGATCTGGCCAGAGCCTGCCGGACTCCTGGAGAAGCTGCATGGCTGTGTGGAGGCGTTGCTGAAGACTGCCGATTTCGTCATGAGATCTGGTCTCCACGTTTGACGGCGTTAGACAAGAAGAAGAAGAAGCTACATATATTGTTTCTACGAGGTTTGCTGTCTATACCTGCCATCATCCATGTGCCTGGTAGATATAGCCCTGATCGTCGTGTACTGCTATCTTTTAAAGAGACCGCTCTTCTGTGGTCTACTGTGTTTCTGGATCCGTTACAACTGTCCTGTCTAGCCATCTCCAAGTAAGAACGGGTGCCAGAAACGATGGGTATGTCTCTTGAACTTTGATTGTAAACGTTCGCTTGCAATCTATACGTATCCTGTCTATGACTGAATCACCGAACGTTGGACGTCCACTGTTCCTTGCTGTTACGTATTTTGCATGGTCAAATACAGTGTACTGATAAGATTTTCTGTTCTGTTTGTTTAGAGATCTTTTATATGTTTGTGCGTAAACTCTTGACTCCATTCAGATCTGAATGACGACTGAAGTGCGTTTCAATTCTTTAAATAATCTGCTGTTTATTAGTACGTCTAAGAGCGTCTGTCAAATCTCTGTTTTCCATTGTCCTAGAAGTCTGGTCAGTCTCTTCTCGGTTGCGGAGAGGAGTTAATGGGTATTGATGGTACTGTCGCCATGTATACAAACGGAATGGGATGGAACATGTGCGGAAAGCGATTGATCTCTGTCTTTCTGAGTTCTGAGATTTTCGTCCATATACTCTGATGCCACTGAACGTATACGCAGTTCTTGCTTGATCTGCGCAAAGCGCCTTATGAACTACATGATGTGAGCCTGTGTTTTAAAAGTATCATCTTTATGATACAGCATTTTTATGAGCTTATTTCTGCTTGAAACATAACGAGTATCTCGTTGTGGGATGTATGTTACGACACGATTTCTCAACCGACACGATTTTTCATTGCTGCACTCCGACTCGATTTCTTAACCCTACACGATTTTTGAACTGGATGAGAAATTGTGCAAAAGATATGGACAGAGGTGACATGTGTTCTCACCCCAGGATTTCTCCCCTCCCCTCTCTCTCTCTCTCTCTCTCTCTCTTGTGTTCTCCTCCTGAAATAGCATGTCTCGGGAGATCCGTTCCTATGACTGTGATATTTTGTCAAGGTCATTTATTTGTGCACAAATCTCCAAATTCTTGGCGTTTTATTCAGTACTGTATGAATCATGTAACTTGAACAAACCGATCTTCTGTCAGAGCTAGCGATACATGTTCTTATCAAATTTTTAAGTTTCTTTTTTTTTTTAAATATCGGTTGCAATCCGTTTGTGGCCTTGACATATTCACCGCAATCATAGACGTTTGTAAAAGAATTAGAATGTTAAAGGCATATGTGTTTGGCAAAAATTACAATGTCTGAATCAACGGGCTGATTTCGGCAAACATTAAGGATAGGCAAACATTAAGGATAGGCAAACATTAAGGATAGGCAAACATTAAGGATAGGCAAAAATGAATGCCAGGTATCGAACATTTATTCACGTGGCTTCTGTAACCCTGACCTTTGATTGAAGTAAGACAAAAAATACTAATCACGATTACATTATGTTGATAGATTTTATCAGGAGTTTCACTGGAATCGATTAATCAGCTAAAGCGCTGTACTATTTGTCAATACTTTTATACTGACGAATTTTCTCTCGCACACTTGTCCTTCGACAAATGTCACGAAAAGTAACATGATTTGTTGCTATGGACGAAGTATATTTGTGTGTCAAATTTTATTTAATGCTTTTGTTTTGGTCCTTTAGAGATGAGCGCTTTGGTGACTGACCTCATGGTCCCCGAGACGTTGATCTATGTAATCAATTTTGATAAAATTCAAAGAACTTCTCTTTATGTTCAAAATTTCAGAGCAATTGATCCATTAGACGTTCAGATATAGATGCGTTCGGACAGGCATACACAAAGACACACACACATACACACACATATCTCTTCTCCGTGACGATCATAAAGTCCCAAATCGACGTCAGCGTATCTACTTGTAACCAGCCAATATATCCATTCCTCACACATTATTTCACTCGGATTTGGGGGTGAGAAATTGTGCCGGGAGCGCAGCAGTTTTGACCGGTTTCTCACCCGGATGAGAAACCGTGCTAGGGTAAGAAATCGTGTCGTAACAGAAGTATGTAAGTTGTTGCAATGACCAGACAAATTTTACAAACTTAACCGAGTCTTAGTTGTAAACAGTTGATCATCCGCGCTTCCACCAGACACACAAAGTATTGATGCGCTGTTCTAATGTCTACTAATCCACACTGGTAAATTGTCGCGCAAACTGAACTGTGTTCAAGCAAACTAAGTGAAACTTTCCGTCTTTAGACCTTATCAATCATGACATGGTTATTACAATGAAACCGTTAATTCAGTAATATAACGATGTTTTTTGTTCCTTGTCAAATCACTATCGCATATTCATTTTTTTCGAAACCACTAATTCAGTACTAGAACGTCAGAGTTTGTGGCACTACTGACTTTATCCACACATGCGCAGTAAAAGAAGAGACTATGTTAAGAAACCCGTTTTACAACAAGTCATGGTACACACACATAACATACAAAATAAAAATAAAATGCATTAATTAAAGTTAGTGAAATAAGATAAAAAGTAAAATGGACATATACTCAAAGGAAAAGAAGAAAGAAAAGGCATGGAAACAGTAACTCTATTGTTAGAACGCCACTCTCATAACACAGGTGTTGTGGGTTCACCCTCGGGCAGGTCACGTGGTTTTTTCCCTGAGCACCTGGCCAGCTTCTTGACTGAAGGCTTAAACGCCTGGCCAGCTTCTTGACTTGAAGGCTTAAACACCTGGCCAGCTTCTTGACTGAAGGCTTAAACACCTGGCCAGCTTCTTGACTGAAGGCTTAAACACCTGGCCAGCTTCTTGACTGAAGGCTTAAACACCTGGCCAGCTTCTTGACTGAAGGCTTAAACACCTGGCCAGCTTCTTGATTTGAAGGCTTAAACACCTGGCCAGCTTCTTGACTTGAAGGCTTAAACACCTGGCCAGCTTCTTGACTTGAAGGCTTAAACACCTGGCCAGCTTCTTGACTGAAGGCTTAAACACCTGGCCAGCTTCTTGACTTGAAGGCTTAAACACCTGGCCAGCTTCTTGACTTGAAGGCTTAAACACCTGGCCAGCTTCTTGACTTGAAGGCCAGCTTCTTGACTGAAGGCTTAAAGCTTGGGCCAAAATCATTTTGAATTCTCTCAATCAAATGACACATGTGACGTCAGTGCATAAGGAATTCATTCCGACCTCGAGGGCGTCATGTTGAGAGACTGAAACTGAAACAATCATCAGCAACAACAATAAGATCAAAGCTACCAGCAAAAGATGGGGAGAAAATGGTTATTCATGATGGTCATGACAGACGGACCCCTGTCCAATGGAAAGAGGGGACAGTCGTGAGAAGAAGCACAAAAATAACAGCAGAACTCACCAATATTGTCCACAGCGTTAGGGTCGAAGGTGATGGTAGGTGAAACAACCTGTCCTTTGTCTGTCACCGCCTCTACTTCAAAATGGATCACTGGGTGTCGGACAAAAGGAAAAAAAATCACTGGAAAGTTAGTCATACCATGTTTTTTTTTCTGAGAGTAGCATCTCTATAACTGCAGATTACTACAATGTGAAATCGTCTTCCACATCCCTGCACATTCAAGGTAATATTCGATGGTCTGTTTTGGGGATTGTATTTGGTATGCTGCAAAACGTTCATTAAAATACAGCCTCCTATACATTTTTGCATATTGCACTTTAAGTTTATTAGCAAATCAATAATTACACAAAAGAATTCTAAGACAAGAATAAGTCATCATGCATTTTTGCATTTGACAAGTTAGATATCCTTTCCAAATCAGTTTTTTTTACACAAGATATGCTGAGACAGGAATAGGCCATCAACAACTTTCTGTATATTAAAAAGTTCGGTTTTCTTTAAAAATCAGTTTTTATACCAAACATTCGAAGACACGAATAACTCACCACCATCTTTAGACGTGCTCCGTGTAGAATACATGGTCTTGATCCCCCTCTCCACCAGTCGATTGTCAACCCGCAGGAGATATTCACGCAGACGACCATTCAACAGGAATGAGTCATTCCAGTCAATCACAGCCAGAGAGCCATTCTTTGCCAAGACAGGGCGCTTTACATAAACTGGATCTGAAAACATCAAACAATGTCTTAGAGAGTAGCATTGCCTGCGATCTCTCTCTCTCTTTCTCTCTCTCTCTCTCCTCTCTCTCTCTCTCTCACTCACCACTACACACACACACACACACACACACACACACACCCCCATATTCATTCCCAAAGCTCACGTGAAAGTCGGCCTTACCTAAAACCTGAATTTTAAATACTCTCACAGAAACAGTTCGCATTCTAAAGCTCCTGCTTTCTTTGGAAACGCAATGAAAACTGATTTTGACATATCTATGGGGATTTTTCCGGTGTCATTAATTTCAATATACGAATAACTCACCACCATCTTAAGACGTGGTCCGTGTAGAATACATGGTCTTGATCCCCCTATATATATATATATATGTATGTGTGTGTTGTGTGTGTGTGTGTGTGTGTGTGTGTGTGATAGATAGAGAGACAGACAGGTAGGTAGATAGATGGACAGATAGCTAGCTAGCTAGATTGATAAATATATAGATGTTTTTTCGTGTGTTTTTTTTTCTTCTTTTTTGTTGTTGCCCATTTTGATTCATCCCTTCATTTATCATGGATGACCTTGGTAACACTCTTGTCAGAACAACATTACTTAATGTTACAATGTGTGTTGAATGTTATGTATCTATCCACACTAGACAAATTATTTCATCGTGGTAACTGGTCAAACAGGTTCCTACATGACAACATTTCGTTTTCAAATTTTCTAGTCATCTTCCATCAGGTAATGAACATGAGGAGTGACACACACAAACTCGCTAAGAACATGTAGAACACTAACAGAATAGTCTGAAACTACCTGCTGACGCAGTAATGACTCTGACCCACTGTGGAAAATCCACCTGGCCAACCTCGTTTTCCACCTGCAGGAGAAATTGATATGCAGTATATGGGAATAACTGCGTGGCCACAGTGGAGGTCTGCAGCCCATCATAGATCTGTTTAGCATCTCCAGGGGTGCACGACTGTGGGAAAGGCTGCTCAGCAAGAGGACAGGCTGAACGCTGAAACACTATGAATCTGTGGAAAGAAAATGGGTCATGCTGAATACAGTTATGCACAGAGCAATCAAAAGCATACAGAAATAATTACATCAGTACATTACATTTTGTTCATATTATAACCTGAAATCACAAATATTGTAAAGTCTACAATAAAACTGAAGATAACAATTGTGAAGAAATTCTAGGACCCAGATTCTCTAGATTACATTTATCAAAACTTCTGCTTATCAAAGTGCTGTTGACGTCAAGAAAATCTAAATGCCAACTTTTGTGGAATTTATGATTAACTAGTATTGCATGAAACCAATACAACAATAACAATAATAACAATAATAAAATAAATAATAATAATAATAATAATATAATAATAACAATAATAGTAATTACAGTTATAAGGCATCAAATCTTGATTCAAGAATCAAATCAAGGCGCGCACTCTCATCAATCGCCAAAGCATTCACCACAGCAACAAAACCTCCAGGCACAAAGCAAACGCAAACTGAGGAGTGGAAGGCAGGAGGAGACGAGGTGTGTGACCCGTGACTCAAGCCATCCTCCTCCTCCTCTCTCTCTCTCTCTAATTATCTCTCACAAATTATCTCTCACACAGGCACACACACACGCACGCACACACACGCCCGCGCGCGCGACACACACACACATACACACACAACACACACACACACACAACACACAACACACACACACACACACACACACACAAAAGAGTTGTGCTAGGGCACACGCACATCTGCTCGGCGAATGACCCTTGACACAAGCTTCTTTTCCTTTTTTAGGATCATCGCACTCTGGGAGGTTACCTTTGTGCTCAACTTTTTTTTTTCCGTCCCATTTTTCTACGCCACCTTAATGGCCATAGAAGCTGGCAGAGTTTTTTTTATACAATGCGATGACGATGGTGTCGATACTGGTGCTATGGAGTTCTATCTAGGATTGAGACTGCGCGACAGGGCTGTACTCTACGCTTACTATCATAATATATCCTGGCGTCAACCATGCCCGAGAGATACAGACACCTGCAGTGCTGGTCAGAAGATTTGAGCAACACCGTCAATGACGCATCCGTGAAGTGGATGAGGCTCGACTGTGTGGTCTCAGTCTTCCCAATGAGCCCATAGCACGTCCAACTCTGGGTAGGAGCCGGTTAGAACCGAAAACCCCACAATGATATATTTTTGTAAAACTTGACACAAGCTGCCATACTCTCTGTCACACACACACACACACACACAACACACACACACACACACACACACACACACACACACACACACACACACACACACACTGTTCCAACACATTCTTTTTTAACAAGACTTCACAAAAGCATTAAGAAGGCTAACTGAACTTCAAAAGGAGAGACCTGGGAAATAAACCTCTCTCTCCAATCTCATGCTCAACCGAGCAAAGCTATTCAGACCTGCATTACACCCAGAATTCGAACTACAATTTGTATTGAGGGAATGGGAAGGCGGAGTGGTGCGTCAACATTCACCATGACACATATCACCATGATGCAATACTTAGTGCAACGGACTTCTAACGGGAAGGATGTGGGTTTGAATCCCATCAGATCTGCCAAAATCACTCTGGGATTTTTCAGCCAACTAGTTCCTATCCTGAATTTAGTATGCTGCGTGGCAATTGGAAAGACTGCATAACATCAGTGATTTTTATGCAAGATCCCATTGGAAAATCATAAAATGTAAATGTCTTATAATATGTCAGATCTTTTGATATCAGTGATCTTTATGTAACACCACTAGACACATTAAAAGATAACAAAATCATTTTATAAAAACGTGCATAATTTTAGAACAACTTTTCAGACACATAAACTGCGACATATTTCAATAATCAGTCTCCACTGTCCTGTACGTCTATACGCAAACAACTTTCTCAGAAGATCTTGTACCTGGCTAACAGACAACTCACCAATAGATGAGAATCAAAAGTGATAAATATTACCGAATAATTTCTCCATTAAGTCGTGAAGGTAATTCCCAAGACAAAGAGAGAGATGTGCTGTTGACATCATCCTCTAGGATAGTCAGTGGTTTCAGACCAGATGGTTTGGCTGCTGCTGTCTTGGCGGATACACTGCTGCTGTTGGTGCACCCTCCACTGGTACAAGCCTGAACACTGACCATGTAACTAGTGAACGGATCCAAAGGTGTGGCCTCCCCTGCAGTTAGCTGCAAGGACAGACCTGACGCTTGCTGAAAACAGAATTGAAGAAGAAAACAATATATAGCATCAGGAAAGATACAATTGATTTTCATGTGTAATCAAATTAACTGATCTTCATGTATATTCACTTTAAATCTATTTCATGTATTTTCATACATTTGAATACTCATATTTGTATCATTTACGATGGATAATGTCATCGAGTTTTCACAGCACTGAGGCAAACGAAAATCAGCTGGTGTGGTAAATTTAAAGTTAAATAGTTTACTAGAAATGATGTTCAGATATGTTTTTCATCTAAACTTCTTAAAACTTTATTAATTTTCAAAAACGTAGTACCAACAAGCGAAATGAAGCAGCAAAGCATACATGTAATCACATTGTAATAAAAAGTCCAGTCCATGCAGAATATTCATATGCCTTAAACACAAGTTTATATAGAACATGAAGAAAAACAAATCAAAAGAAATATTCTCACACACCGATAGATTATTAAGAACTGAAACTCGTTATCATATTTCATCAAATACATTGGCAATATGTGTATTATGAATTGAGTAAATAGTATCGAGTTTTTGGTGTTATAAATCGTAATTATGACAGCCATTTCGTTTCAAAGGAGTGCAAATTCCGCGTCTGTTTTGCACTGTATTCTTCCAGGTGACAGTTTGTGGCATGCAAGATATCTTTTAAAAGAGGTTATGTTCGGTAGAATCTTTTCAGATTTGCATTTATACATGTACAGTTTTCCAAAAAGCATTAGTAAATCAGATACTGAATCTGTGTGCATATTTTAGTCGACAACAAATAAGTTTTCAGTCAATGTAATATTTGCACAGGTGATGTATTCTGAGTTCAAGAATTCTTTGAACCTTCCCCACAATCGTTCTGTATGTATACAATTCCAAAATTCTGATTAATACTATCTATCGTTTCCAAACAAAAGGCACAATAGAACTTGTTAACAAGCCTCGTTTCTTTCCACATGACATAAGTTCCAATGATTCTAAGTACAATATGTATCTCTAGCCATTTCAGTTTAACTCCCTGTATTTTATGGATTTTTATGGATTTTTTTCCATGGGGTATCTGTTTCCATTTTTTTACCTCGTAGAGCAAGATTTTCCAAGTATATCATCTGTTGCTAATACTTCGTAGTATAATCATGCTCCTTTCGGTACAAGAGTAAATTTCTTTCAGTGCTGTAGAAATATCACGAGTACTTCACATTTGTTATGTCCAGCTTTGTTGTCTGTGTGTATGCCTTAACAGACTACTTACATCCGTAAAAGATGAAATATTTTACATTCAATTCAATTTTTCTGTTGAATTTACGATGTTCAAGAAATCATTTATTATCATTATAATATTATTCCCCAAAATGATTTTTTCCATTATATCAGACTGATTCTGAAAGAAAATCAGTTGACGTTACTACTTTTACATGACTGCAAAAATGATCATATACTTTAAAATATAATTTAAAGGTATGTTTTCAGAACAAGTTAACTGGCTCTATGCAAAGCATACCTGGAACCATATTTTTCAAAATCTATTTTAAAATGGTATAACTGGCTATCAACGTTATTTCATCTATGCTTTATGGTTTTAAATTTTCTCAGCCAGGAAAAGTAAGTTTTAAAACTTCAGTGCACCTTTACATACATAGTATGTTCAAATCTCCCTTTTTCTATATGCTGGTCAGATTAACACCTTACTGACTGGGGGCTGCTCAGCTTGAGGCGGGCGGTAGCTACCCAATGGAATGCAAAGATTCCTCCCACCGTCGAGAGTAACCCCTGGCGCCCGGCTCTACGCCAAAAAAGCCTAGGCTTAAAACCGGTAACTGCTACTCTCCGTGTTGCGTCGATGCTGCGTTACCAGCGAAGCTGGAGTGACCTCTCCAGGTGCAGGCCTGGGCAAGTGAATATGGAGGACGAGCTGTTGCCCATGCAGCAGATCCCCCCTCTCCTCGCCATTAGTAGAATCCAGGGGAAAGACCCGTTTGCTCCAATGGGTGCTTGGAGCTTAGAGGAAACTTGACAGGCAGGTTGTAAGCACCAGGCAACACAAAGAAGAAAAAAAAGATGCCAGCTCTTCTGATATCAAGCTGGAATGTACGGACAATGTGTCCTGGTTTTGACAGCGACCTACAGCTGTTAGATGACATGCGGAAGACGGCCGTGATAGACAGGGAGCTTCAGCGACTCAACATCGACATCGCTGCATTACAGGAGACAAGACTACCTGTGGACGGATCACCTGCGTGAGAAGAACTACACGTTCTACTGGCAGGGGAAGAACCCAGAGGAGCCACGTATTCATGGTGTGGGCTTCGCTGTAAAGAACTCCCTCCTAGCAACCGTAGAGCTCCCCACGGGAGGTACGGAGAGACAGCTCACTCTAAAAATGATAACCGGTTCAGGCACAGTCAACTTTATCTGTGCCTATGCCCCAACATTAAGCTCCTCACCTGACGTCAAGGACCAGTTCTACGAGGCCCTGGATGCTGTTGTCAGAGGAGTTCCCAGCAAGGAAGGTCTCTTCATATTGGGAGACCTGAACGCACGCGTAGGTGCTGATTTTGAGGCCTGGCCAACCAGCATTGGACATCATGGTGTTGGGAAGCAAAATGAGAACGGTCAAAGACTCCTGGAGCTTTGCTCTTACCACAAGCTGGCCATCACTAACACCTTCAACAATAAGGAGAAGCACAAGGTGTCATGGCGCCACCCCAGATCCCACCACTGGCATCAGCTCGACCTCGTCTTAACAAGGAGGTCGGACCTTAACAACGTCCTCAACACGAGGAGTTTCCACAGGGCTGATTGCGACACAGACCACACCCTGGTACGCAGCAAGACCAAGCTTCTACCCAGAAGGCTGCACCACTCAAAGAAGAAAGGTCGCCCAAGGATTGATGCCTGTCGCACGTCCGATCCGACCAAGGCCAGGGAGTTTGTAGAAACCCTGAATGAAGCGCTCAAGAGTGGCTCAGAGATCCAAAACGCTGAGGAAAAGTGGAATCACGTGAAGGACACAATCTATCAGTCCGCCCTGAGTATATTTGAGAAAAAAGTACGAAAGAATCCCGACTGGTTTGAGGCAAACTGGCAGGAAATGGAACCAGTAGTGGAAGCGAAACGCAAGGCTTTACTTGCGTATAAAGACAACAATATCCAAACTACTCGTGATGCTTACAAAGCTGCCCGCAGCAAGGCCAAACAAACTGCTCGGCGATGCGCCAACGACTATTGGCTACAGTTAAGCTCAAGTATTCAGCAGTCAACAGATTCAGGCAACACTGGCAGCATGTACGCTGGCATCAAACAAGCGACTGGTCCAGCAGCCTCCAAGTCAGCTCCTCTTAAGTCCAAAGCAGGAGAGAGCATCACAGACTCAGCAAAGCAGATGGAGAGATGGGTAGAGCACTACCTGGAGCTGTACTCCACGCAGAACTCTGTCACCGATGCAGCCCTGAATGCCATTGAGGACTTGCTCATCATGGAGGAGTTGGATGCTGAGCCAAGCCTTGAAGAACTAAGCAAGGCGATTGACGGTTTGGCGATGAGAAAAGCCCCTGGTGAAGACGGAATACCTCCAGAGGTCATCAAGTTTCATTCCTAGAGACATGAGAAACGCCAGGATAGTAACTCTATATAAGAACAAGGGCGACCGCAGTGATCGTAATAATTATCGCGGAATCTCACTCCTCAGCATTGTTGGGAAAGCATTCGCCAGAGTCGTCTTAACCCGTCTTCAGAGGCTGGCAGCTCGCATCTACCCTGAGTCCCAGTGCAGCTTCAGGGCCGGAAGATCGACCATCGACGTGATCTCTGTCCGGCAACTACAGGAAAAGTGTCGCGAGCAACACATGCCCCTTTGCCTCGCCTTCATTGATCTCACGAAAGCGTTCGACCTGGTCAGTCGGAGTGGTCTTTTCAAGCTTTTGAAGAAAATCGGCTGCCCCCCAAGACTATCAGCTGTCATCGAGTCTTTCCACGAGGATATGCATAGCACTGTGTGCTATAATGGCGCCACATCAGAGCCTTTTAGAATCAGCAGCGGAGTGAAACAGGGATGTGTTTTGGCCCCAACTCTGTTCGGGATCTTCTTCTCGATGTTGCTGACCTATGCCTTCTGCAGATCTGAAGAAGTGGTATATCTTCATACAAGGACCTATGGAAAGCTCTTCAACATTGCCAGGCTTCGTTCCAAGACTAAGGTGGAAAAGAAGATCATCAGAGAAGCTCTC
Source organism: Monoplex corrugatus (assembly GCA_030674185.1). NCBI lineage: Eukaryota > Metazoa > Mollusca > Gastropoda > Littorinimorpha > Ranellidae > Monoplex > Monoplex corrugatus. Next base: position 20,617,366 of record CM060308.1, on the reverse strand, counting down.
TTTGCAGATGATGCTGTGCTGGCTTCCCACAGTGGACAAGATCTCCAGAGGCTCGTTGATCGCTTCGCCCATGCTTGCAGAGTGTTTGGTCTCACAATCAGCTTGAAGAAAACTAAGATCTTAGGCCAAGGCTGTGAAGAACCACCATCTTTACACATTGGAGACTACGACCTCAATACTGTCCACAAATTTCAGTACTTGGGGTCCACCATAAGTGACAACCTCTCTCTGGACGCTGAAATCAGCGCCAGAATTGCAAAGGCCTCATCTGTCATGGCTAAACTGAACAAGCGGGTCTGGTCCAACAGCAGTCTCACTGCGAACACCAAAAATGCAGGTGTACGGAGCATGTGTGTTGAGCACACTTCTCTACTCAAGTGAAGCCTGGACCACATACGCCAGCCAAGAAAAGAGGCTCAACATTTTCCATCTCCGCTGCTTGCGACGCATCCTCGGCATCCGATGGCAAGACAAGGTGACCAACACAGAGGTCCTCCGTCGTGCGGGCCTACAGACCATCTTTGCCCTCCTAAGCCAACGCCGATTACGCTGGCTTGGCCATGTGCGTCGAATGGAGGATGGACGCATACCAAAAGACGTTCTCTACGGCGAACTGGCAGACCGGAAGCGAACTCCAGGACGCCCACAGCTACGCTTTGTAGACGCATGCAAAAGGGACCTTAGAAGCTCAGGGATCGACCCAGGCTCTTGGGAGACTCTGGCGGAAGACAGGACAGCGTGGAGAACGGCTGTTCAGCAAGGCGTTGTGAATGCGGAGAGGAGGAGAGCAGAAAGCGCAGATGAGAAAAGGGCTCTTCGCAAGCAACGTTCCAGAAACCAGACAACAGCGACGCAATTTGTATGTGGCAGATGTGACAGAGATTGCCACTCAAGAATCGGCCTGCACAGCCACAGCAGAATGTGCACGTCATGACCTCCTGGTGCAGACTATCATCTCTCGAGATGTAAAGAGGCCGACGGTCAGATTAGCTACGATGTTAGATTTAGTGGATATTAAAGTGAAAAAAATATTTTTTGGTGGGAAAAAATTGTTTTCCAAACCGAGAATTTTCTTAAAGGAATAATAGCTGCTAGCCGCAGCTGTTATGATGATGACGGTAATCGCGTTGAAGCGTTAAACAATAGCGTCCACATTTTACTGGAAGCCCATCATCTAATTCTATCGTCTTATCACAGTAACAATTGTGTATACCTATGAATATACATCTTCATGCATCTGTCTGAAGCATTCATATTTAGGCAAATGGCTATGCATTTTCTTTGTCTCTCATTTTCTGACTATATTTGTACGTATTTGCAAGTTCACCTGCACACCCGTCCATCCATGCACAGGCAAGTGTGTGTGTGTGTGTGTGTGTGTGTGTGTGTGTGTGTGTGTGTGTGTGTGTGTGTGTGTGTGTGTGTGTGTGTGATGTGTATGTGTATGTGTATGTGTGTGTGTGTGTGTGTGTGTGTGTTTGTGTGTGTGTTGTGTGTGTGACTGAGGAGAGCAAGATAGCAACATACCACAGTTCCGTCAACGAGGACACTATAGAGACTCATCAGGCCATTAGGCTGCTGTGGCGGTGTTACTGTCACTGTGATGGTGGTGGCTGATACACCCTGCATAAAGACACACCTGCATTTGTCAGTTCTACACTTAAGTTCATGAATTAATGATAGTACTATGACATTCTTATCAGCGTTCAGAATTCACTCCAAAAAAGCCATGTTTTTCACATAAACACGCATTTGCCAAAGTTATCCTTAATAATTTCATACATCACAACAATAATATTCTATCAAGATTCATTACATTTCATACCGTATGTATAACATTTACAGATCATGGAGTTAAACTGAATCACGCAATAACTCGTAGAACCCCAGTGTAGCTTATCATAAGCATGCACACACACCGACAAAGTATCGTTATGTGATGTTGTGGTAATAAGCTGTGTTTCTATACGGTGTTCTTACATAAAAGAATTTGCAAGACACGAAGAATTAATCAACCAATTGGATAAGCTCAATATTGATGGAAAGACATAAGAATAATAAAGACTATGTAGTGGGAAGAAACAGCAGCAATGAAAGTTGAAAATGATTTTTTTTTTCAAAATATCAGATACTGTTAAATGATGTGTGTGTGTTTTTTTAAATAACAAAAGCGGCATACGACAGGAATGTACTATATGTGATATGTGTTCTGTCACCAGATCTGTTTTCATTTTACATCGAAGAATCACGAGAAATCTAGAAGAATGCCTTGGGATAAAGTTTTGAGGAAAAATGATAAACAATCTCTGTTATGCACATGATACCTATCTAATTGCAGAAAATGAAAAAGACCTACAAAATCGATTGAAAATAGTAAAACTAGAAAGCAGAAATAAAGGGCTAGAGTTAAATAGCAACACGACTGGAATAATGGTAATCAGCAAAAAACAAGAAATCACCTCATGTAAAATAACAATGCAAAAAATGCAAATGGCACAACATTGAGACAAGTAGATCAATTCAAATATCTAAGAACAATCATCTCATCAGACAGCAGATCACATTAGAAATATCCAGCAGAATAGGCAAACTAAAACAGCATTCAAGAAAACGAAAAGCGTTCTTACCAACAAGTGCATATCAATTAACATCAGGAAGGGAGTTCTTCAGTGTTAAATAGAAGCAATACTGTTTACAGATGCCAAGCCTGGACAATGAATCAGCAAAGTCACAACAGGATCGAGGCAGCTGAAATGTGTGTGTGTGCTTTTCTTTTAATGTTGAGAGTTCCACAGACAACAACAAAATAAACGAGACACTCTTGAAAGAAACAAACACAGAAAATAACATTCATGAAGAAGATTAAGAAAAGACAAACAACATCCGTGGGCATTTTATGAGGCAAGAGAAATTTGAGCATTTATTTACAACAGGAGCTAGAGGGAAAAAGAGCTCCAGGCAGACCCCTCATGAAAACATTTCGACAGTTTTGCTGAGTGGATGAGGACAGAAAGGGTAGGAGAAAGGGTAGGAGATCAACTTGCAGCAACAAAACAGATTCGTATGGAGGGCCATGATCGCCAACGCTTTGGCACATCATGATGATAATGAATTTTTGATATACATGTATTTGGCGACTACTGTGATACTGTTGTAGAATGTAAATACTTTTCCATCAACGGCCACTGAAAGGTCAAACCAGATTCGTATGGAGGGCCATGATCGCCAACGCTTTGGCACATCATGATGATAATGAATTTTTGATATATTTGGCGACTACTGTGATACTGTTGTAGAATGTAAATACTTGTCCATCAACGGCCACTGAAAGGTCGCTAATGACAGGGAACAATGTCAAAAATCACAGCATAAGATGTCGAAAAGTGTGGATGTTTTATTTGTTTTGGGATGTTTTATTTTCTGACGCGCGCGCGCGCGCGTGTGTGTGTGTGTGTGTGTGTGTGTGTGTGTGTGTGTGTGTGTGTGTGTGTGTGTGTGTGTGTGTGTGTGTATTGAGTGTTTTGTTTTGTTTGTTTTTGTGGTCCTAGTCATGTATTTAGCAGGCCATGTTTTTTTCGGAGTTGCCACCTTCATCCATGACAAAGGAAATATGCCTGTCATTGTGAGACATCAGATACTTAGTAACTATTTTCTCCACTGTCATAGTTTAGAAGCTTGAAGAATACTGTGATATTGCTGAAGGCTGTAAATAAGCTTCAGCTGATGAATACTGACGGTGCGCTGTAGACAGGGAGCAACAGCTCTCAATTCAAGCTACACTCATGTCTTCTAGACAATTTTCACCGTCTTCGTCCATTCAATTTGTCAAGCAAACGCCGATTTATGTGTTCAGGCAATGTCTGTATCACAAAAATTGTTTGAATAAAAATGTAATGTTGCTGTAGATAATCCCCAACGATTGACTGCTAACTTAGATGCAGATAAATTCCAATGAATGACCACTAGCTTAAAGTTCTGATGAATGACCACTAACTTAAATGTAGACAAGCTCCTGTGAATGACCACTAGCATAGATGCAGATAAGCTCCGATGAACTTAGATGTAGATAAGCTCCGATGAATCATCATTAACTATCTCCGTTTAGTAGCACTAACTTAGATGCAGATAAGATCTGATGAATGACCCCAAGCTTAGCTATGGTAAACTCCAAAGAATGACCACTAACTTAGATGTAGATCAGCTTCGATGAATGACCTCTAACTTCGATACATATAAGCTCCGATCAATTATCACTAACTTATGTATGGATGATCTCCAGTAATGAACACTAATTTAGATGTAGATAAGCTCCAAGGAATGAACACTAACTTAGATGTAAATACGTTATGATGAATGACAGCTAACTTAGATAATGATAAGCTTCAAAGAATGACTTAGATGCAGATCCGATCCGATGAATGATAACTAACTTACATGTAGATGAGCTCCAATTGATAAGCACTAACTTAATTAAATGCAGATAAGCACCGATGAATGACCATTAAATTAGATGTAGATAAGCTCCGATGATTAACCACTAACTCGATAGATAAGCTCCAATGAATTGTTATTGTTTTTGTTATTTTTCTTGTAAGCCCGCCGACTGCGTAGAGACATATCAGGGCTATAACCGTTTCAAAACATACACAATAATTCAACAGGAAAAAAGAAAAGAACAGAAAATTAAGTACACACATCAATGCATTGGCGCACATAATCTAAGGAGATGCCCCTAGCATTGACCACTCCGTCCAATTTATCGCACAGGGGATTTAATAAACATACCTGAATACAAATTTAAACGTAACTAAGAACATGAGTGCATCAACAGCAAAGAAGGGACCACACTGACTGAACCAGAGCATATTATGAACAGATGGAGTGAATATGGAGCATCCCTTTTTAGCAACAATAGCCCCCAAGACATCTCATGCCCTGACATGAACAGTCCAGAATCGGAACCATTTTAAGTGAAATTGAAACAGTCAATAAGCAAGATCCAAAACAAGTTTGACTGCCCGCGCCCAAGCAAACACAAACCAGAAGAACAAGAAAACCAATGCAAGCGCGCATCCAACAAGACAAAAAAAACAAGCGCAAACCTTCGGCCAACCAGCCTCTGCCAAGCGCGAACGCACGGTCACAGACAGACCACAGACACCAAACAACGGACAACAAAAACTGGACCAAAAACTTCCCTGCCGCCTCGTCCAGCGGGTAAGAAATGAATTCTCATTGATTAACTAAGTTGCAATCCCAAAGATGTAATCATACACACAGATGCCCCAGGCACAAATAACAAATCTGCATAGGGCTTCACAATCAAACAGCATGGAAACACTTTACATGAAGAAAGTGCTAAATATGATATCATAACCTCCAGTCTAACAATAAGAATTGAGGCAGTCACACATGCACTTCACTGGTCAACTTCAATGGATGACGAAATGAAAGAAAGTCTTCATCCTGACTGACTCGATGAACCTACTTCAAAAAATGCTAAACGGAGAAAGGAACTCCAGACTGGCACAAAGCAGTGAGCAGTATCGTCCTACAAAATGTCACGTGGATCTACTGCCCTGAACACACTGGTGTAAAGGAAAATCAACGTACCGACAAACTTGCAGGCAGTACCACTACAATATAAATTCTCCATATTGGAAAGCCCGAAGTCCTTAGACGCTTAAAAACGTATCTTCGCGAACAAAATGTCAGCCATCATACCACTGAACGTCTTACCCAAAAATGAATAGACAGAGGAAGTGGCCGGAAATCTATGAAAGGAAAAACAAGAGCTAACAATTGTACTATCTCAAAGTAAATTGTGCAGACTCTTACACCGTGGAATGGAAAGTGTTTGGGCTTTTCCTTAAACAGAGATAAAGGAAAAGAGAAGAAAGGGAAAAAACAACCCAAGAACGGTCAAGTTTGCCGTGCTGTTTGTGTGTATGTTAGTTGATTGTTGTCTATACATCCATAAGTTTGTCGTGGTATTTGTCTACTTTTGTTTTATCTTCTTCTGCATCGGTTTTGGTTGGTGCATAATATATTGTGTTTTCTTTTAAAAAAAATTCATTGTTGACAGCCGTCATGGTGTGTGTGTGTGTGTGTGTGTGTGTGTGTGTGTGTGTGTGTGTGTGTGTGTGTGTGTGTGTGTGTGTGTGTGTGTGTGTTTCTGCTGTTATTTCTTATTTCTTACTTGTCTACTTATCTACCTAATCCTACCTCTTTATTCATTTATCTATTTCCGTTTTTTATTTCCACGGAAGTGATCGACAGACTGGAGATGTTATGATTAAGGGATTAAGGAAATATTGTTTTCATTTTATTGGTAGGCAGCGGAGGCAATGTGTATTGATTCGGGGGGGGGGGGGGCTTTCTGTGATATGAAACAAGTTTATAGTTACTGACTAGTTGTGTTTTTATTCAGTCATTTAATAATCTATCATTTTATTTATCTGTTCTTTTCTTTGAAGATAAAATACACAGATACACATGTCATTTAACTGTAACCGTGAGTTTCAATCATAGACTGATACAATACCAGTATAAGTTAAAACAAACATAGGCCAGGTATGACCTTAGGACCTGGCCAGCTTATGGGTTTCTGTGTAGGCTTAAGGCTGTGCCATGATCATTCTGGATCTTCTTCATCACATGACATCTGTGACGCTAGTGCACTATGGAATCCATTCCGAGCGCGGGGACGTCATCTTGAGAAACTGAAACTTAAACTCCCAGACAACACAATTACAGGTAGTAATTTTGTGCTGGTGGGTCTGGTCAGGATCCAAACCTGGCATTGTATGTCAGGGTGGGGATGAAAATGGGATTAATGAACTTTGCTTTTGTTTCAACAGAAATGTTGGAATGTTTCAGGAGTGAGGTGAGTTGATAACCGACATATAAACTGTAATCTACACAACCTATTATCGCTATGATGCAGTGTTTTTCCCAAGAAAGCATGATCTTTTACCACAACGGCATAATGTATTTCCTAAACAAACATAATCATGACATGCGGTACAACGACACAGGGTATTCCCAAACACGCATAACCTGATACTGCAATAACATGGAGTATTCCCCAAACACACGTAACCTATTATTACACTGATAAAATGTGTAATCCAAGCACGTGAACTATTACCACAATGACTGGAGGATCCACTGAAGTCGGTGGTCCCTGTTTGGTGGTCACCTCAGCCCAGGGACTATTTGCTTTGCCAGCACCATTGATGGCTATGACCATGTACTGGTATAACCGGAAAGGTAATACTCTCTGATCGCTGTCTGTAAACTCTAGTTGTGTTCCATTGTACACAAGGATAACATCACCCAACCTGTTTCCTGAAACACGACCACATTCTTGAGAACAAAACTGGGGATCGTTTACATAAAAATGTCAAAACTTTCACAAGATAGACATGAAATCGACAGCAGTTCTTTTAATCTTTGCTTGTTTTGACATATAGATTTTAAATACATTCGACGTTCCAACTGCAACGTAAGATGGCTCTTGTCCCAAATGTACACGTGTTTGCTCCTTCCGAACATGCATGCATACGATTCATTAAAGCATGAATATGACATCTAAGCGCACCACACAGAATACACAGGCTTGTCAAACTGACAATAAATCTTACTTCTCCACTCATAGCTCTAAACATCACTTAGTTTATTGTAGAAAATGAAAAATAACTAGAAAACGCACAACAAAGGATTTCAAAAAGGAGTGAGTGTACACAGACTATAATGACATGTGTTGTGAAATTTTTTTTAGTAACCAATGGATCTGAAAAGTTTTCAGACCCGTGTATACTGAATCAGTGCTGGGTCACTAATGAGCAATGTTACAATGCTGCACACGTCTGTCAGTTCTTAAAATGCGGTTTTTGTAAAATGTTTTCTACCGTGAGAGCAATGCTTGTTTCACTGTGACCTTATCGCAGCTTGTGACTAGTTTCAGACTTCACTACACAGCATGGCAGTGTCACTGCCTATTTTCTAATACTTCTTGGACAAAGGAAGTTGATTTTGATTTTAATCATGTTTCACACTAACTGCCGACACAGAAACCAGAGTTTTTAATTCTATGTTTGGTTCTATTAAATTCATACTATTTTCCCCGTAAAGAGTTATTACGTTTTCCTTTTCATCTGCAAAATAATACCTCAGTAAATGGTCATATGACATTTGGCGTTTCATGTCTAAAAGAAAAGTGGTCAGAGTTACAAAAACAAAAGCACTTGAATCAGGGGCAAAATGCATGCAAGCCTATCACCATCACGATTTCAAGAGAAAAATTAATATATACAAGAAACAAATATTCAGATGGCTGAACTGACTGTCTGGTGCTGGAGACTGATATACAATGTGTGTGTTCTCCAATCATCAATCAAAGAAAGTAACATCCAAAAAATCTAGGTCACATTCCCTAACAATATTAACTGCTACTTATTTTTCCCACAGGTAACATTCCTGCAAATCATATGAGCACATTACAAGGCAAACATTGCCTGTTATTGGGTTACAAATATGACAGCAGTATATCTAACCAAAACTTTTGTTGACTAAACAATTATGACCATTTGTCTGAATGAGTGCGGCCTTTTTTCGTCATAGTCACACGATTGTACGCGCTTTTTCTGGTAATGAACAGAGATTACATGCAATACGAATCAGTTATTGTGACCGATTTTAGAGTAATGTTGCATCTTAATAACTCAGCATTTCTAGTTTTACTGAAGCAAATATTTGTACAAATAAGAGACCAACCAATCTGATTTATAAAGTGACAGTGGTCACTGCTGTAGAAAATGTAGGAAAACAAACCTATCATGATAATAACCAATCTCATACATACTGACTCTTCTCACTAACGGCTAATAACCCTCACCAGTGTCCTCTTGTGTGACTATTCTTCGCTGTAGCTGGTAGTAAAGTATGATGCCATTGGGTCTGACCGGCGCACGCCAAATGGCTCGTACAGCCTGGTGAGCCCCTGACTGGTCAGCCAATGCTGTCAAGCTGGGCTCATCTATCTGTTGGGGAGGAGCCTCAAGAGTCTGAGTGCTGGCAGGTAGGCTGAGCTCACAGCCACGTTGAGTGCAAGCCTGCAAGCGAAACGTGTACGGCGTGAAGAAACTCAGGCCTGGAACCGCATAGGCAAACTGGTCACTTGATCCCGAATAGACTATCCTGTTGCCCTGATAAAGAGTGTAATTCATAATCTCTCCATTGGGCTTGAGAGGAGGTGCCCATCTGGCCTGGATAGAGGTGGAAGACATAGGGGTTAAGGTAGGAGGTTCCAGTCCACTCGGAGATGCAGCATAGGTACGAGCCTGTGAGGAAGGGCTTTCCACACTTCCTTTGCGATTGCGAGCAATGACAGTATAGCTGTAATCCTCTCCCGGTTCAAGTTCATAATCGGTATACATTGTCACCAAAACACCGTCTTGAGTCAAGCTGTCAGTAAAGATTAAAATACCATCTCGTCTTACGTCATACGACGATATTACACCATTTGGACGCTGCGGGGCAGACCATGACACTTCAATAGCTGAAGAGCTGACAACTCGTAGCGATGGCGGGTTCATGCCTGTGGGACGGGAGTCCTGAGGCCGTCCTAGTACTTTCTCGCTATCAGTGCAACCACCCTTTGTGCAGGCACTGAGGAAGAAGGTGTACTGCTGGTAGGATGTTAAATCTGTCATGGTGTATTCCCTCTCCAGTCCTTCATACACCACTCTGTCATCCATGCTCAGCTTATACTGCACGATCTCCCCATTACTCATCCGGGGAGTAGACCAGTTGGCTCGGATAGATGTGGAGTCTACAGCTGTTAAGGCTGGAGGACTAACAGACAGGGGAGCGTCTTCCCGAGTTCTGACAACACTTGGTCCGCTGACTGTACAACCTCCACCTGAACACACTGTCACGGTAAAACCGTACCAGGTGAAAGCTTGCATCTGTCTGTACACATAGTACAATGGCCCATCTGCCGGTAGACTAAGTGGCATACTGTCGTTACGTTGAAGTCGGTAGCTCTGCAACACACCGTTGGGCTTGACTGGGGCAGACCAGGACACATTCAGTGAGTTCACTTCTCCTTCAACGTGAGATACCTTTGGGGCGGTCACTCCTTCTGGTGCTGCCTGTTTGGTCTGGATGGCTTGCCAAGAACTGTCTGTGAAACCGTGAGAGTTCGAAACTCTGATTTTGTATTCATACCGAGTGTATGGCTCCAATCCTAAATCAGTGTATTCGTATGATGTCTTTTCTGTGTCCAATGTTCGGTATACAACCTGCCCAGGAGATCCCACCTCTTCAGCTTCAAACCTGCGCCTGTACACTTCATAGGCTGTGATTTTACCATTGGCACTGAGTGGAGGAGTCCATCTTAGTATAACACTATAGCTGTTACAGCTACTATCGTTGGAATGGGTTGTGCAGTGGGATCTGTCTCAGCCGTGTAGAAGGACTGCTGTTTACCAACAGTACAGCCTGCTGCAGTACAGGCTTCAAGTGTTACAAAGTACTCTGTGTATGGCTGAAGTCTTCTGAACTGAAACAGGCGAGCCACACCCCTATAAATGGCAGTCTCTGTATCTGGCATTGCGTATACTCTGTAGGTTGTAATAATGCCATTTGGCATGCTTGGTGCTTCCCATGTCAAAATGACCATATTACCGGAACTAATTTTCTCTACAGAAAAGGGTTGCAGGCCTGACGGAGATGCCTGCTGAGTGGATAAAAATGCCCCAGTGCTGGACACATTCCCTGCTATGTTTACTGCTTCCATTCTTACCACGTACTGTGAATAGGGCTGGAGTCCACTAACTGTTGTGTCCGTCACATTCCCACTAACTATCACCTGGTCTTCTGATGCTGTATCCACGTCTGCCAGCTTGTAGTAAATCTTGTACTGTGAGATGACACCGTTTGGCTGCTTTGGGGGATCCCACTCCAAGGCCACACTGTAGGCTCCCACAGCTGTAACATTGGGGGGACTAAGATGCGATGGTGGGGCCTGCCGAGTTCTAACACTAGCATATTGTACATTTGTAGTGCCTTTAGAATTCATTGCCATAATACCATACTGGTACATTGTGTATGGCTTCAGATCCGGCCCAGAGTGTAGAAAACTGTGAATATCACCAGCAACCTGATTGATCAAAATCACACTATCTGCTGCTCCTTCCGCTCTCTGAAAAATGCGGAAAAATGTAATGACCCCGTTGGGACTATGCGGGTCTTTCCATTCAATCTTCACTGCATCCGAGGCCATGGCAATGAGAACAGGTGCAGCCTGTCCTTCAGGTACGGCCTCAAAGGTCCGATTTAAGACGGCATCACTGGTTCCACACCCGTTCGGTACACCACGCAGACAGGCCTGTAGGCGCACTTTGTATACCGTGTACGGCTTCAGACCACCCATAGTCACTGTCAATGCTGTTCCCACACCTGTGACCTGCTCTGTATCCTCCCCGACATTCATTAACACTATATACTGGCCAATATCTCCTTGTGGAGGTACAACCGGATTCCATGCCACTTTTATTTCATAAGCACTTCGTACCTCAATGGTGTGAGGAGGTGGCACCTGTAGAGGTGTCCTGACAGGCATGATGATCTGAGAGGGTTGGCTGTCTGTGTAACCTCCATTCGTGCTCACCCTCAATACAAAACTATAAGTCCTCCCAGCCGTTAGGTTGCTGACGGAGGTGAAGAGATCGGTGCCATTATACACAGTACGTTGACGGCCAACCTCACTCAGAGTCAGAACGTAGGCTTTCAACTGACCATTGAGGGCAATGGGGGGCTTCCAGTACACGTCCACGCTACTGGCTGTCATCACCACTATGCTGGGAGTAGCAACTCCTGAAATAAGGCACAGTAATGCTTATGAATAGGTTACATTCATTCTGAATCATAATGATGAAACAACTGAAATAACAACAAAAAAGAATACACACTATGTACAGAGACGACACAGAGTTTATCATACATAAGCAACAATATTACAAGATTAGAAACATGGTTGGATTGGAGAAGGGGTGGTAACGGCTTTTTAAATAGAGAACTAGGTCAGTACTGCTTTTGAAAAGCCAAGGAGGAATACAGAAAGATACATAAGGAAATCAGGAAAAGGTGTAATGAAGCTAAGGAAGTTTGGCTAGAAACAAAGTGCAAAGAAATAGACGACCGACACAAAACAGATTCCAAGTTTATGTACAGAAATACTAATACATGCCCACAGGAAAAAGACGTGCACATCAACTGCTTAAGACCTAAAGATGGTATAATTATCATGGAAAAGGAAAAAAAATATTAGATAGATGGGAGAGTCCATTAAGACCTTTTGACCATGACAGAAAGGAAGAGCACATCATAACAAAGAACGCTGAAGGACCACCCATAATGAGAGACGAAGTTGGAGCAGCGTTGAAAAAGATGAAATGAATTACTACAGAAATGATTGAGGCTCTAGATGAATTTGGTATTAAAAAAAATAAATCCTACTAAATAAAATTTATGACATCCGAAAAATTCCTACAGATATTCGAAAATCAATTTTTATTGCACTTCCAAAGTAAACTGAGGCTGTGGAATGCCAACTCCATCGTACAATCATCTTGATGAACCATGTAACAAAGTTTGTATTAAGAATAATAATGATGAGGACAAGGAACAGAATCAACTGAGAAATAGCAGAAAAACAATATGGTTTTGTTCGAAGGGAAAGGAATTATCAATGCCATATATATCCTAAGAACTCTCACAGAAAGATCAGTTGAGTTGAATAAGGGTTTATACTTATGTTTTATTGATTATAACAAGGCTTTTGATCGGTTAAGACACAAAGAACTGAAAGGCTCAATGTTGGTGGAAAGGATCTAAGAATAATAAGGAATATGTATTGAAAACAAACAGCAGCAATGACAGTAGAAAATTATATAAGTTCTTTCCAAAATATCAAAGAGAGGTCAGGCAGGAATGTGTTCTTCACCAGATTTGTTTTCACTTTACAGCGAAAACCATCATGAGAAACTTAGAGGAATGCCCTGGAATATACATTGGAGGAAAATTGATAACCTTCGTTATGCAGATGACCCCTTCTAATTGCAGAACATGAAAAAGCCATACAAAGCCTTGTGAGTACAATACAAATAGGAAACAGAAATAAAGAACTGGAAGCTAAATACATGTAGCAAGAAGACTGAAGTCATGGTAATCAGTAAAAAAGAACATATAATCCCCTCATGCAAAATATCGGCAAATGGCACCAGAATAAGACAAGTTGATAAGTTTAAATATCTTGAAATAGTCATCTCATCAAACGGCAGAGGTACATAGAAATAGCAACAGAGTCGGACGGGCTAAAACGGAATTCAAGAAAATGAAAAGCGTTCTTACCAACAAACGCCTATCAATTAACGTCAGGAAGAGAGTTCTTGAATGTTGTATAGAACCGATATTGTTGTGCGGATGTGAAGCGTGGGCAGTCAACACACAAAGTCAGAACGAGATTGAGAGAGCTGAAATGTGGTTTCTAAGAAGATTGTTAAGAGTTCCATGGACTGCAAAGAAAACAAACGATACAGTCTTGAAGGTAGCAGACACAAAAAGAACATTAATGAGGAAGATTAGGAAAAGACAAGCAACGTTTGCAGGACACTTGACGTAGTCACAACAGAACAGCCAGAGGGAAAAAGCACCAGGCAGACCCAGGAAGAAAATCTTGGACGGACTTGCGCAGGTGGGAAACGTATTGCAGCGACAAAGGATAAATTCATATGGAGGGCCATGATCACCAACGCCATGCAGCAGGGCACCTGATGATGATGACGATGAAGGTGAACAAAGCGTGCAACAACTGCTGAGTGTACGAAAGAATTAATAACATACGATGTCGACTAACTGCATTTTACACTGAACCAAAGTACATCGAGAATGCCACTGTGCGCAGAGATGATACTGAACATAGCTAATCAACGCAATAATCTGTTACATTTAACAAATGTGTCAAATCGGGCACATTTCCATGCGCATACAAGCAGGCATTATCAATTGTGCATAACAGACTGTGGTGAATTTATCTTATATTGTAGATTATATTAAACCAGAAAAACACAAAAACATAATCACAACGCGCATTTAATATAAACAGACCAGACAGCTGCAAATTTTTGACCAACCGGTTTTTGTCAAGCATATACAAAAGACAACAAAGACTAAATGCAGCACACTAAGCTGGAAAACATTAGTCAACTTCCCCAACGTAGCGTTGGGCGGAAGAAAATGGCAGATATGATTTCTGGTAACTAGAAAACAGGAGAGACACTGTATCCTGCAACGTAAAAAAGTGGTCATGCTCTATCACTATTGTTGTATCCTGAGGAGGGTTAGGGTTGAAATACTGGTTCCAAATTTAATACTGGAAATTAGCTATAATGGAAAATAAATATTGGAAATTAACTATAATGGAAACTAAATACTGGAAATCAACTATAATGGAAATTAAATACTGGAAATTAACGATAATAGAAAATTTAATATTGGAAATTAACGAACTACAATGCACTTTTAAATGGCATGTCTTGAGGGAAAGTGTGTATACACACAAAATACATGTATACAAATTTGATCAAAGAAATGGAACAACATGAATCCGAGATGTAAGGCTGATGTAAATGTTTTATGCCTAGTTCAGCGAATCCAATCTGACCTTGGAAAAGGAAGAATAAACTTGAATGCTTCTTAACTCTGCAATAAGGTCTTGGCTTTGAGGCTGCACTTTCCTTTCTATATTTTCTGTTTCACTTCCTTCTTTATATCACAGGCCCAACCGCGTCTGACTTCTCTTTTTTTCTCCGAGTAGTCTGGCTTTCCCTTCAGCCCCTTGGCTGTTGGATTTTTTCTTCCTTTTCCGTGGTCACACTTGTTTCCGCGAAGGGTTGTGCATTTATCCTTTGCTATCTTGTGTATACGTTTGATAGAGGCCAGTTGGCGAAAATTTTGCCCATATCTTTCTAAGAACCACACTAAGGCCTCAACAAAACAAAACAAAGCAAAAAAGAAAAAATCTCCCAAGATCTGATCCCACCCTACCACCCCACAGGCACAACAATTCACAACAAATCTAACCCCAAGAAGCTGGGTCGACAACTTTAAACACTCTTTATTTATAACACTATCATAAGCACAGATATTACAGTGAATAATTCCTCCAAATCAGACTATGCACACAACAGAAGAATATGAAATAATGCGCACTGTACAATACCAAAATTACCGTGTTATCAATGCATTCCCTACGAGAGTTCACAAAAAAAGCGTAAATGATCCCACAAGATATAGATAAATAGATAGATGTAGATAGATAGATAGATAGATAGATAGATAGATAGATAGATAGATAGATAGATAGATAATATAAAGTATAATTGTGCCAACTATTTATATGAATATTTTCGACATTTCTGTCATGATCAGATAGTTTGGAAAAGAAAAGGAAATAACAGCAATGTTATCATCATCACATCACTGTGATATATTATCAACATATCGAGGATAAACACAGGGGTCAAGTGATCAGGGAATACTGATTACAACTTAATCGTGAGTTGTCTGCTCCTGCATTCATCCTTCGTGTTTATCGTCGGCTCTATTTCCTTGATCCATAATGCCTCCAAGGTTATCAATTATTGCTCTCCTCTTGCTCTCGACTGACACATCATCTGTTCTGATTTTGACATCACACACACACACACACACACACACACACCACACGAAAAGGAAAACAATATCCGATTATCAATAGCTAAACATGATTGGATGATGTACTAAACTTCACCCTCCAGGATGTCCCTTACCAGAGCGATGGATGTTACTGTGCCTTGAATCACTAGAGAGGCTGATGTGACTGACTACATCACACGCAGATGCCAGTGGGTGGCAGATCCATGGCATTTATTGTCCTATCTGTTCACAAGGTCACGTCTTTTTCTTTTTCTTCCTCCCAACATGACACTAAATGTTATTTAAAAGGTTATCCAAGGATTATAACTCTTGAGAGTCACGTAGGAGTTATCTCCCATGTTGTAGAATTTCTCAAAACCCAACATAGTTTGCGCTACCCATTCAGCTAGCATAGAAGCAGCCACAAAGCACAAAACTGTAAGCTCAGAACATTCCCAAAAAAAGGAATGCCCAAGCCTACCCTTATACCCTGCAACTACCCTACACACAACCATGAGGGAGGAGAGAAATTCACACAACATATTGGTCTCATGTTCAAGATTGAGATAGTCTTTTATTCTTGAACTGACCAAACACACACACATAGACAAGACAGAACATATACAGGGTTGCTTCCAAGGCATATAGGTAACACTAAAGGAAAAAACTATGTTGGATTTTGAGAAATTCTACAACATGGGAGATAACTCCTACGTGACCCTCAAGAGTTATGATCCTTGGTTAATCTTTAAAATTCCCCCTGCTTCCCTCTTATTTCCTTTATTTAAAAGGATTTTGGCGCTGATACCAGCTCTTGGACTGACAGTCTGCTGACCATCTCTTCCATGAGCTGTACAAGGAAATTTCGCCTACACTGGTTCATTTACCCTATGTGCCCATTGGTGTTTGGGGATCTGGAGTAGTATCACTTCTGGAAATGAAACACAGCGGGCTGGTGCAGGCTGGATTCACTGGTATTCGTGGCACCCTCAAAGAGACGGTAAACAAGAAGACATGGGACTAGAACCTTAAACCCAGAGACATACTGGCACGCCACTCATGCCCTTTTCAGAGCGATAACGGCCAAGGATGACGACAACAAAGAAGTGACAGACGGGCCTACACCTCGCCTAATGTTGACGTCCCAAGGTAACATGAAACTATGACCTCACGAACGAACACAAAGACGTGACCAAAAGGGGCCTACACCTCGCCTGAAGTTGAATGTCCCAAAGTAACATCGAAACGACGAATCTCTTCTTCTCTTCAACGTCCTAGGGCAGCAGGCCCATATACGACGCTGGAACTTGTCAGACCAACTGACACAATGAGCATTTGCTGACGTTTACAAGCAAAGGCTCAAACTTCTCCTCTTGTCCTTCTCGATATAACCGAACACGTTTTGATCAAGAGTTCACAACAACTCTACACAGATACACAAGTAACACATGCTTCCCAAGGAACTTACGAAACATGAAGTTAGCAAACTAACAAGAAACTCACACAAAGATGTGCAGAAACGGACATAAACCAAAGCACACAAACGTGCACAGGAATCCACACCCATCTGCACACATATACCGCACCTGCACACATATACTACACCTGCACACATATACACGTGGCTTACACAAGGCTGAAGCAGAATCCAGCACGTGGATATTTTTTCCTTTCTTTGTGGGAAAGGGGGAGGAAAAACAAGAAACAATGTGAGCAGGCCTTTTCATGGCAAGCAAACAGTGGAGAAAAACGGGACAGTTCTACTTCAACTGTAGTGGAATAAATGCGATCATGATTCGGATCACACTGGAAAAAGGTATATCCGTGATAGTGTTGTTTTGTTTTATATACATATATGGACGCGTTCTGATTCTATTTCTGTGTTTTTCTGGTGGTCGTTGCTTGAATGCCGGGGAATCAATTTGATTTAGAATTTATATTTCTCGAAAATTTACTTGTTTCATGGACATCCTACATTACTATTCCACAGGATATCACACACAGCCATACCTTCTGGTGTTCCTTCTTGTGTTGTAAAATTAACACTGGGACTCTCGGCACAGCCCACAGCAGTACACACCTCTACATACGCAGTGTAGTCTGTGTAGGGCTCAAGTCCTGCACATACAAAACATTTCATACTCTTCAAAGCGCAAGTACATACTAAAGTGTTTACTTTTTAACCATGCGCGCATTGTAGTTTCAGGCCTACTTTGCCAGCTCTTGATCAATATGTATGGTATCATAAGGAGCAATGGCATTTCAAATATCTTCTTCAAAAACATTACGTTGATGTCTTAGGTCACACTTTGATATCACTTTTCATATCCAAGTCTTGTTAACTGTATGCATTCGCTTTCTCACGATCATCATACAAGCAATTTTCCGGAGTCCGATTTTTTTTTACGAAAGTTTATTTGAAGACCTTATATTGCTGCAAAGTATACCTACCCTGCCCTCCATAAACGGGCATACTAGGCATCTCCAAGATTCCATTAGCCAGCTGTTGACATGACTTATAGAATCTTTAAAATGCATGTTTGATATTCTGTACATATAGATATACATACACACACACACACACACACACACACACACACACACACACACACACACAACATATATATATATACACATACATATACACACACACATATATATATCTGAAGGACGCTTAGGAACTGGTAGATTAACACACATATTGACCTGGAAGATCGGAAAAATATCCACCCTTTACCCACCAGGCAGAGGTGTTTAGGCGCATCAAATCCAGGACCTTCCGATTAGAAGTCAAATGTTTACCCACTTTACCATTTGCCCGTTACATCCAAAATACAATGATTAAGAAATCTACACGCTCAAAGGTTTCTTTTAACGTTTACTACATAGAAATCAAAATAAAGTCTTTACAAACATGCATAAGCTTGATATTCAAATATTTTCTTATATGATCACATGAATATTCGACTTCTTATCACAGATCAGCTAAAAGTATGTGTATAACTGATATGAATTCAATGAAAATGTAATGATTGCGATGTACGTTGAAAACGTACTGCTGAGAAGGATTCCACAATAAGCGTAGGTGACATTGAGAAAAGATGGGATCCAATTCTGCCCTGAATCCCACACAATGGACAGCAACAGGTCAAAAGCCGTACCACAGTTACTGGAGCCTCACTTAGCAATGATAGCTTCACAAGGACTAATCCAAAAGTCGTGTCAGTAAGACTACCACTTATGAATGTAGTAAATGCTTTTATCTGTATTGAGATATTACATCCTTTCTGCTATTTATATGCACAAAATTATAATGACGCCAAATCCAGTATCACTGTATGACGTCATTGGAAAAATGTATGTAACCAACCAAAGAAATGGATCCTTGCAGAGAGAAACTCAGATGTGACTTTTACAAGGCTAAAAACTTCAAAACTGTCCGACAAATATGGATGCTGATTTGACAGTTGTCTATGGGGATGATGTGTCATATTGAACAGCTTGCCGCTGGATTGATAATTTCAAACGAGGACAAACCGAGTTTAAAGACAACTACTAATGCGGATGTCCAAGTGAAGCCCTGAACAAGAAAGCTGTTCATCTGTAGACAGACTAGTTGAAGAGGATCCGTATATTTTTAGTCGTGCATTAAAAGAAAATGGTAGTGTTAAATGTGGCACAGTTGAACGGACATCATGATATGATCTTGAGATGAGGAAAGTACGAGTAGTTGCCAGATGGATACCTTCGTGAAAGGGCCCCATATGGCATATGACATGAACACGGTGACAAAACGTGAATCACGTTTTGTGGCATTCCAAACAAAGGGCCCAGTCAAATTTGGGCGAGTGCAAATGACGAAAAAACCAGTTGTACTGAGACCTGGTTTTCTAAGCTGGAAGAGACATTTCTCCAATTTCTTCACGTCGAAAGGGGCGCTGGAGTGGTCGACAGTTGCCTGAAATCTACTCTTACTGCCAGATATTATTGAGAAACTGTTTTGCCCAAAGTTCTGCAGTTCATTCATTAGCAGCGTCTGCATCTGGGTACAACAAAACGCTCTGTCTAAATGGCAACGCAAAGTGCCCATACAGCCAAGGTCACTGTGAAGCGCAATCCACTGAAGTTCTCCCTCACAGAACCTATAGACCTGACAGCCCCATGAAGCTTCTGTTTCCCTCCCTTTCTGAAACACAGTTTGGCCGACTGAAGTTTTCCAGAATCCAGGACTTGCAAAAACCAGTTAAATCACAACTCGCTGTCATGTCTCAATCAGACTATCCAACAGCATCTGACTTTAAGCTCTAGGAGGCTGGAATTCTGTGTGGAGAGAGGAGAAGATTATTTTTAAGGACTCTAAAAAAGAATGCCATTTTTTAAGGACTCTGAAAAAGAATGCCATTGTGTGACCTCAACATAACTCTCCAGATGAAGCAAACAATCGGAAAATTTAGTTGGAAAACATTGGAGGATGAAATACAGCAACAAAAAAGCGTTCAAAAACAAATGTTATGTCAAAATATTGGACATGTGATTTATAAATGCCCGATAAGTAAACACCTCATGATGATTGATCCTAACCTGTCTACATGACTACTCAACCACAAAAATAATGCTATTAGGAAAGCAGCACTCTATTACACTTCTCCCACCTTGAAAGAGAACTAGATATACTCATATGTATACGCAAAGCACATTAAGTTAAATGTCTTTCGAGAAAAGCAGGGTATTTCTGGCCCAAACTCCTAAAAACATGGTTAACCCTAAAAATGAAGAACCTTGGACCCACCACCATCATCTATTTTGACTCACCAGTATGATATAATGGAAACTTCAAGAACAAAAATTAACAGAGCTAAAGGCATATATATGATCGATATAATTTCAGTAAAAGTGTAATGAATATGACGTATGTCGAAAACCTAGTTCTACGAAGTACTCCTAAGTAAGTGATGGTAACACGGAGAAAGACGAGATCCAATTCTGCCCTGAATCTCACATAGTGGACAGCAAAAGGTCAAACCCGTGCCACAGTCGCTGCAGCCCCACTTAGCAACGATATTTTTACGAGCGCTAATCCAAATTATCAACGAGACTGCCATTTCTAAATTGTTTATAGTAAATACTTTATGCATTGTGATAGATTGAGATGAATTAATTCTTTGTGCTATCGATACGCACAAAATGATGATAAAGCCATCAGTAGTGTTTTTACATGCCATCAATGAAAATGTGACAGAAGTAATTATGCATTCCTCTCAGAAAGTGGATTCTTGCACAGAACAGTTCAGATGCTATGTGTTTACAAGGCTCAGACTGGAGATAATCTGATCAAAATTCATGCGAGTTCTACAGTTAAGTGAAGATAAAGTGTGTATTATAGGGGACAGTCTGCCGCTGGATTAATATGTTCAAACGAGGAAAAACTGACAGAAAAAAAGAAAGTACCGATATGGACATTTCAGTGAGGTCGGGTATGAGCAAATCCATCAGCTTGTACAGAAAATACTTAATGATAACGATAATAATGATAATGATGGTGACGACGACGATGACGACGATGAACGATGACACGAAGATGATGATGATGATGATGATGATAATGATGAAACGGTAGTAGTAATACTAATAATTTTAAGGCGCAAAATCTTGTTGGATAAATCAAAGTGCATGTCCTAATCGTTCA
>CM060308.1:20403436-20590936 GCA_030674185.1 Monoplex corrugatus | reverse complement strand
AAACAATCTCGTAACCTTCATTTGCAAGAGTAGAATACAGTTCAAAGAACTTCACAAGTTCAGGGTGACTAATGTTTCGGCAAGAGATTGCCTGCAAAGCAGAAAGGGGGTCAGAAAAAATGAGAAACTCTGTGTTTGGATTGGGACACCATTTTTAGACCCAAAACCAGAGCAGTCAGTTCAGCAGTGTAAACTGAACTTTCAGATGGAATACGTTTTAAAAATGCTCTATTGGGAATCTCGGAGCAGAAGGCAGCGGCAGCAACACCTTCATCACACTTTGGACCCATCAGTGAAGATTCTGCGGGATGATGGAGATTTTTCACACAATTCCGCACAAAACGATTGGACGCCAGTGCACTGGTATTGTCTTTACGGAAGGAAGCAAGATCAAAACAAACCTTCAGTGTTTTCAACGTCCATGGTGGACTATCTGGAAACTTGGAGAAGTCGTTAACAACTGCTAAATTTATATCTGCCTTTTCCAAATGGGGACGGACACGCAGCCCCAAAGGAGGAGTCACTTTTGGACGTTTTTCAGTCACTTTCAAATCTGGGGCTGAAGACACAGTCGTAAGCTGGGTTTTCCGGTTCAGAGAACAGTTTCAAACAGAAATTTAAACTTAGTTTCAGTCTACGGTTGCTCAGGGAAGGCTCTCCTGCCTCTGCATACAAACTATACACCCTGCCTCTGTATACAAACTATACACAGGAGTTGTTCTGAATGCACCAAGACATAGGCGCAGCCCTTGATGGTGAATGGGATCAAGTGCCTTTAGGTATGACGCTCTCGCAGACCCATATACTACGCAGCCATAGTCCAGTTTAGAGCGAATTAAAGCTCCATACAGGTGTAGTAGCGTTTTCTTGTCGGCACCCCAGTCTGTATGAGCTACAACTCGAAGAATATTCAGAGCTTTCTGGCACGATGTTTTTAGATGTTGGATATGACTGAGAAAGTTCAACTTTTCATCAAAAATCAAGCCCAGAAATTTAGCTTCTTTTACAGCTGGAATGATGCACTTTCCAAGACGAATTTCTGGAGCAGCAAAGAATTCTCACAGGTTATAAAAGTGAATACACTGTGTTTTGGTTGCGGAAAAAGTAAAACCGTTTGTCTCTGCCCACTGCTGGATCTTGTCTACACACAACTGCAGCCGTCGCTGAACGCCTGCATAGAAGCTTCCACTTGCGTAAACACCAAAATCGTCCACAAACAGGGAGCAGTCCGAGCCCTGCTGTGCTGATTTGACTATGTTGTTGATCTTGATACTGAACAGCACAGGAGAGAGAATGCTCCCTTGTGGTACACCCAGCTCTTGTTCATGGATGTCCGACAGAGTAGTACCAACCCGCACTTGAAACTGTCGAACGGCCAAAAACTTTTGGATAAACGTAGGTAGGTGACCCCGAAAACCCAATTCGTGTAGATCCATAAGAATTCCTGATTTCCAAGTGGTATCATAGGCTTTCTCTAAATCAAAGAAGATAACCACTACATGCTGTTTCTGCAGAAATGCATTACGGATGGTCGTTTCAAGACGAATTAAATGATCTACTGTGGAATGGTGCTTGCGAAAACTGCATTGTTCTTTAGCCAAGATGCAGTCATTCTCCAGTTTCCACATCAGTCTCTTATTGACCATTTTCTCCATCACTTTGCAAAGACAACTGGTTAGGGCTATTGGCCGGTAATTGGATGGATTGGATACATCTTTTCCAGGTTTAGGTATAGGGACGATCACGGCTTTCCGCCATGAGGGAGGAAAGAATCCTGTCGTCCATATGTAATTGTACACTTTCAACAGAATGTCCAAACCCTTTTCCGGGAGATGCTTCACCAGTTGATAATGAACGTCATCCAAGCCAGGAGAAGAGTCAGAGCAAGTCACAAGAGCGTCTTTTAATCTCCTAATGTCAGTGGAAGACTGTACTCTTCCGTGTTATCAGAGAGAAGTTACAAGCTCTCTTTTCTTTCACCGATTTGTGTTTCCGAAAGACCGCCGATTTATTTGCTGAGGAAGAGTTCTTTTCGATGGTAAACGCCAACATATTAAAGACGGCTTTTTTGCCAGTAATCAAACAATCTGACACTTTCAGATGGTGAACAGAGGGACAGGTGTTTTTCCCTTTAATTTGTTTGATAATTTTCCAGACTTTCTTTTTAGGAGTTCGGGATGTCAGTTTCGAGCAGAAGTTTCTCCAGGACTGTTGTTTGTTTCTTTTAAAGATGTATCTTGACTTTGCTCGCAGTTTTTGATGAGCCCGAACATTGTCCGCCGATGGACTTTGAAACACGCGACGTTGAGCTTTCTTGCGTTCTTGTTTTATCCGTTTACATTCTAAAGTAAACCATGGTGTTTTAGGCATGTGCGCTTTCTTTGACGATGTGGGAATTGCTCGTTTGGCACAGCTCATGATGATCTGCGTCAGAGTGTTTACTGGATCATCACTCTGCAGGACCCTTTCTTCCTCCAAATCACTCCGGACAGCCCTCTCGAACAAATCCCAGTCAGCCCTACGAAAAACAAAGCGCTCCGGTAGAGACTCGTGTTCAACGCTTGGATTTGTTAAGACAACTGGAAGATGGTCACTTCCATGCAGATCATCCAGAGCTTTCCACTCATAGTCCAAAACCTGCGAAGCATCACACACTGATAAATCAAAACAGGAAAGTGTACCTTTTGCAGGATGAATATATGTCGGAGATCCATCGTTTAGACAGCATAAGTTTAAATCGGAGAAGACGTCTTCCAGCAAGAGACCTCGCGCTGAAGTATCTTCACTACCCCAAAGCGGGGAATGACCATTCAAATCGCCGAGCAACAAGAAAGGTTTTGGAAGTTCCTCAATCAAATCAACCAGTTCTTCTTTTGTAACAGCAACAGATGGAGGGAGATACACAGAGCAAATGGTTATTGTTTTGTTTAGAGATACCCTTGCCGCCACTGCTTGCAAACCGGTGTTCAGATTAATAGAACTAAACAAAACAGACCTGTGTAGCAGCAAACATACTCCACCCGTTACTCCTCCATCTTTAGATTGTGCTGGTTTGGAAACAATGTTGAAATTCATTAATGAAAAACTCTTTCCTTCGCGTATTAATGTTTCTTGTTAACCCACTACAGCAGGCTGCAGGTCACGGCAAAGTAGCTGGAGCTCCTCTACATTGGCGTGAACACCTCGTATGTTCCAATGGACTATAGACTGCATTATTGGCGGAATTATACAAGGCACTTAAGTCCGTATCTGTTTCGTCCTCCTCAACTTGCAATGGAGCGTACTTATTTTCTATTTTTTTTTCAGCTTTTTTCAGGCAGTCAGACCTGACAGCTGACCTGCCTGCAGGAAGCCCGGGCTTAGGCCCTTTAAGTGCTGGAGGAGAGTTCTTCATTTCTACCAGCATTACTTTGGGCCCTCCTCCATTTCCTGTGGAGCTGCTCCCGGACGGCCCGGGCGGGAGGGCGGGTTTACCAGGGAGACTGGGTTTCCCTGGGTTGCCAGCATTGACTGCTTTTGGCTGTTGAACAGCCTGGGAGGCAGCGGGTTTAACGGCCCCGCTAAAGGCCTTTGTGTCTTGCAATGTTTCAAAATTTCTCTTGTTCCAGGTTATATCCGTTTGACAGGCTATGGATACTTGATTAACTGTTTTGACTACCGACGCGTAGCTTTTGGTAGACGAACTGCTGCCCTCTACCAATCTTTTGGCTTCGTGGAAAGGTAGTTTTTTTTTTCAGTTTTCAGTCGTTGATTTGCTTGTTCCTTTTGCCATACGGGGCAATCTTTGGAGGATGATGGATGGTTACCTCCACAATTTATGCAGTTTAGTGGACCTTCACATCTCCCCTCATGTACCTCCTTGGCGCACATGGCACACTTTTCAGTTTCAGTGCATCTGTCCTTGATGTGGCCAAACTATAACAATGGAAGCAGCGCATTGGTGATGGCACATACAACGACACTTTCACCTTCAAGTATCCAATTTTCAGGTCTTGGGGTATAGCAGGAGAGCAAAATGTAAGAAAGAGCGTGTTTGTTGTGATTTTGTCAGACCCTTTCCGGAACATGGCCCGGCGTACCTCTACAACGCCCTGGCTTTTCAGTTCCGTTCGGATCTCCTCCTCCGACACTCCTCTCAGCTCAGGGCACCTTACAACTCCTTTGCTGCTGTTCAGTTCTTTGTGTCGAGTGACTTTTATTGCACGATCAACTAATATTGATGCTTTAAGCAAGCAATCTGACTGCTTGTTGTCCTTGCACTCCACAAGGTAGTCTCCGTTTCGCAGCTTTTTTATGGTTTTAGGGTTTCCTATTAGGGCTTGAAATCCTTTCTGTATGGCAAAGGGACTCAATTTCCAGATGGGTTTTTCATCCTCAATGCCCGTCACCACTAACCACACTGTCCAAAAACCGGTTGTCTGTCTTTTTTCGTCCTCGGAGTCCGAGTCAATTTCATTGTCTCGTTTTCTTTTTGTTTGTTATGTCTTGACATGAGCGTAGGCTCAGCGATGGCAGATATGACTCGGTCACCCCAGGAGAGCTGCCGTGCTGGGGAAGGGACAATGGATGGCCAACTCTTGGCGTCCGTCTGCCTGGAACCGTTCCGCATGAAACCAAACAATGTACTTTAACGACCGACTATCGTACAGTCACTCATCCCCTCGCCAAGTATCTCAAGCTTGGGATTACGGGTTGCTTACGGCAACCACTCGTGAACATGACGATGGGCATGAAGAAAATGGAAATGAGGGTGGGACCACGCTTCGTCTCATCCCTCCCCCTTGACCTGTCCGACATGGGTAACCCTACCAGGGGCATTAATTTTATTATGCTGTTTAGAGTCCAGTCCACGTCAACAGCCTTGGTTATCGGGACTGTCATTGAAAAAACACAAAGCTTTCTAGCAAGTAGCCCCCGTCGGCATAGCTCAAGGGATCAATGGGACCTCAAGCCCCCCGACCACGGCAAGGTGGGGTCCCGTCCGGGGGGAGCCGACTACAAGAGCCATATCAGGGCTAACATCACGTCAAAAACGACAACCCCGTTAAGATAAAAAACGACAACCCCGTTAAGATAAAAAACGACAGCTAAAAACCACGTTCACCGTTAACTCGCAAGTCTAAAATGCAATTAAAGAAAAACGGCCGTAAAATCATATCAGGTGAAAATCTATTGATTTCTGGTAAAAACGGGAAAATTGTGTCAGGAGGGACGTCTCCGAAGAGGTTCTTTAAGGAGTCCGCCGTGTAGTGCTTTTGTCTCATTCGTATAAGTCCCAGCATTCAAGAAGAAGATGTCTGATGCTCAACGGCTCGTCACATGGTATACACTACAGTGCTTCTTCATTTTTTAGAAGGTATGAATGAGTGTAGGATGTGTGACCCGTGTGTAACCTACATAACACTATCTCTTTCCTACGGTTCCCTGTAGCAGATGGGAGAATTTCTTTCAAACTTAAGCGGATTCAGAAAAGTTTGTTATATGTCTGCTTATTCTAATCCTCCTGCCAGAGATTTCTCACATAACTGTGTATTTTGGATTTCATATCTGTGTAAGGAATGCAGGATTTAGACATCTTTTCCCTTGTGGCGTTCTTGGCCTTTTCATTGCCTCCAATACCAACATGGCCAAGAATCCAGGCAAAGACAATGTAGTAACCTTCACTTGTAAGAGTAGAAAACAGTTCAAAGAACTTCAGAAGCTCTGGGGACTAATGACTCGGCCGGCAATTGCCTGTAAAACAGAAAGGCAGTCAGAAAAATAAGAAAATCTTTATGCTTGTATTGGAACACCACTTTTAGTGCCAAAACCAGAGCAGTAAGTTCAGCAGTACAAACGGAGCTGTCAGACGGAATGTGTTTTGAAAATGAACGATTGGGAGCAGCGGAACAGAAGGCAGCAACAGCAACACCTTCATCGGACTTTGATCCATCAGTGAAGATTCTGTGGCGTGACGGAAACTTCTGACACAGTTCTGCATAAAACGACTTGTACGCCAGTGAACTGGTACTGTCTTTACGGCAGGAAGCAAGACCAAAATTGACCTTCGGTGTTTTCAAGGTCCACGATGGGCTGTCTGGAAATTTTGAGAAGTCAGACACAACTGCTAGAAGTTATATCTGCATTTTGCATGTGAGGACGGATACGGACCCTTAGACAAGGAGTGACTTTCGGATGTTTTTCAAATTCGGTTTGAAATCTGGGGTTGAAGACACACTCGTAGGCTGGGTCTTCTGGTTCAGAGAACACTTTTAAATACAACACAACTTTAAGGCTAATTTCTGTCTACGGTTGGTCAGGGAGGGTTCCTCTGCCTCCGCGTATAACGCACCAAGACAGAGGCGCAGCCCCTGAAGGTGAATATGATCCAGTAGTTTTAGGTAGGAGGGTTCGCAGAGCCATATACTGCACAGCCGTAGTCCAGTTTAGAGCGAATTAAAGCTCTCTACAGGTGAAGTAGTGTTTTCTTGTCGGCACCCTAGTCTGTATGAGCTACGGCTCGAAGAATACTCAGCTTTATGGCAGGAGGTTTTAAGATGTTGGATATGACTGAGGAAATTCAACTTTTGATCAAAGATCAATCCCAGAAATTTAGCTCCTTTTAAAACTGGAATGATGGACTTTTCCAGATGGCTTTCTGGATCAGCAAAGAATTGTCGGAGGTTATGAAAGCGGGTACACTGTTTTCGCTTACGGAAAAAAGTAAGCCACTTATCTCTGCCCACTGTTCGATCCTATCTATGCACATCTGCAGCCGCCGCTGAACGTCTGCATAGAACGCTTCCACTTGTATATATACTGCAAAATCATCCACAAACTGGGAACAGTCATAGCCTTGTTGTACAGACTTGACTATATTGTTGACCTTAATACTGAAAACATCAGGCAAGTATACAATAATATATTCTGATGAAACACACATGAAAGAGGAGTTTGGCATCATGATAGAAAAGGACAAGTCAAAATCAATCAAGGAATACTGGGCTGTGTCAGACCGAGTTTTGCTAGTTAAGTTAGATGGCAAGCCATTTGATATAACATCATCCAAGTATATGCACCAACATTCCCAAGTACTCAAAAACCAACATCTGCAAGTACTCAAGAAGTAATTGACAATTTCTATGAAGTATTACAGACGGCCAAGGATCAATGCAAATCACAGGACATTACAATAATAATGGGAGATTTAATGTTAAAGTGGGACAGGAGAGGGTGGAGGACTTGTTGGACCTCATAGACTTGGCACATAAAATGAAAGGGAGGAGAAACTTGTGGAATGGGCACAGATGAATGAGTTCAAGTAGGAAACACCTGGTTTGAGCAGCGTAACAGAAGAAAATGGACATGGATGAGTCCAGGATATAATACTAAAAATCACATTGATTACATCCTGATAAATGAAAGATTTAGAAATTCTTTACTAATAGCAAAAACACTACCAGGCGCAGACTGCAACAGGACCACAACCCTGTAATGGGAAGATTTAGGTTACAACTAAAGAAAAGAAAACAGACCAAAAGTAACATCAAACTAACTGTTGGACTCTTAAAGACAGATGAAGCGACCCGCAAAAAATTTAATACACATGTTGGTGACAGCGAGGAACAATGGACAAAGTTGAGAAACTCGATAAATGAAGCTTGTGAAAAAATTTCTAGTGTTGAAAGAAAAGCAAAAATGAACTGGATGACAAAAGACATTCTAGGCTTGATGGAAGAACGGAGGAAGGCAAACGGAAAAGAGGAAGAATACATGAGGATAAGCAGGGAAATTAGGAATAGGTGCAGTGAAGCTAAGGAAGCTTGGCTGGAAACAAAGAGCAAAGAAATAGAAGATGGACTCAAAACAGATCTTCATAGTAAGCACAGAAAACCTGACGAAATTGACCACAGGAAAAAGACATGCACATCAACTGATGCTTAAAATCGAAAGATGCTTCGCTTATCATGGAAAAGACAAAATATTAGAGAGATGGGAAGAGTACATTGAAAAGATCTTTTAGCGATGACAGAAACAAAGAACACATTATACGAAAGAACATTGAAGGACCATCCCTAATTTAATGAAAGATGAAGTTAGAGACGCATTGAGAAAGACGAAACCAGGAAAAGCCCCAGGACCAGACAATATTACAACAAAAATGATAGAGGGCCTAGAAAATTTCAGTATTGAAAAAAAATAAAGTCCTCCTAAATGAAATTTATGACTCCGGAAGAAACACCCAAAATAAGTCATATTTCACTGCACTTCTAAAGAAAACAGGGGCTATAGAATGCAAATTCCATCTTTCAATCGGCTTGATGAGTCATGTACCAAACATCCTATTAATAATAATCATGATAAAGACAAGGAACAGAATCAAAAGATAAATAGCAGGAGAACAGCGTGGATTTGTTGATGGAAAAGGAACTATTAATGCCATATACATCCCAAGAACTACCATACAGAGGTCAGTAGAGCTGAATAAGGATTTATTTCATGCTTCGTTGATTACACCAAAGCTTTTGATTGGGTAAGACATGAAGAATTAATTAACTTGAAATGCTCAATATTGATAGCAAAGATCTAAGAATAACCAGAAATATACATTGGGAACAAACAGCAGCAGTGACATTAGAAAACAATATAAGCTCTTTCCAAAATATCAAAAGAGGGGTCATGCAGGGTTGTGTTCTGTCACCAGATTTGTTTTCACTTTAGAGCAAAACCATCATGAGAAACCTAGAAGAAGCCCTGGGATAAAAGTTGGTGGTAGAATGATAAACAACATTGGTTATGCAGATAACATCATGCTATTTGCAGAAAATGAAAGGGATCTACAAAACCTTGTGAATATAATAGAAATAGAAAGCGAAAATATAGGGCTGGAGCTAAATAGCAAGAAGACTGAAGTCATGGTAATCGTAAAAAAAAACCACAAGAAATCCCCTCATGCAAAATATCGGCACGTGGCACAACTTTGAGGCAGGTTGATAAGTTTAAGTATGTGGGAACGGCATTCTCACTAAACGGCAGATGCACATCAGAAATACCCAGCAGAACTGGCCAAGCTAAAACACAATTCAAGAAGACGAAAAGCGTTCTTATCAACAAATGCCTATCAATTAACATCAGGAATACAGTTCTTGAATGTTATATAAAACCGATACTTGTGCGGTCGTGAGGCGTCAACACACAATGCAAAGTCAGTACAAGATTGGGGGAAGCCAAAATGTGGTTTCTAAGAATGTTGTAGAGTTCCGTGGACAGCAAAGTAAATTAAACGAGACGGTCTTGATGGAGGCAGACACAAGAAGATCATTGATAAGGAAAATTAGGAAAAGACAAGCAACATTTATAGGCCATTTTACAAGGAAAGGAGAATTTGAGCACCTGGTCACAACAGGAAAGCTGGAGGGAAAGAGAACACCAGGTAGACCCAGGGAGAAAATACTGGACGGATTTGCAGGGGGGCTGAGGACAGAGAGGGTGGAAGATGTGCTTGCAGCGACAAGGGACAGATGTATATGGAGGGCCATGATCGCCAACACCATGCGGCAGGGTACATGATGATGATGATGATGATGACATTGGGGAGAACAGCCCGAGTTTTCCATAGTAAACCCACAGTGGCAAAATGAAATGAATATGAATATCTGTACCTACCTACCTACCTACCATCAATCAATCAATCAATCAATCAATCAATCAATCAATCATCAATCATCAGTCTGTTTGTCTATCTATCTATATACATATGTATATATACATACATACAAATACACATATATATATATCTAATGTATATATAATTTATGTATATATATTCATAAATGTACATAAATAATAATATGTACATACATACATACATACATACATAATATATACATACTACTACATACATATACAGAGTTCGTGGACAGCAAATTTGCAGAAATGAAGGACTACAAACCTTGTGATATAACAGAAATAGAAGCGAAATATAGGGCTGGAGCTAAACAGCAAAAAGATGAAGTCATGGTAATCAGTAAAAAAAAAACCACAAGAAATCCCTCATGCAAAATATCGGCACGTGGCACAACTTGAGGCAGGGTGTTGTTGAAGGGACATATGTACAATACATGTACAAGTGAAGTCTTAGAGTGGGTATCAAAAGAGGTATATGTCACTAGTGGTGTACTGGATTGGGGACAGACATATACACAGGACCACTGGGGATGGAAACAGACAGTACCACTGGGGCGTTGGACTGAGGACAAAGACTATAATACTACTGAAATGTTTGAATAGGGACACACACACAGTGGGGTGCTGAGGTAGGGATAGACATATCTACGATACCACTGAGGTATTGGAGTGGGGACAAAGGTAGTCAGACGCATAAACATTTGGATGTTGGGATGGGGACAGACAGGTATACAGTACCACCGAGGTGTTAGGGTGGTGATCCTTTCAACTTTTATCTAATCCGCTAAATTCCTGATCCTTCACTCTGCCCATCAGCTTTCTGCAGGAAACTAGTGGATGGGGTGATTGTGTGAAAGTGTTTAAACAAGATGATTCATAGGCTGAGGGACTGAAAGGCTTAAAGCAGATAAGCATACAGTACCATTGGGATCTTGGGGTGGTGACCAGCTGAGATAAATGATGTAAAGCTGATCATGGTCAACGCGCGTGGTTGGGGCTGTAACGCCTGTGGGAGCAGCCTGTAATGTGCGAGTCTCTATATAAGGGCTGCCTGTAGTTCCGGCGCTGTTGACTACCCGCACAGAATACTGGTAGGGACTGTAAGGTGATAAGGCTCCATCTAGAACACATACAACCACAGTCCAATCACAAGATCTTTAAAGTATCAGATGCTAGCCCCTTTGCAGGACACACATGGAGGAAAGTAGTGTGAACATGACACCAAATGAAGATAAACGTGATAACGTGAAAAAAGTATCACACAACAGTTAGGACAAGAAGAATGACAGACTGAATGAGTGTGTGTGTTGGCAGGGAGAGGATGTCTATGGTGCCGCCAATACTCTTATCGACTATACTGACTACGGAGAATACTCATTAACACATTTTCATATCAATGCACATTCGCCTCTATGACAGTCTGACTCGACATGAGAAAAAAAAACCACACCTATTATTTATGACACATATCTACATCTTTCTCAAGTTTCGTCGACTTGATGCTGAGGTTGTCTCCCTTTTTAGTCTTCCTTTATCTTAAAAAAAGGGGGGGCCAGAATTATTTCATACTGTGTGTGTGTGTGTTGTGTGTGTGTGTGTTGTGTGTGTGTGTGTGTGTGTGTGCTGTATGTGTGTGTGTGTGTGTGTGTGTGTGTGCCTGTATGTGTGTGTGTGTGTGTGCCTGTGTGTGTGTCTGTGTGTGTATCTATGTCTCTGTGTGTGTCTGTGTGTGTGTGTGACAAAAATGTACCTGCACGATATTAAAGAACGACTTCAAGAGGTATAGTTTCCAACTGTAAAGGCGGTGACAATACAGTCATCTTTGTCATTGTTTAAATCTAGTATAAGCAAACAAAATAAATGCATTTTTGTATGTATGTGCTTGTAAACGTACGTGTGTTGTGTGTGTGTGTGTGTGTGTGTGTTGTGTGTGTGTGTGTGTGTGTGTGTGTGTGTGTGTGTGTGTGTGTGTGTGTGTGTGTGTGTGTGTGTGTGTGTGTGTGTGTGTGTGTGTGTGTGTGTAGCACGCACGCGCGCTCGCGCTTGCGTGAGCTTGATTACTGTAAAATGTGTATAGCCTATCTCTACTTTTTTTTTTTACTTTTTCGCTTCCGAAATGAAACTTTATTATATGGACTTATTTCCAAAGAGACAAACGTGCCAATTTATAGTCCATTCTTTTGATGGGAAAATGACGAGATAATACAAGGCGAAAAAACTAAATCAAATCAAATGAAAGTTTTAAATCAAATCAAACATTCACCTGTGAATGAGAGGTCGAGTCCAGCGAAGACCATTTCCTCTCTAGCCGAGCAAGTGGAGTGATTGTGTGAAGGTGTGGGAGGGACCACATAACCAGCCACTGTGCCACACTTGGTGAGGGTGGTGTTGAAGTCACAGCGATTACACTGAGCACCGTCCCTCTGGCTCACCGCGCACACCACGCCTGTTCCACATCCTGAACCAACACAGTACACCTGGTTAGCTTGTGTGTACACGTCTGTCAATTCTTTCTGTAGTGATAATGATATAAAGAGACCCTCTCTTTAATGATACCCGAATATTGATCATCGTATCGTCATTTAATTGATCCCAAAACCAGTGTGATCAGTGGGGAGAAGGGGGAAGAAGTGAGTGGTACGGTAGAACTGAAAAGCAAACACGATCCTTCATCTCTGTGTCTGGGGTTTTTCGTGTTTGCCCTCGGGACTGTCAAACTAAGCAGTCAGTGTTCCCTGTATGGTACCATGATAACAGTACAATCACTAAATTTACGACTTAATACTGTAGAAAATTTTCTCCAAAGCAACATGACGATTTATGTAAATCCTATTTTAGTGACAATGGTAAATAGAAGGTCCAA
Source organism: Monoplex corrugatus (assembly GCA_030674185.1). NCBI lineage: Eukaryota > Metazoa > Mollusca > Gastropoda > Littorinimorpha > Ranellidae > Monoplex > Monoplex corrugatus. The sequence goes on along the minus strand of CM060308.1, from coordinate 20,578,407 downwards.
ATATACTGATGTAATAACGATGATGACACTAATGTTCCGTATATCATGACACAACAATGATGATGATGTTAATGACTATATGTACAGGCACTCATCTCAGAGGTGCTTGAATGCTTCACAGAAACGTAGGTTACAGAGCCAAAATATTTAATAGGCGTACAGCAAATGCATGTCAACCCTTCCTACTATGATTGAAAGGACAAACCACAAAACAAAATAAACTATTGAAATTGAAATGAAATCTGTCTCCATATAATATCAGTTTCTACTGCAACGATGATGGTAAAAGATTTAAAAAACCACATCAAAGCATACACATGTAACAGTACTTAACAATGAATACATCACAAACTTTCTCGTTCTTTCTCTCAGACTCACACACACACCAAACACCTATACGCATACATGGAGATATGCAATAACATTCTCTCTCCTCTCTCTGTCTCTCTCTACACACTTCATCCTCCACTCCACCACCTCACCTCTCACACACACACACAACACACACACACACACACACACACACACACACACACACAGAATGTCTAATGAGAGTAGAGTTTATGTCACAAAATAGGACTTTGATAAGTGAATCTAGGTTGGCCAACAGATTTTATTCTTAAACATGGACCAATCAGACCAGTGGAGAAGCTTTCTGCCTGTGGTATAGATGTCATTAAAAATGTCAGACAGATACTGAGGACCGCATCCACAGACAGATGCAAAGTATAATAAGGAAAGTTTATAACCGATTCTTGACTGAACAGGAAGTCAATACAGCAATTTGAAAAGAGGGGAGATGTGCTCGCATTTGCAAGAATTGAAAACTACCTGAGCAGCAATATTTTGAACTTTCAAGAGCGCTAAAGTACATATTTTAGAAGTCCATCCAAACGCGCACTGCAATAATGAACTCGAGACAGAAGAAACAAAAAAACATCAGTGGAATAAGATAATAACGAATATCACTGATTTTCCGAGTTCAAAATACACAACTTTACGAATGTTGGAATGATGTCTAAGTGTCAAATGCACCACAAAAGTTACGTACATGTATCAAGAAAGGAACGTCAGAAGACAGATGGAAGACAAAGGCATTTATATTGAGAATTTCGGCGGAATCATGAGCATTCCTTGTGTTGTATCATCGACTTACTAGAGTTTGTTTTTTATCATCCGAAGTTTCTGTTAAGACAAGAAGGTCCCCCCACCCCCCAAAGGGTTCCGGTTTTGTGATTTGTCACATTTATTATCTAATAAATGAATTGATGTGAAATTTGGACAAGGTATGCTTGAAATATCATATCTTGTAGATGAACACGTCTTATGGCTCTATCATTAGTCATCCAGCTCTTTTTTGCTTTTCTATCTGCCTTAGGGATTTCTTCACAAGCTTCATTTATCGAACTTCTCAACTTTGTCCATTGTTCCTCACTGTCACCAACGTCTTCCAGAGCACTGAATTTGTTTTGAACATGTACATTCAATTTTTGACGATCATTTCATCTGTCTTTAAGAGTCCAAGGTTTACTTTAATGTTGCTTTTGGTCTGTTTCCTTTTCCTCAATTTCAGCCTAAACCTTCCCACTACAGGATTGTGGTCACTGTTGTAGTGTTTTTGACAAGAAAGAATTTCTAAATCTTTTGTTGATCAGGATGTAGTCAATCTGATTTTTGGTATTATCTACTGAACTCATCCAAGTCCATTTTCTTCTGTTACGCTGCTCAAACCAGGTGTTTCCTACTATGAACTCATTCATCTGTGCCCATTCTACAAGTTTCCCTCCCCTTTCATTTTGTGTACAAGGCCATGAGGTCCAACTATATTCCTCCACCCTATCCTGTCCCACTTTAGCATTAAAATCTCCCATTATGACTTAACTTCTTGTGATTTACATTGGACCTTGGCCATCTCTAAAACTTAAATGTCGATGTCTTCCTGAGCACTTGCGGATGTTGGTGCATACACCTGTATGATGTTGATATCAAATGGTTTGCCTCTCAATTTGACCAGTAAAACTCTGTCGGATACTACCCAGTATCCCTTAACTGCTTTTGATTTGTCCCTGTCCATCATGATGCCTACTCCTCTTTCATGTGAATTACCACCAGAGTATATCACTTATTCTCCTGATGTTATCATGCCTACCCCCTTCCATCTCACTTCCCCTAGTCCTAAAATACTGATGTTAAGCCTTGTCCATCTCCATTTTGATGTTAATTTACCTTTCTGCAACATTGTTCTGATGTTCCATGTTGCTATTTTGGTGTTTCTAAGTTTGACTTTGGGTTTAATTTTGGTCGCAGTAGCTGGCTGACGGTCTGGTGTCACCTGTGCCGCATGACAGTCTCTACCGGACGAAGGTGCTCCACAGGAGCACCTATTGACGTCGTTAACTTTCTTCTTCTTCTTTCCTTTGTCCATGGTTTTCCTGGGGAAAACTACGATGGTGGTTTCCCCTTGCCTTCCATCGGTTTTTTTTCAGGGTTAACTCCCTTAGCTTTACTCTCTCCCGAGATGTCCACAAGGCAGTGGAGCTATTTACCCATAGCTTGGGGATCTGGTTCGTGGGCACAAGGGCGTATCCACACCTCCTCCGGGTCCTACGAGATTCAGCCTGAGTCCGTGAGGTGCTCAGTTACCGCCTGTCGCCACGAGGAGGCACAGCGTAGGGCTTGCTGATGGAGAGGCTATGTACTGACAGGAAGAGACTTACGCCTTCTGCTCTTCTTTTCGCACAGCAGTGCTAGCCAGCGGTGCAGGCTGAAGCCGACACACTAGACGCATCACATCTGCCAATATGACACTACATACCTTTATTTTGTATGGCAGCATCGCATAATAATTACAGTTCAACACTTGGTAAACCAGCTGACACCTTGAAGGATGCCGAGTACCCCAGCTATAGATAGGAAAATAACATAACTTTTTTTATTCTTGTGACCCTAGTACCATGTTCCATGAACAAGACAATACATGTACGATGATCATACCAGAAATACTGCTCGACTTGTCGGCACAGATCTGAGTGACTGGGTTATACCCCACGTAATTGCAGCAAGACAGACCAGCCGAAATCTTCTCAAGGCCACAGCACGCTTCATTGGATGCACGTTTGGCCTCTGTACTGTCATAATGATGCACCTGCACATAAAGTTCATCACAAACTAAAATTAATGATGACATTTCTAATGTCCTTTTATTAAAAAAAAATCAATTTCATATAGACTGGGAGAAGTCTATAACAAAATTCGTCAAAAATCTAAGGAATTGCCTTTCTGTACAAACATTAGAACAATAACTGTTTTGTTCAATGATATCTAATTTTGGTTTTCATATGTGTCGATTGATGTGGGTTGTTTAGCCTCAGATATGAAGAGAATTACCTATCATCTCAGTACAACAGAAGTGTGATTTTGAGCATTTTTAACTTCCAACAGAAGCTGAACTTTAAGAAATTGATGCATTCTACACACACCAAAAGGAAAGTTACGCATACGTTTGTTCTACCATATATATCAAAACGCACTTTTAAAAAAAAGTTTTAATAAATTTATTCCCTGCTGAGAAAAAAAAAACTTTTTTTTTCGCCCCGCATTTCCAAATCTGAAGATTGGAGTAAAGTCTGTGTGTGGTTAAAAGAACTGATGAATCTCTAAATAAGTATGCCTATCACTGTTTTTGTCACAGAAATAGGTCTCCATTAAATCACATACTGATTCTGCAGGATACGCGATCCAAACAACCTTAATTGATACACCTGTGTCAAAATATGCTTGCCCACTTAAATACAAAATGTATTCTACAATTACGATGAGTTTGTTTTTTTTTCATCTTTTTACACACACTGACACAACTCAATGGCTTAATGCGGCAGCATAAGACCCGTGCGATAAAAGAAGTCCTGGATAAAGCGCACACAAACTTCTTTTGTTCTGATACCAAAAGTCGATATTCAATGAATTCATTCCATATTTGTATTATTTCGACATTTATAATTGGAAAATTGGCGCAAACAGTGAAACGCTTTTCGCGTTATGCATGCTATGTTTGAATACTTATCGTTTTAATTTTTCAAGATTTATCATTTTAATTTCCGTAATTCTATTGATTTGCACTTGTTACATAAAGTTAAAGGATGTTCATTACTGGTTGTAACTGAGCATGCAACGGTAGTGGTAGCACTGTCAATCAACTGCCGTCATTGACTTGAATTAAGCTACAAACCCTGGCAATGTGAAGGATGTTACAAGTATCCTTCAGCTACATAGGCTAATAACCCGTTCATCAGTTCTTTACTTTCTGGAGAGTATCTATAAGTAGTCATAGACGCTATTCCAAAATTTCCAGAATTAGAAATCACCAAATGCACCATTTTTAGATGACTCTACCTAAACTTGATGCAATTTTTTCCGATATTGTGTCCGTGACAAAATGAAATCAGGCAATAGCCGGCCCTAAAACAGCCGTGAGTTTGGACAGCTTGTAGTTCGGTTTAGGTGTAAACGTCAGAAAGCGACGCTGGGCCCCTCTTTGCCTTAAGCAATCGGATGTGTTAAACCTTGTGTACCAATCCTCAAAAAGTGATCCAGTGTGCTCACGTCAAAGTAAAAATTGCAAGGAAGAACTGTACAAATAATTTCTGCTCAGTTACAGAGCTACACCATAAATCAGCACAGGACTCTCTCTCTCTCTCTCTGTCTGTCTGTTGTCTGTCTCTCTCTCACAAAACGCACACCCACACACACACACACACACACACACACACACAGTGCTTTTTTTTAAAGTCAGTCGAACACGTATGTGCCAAGGAGAAATAAAATGCTTTCATCACAATCAAATGCACATTACTTCTACAGCAAACAAAAGGAGCACTACTAGTACATGTACAGTAGAAGCATCTTCAAACTCCTACCTCACAGTTTGACCAACTGATCCCAGATTTCACTACATCATGTAAAAAAATTTCGTCTACTCACGCCTACTGACTGCAAAAGCCTTATGTGAAGACAGAAGGTTACACACTATCATAAAAATGACAAGACACAGCAAATGATAAATATTTGTTTCGGTTCTAAACTGCGAGGGAAAACAAACTTCCGGGTTACCTCCGAGGTGGTGTGTACATCAGCAACCTTCGCTCTGTGAAATCCAAGTTGTTCCAAGTTTTGTGACCACAGAGTAATAAAAACAAGTTAAAGTTTTGTTTATGGAATACCAAATGTTCCGTCATGGCAGAAGCACACAAACCGATATCCATAATCACAAAAGCACTAGCAAGTATTCAATCGCCTCCAGACTCGATTGCTCTATATGCAGTAACAGAATGAGGACTAGACTAAAGATTCATCAACGGAGCAACAGTTATATCACGGAACATAGTGCCCAACTATTCAGAGAGGGAATCTATTTATATAGTGTACATGTGACTCTACTAGTCAAAAATCTCTTTGCATTACATGGCAATCGGAGAAAAGGGGGAAGAAAATCCCGCCCACTTAATTATGGATCAGCAACGTGCCAATGACTTCCAAAAGCAACATAATTGAAGTACCTTTCAAAATATTGGTCTGTGAAACTAGATTCCAAATCAACAATGAGTGTTCTTTTTCTTCTCCTCCTTCGTCAGCTCCATGAAAAGACATTAGGGCACCATGCTAAACAATTGTTCACCAGCTATTTTCACATCTGTCAGTTTTGTACAAAATTCTCGGTCTCTGCAAACGGTTTCCCTGTTCATTCCACAATGTCCATCGTTTTCTGACTTCCCCTCCATCTCTCTCCCTCATCAGTTTGGTGGACGACTGATTTAGCATAGCTACTGGATCTTGTTACATGGCATTAGCAACGTGCGTTTTCTTAACTGATGACAGCAGATCTTCACATGGTCCTATGCGCTGCTTTGATGGCCTGGCACACTTGTTCATTTTTGATCATCATCATCATCGTGTGCCCTGCCGCATGGCTTTGGCGATCATGACCCTCCATAATGTATCTATCCCTTATTGCTGCAAGCATATCTCCCACCCTCTCTGTCCTTAGCCACCCTGCAAGTCCGTCCAATATTTTCTCCCTGGGTCTACCTTGTGTTCTCTTTCCCTGCAGCTTTCCTGTTGTGACCAGGTGCTTTAATTCCCCCTTTCTCATAAAATGGCCTAGAAATATTGCTTGTCTTTTCCTAATCTTCCTTATCAATGATCTTCTTGTGTCTGCCTCCATCAAGACTGTCTCATTTGTTCTCTTTGCTGTCCATGGAATTCTCTACATTTTCCTTAGAAACCACATCTCGGCTGCCTCAATCTTGTTCTGGCTTTGCGTGTTGACTGTCCACGCCTCACAACCGTAAAACATTATCAGTTGTCCACGCCTCACAACCGTAAAACATTATCAGTTCTATATAACATTCAAGAACTCTCTTCCTGATGTTAATTGATGGGCATTTGTTGGTAAGAATGCTTTTCATCTTCTTGAATGCTGTTTTGGCTATTTCTGATGTGCATCTGCCGTCTGGTGAGATATCGTTCCCAGGTATTTAAACTTATCGACCTGTCTTAAGGTTGTGCCGTTTGCAGTTATTTTGCATGAGGGGATTTCATTTTTTTGTGTGTGTGTGTTGTTTTTTTGTTGTTTTTTACTGATTACCATGACTTCAGTCTTCTTGCTATTTAGCTCCAACCCTTTATTTTTGCTTTCTATTTCTATTAGCACGGTGTCATCTGCGTAACGAATGTTGTTTATCATTTTTCTTCCAGCCTTTAATCCAGGGCATTCTTCTACGTTTCTGATGATGTTTTCGTTGTAAAGTGAAAACAGATCTGGTGACTGAACACAACCTTGCCTGACTCCTCTTTTGATATTTTGGAAAGAGCTTACATCGTTTTCTATTCTCATTGCAGCTGTTTGTTCCCAGTACATATTTCTGATTATTCGTAGATCTTTTCCATCAATATTGAATCTTTCTAGTTGGTGGATCAGTTCTTCATGTCTTACCCGATCGAAAGCCTTGGTATAGTCAACAAAGCATAAATATAAATCCTTATTCAACTCGACTGACCTCTCTGTGATAGTTCTTAGGATGTATCCGGCATTAATAGTTCCTTTCCTTTCCACAAATCCACACTGTTCTTCTGCTATTTCTCTTTTAATCTATTCTTTGTCCTCATCATGATTATTCTTAACAGGATGTTTGTTACATGAGTCATCAAGCTGATTGTACGATGGAGTTCGCATTCTATAGCCCGTTTTCTTTGGAAGTGCAATGAAAACTGATTTTGTCATATCTTTGGGGATTTTTCCGGTGTCATAAATTTCATTTAGGAGGACTTTTTTTTTTTTCAATACCAAATTCCTCCAGGGCTTCAATCATCTCTGTAGTTATATTGCCTGGTCTGCCATTTCCTACTACTCGGCGCTATATTCAGGAAGACGTAACTAACCTTCGTGAACAGCGATCGTGGAAGTGACAGAGGCGTGAATTAACTGTCATTCTGGAAAAGCTAACATGGCGCCCTAAATGTCAAAGTTCATAATGACAAGGTCATGATTATTGTCAAGGTCAGTTCCTGAAGCAACGCTCTAATGAAGCCATACCTGTTCCGATTCTTCACAAGGATACAAGTTATTGGGCGTAATACTGATCGTTTGAGGAGTGCCATGCAAAAAGTCAGGATGCTTAGAGTGTTAGCAAGAACCATGTTACTATTACCGGCGAATTCATGCAGGTGTAGTCCCCTATCACTGATATCATCATTAAAAGTAGTGGCTGCAGAAATTCCTCCAGTCTTCTTGGGCATCTATATCAACCTTGGCGTTTCAGCCCCTCTGAAGAATGAGCCAGGAAGTGACAAATCTGGCCAGCTGATAACTAAAAAACAAGAGAAGATTTGTATTCATAACATGAAAAGACCCATTGTCCACAAGCTGGGATATGGACAGCAGAACTATACCACAAAGAACAAAGAATAAAAGCTGCAAGAAATTGTTTCTGAAATTTCACTTCATGGCGTTTTTGCAACCCTCGATGGCTCCGTCTGTCTGGTCAAGCAATGAATGCACCTGGTTAAGGACTCAGTTGGAATTGGCACAACGTCGTTTATGGTTTGAACAAGCCGAATCTTGAGTGACAGTCCTTGACACAGCGGACACAAATGCTGATGCTGATGGCTGTGTCTACGTGGTCACTGCCACAGCTTTCCTTTTGTCTCTCCAACCAGAATCAAGTTTGTTTCTTCTCTACCATGGCGATACCTGCACGTACAGCCTATCGCTAGGCATAGCAATTTGCAGCTGTCACTTCCCTGGAGTCCACAATGATAACAGCAGACTTCAGGTCATGTTTGCAAACGCCCCTATATCGCAGCAGTAGGCGCCCTGTAGGCCAGGATTCCGCAGCGAGACTTCCTTACACGGTATCATTTGGGATGTGGCTATCCTGCATGCAGCAGACACGGCCAAACCAATGCAGTCGTCGTCGTGTGAGGAAGGTACACATGCTTGGCATGCTGGCCTGGTCGATGGGATATTTGCTGCCGTTCGTGTTAATGCTGCTGCTTTGTAGCGGCACTCCTCGTTTCTCTTTGCCCTCCTCCTTTCCTCCATCAAACCCAAAATTTCATTAGTCAGCCAGCTCTTTTTTGCTTTTCTATCTAGCTTCATTTATCGAATTTCTCAACTTTGTCCATTGTTCCTCACTGTCACCGACGTCTTCCAGAGCACTGAATTTGTTTTGAACATGTACATTCAATTTTTGACGTATCACTTCATCTGTCTTTAAGAGTCCAATGTTTAGTTTGATGTTGCTTTTGGTCTGTTTCCTTTTCCTTAATTTCAGCTTAAACCTTCCCACTACAAGATTGTGGTCACTGTTGCAGTCTGCGCTGGTAGTGTTTCTGCTGTCAGTAAAGAATTTCTAAATCTTTTGTTGATCAGGATGTAGTCAATCTGATTTTTGGTATTATCTCCTGGACTCATCCAAGTCCATTTTCTTCTGTTAGGCTGCTCAAACCAGGTGGTTCCTACTATGAACTTATTCATCTGTGCCCATTCTGATTTTTAGTAGAATGTACGAAAACAACTACAACAATCAACACAAATAAGCAATTCGCAGATATCTGACAATGAACCAACATAGAAGAAGAAAATCATCCTTAAAAAAAAAAACACCCCTGTCCGAAGTTGATATAATTACCTGCAAGACTAGTGGATTCAGGAAAACTTAATGATCTATACAAAGATAGAAGAAATAATCAGACCATATGTCCTGCTCGAATACAATGGCATGAGCTCCTGTGGTCAATGCAGGAATACAGAAACACAAACTAGACAATAACCCTCTGAATCAACCATCTAAACAGTAATCCTCTGAAATACCCATCGAACAAGAAATAAACGCAGACAGAGGCCTCTTAAAATCACATTTCAACTGTCGGATAAGACAACTACTTTCGGACAACTAAACCACGAAAAATCCGTATCAGCTTCTGGAAACACAAACTGAAGATAAAAGACTACTTTGACACCATTCATGAATGCACCAAAGAATCATACTAAGACTCCTCCAATTTGATTTCCTCTATTATATCTATCCAATCAATATCATGCAGCCATGCTATGCAAAATAGGAATAATACGCTCAAACAAATGTATGTAGTGCCAAGAAACAAGTTTTTTCGAACATGCCTTCTCACAATCATCTTGTTGCTGCAAGTATATATCATACCCTTTCTGTCCCCGCCCACTCTGCAAAACTGTCCAATATTTTCTTCCTGGGTCTAACTGGCGCTTTTCCCCCTCCAGCTTTCCTGTTGTGACTAGGCGCTCAAATTTCTCTTGCTTCATAAAATGTCCTATAAATGTTGCTTGTCCTTTCCTTATCTTCTTCATTAATGTTCTTTTTATGTTTGCTTATTTCAAGACTATTTCGTTTGTTTTCTTCGCCACCCAAGGAACTTTTAACATTTTTCTTAAAAAACACATTTCAGGTGCCTCAATCTTATTCTGACTTTGCTTGTCGATTGTCCAGGCCTCGCATCCGCACTACAGTGCTGGTTATATGTAGCACTGAATAACTCTCTTCCTGGTGTCAACTGATAGGTATCTGCCGTCTCCTGAGATGACTTTTCCCAGATATTTCAACTTATCAACTTGCCTCCATGTTTTGCCATTTGCTGTAATTTCACATGAGGGGACTTCTTGTTTTGTACCGATTACCATGACTTCAGTCTTCTTATTGTTTAGCATCAGCCCTCTGTTTCTACTATATTCATAAGATTATGTAAGTCTTTTTCTTTTAAGTAGAACGGTGTCATCTGCATTAACGAAAATCGTTCACCATTTTTCCTCCAACATTTATCCCAGGACCTTCTTCTGGGTTTGTTTTGTGCCAGTATTCTATTTCTTTGCACTTTGTTTCAAGCCAAGCTTCCTTACCATCATTGCACTCATTCCTAATTTCCTTAACTATCTTTTCGTATTCTCCCTACATTCATCCATGAAGTCTAAAATTTCTTTTGTCATCCAGTTCTTCTTTGTTTTTCTTTCAACTCTGAATTTCATCACGGGCTTCACATATTGAGTTTTTAAAAATTGTCCATTGCTTCTCACTGTACCCCCGAGCACTGAATATTTTAAAACTTTTCTTCTTATGCGTGGCGTGCCCAATTAGCGTCGTAGCCAATCATCCACCGCGATTCACTTCTGTCCTTCGAACAAAGGCGTTGTTTTAAACATATACGCTAAATTCTGCGCGAGTTCATTATCTGTCTTTATGAGTCAAAGATTTAGTTTGATGTTATTTTTGGTTTGTTTTCTTCTCTATAGTTTCATATTAAATTTTCCACTTGTAGGATTGCGGTCACCGTTGCAATATGCACATGGTAATGTTTTTGCTATCAATAAAGAATTTCTATATCTCTTATTTATCAGGACGTAATGAGTTGATTTCTTGTGCTGTCTCCTGTATTGATCCATCTCTGTTTTCATTTCTTTGGTTGCTCAAATCAAGTGTTTCGTATCATGAATTCATTTATTGTGCTCAGTCAACAAATTTCTCTCCCCTTTCATTTTACGTGCCAAGGTCATAAAGTCCAGCTATGTCATCCACTCTCTCCTTTTCCCACTTTAACATAAAAAATTCCCATTATGATTGTAAACTCATGTGATTTACACTGAGTACTTGCGGATGTTGGTACATATCTTGGACCATACAGATATTAAATGGTTTTTCTTTCAATCTTACCTGAAAAACGTGGTCTGATATAACCCAGTATCCTTTGATAGACTTCCATTTGTCATTGTCTATTATGATGCCTACCCTGCCTTTGTGTGTGTCCCCTCCAAAATATATAGTTTTATACTTATCCAATTTATCATGCTTGATCCCTTCCATCTCAGCTTTTGCAGTCCCTAATTTAAATGTTCAATCTTTCCATTTATCTCTAACATTTTCTAGTTTTCCCTTCTGAAGCATTGTCCTAACACCCCAAGTTACAATGCTTTATCTTTTAATCTGATCGCAGTGATCTGGTTACGGTCTGGTGTCACCTGCCTGCTCAACATGACTATCCTACCAGATGAAGGTGCTCCATTGGAGCCCCGATTTACGTCGTTCTCTTTTCTGCTGAAGTGTCTTGGCCATGATGTTCATAGGAGGTTACGATGATAATTTCCCACTGCCTTTATTAGCTTTTGTATGGATTCTCTGCTAGTCTCTGTTTTTCCCAAGACTACCCATGAGGCAGTGGGGGCCGATTTCTGTCAGGGTTTACTCGTTTAGCCATGGTCTCTCCCGCGACAACCAAGGGCAGTGGTGTTATCTACCATAGCTGGAGCACAAGGGCGTGTCCACACGCTCGTGGACCTGCATGTTACACGTCTGTGGACCAGATCTCCTCCGACTTCCTCGAGAGTTCAACCCGAATCCATGAGGTGCTCAGTTACCATATGTCGCCACGGTGCGGCACTACGTTAAGAGAGGCTTTGTACTGACAGAGAGACACTTGCACAATTTGCTTTCTTTGTGCAGGGCTACAAGTAGCAATGCTTGTTTTCTACAATGTACAAATCTATCACCCTTCTGGAATGTTGCAAACAACAACAACAAACAAACTACAACAACAACAAAACCACCTATACATACTAAGAAAAATTTCTCTACAAATCTTGCATGAAACAATCTGGATTATCAAAAATGTAAAACTGAATAAAACGCTATAAACAATAGCCTTTTTGAAATAACAAAAATTGCGAACACGAATAATTAAAAACCCTGAAAAACCAAGTTAACTGCGTCTTTACTAATCAAAAACCCCTCACTATATTTAATTCAAATATGTGAATTGTAAATGTTTAGACCTCATACTTAAAACTAACTGAAAATAAGAAGACTGAAATAGAAAGAACAAAAATGGAGAGAATGTAAGACAGATAGCAAACAAAAGTTGTTTTGGGCAATGTTACTTCACTTTTGCATTCATTCTGTACCTATCCAAAAGTTGACCGAAGAAACAGAAACGCTCAAAGCCATTATTTTTATGTACCTTGGTGATATAAAAAGTGTTCTCTTGGTCGCTAGGCCAAAACTTCTACATCAATAGATACATACTGAAGAAGCGAAAAAATGCAATTACAGCTAAGCTAATAAAATGTCCTTGAGCTTGCAAAGAAAGTCAAATTTTTAGCAATTTTTGTGCACACTGTGTAATCATGAACACACTCATGACCATGATGTGCAACGAGAACAGTGATAGAGTGTTGTGACATTGAAAACAAAATTGAAATATTGTCAGCGTTTCTGATAAAATGCTTATTCACACATCTTGCTCAAAAAGTGCCTTTGTCAGGTCGCCAGGAAAGAATCCCTTCCTTCTCTTTGTAAAAAGGGGATAAAAGGATCTTGATGTAAACATGAATGACTTAAAATCGAAACAAAACAAAATACACAATGACGATATATCATCCAAGTTGACGTAACATACCTTGCTGTGATGCGTGTCACTGTGACAACAGAGAGAAGAGGCAGTAGCAGAATAGTCCTGCCCACAACAACTGTAACCAGACCGTGGTGGATACACCTGGCCAGCGAGGGCGTTACCACAACATATGGAGCTATCAGCTACCACATCACCACCACAGCAAATACGTCTGTATCTGCCGACCAGCTCACCTGAAATCATCTTTCCATGAAAAACAGCGAAGTAATGGGACAAATGAAAAAGGCTTGAATAAACTTCTTGTAACGTCTTACACTGAGATTGACTTTACTGTATGTAGAGGGAATCAATAAGTGTCTGGAAATTTGCATACAATAATTCTGGAAACGTTTATTACCACTCAGATCATGCTATAACCTATGAGGTCGTTGTTGGACACTGATGGGACACAGAAGCAGATGGGATTTTTCATCCATGTCTGTTGTGCACCAACAACAGTTATACATGCAGCGAAATTTACCTTCTGAAGTAAAAACAAATGTATAAGGGATACAGATATCAAGTTGGTAACCTCGCTTGCCTGGACTTCTTGCTCAAAATAGTTTTAAAAAATGTTGCTAGGCTCATTCATGAAAATTCATGAGACCATACTATTCAACCCCTCATCCTGGACGAGGCCCCATAGATGGCCAATTAGTTCAACTGTCCCAGCCCCATGCTCATAACGAGGGAGTTGTGGATTGGACAGGCCACTTTTTTTTCTTTTCTTTTGTATCCATATGCTAATGATATCGAAAGTACGGCTGGAGCAAAAGCCGTTTTTAAACAAAGATCTTGACCTTAGTTACTTCCCCTGGTTCATAAGATTCAAAATAATAGAGAGAGAAAATCTAAAAGTGTTCTAAAAACTCAAAATGAGTAATCTATGTATTGTATTGTTGATAGAAAAATGTGTTTTATTTAATATAAATGTTATCGATGCAAAATTTCCTGTTATCTTTCAAATTAATTTTATAATTCAATCAATCGGCGTACACTTCAAATTCCCGACTGGAAAGCCGTGAGGATGAAACATGGAATAATCTATGAGATTCTAACGTTAGGCTACAGATAACATCCTGGCATTGTAGTCTTTTATTTGAACCGTAGTACACTTTGCATTATTACTTATTAAGCTTGCATCAAAGTAAGTTGAAGTCACGGCAACTGCTAAAAGACTCGCCATTTTTCGAAAAATATATTTTCAATTCAGACTGCAAAATTGAAACTACGTACATAATTTTTTTTATTAATAGTCTTACTTGTTATGTCGGTAAATTTGACATTGCAACAAATTGTTGCCAAGCAGTCAAGTATTAGAAAATATTTTCACACTCAATACTATGATTCAGCCGTGTGTGCTCAGAAACAGGTGTGTTTTCTATTGCCTGTTCATTAATTTCTGCACAGAATGCTTTATTTCCTTATTGAAAATATGTTTACAAAAACTATTTTGGTTATTATTCATTTACTTATTTGTTAAGCAATTTACATAAAATAATTGTACGTGGTTGAATATTTGAAAACGCCTAGAATCTCTTTCAGCAAGGTTCGTTCATTAACTTAAATAGCTTGTCGATTCAATTTAAATGAAAACTGCAAACTGTGGAAAACTATACAAATGTGTATGCTATGCAGATTTTTCTGACATATAGTATGTGTATGTTTGTTTCACGGACCGGTCTGCACGAACTATGTATGACAGTTTTGTCATCTTTAAGGTCTGTAATTGTCCTACGATCTGAACCTTTTTCCGTTGTACTCTTCTTTGGAGCAGCACTACTAACAATGATCTGGACTGTTCCATGGATTGTTATTTTAATGAATAACATTCTACTTGATTTTCATACGTTAATTGTTTTGCTGATTTGTGTCAAAAGGCCCTATGTTGTTTGTAATTTTTTGAAAAAGTTTCCCAATCCATTCTCTTTTAGTTTCTGTAATAACCAGTTCATGTGTTATGCGTGTTTACAGTAAGCAATCAATGTCCAGTTTTCTAGAATTAAATTAAGGAGTTGAATATTGTTTTCCTCAGTCTGTTTCTAATTTCTCCCATAATCAATATGCCAGTGTTGAGCTCATTTGCCGTTGTGTAACGATGTTAGAATATAATCATAAACTATGAACTGTTTAATATAGCCTGGTTTTTGTTTGAGGGGGGTATTCGAAAATGTGGCCATCTCTATCAGTTTTTACTGTTAAGTCGTCAATGGTACAAAAGTCATGTGTTGTGTATTTCCATCCTATTCTAACTTTTCTTTTTTTTTCAGTAGCTAGTTTTAAAAACAAATCTTCAGGTTTCGTACCACGATGAACTCTACTTTCCCTCTGATCTCATCGTCGAACACGTTTCTGGGCTTACGTTTTTCCCTTTTTTTTTTTACAGTAAGCGGTAGTGGTTGACGCATTGCCCCTTTGGTATCTATGCCGTGATGTGTTCTGTGACTGTTGACTTTTGGTAGGTTTGGGGTCGGTTGCGAATGAGGTGGTGGTATCCGGCATTGGGGATCCCCTGTCTTCTGTTTCACCAGTTTCAAAATAAAATTATTCCGTTTTTAACACAGACTTCAATGTACGTGTTAACAAAAATTATATCAATTCATACACATAGAAGGAGCACTGTGGACATTGACAATATGAAACATACAGAAAATATCTATTTCATATACTGCAGGACTCAAAGTGAACATCAAGATTTAGAAACATGTCATAAAGATGAATTTGTTCTCTACTGAAAAAAACAGTGGCTTACAGTTATTCCATTGGGCGTGAAAGACGACAAGTCACAGTATATTTTGGCATTATACTGTTCAATTTTGAATCTTACATTTAGTAGTCTTTGGAAAGTAGGTACATTCGGAACATATTTGTCAATCTTGCATTTTTAGATGAATGATTTTGGAAGCATTATAATGAAATCATATACTTTATCTGTTTTTACAATTTGATCAACACCGAACAATACGAGGTTCCGTGTGATTTTGATTGTTAAAAGTAGTTTTCACAAATTTCGTAGATTAAACATTCTATTAAGTTCCAAAAGATACGGATACAGTAGCAGTTCCACAGGAGTGGTCAACAGAGTCTCTTGTATTATTACACCATGTGCAGATTGTCGTAGATACTATGCCCATTGCATGTAAAATGATATTGGTTGTAATAATCCGATGATGTCTCTCCATTCCAATATTTGAAACGCCCAAAATTCTTTTCACAATGTGTTGCAATGTGTCCCCCAGTGCAGCGCTGATTACACTCTCTTGTGGGTTTTAGTCTGTTCTTTTATGGTATGGTTCCGTTCTCCATATTCCGTATTGATATTTGTGGAGAGGGACCCTTCTGAGAGTGTGATGAATACACAAGTCACCTCCCCATTCTCCAATGTATCAGCTGGTCAGATTTATCCCTTGATATTCCATTCTTTATTGGGGATCTATTTTCACATCCCAGCCTTTTGAACGCGTTGCATGTCTTCAGTTGTGTTGTTTTTAAGTCGCATTGTTGGCTCATAACTAACTGGGCAGTTTTTCCTCCTCTTCATTGCCACAAAGCGCAGAGAGATAGATTTTTGTGTAGCAGACTCAAATATAAGCCATATAGTTCAATTGCCCCCCCCCCCCCCCCCTTTATGAAGAGCTTGTCTTTATATTCTTCTTTGGTGGGGGATGGGGATAGTTTCATTAAGGGCTTGTGTCATTTGCCCCAGCGCCACCCTCAGATTGAATTTCTGCCAGACACTCTCTGTAGCCGCACAGGAGTCAATGTTGTCTAGTGGCGACCTGACAAAACTGGGTTTGCACGTTTCTGCCATCTTGAATGCGTGGCGTTCCATATTAAAACTGTTAATTCAAACTTTGGTAGCGATTGTTTCTTGAAGTGTTTGTCTATTTCACAAAATGAAAGTCGACAGCTAGTTGAACTTCTTCGATGATAAAAGTTCTTTTTACTGGTCTGGATGTCAGTTTAAAAATATGTAACAACAAAGGTTTTACAGACAGAAGGCTGATTACGTACCTGTCCACACCAGGAGGTAGACCAGATGTACTTTAGCATCATTATCATTATTACTACTATCCTCATCATCATCATCATCATCATCGTCATTATTATTATTATTATTATTGTTATTATTATTATTATTATCATTATTATTATTATTATTATTGCGTTAGCAAATTAAGGAACAAGCACAAATTCCAAAATTATCATGTTGCAGTTTCTCGAATTGTAGCAGATAAAGAGGTACATAGAAACTTCACTTCTCCCAACATCTTTTCTTTGTTTATGGCATCGTACATTTTAGAATCATACAGGAGTATGGGTAGCTTCAAACCAACACTCACATCACATGAGGCAGAGACCAGTCCTGATGCTGAGTGCAATGAAGAATAAGGGTACTTATCTAACAGGTGACTGAATGCTTGCGATATATATAAAGCCATTCCACATTCTGCAGCTCTCAGCTTTTCCTTTTCGTTATGTTTTGTTTTAATTGACTGTCAACGATGGCATGGATCATAAACCAATTTCCCTGCTTTGAATAATATTATTAATAGCATCAACACCCGCCTCCTCTTTCTCATCATCAACAACACCATCATATCACCATAATCATTATTATCATTTCAATGTGTCATTGTTATCATCTTTATTATCACTGAGCAATGACAAATGGTTTGGATTTCAGCTTCTGAGAACGTTATTGTCTACGCACAAAGAATTCTTCCATGAACTTCTCACATTCATAACGGGTATTGTCAACAACTCTCTTTTAACTGGATCTGTGCCATCTTCTTTCAAAACAGCGACTGTTCGACCTCTGGTGAAAAAGAATAATCTCGATCCTAACACTCACAAAAACTATCGTTTCTTTCCAAACTCCTTGAGAGAGTGGTTTTGAAACAGCTGAATAATCATCTCTCAGCCAACAATCTTTACTATTCTTTTCAATCAATTTACCATTCTGACCACAGTACCCAAACTGCTCTCTTTCACATTTTGAATGATTTGTTGCTTTCCGCTGATTGTGGCTGAATTGTCCTACTTATTCTTTTAGATCTTTCTGCTGCCCTTGACACTACTGACCATACCATCCTCCTCTCGACTGGAGCACATATTCGGAACCAGACGTAATGCTCTTTCTTGGTTTTTGTCATACCTGTCGACTATTTTCAGTAAACGAGTCTAAGTCCAAGCCAGTTACACTTGCATACAGGATTCCCCCAAGACGCTGTACTTGGGCCAGTCCTCTTCATACTCTATGCCCCACCATTTTCCAATGTCCTCAGTCACCACAACATTAAATACTATGCTACAAGTGTAGCAACGGTACTGCACCTTTTTATCTCTGTGACTCTATCCGAATGTATACCCCTGACCGACCTCTTTGTTCTGCTTCTGACAATTTCCTCGCAACAGATGTTCCACAGTCGGTCGCCGTTCTCTTTCTGTGTCTCAAATGGAACGAGCTTCCTCCGCCTATTGATCAGTCACACACTTTATCTTCCTTCAAGTCTAATTTGAAGACGTGCCTTTTTGTTAAGGAGTGATTTCCCTTATATGTCTCCACCCTCTTGTTCGATTCCCTTCCTGCCCTCACTGTCCTAGTTTGTGTGTTTTGTCCCTTTGAGTTTTTGTCATTTGCGAGTGAATGCTTTGATTTATACAACAAGAGCTGGTGCCGTATAAATGTCATTATTACTGTTAATGTCATTACTAAATCTGCTTCGATCTATAACAAAACCAACAAAAATACCAAAAGGTCTAACAATTCTATAATTTCCATTTTAATACAAGTATTAAACAAAAAGAAACTGCACACGCATTTCTCATTGAAAATCTCTTTGAAGTGCAGAAACTTAAACAGCAAAGCTATCAAAAAAGAAAACCAACAATATAATATTATTTAGACATTGACAAAATTCGTCTTATTTATGCCTATAAAAATAAATATTAATAAAAAATATATATATAAAAAACGGGGGTTGGGGATTGGGGTTGAGGGTGATCAGGGGACATATGCGACAAACCTAGCTGATGACGATTTAAGGCAGAGACTCGGTCATTGTGACCTAATTATAGGTCATATAACAATCATCATCATCATCAGGTGCCCTGCAGCATGGCGTTGGCGACCATGGACTTCCAACCATCTCTATCTCTCGTTGCCCCCAGCATCTCCCCCACCCTCCTCATCCCCAGCCACTCTGCAAGTCCGTCCAGCATTCTCTCCCTGGGTCTACCTGGTGCTCTCTTTCCCTCCAGCTTCCCCGTTGTGACCAGGTTCTCCAAAACCCCCTTCCTCATAAAATGGCCTAAAAATGTTGCTTGTCTTTTCCTAATCTTCCTTATGAGTGATCTACTTTTGTCTGCCTCCATCAAGACTGCTTCGTTTGTTTTCTTTGCTGTCCATGGAACTCTCAACATTCTTCTGAGAAACCGCATCTCGGCTGCCTCGATCCTGCTCTGGCTTTGCTTGCTGACTGTCCACGCCTCGCATCCGTACAACAGTATTGGTTCTATATAACATTCAAGGACTCTCTTTCTGATGTTAATTGATAGGCATTTGTTGGTAAGAATGCTTGTCATCTTCTTGAATGACGATCAACATTTTTAAATGAGGCATGTCTTTTTATGCAGAAGTGTTGCGAGAATGGTAACAAAATGACTTTCTGGAAATCCGAGGATGCAAAGTTTTATTACGAGTGTAAAAACAATGGTTTGTATGCGCCTTCCAAGAAAAAAAATAGTAAAATAAATGTAGACATATTGTCATGGCCCACTGAGGTCGAAAGAAAGGTTGTTCCCCCTTGCAATGGTACAGCCAGAAAGACAAAAACAGACACATTAAACCTTTTAGTCGACAGAATAAACCGTCTGGCTCATAATACAAAACGAAACTAAACCTTTGACATTACTCAATAAACGAAATGCACAGAGAAAATGGAAAGAAGAAAGAATGCTGGGCCACCACCTCGTGGCCATTCGTCGTTCCAATTTTTGTTCTGTTTATTCATGTTCTTTTTATGTTTTCCTCTTAAAAGGTTTCTGTTTCGTTCTGTATTTCAGACCAGACAGTCTATTCTGTCGAGTAAAAGCGGTAAGTAGCCTGTTGTTGTCCAGCTTTCTGTGCTTATCGTTGCCAGGGAGACAACCCTTCCCTCCCCTTCTGGGCTATGACAATATACCTTCAGTTACTGTGCTTGGCAATCGCTCCCTGGCACCTATTCTCTTTGAATGAATTAAAAAAAACAGAAGAATGGAGTTCTGAAACAGACACACACACACACGCATACATACATACAATACATACATATATATATATATATATATATATATATACATATAATACATATACATATATATATATATATATATATATATATATATATGGAGAGAGAGAGAGAGAGATACCAAACGATCATAAAACATGTATACTTCAAAGCAATATACGGATCAAAGGGAAAAAAGAAAATTCCTAAAGACTTTCTCAGAATGCTCTAATAATCTTAACGTCCTCCACAAAGAAGGTCCAACATGATTCACCATCATCACCATGTGCCCTGTCGTATGGCGTTAGCGATCATGGCCCTCCATAAGAATCTACCTTTTGTTGCTTCAAGTACATCTCCCACCCTCTTTTTCTTCATTCGCTCAATACTTTCTCCCTGAATCTACTGGTGCTCTTTTCCCCTCCAGCTTTCCTGTTGTGATTGAATGCTCTAATTTCACTTGCCTCCTAAAATGTTCTATTAAGGTTGCCTGTGCTTTCCTAATCTTCTTCATTAATTTTCTTTTTGTGTTTGCCTTTTTTAATATTCTCATTTGTTTTCTTTGCTGTCCATGGAACTCGTAACATTCTTCTTAGAAACCACATTTCAGCTGCCTCAATCTTGTTCTGACTTTGCATGTAACACGAGTCGACAAGTTATTATTCATACGATTATCATAAACACTTTACAACATAATACAAGAACAATAGTGAAAACAGGAATATCTTACGGTCTTTTCAAGGTATTTTATGAATAATATGGTCGTCCAACATGATCTCAGAGTTATACATTTTTTGACATAGTAACGGTAGCAGCAGTAGTAGTAGCAACAGAGTAGCAGTAGTAATAAAGTACATGTAATAGTCTTGGTAACTATCTCTAGACAGCTGACATGCATTTTGGCACAGGTTAAAAAAAAGAAAAGAAAACATGTGGACAAATGTGAACACAAAAGTGATCAAAAGAAGCTGGCCCTTGAAACTGCTTAAGGCTAACCCTACCTCCACAGCAGATCTGTGACCCTGTAGAGGAGTAGGGCACACCACCACAGCAATGGTCCCCTCGATCTACAGACACGCGGTCCTCCACTGGTGACGTACAGCATACCTCACCTGCCAATACCTGTACGTACCTGTGCACACACACCACACAGACAGACTCGATTAAGTTTGTAAACGTCGGATTTCAACCGGATGGTCCTAGGTTCAATCCGTCTAAATCCTCCACCTGATGGGTAGAAGGTGGAGATTTTCCGATCTCCAAGGGCAACTTGTGTGCAGACCCGACAGCGTTTCGACTCACTTTGTGTGTCTATGGATGCATAACATGAAATCCTGTAAATCATGTCACTGGCTGGGTAATGGAAACATGAAAATACCCAGCATACAAGTCCACCTAAGACGCAGACAGTGCAACAACACTGTGGAATGTGGTCACTCGCTTATCTATCAATCTAATATTCAACAAACATTTTCATTCATGTCAGTGCATCCACTTTACTGTTCTCTTACCAAATATTTTATGATGCCTGCGTTGACACATGCAAAATGTCTCACTTTTTTATCAATCAGTCACCATGGCAAAGTAGTTAGCGCAACAACTAACGACTGGCAAGTTGTGGGCTCGAATTTCATGTGTCCAGGTCAGATCATTGTGGGATTGTATCTGGTCCTAACCAGCTGCTACTCAGGACTGACTGTGCTGTAGGCTCACTCAGAAGTCTCAATCCAAAACAAAGTCATGAAATTGTATTTACTATTGCCATTATCACGAAATCATCATAACATCGTGAGAAGTGCCTTAGATTTTGCAGTCTTTTGTGCTCTGATAAGTACCCAGACCATCTGGGGCTAACTTGCAAAGCTGGATAACATCATCAAAATCTTCTGTGACAGTTCAACATTTTCTCATGCATGCGACATCAATTTCACTGAAAAACTAACTCAGCTTAACCTGAACCTGCTAGTCAACACACGGTTGCAACCTATTTCTAATACTAAGCAACCTCAGTGGACTGTCACATGACAAGCAACCAGACTTCTAAATTTAGAGCTGAGTCACACCAGGATACAGTTTCATACTCATGAAACATTTCAATGCTCAGATATTCCAGTGCACAGACATATTTCAATTCATCAACTTTTCCGTATATAACTACACACCTTGGTCCACAGCACTTGAAGTTGGTCTTCGGGAGATAAAATTTGCCAGCACAGCATACTGCTTGTGGATCTGGCTTGAGTATGTAGCTAGTACCACAACAGTCATAGCCACTCTTGATATCATGCAGCACTCCATCACAACACACCTGATACAAAACAACCATAACATCCGTTATTTCGAACATCATTCAAAATATACACAATTCATCTTAATAACATGATACTGTATGTTTCTTTGTTTAAAGTATAATTTCAGTAGCTTCACAATCTTAAATATTAGCAATGATCACCCCTCCCCCCTCCTTCTACACAAGTATAGAAGAGAAAAGAGCTGAAAATGACTTTACGACTATCAGAGAGAGAGAGAGAGGAAGAGTATGTGGAGCCAGATTACCTTTGCCCTGTGTAGCAGGTGGTACCACATAACCTGTTCAAGATGCTGCACTCCACGTATGTGCACTTTTTGTCTTCAGGGTTCACTTCAAGTGCAGGCCTGCGCACACAATATCATATAACATGTAAATCACATGAGAGATTCAAAGGGCTGTAGAATCACATTATCTAATGCAGAATAGTAACTGTAATCAGAATTATATACCCAACATTTTTGTGTACAGTTATCCTCTCTGTCCTTCCCGTACCATCCAATGTTCGATAGATATGTTCTCGCTGTCTCGTTGAAATCAGAATAAAACATGTTAATCAAGTGAGCACCCAGTGGTTTTGAGTTCTGATAATCGCAAACGTGTTCTCTATTATTCGTGGAATTATCATTTATCGGTGTTTACCCCAAAGATGTAAGAAGTTCGCAGAAAATTCACAATGCGTACTGCAATCATTGACAATATGGCTGAAACACAAACTGTCGTGGGTCCCGTGCACCTAGTAAACGAACACTTACCAACTATAGAGGAAAAATCTTATTCTCTTGCTAGATTACGTGCGGCAGCAGAAAAAAAAACATGCTTAACTACACATACAATAATATGACGCACAAGCGCTACGGTTGTGTTTTTCACTTTTTCTGCTAAGTTAAAGAAAAAAGCTGTTCTGCTATCATAGAAAAACAGGAAAAGGACGACAGGTGGCGGTTTTACACGCACGCGCTCTGTCTCCCTCTTCCTTTGGCTTTCGCTACCTTCTGCCACGTTCTAACTTTTGTTTAGCAAGAATTTTATTACTTTGTTTATATTTTCAAGTTTGTTGTTGTGTTTGTTTACTGTGTCTGAGTGTGTCTTCGTCTAAGTGGAAAGCTTACATAGCTAGATTAGAGGTGATGCTCACTTCATGGGCGCTTGTTTATCTTAACCTCTCTAGCCAATTTCTTTTCCTTCTTCGTTGGTCTCTGTACCCGTCACTTCTCCCTTTTCGCTATCACTAATTTCAACAAGCAAAGCCAGAACAAGACAGAGGCAGCCGAGATGTGGTTTCTAAGAAGAATGTTGAGAGTTCCATGGACAGCAAAGAAAACAAACGAGACAATCTTGATGGAGGCAGACACAAGTAGATCATTCATAAGGAAGATTAGGAAAAGACAGGCAACATTGATAGGCCATTTTATGAGGAAATGGGAATTGGAGAACCTGGTCACAACGGGAAAGCTGGAGGGAAAGAGAGCACCGGGTAGACCCAGAGCGAAGATACTAGACGGACTTGCAGAGTGGCTGGGGACAAGGAGGGTGGAAGAGATGCTTGAGGCAACAAGTGATAGAGACAGATGGAAGTCCATAATCGCCAACGCCATGCGGCAAGGCACCTGATGATGATGATGAATTTCTTGCTCCCATCAGCTGCTTCCCCCATCAAGGCAACACCTCTATGTTCTGAAAAAGCAGATTCAAGCATGCATCTTGAAGCAGTCAGCCCCGTTGCAACGTTTGAACCAAAGATATTGTTCCCTACAAGCCCAGTTCTGTCAGGGCCACCGAGCCTACACTTCGACAGGAACTGTGTTGCTGCACTGCCCTTCAACTTAAAGATCTTTCCCTCGGAGAGTCCACTTTTTTTTCTGAACAACCAAGATTTTGCCTCGAAGAGGGACTGAGCACTAGCACCGTTTTACTGTTTTCACAGACACTTCAGTCATGGGTTGAGCTTGGTTAATGGGTCAAACCCAAATCCTACACCCAAAGAGGCAGAAACATTTGGATTGCTGTTAACTTTAACTTCCGCTGGGTCATCAGCGGTCATTCATTTAACTCGATACTAATCCTTTTTATTTCTTTCGCGTGCTGGTTGGTTCTTTTATAGAATCTAGGACCCAGGATCTGATATCTCATCTCACAACACCAAAAACAGCTTGTATGCTGCCCATCTTGATGTTTCCATCATTCAGTTGGTGCCATGTCTTTTATCCCCCCCCCTCCCCAATTCAAGGCCTTGCCAGCGCATGTTTTTTTATGCGCAGGTTCAGGGAGTCTAACAGACAATTACCGGCATACTTGGGTGGAACGCATATGGAACTTTCCAAGTGTGATGAATCCTTCTTGAACAAACTCCAAATTTCAGTCATGGCCTCTGCTCTGGCACTGCCTGGCTCAAGTCTTGATGTTATCCATAAACGTACTGAGCAATTACAGGCCCGTATCAAATTTACCTTTTTTATCTAAAGTTTTAGAAAAGGTCGTGCTGAGTCAGCTTCTTGGTCATCTGGAAGCCAACAACCTGTGTAACCGTTTTCAGTCAGCCTACCGTGCTGGCCATAGCACTGAGACCGTCCTACTTCGTGTTGTAAACGATATTCTGTCTGCTCTTGACGAAAACAAACTCTCTGTTCTTTTGCTCTTGGACAACTCCGCTGCTTTCGACACCATCGACCACAAAATTCTCATTTCGCGACTTCAAAACGTTTTTGGCATCTGTTCCACAGCCCTCCAGTGGTTTCATTCGTATCTGCTGGATCGAAAACAGTATGTATCGGTCGATGGTCATAATTCTTTATCACTTCCTCTTGATTTTGGTGTTCCGCAAGGCTCGGTGCTAGGGCCAGTTCTGTTTGTCTTGTATACCACCCCCCTGTCTGAGGTCATTGAGCGCCATGGAGTTAGTCACCAGCTTTTTGCAGACGACACACAGCTTCAACAGGCATGCAAACCTGCAGACATTGACAGTACCATACAGACACTACAGACATGCACGGATGATGTAAAGACATGGATGACTGACAACATGTTAAAACTTAATGACAGTAAGACTGAAGCTCTTCTGTTTTCTGGTTCTTCAGACTATAATCCTCCACTTCCAACTTCTATCACTGTTGGCTCTTCTGACATCTCTTTCTGTCCAAAAGCTAGGAACTTAGGTTTCATTCTTGACTCTTCTCTCTCCATGAAAGATCACGTTTCCAAAGTCTGCCAGCTTTCTTATTTTGAATTGAAAAGGATTGGATCTATCAGAAACTTTCTCAGTGTAGATGCCACCAAGATTCTTGTCACTTCCTGTATTCTGTCGAGACTTGACTACTGTAACTCTCTCCTCATGGGCTGCCCGAACACTGTTCTCTATCCTATGCAGAAAGTTCAAAATTCAGCTGCACGCCTTATTCTTAAGGCATCCCGTCAACAACCTTGCACTCCTTTGCTTCACCAACTGCACTGGTTACCAATATCTCAGAGAATTAAGTACAAGACTGCTTGCATCTGCTTCAATTCTATCTCTGGTTCTGCTCCTGAGTATATTTCTGATATTCTGCACTTGTATACTCCATCTCGGTCTCTCCGCTCTTCCTCTGATTCAAGACTCCTCAGGCAGATACAGTATAACCGCAAATCTCATGGCTTTCGCTCACTTTCGCATTTCGGTCCCCAGTTTTGGAACTCTCTTCCCAAGAAATTACGCCACTCTCCGTCCATTTCTTCTTTCAAGTCAAACTTGAAAACACACCTTTTCCAGCAGTATTTCGACATCTGATCACTTTTCCCCACATCACCTTGTCGGCTGGCTGATATGTGTAATTGGATTTTGTGTATGCGCGTGGGGGTGGGGGGTAGTAGGGAAGGGGTGGAATAATAGTTTATATGGAGTAACTGAGTGAAAAGTGTTGAATTGGAATGAATCTGATATTTGATTGAATTGCGTGGTATGCATATTTTGAAGATTGCGAATGTAAATCATTATGTTATGTGATTATGATGTATGTATGTATTTGATTGTCATTTGATGATGTGTAAGTTGTTGTGTAGTCTTGTATTTACTGACTTCCTATTATATCCCCCATTCCCCAGCGCCTAGATCCAGTGGCTTAGTGCGCTTTATAAGTCCTAGGTATTATTATTATTATTATCTGTGCCCTGCCAAGACTTAGGCGCTGTTTCTGATCCTCTATAAGAACAGCATCAGAAGTTCATGTCAATAAGTCTGAGCAATTGCGACTGAACGCTTTATTTCTCATGTCCAAAGGAGCCAATGTTTTCGCCCTAAGGGAGACTCAAGATCAATTCGCTTACCTGCCCTTGAATGCATCATCCAGCCTCATTGGCAGGGTTGATCCACCCAACTCCCTCTGCTGCTCTGGGGCAAGGCTGCCCTTCTCAGTATTCATGAGTGGTGCTCCCACCTGGCCAACTATCCTCTTCTGGCCAAGGGGAGAATCAACTTCACCCTCATGGGACTACTTCGTGTCCCAAATGATGGCGCAGCATTTTATGTGCATCTACTTCCCCCATCTACGGGGCCATTCCCAAACTACACTTGGCCATGCTCTCACAGACTGACGCAACATGATCCACCATTAGGATGTTGTTGTTTTTTCACAGTAGGCTCGCTCATCCATGTCCCTAGCAAGTCTTACTCCTTATCCATCTCCTCCTCCAGTGCCTCTCCGCTCTTTGCTAACTCCCCTTCCCGCCCCCCGCCCCTCTTCTCATGTCCACTCCACCAGGCGTGCTTACGAGCTAGACGAATTAGACGACAACATACGGGATGATTCCCAGCATGTCCAACAGCACACTTTCCCTTTTACAGAGGCCTATCGCGCCTGGTCACAATCTCCCCCGTACAGTACGGCTGGAACTCCAGTTCCTCTAGCAGATAGTGGCCTATCAAAGATGGAAACAGCACTGGAAGATCATCTTCCTGTTGTTTCCCATCAATCTCTAGCTAAAAGATTCCTATATAAGTTGGCCAAAGCTCTTCGCTGAGCCCAAGAATCAGTCCCAAGCCTGGGTACATACACCAAGTGCCGCCAGGATCCTGTCCCACAACCTTCCCCTGGGGTATTGCACTTTGGCAAGCTTTTCAAACCAGAGGAGCTACCTTGCCCGGTAAATCTGCACTGGTCCACAAATCCATGCCTAAAGTGATCCTGGCACCCCCCCTCCTCCTCCAAGAAGACCTGATCCCACCTGAACAAGGTCGTGCCTGGCATCAGACATTCCAAATGACAGACAGGACTATCATTTTGGGAAGAAGCTACATGAGACTGCCCCTATTGTGGACTCCTTCCTGGGCACCTTTGTGGCAGCCATCAAGGACCCAGAGCCTACAAAAAACGGATTTCATCTAAGATGGGAAATCGAACAGGACATTATCCTTAGTTGTGCTATGAGAGAAGCGGAGGGACTTCGTTCCCTTTCATTCTCCATCGGTACCCTGCACACAAATTTTGTTCTCGCCAGAAGACAGGCATTTCTGTTGGCCTTTCTCATACTAGGTTAAGCCATGTTTAAAACGTATCTGGGTCCTTTTCCTGGCGGGTACACACAAGCGACCATCAGGCACCAGGCTGAACTCGAAAGAGACCTTGCCCTCCATTCTGTCAAGCGGATGGCACTTAAGTGTCCTGCCCTTTCCCCTTTCCTAGTACCATGCCCCTATAGAAAACTATACGCAGGCCAATTTACATGTCCCCCTCGCCCTCCAAATAGGGCATATCATCCCATAAGTGGGTTAGGACAGCTATATGGCAAAGTGTCACAAGTTTCCACGGGGAAAACTGGCATCACATCAGCTGACCCACCACCCCTAATGACTCACCTTCGATCTGCATCCATCGCCTGACCCTTTTCAAGAGGTCGGCTCTCTCTCTCTCTTTCTCTCTGTCTCTGTCTCTCTCTCTTTTACCACGTGAGCGCATGGAAAGCACTTCTGGCCATCGGATGGATTTTAGGAGGGCCATAGGTGGTAAAACTTGCCTGGACCTTCCACTACAGCTGTGACGTGTGTTAACAGTAATCAGCCTGCTGATAGCAGCACGGGCGGATGTTCGTTTAAATGATAACCGATTGCTGTTCACTGTGAAATATATATATAGTCAGTTGAGAATCAGACAGCGGGGAGCAAAGACGAAGAAGCATTGCTCTGTCTTCCGAGTTGACTGTTGAAAGAACGAAAGATGGTGTCAGAATCGTGAATACGAACTCTAACAAAAATCCAGAATATTGAAGACTAAAGTTCAATCATGGAAGATGAACAAGAAGAGAGAAGAGCCAGTCGACGACATGCCAAGATTCCCTTGCCTCCTAAACTTGATGTGAATGGAGGAAACCTGCAGAGCAGCTGGAGGAAACTCAAGGGGCTTTGGGACAGCTATGAAATTGTGACAAAACAGACAGAAGAAGACTCAACATACAGAACAGCAGTTTTTCTTTCTTGCATCGGGCTGGATGCTATGGACATCTATGAAGGATTGGCATTTGCTAATGAAGCTGAAAGAAATGACATTGACACTGTTCTCCAGAAATTCAAAGAATACTGTGTGGGTTCAACCAATGAAACTTACGAAGCATTCAGGTTCAACTGTAGACATCAAGTAGCAGGAGAATCCATCGAACAGTTTGTAGCACAGTTTGTGACAGAAGAACCAGTTAATGACCTTGAAATGAGATATGATGATTCCCTGAAAGCTACTAAAAGGGGTGACAAAACCAAGCAACTGACAGAAGACAGTCTGGAAGTACTAGACCTGTGTGCCTCCTCGGCAATTACAAATTCTGATGCCTAAGTTCATGCAGATTCCAAAGCTCCTCTGGTCGTAACTAACTGTAACACAATATCAGCATTAGCATAATGGAATCAATAGAGGCCAAAAGCAACAAATACACAAGGAACGGCTCAGTGACTCTCCTTGTCTCACGACGTTGTGCTCTAATGTCTGAAGACAAAACAAAAGCTACCCCCAATATCGATCGTTGATGAGTACAAGGATGGAAAGGTCAAGCTTCTATGCACGTTCGAGGACTCAAGAGACAGCGTTGTGAAAACAATCCAACCCAAGCAGAAAACACAGGGTCCAAGACACGGTGGACACAGCGAAAGAAAGTTAAAGACTGCGATCGACAAAAATGAAATGGTGGTCAAAGGCAAATGGGAAAACAAAGAGAGGCACGGTGAAACAAGAGATCAAGAAGGAAGAGGGCATCAAAAGGATCCACAAGGCCAACAGAGGCAATGGACAGCCGGAAAAGTGCACTCCATAGAAGTCTCAGCTGGAATGACATATCGTACATAGCCTTCTCAGGATCAGTTTCATCCTGAATGTGACCTCTCCTGCCCTCGGATGCAAATTTAGTGAAATGGAGGAAATAAAACTGACCCCCTATACCCGCCTGCCAAAGCAAAAAAACCATGGAATATATCCTTAGCTCATGCAAAGAAGCGTTAACCCAAGGAATGTACACATGGAGGCACAATCAAGTTCTGAAAGTGATCGCACAAGCAATCATTATGTGGCAGGGGAAAAAACACCACTAGAAGCTCTGGCAATCTTCTACATGGCAGGAGACAGCAAGCTGTGGGTTGGAGCATGGAAGCATTGTCTACTGGATGGAGCGGATGATTTGGAATGCTCACTGGACGGATCTTCCAAAATTGGGGGAGAAAAACAGAAATCATCAACAAGAATAGCATGAGCCCAATCCCATTTATAAGAACAAATGATTCATGATCGAACTCACTGCACCGCATGAAAGAGTGGAAAAAGACCACACATACTATACTGAAAAGTATGCCAGTTTAGACTGCAATTTGAGGGAATCCGGCTTCCAAGCCAAAGTCCTCGCTATACAGCTTTGAGCAAGTGAAGGTGATAGGCACAGCTATATCTGATCTCAGGAAATAAGCTCTCTATTCCTTGAAAGGAGAAGACCAGATCCATAAAAGCGATGGCAGGAGATGCTGAAAAGAGTTCCAACTGGATCTGGTCGAGGGAGAACAAAAGTGAGCTTTACAAGACTTAAAATTTCCCTAGCTACAGCAGGTGCCTGATGCCTTCGTGGTTAAGACATGTCACAAAGGCGATTGGCCTTTAGGCGCCTGTCCAGCTCTCCCCAAGGTTTCTTGTTATTTAATCACTATTTTTGGTACAGGATTGAAACTACGAACAAAATTAAATGTGAAGTGGTTGATGTAAAAATTGATAACTGCACAGTACTTTTTGAAATAGAAGAAAACAGTCCTACTAATACAGTTTTGAATTTATCATCCTGTTTCCAAAGTACTGTTTGTACTCGTGTAAACTGAAAAATTATCGATCAAATGTAGACATGCTTTTTTCCACATAAAACACGAACTATCTAGATTTAAAGCAGAAGAATGTAAAACAAAACTTACTGAAAATGAACTGTAAACTTATGCGGAAATGCTGTTCTTGTGTCAACATCATTATGTTCTGTATGATGTCTCTACCTTGATACTAAATGTATAACAGTATGTTATAATCTGTTTCGTTGTCATATTGTTTATCTTATGGGTTTCCTATTAAATTTATTGTATTAAAAACGTAACATTGTATTTCCTGTTCTGTAAATAAATGTTGAAATGAAAAACACCTTTTTCAAAACTTAAGTTTCACTGAGACCTCAGAATGGACAATAGCCGTTCAACCCATTGTCTGTTCAAACTGTTTTATGTTTACGATTTATTGTTGGGTCGTATCTGTGACCCAAATCTAAAGGCAAACATACAAACATCTACGACAAATTAACGATCCAAACAAATATACAAAAACACTCAAATCAAAATAATAAACACTATCAACTTACACCTGCGAACAATCCTGCACAGTTTTCCTCCATACGTTATACGTTAATATGATTCCATTGGGTTGGGTGGGGGCTTTCCAATCAATCTGTATTGCTGTGGCATTCAAAGGTGTCAGAACAGGTGAGGCCAATCCCAGCGGTAGAGCTTCAGCGGTTGTGCCTAAACTGCTATCACTGCGTGAACACCGGAACACAGTGCAGGCTTCAACCTAAACACAAAACAACAATAGTCCATTCTTCCTTTAATTATCAAAATGCTTCTCAATAAAATATTGAGACACTAAAGTCAAGACTGTGGTATTAACCTTCAACATCAAAATCTCTTTTCGAGAGGTAAACAGATCTGCATCTCTATAAAAACATTTCAAATATTCACTGCACCGCATTAAAGAGTGGAAAAAGACCACACATACTATACTGAAAAGTATGTGACAAATTAAGCAGACTCTGCTAATGCAAGAGCCTTTCATTTTGTCTCTACGTCAATTTGTCAGAAGACATGAGATGTTCCATTCATACGTCCTACCTACAGCTCACTTTACTACAATGGCTATCACGAGATTGAAAGTATCACACAAAGAAAGCACACAAAAAAAGAAAGCTTCCTCCAATTTACATTCAAAGTTAATCAAAATCCTTCACAAAGGCAGGATGTGCAAACTAAAGACACTTAAAAAACATTTCATAACAAATCAATGATGTACTCAAATCCACTAAAGAAATTTCAAAATGGCAACGAGAGAAGATTACGGGAAACAATCTTATTCAATGATACGCAAAATGTGTTCGCATAATATGCAAGTCTCAGCACCTGTTCGCTTTTAGAAGGTAAAGTGCATTAGAAGTGACCCACATGCAACGTGCCAAGAACAATCCAGTGCATTAGAAGTGACCCACATGCAACGTGCCAAGAACAATCCAGTGCATTAGAAGTGACCCACATGCAACGTGCCAAGAACAATCCAGTGCATTAGAAGTGACCCACATGCAACGTGTTAAGAACAATCCAGTGCATTAGAAGTGACCCACATGCAACGTGTTAAGAACAAACTTACTGTTTACATCAACAGGAGGTGTGTGTATGTGTGGATGTGAGAAAACATCCCCTTGCACAGCGGTAGTTCGAAAAGTGTGACTAAAATCGAGGCCTTGTCGGGAATTGTCCTCGTGGCCAGTTACCATTAGCGGTTTTAATTATTAACGGTCAGCCAGCTTGTGTCCCGATGCTAAATTGAGGTGGCATTTCAGTCTGGGGTTTCTGATTTTGATTTTTTGTTTTCATTCTGGCGAGACTGGACGGACAGATCAAGCTTCAAAATACGTTCCTGACCGAGGCAGAAGAAAGTTTTGACTGCATTTTAACTTACATGAACTGTTATATTTAGCCCTATTTTGTTGAAGTAGCAAATTTCCAGATACAGACTCAATAGACGATTAATTACGACTCCAGCAAGTGGGATGGTGTACTGTAGATGGATATCGTACCGCTCACTCCGCCCTTGTGACGTCACGATCTTCGCCTTTATTACAATCACTGCTGATAGTAAAGTTGTTGAGATAACAGTTTTGTGCGCTATTTTTCATGCACTTTACAGGCAACGAATAAAAGAAAGAACAAAACAAAGCACAAAAAATATCTTACATTGTTTTGTTTGTTTTTACTTCAACACAACACTTACAGGACAGGTATTTGGGTGTAAACAATATGAGACAGTGAATGATTTATATAATCATATTCAATTCATTGCATTTTATTCTTTTTTTTTTTTTAAAAAGTTCACTAATCATTAATCAGATTTCTTTTCTCTGTTTGACTGGTTGATTAGGGATTTTGGGGGGCCATCACAGTTGATCTTCATGAGCAGCACAATATGTATTACACTGATTTAATGAGCTCACAGAAATTTTTTGTTTGGAATGTTTTGTTTTCTTTTGCTTTTATTATACATAGAAAATGTACCTTCAGCATTTCTGAAAAATCCATTCCCATTTTTTTCCCCCTGGAAACCATGCCATCAAGGAAAGGAATAGCAGTGCCAAAGAAGCCTGGTCTGATGCGTCAGTACTTGACAACTGCAGGATGCCTAGTAGTAGTAGTAGTAGTAGTAGTAGTAGTAGTAGTAGTAGTAGTAGTAATTAGTAGTAAGTAGTAGAAGAAATATGATATAAAATGGTCCTGTCGTCAATATTTATGTACAAAATGCAAATAGTGTTCGAGCAATTGTACGCATTGTTGAGGAGACTATCGGCATTATAACCCACTTACAGCCGAAATAGTGGGTCTGCTCAAGAATACTATTGACAAATAGCATTGACAGCAACAACAACAAACCACTGCA
The DNA here is from genome assembly GCA_030674185.1 of Monoplex corrugatus. Lineage (NCBI taxonomy): Eukaryota > Metazoa > Mollusca > Gastropoda > Littorinimorpha > Ranellidae > Monoplex > Monoplex corrugatus. The sequence goes on along the minus strand of CM060308.1, from coordinate 20,544,688 downwards.
CCCCCGACCCAGCCTGAGCTCTGTCCCCTGCACAACTCCTACCACAGTTCATTGCAACATACCCCATCCCTGAGTCAGTTTAGTGCAGCATGTTTGCATGTTTGTCTTGCTTTCTTTAAAATGATGGAGAGAATAAAAGAAGAAAGAAAAGGAAATACAGATTAGATCAAAAAAGGAGACTTTTTGTGCTTTTTCATGCAAGTCCTCTTCCAATTGTAGACGTTGTAGCGGTTTCATAAGTCATGTAGCTTTTTAGTTCGTTAAGGTAATTCATTACTGGGTTACTTACCAATGTGATCGTTATAATTCATAGTTGTTTATCGTGATTATTCACAATTTTTCATCTGGAGTTTGTGTATGGTGCATAATAAACCTCAAGTCCAACGGCTGTGCAAGTTATAGAGGTTCCATGAGTCATGTAGGTATCAATCAATTACTAGGTTTTCATGAGTCTCGTAAAATTATTCTTTTAAGCTTGGGTTAATTGCTAAAACTATCACAACTATTCATAGTCTTTCATCATCTATGATACCTGGTGTCTGTGTGTGGCAAATAACAAACCACAATTTCAATAATTGTGGAAACTAAAGTGGTTTCATAAGTCATGTAGGTTTATATTTTTTGAGCTCGTTACTCGATTAATTGCCAAGTCTTTCACAATTATTCATAGTTTTTCATCATCTGTAATACCTGGATTCTGTGTGTGGCTAAGGATATGCCAAAGCTTCAACAACTGTGGAAATTAAAGTGGTTTCATGACTTGTGTATGTTGTTTTTTGAATGCTTGACAAGGTAATCAATTATTAACTGGGTTAATTACCAAAATTTATTTTGACTATTCATAGTTGTTGTTTTTTATCATGAGTAATACCTGCAGTCTGTGCGTGGAAAATAACAAGCCAGAATTCCAACAACTGAGGAAGTTACAGTGGTTTCATCAGTCAGATAAGTTTTATTAAGCTCCTGCTCGTTAAGATAATTATTCGATTACTGGGTTAATTATCAAAACTATTGACTGTCCGTGTTTTTAATTATCATGGGTAATATCTGAAGTTTGTGGCAAGAATTCCTAAGTTTTGTCACAGACAATCGACAGAAAATCTTTTTATACCATTGGAAAGCTTAATTTTCTCTTGAAAGTGATGTTAATTACATAATTCGTTTAAGATCTGAAATTTGTGTCACATACCCAGTGTGTGTACGTATGTACATGTAGTGTGACTGTTTCGGGGGCTGAGAAGGTTGCAGATGGGCTGAGTGTGGCTGACCTCGTCCATTTTATTACCAATCAGAGGGATTTATGTGCAAATCTATAAAACATCATAAGTGCCTTCTTGTGGGCATGTGTACGTCTCCGTTTTCCCCCATTACTGAGTGCTAATGGATTATTCATAGATGTGATGAGTAAATCATCTTTGTTTCAAGTACTACGAGGAGAGATGAAGCGAAGAAGCAGTTAAATCACGACTGTTTTGAGAAATGTGTAGTGGTCTCATAGCCTTCCTCCGTTTTGTTTTATCTAGTAGGTATGTCTAAGAATATGTGGCTGCACTGCATTTTGAATGTTATTACAAGTATATCGCTATATATGGATAAATGAATGGGATTCGTATGTGTGAATGTATGTGTACACGAACGCGGACCTGTAGAAATGCACGTTCATCTGCACACCAGAGGGTTGTGTGGATATTATGATTATGCATAAATGCACAGGTGTGTGTTATTCTGAACAGTCTGTGAAGCGCACATGCATGCATGTATTGTGTCCATCAGTGTAGTTAAATAGTAGACGAAATATATCCAAGCATGCAATTTTTTACAGTAACTAAATGTCCCAGAATGCAATACGATTTCTTCCCAGCAACATGAGCGATGCTATCACTTCAACCATTCTAATGTTTTGTTAATACATCTGTATTGCACACGAAGTGTGTCTGTGGGCCTAAACTATTTTGCATGCTTGTTTTGACAAGAAGAGAATATATTGTAATCACTCCGATTTCTTGTACTGTCTCCTAGAATAATCTATATCCATTTTCTTCTGACAGGTTGCTAAAACCAAGTGTTTCCTATTATGAATTCATTCAATTCTGCCCAGTCAACGAGTCTATCTTTCCTTTCATTTCGTGTGCCAAAGCCATGACGTCCAACTATATTATCTACTTTTTTCTGTCCGACTTTAATATGAAAATCTCTCATTGTTATTGTAATGTCTTGTGATTTACATTGAGCCTTGGCTGTCTATATTTTTCATAATTGTCAATTTCTTCTCAGTACTTGTGGATGCTGGTGCATATACTTGGATGATGTTGATATCACATGGCTTGCCATCCAGACTAAATAATAGACTTCTATCTGATATAACCCGGTATCCTTTGATAGATTTTGACTTGTCACCGTCCATTATAGCCTTTGTCGTTCCACGACTACCCACAAGGCAGTGGGGGTGTTTTTCTGTCAGGGTTTACTCCCTTAACCTTGGTCTCTCCCGAGACATGCACATGGCAATGATGCTATCTACCCATTGTTAGGGGTCTGGTTCGTGGGCACCAGGGCATGTCCACACGCCAGTGGGTCTGCGTGCCACACATCTGGGGGCCAGACCTCCCGAGTCAGTCGAGTTTAGCCTGAGTCTGTAAAGTGCTTATTAACCATTTGTCGCCACGGGGAGGCATAACGTAGGTCTTGCTGATGGAGAGACTATGAAGTGAGAGAGAGAGACTTACACAATCTGCTCTCCTTTTCGCAGAGTTGCAAGCAGCAGTGGTATCTAGCGGTGCAGGCTGAAAGTGAGAAGTGATTGGCACACAGTCACTAGCCAACTCACTAGACGCGTCACATCAGCCATTATGAGAGGGTGACAGATGTACTTGCAGCGACAAAGGCTAGATTCATTTGAAGAGCCATGATCGACAGCGCCATGCGGCAGGACACATGATGATGATGATAAGAATATCTTGCAAAGAGAATGCTCGTCATCATCATTATGTGCCCTCACACATGGTAATGGGGGTCATGCCTTTATGCGAATCCATCTTTTGTTGCTGCAAGTAGATCTCCCACCCTCTCTGTCTTCATTCACTCCGAAAATCCGTCCATTATTTTCTCCCTGGGTCCCTATTTACCCATTTGTGTTGTGACAAGGTGCTCAAATTTCTCTTGCCTCATGAAATGTCCTATAAATGTTTCTTGTCTTCTCCTAATCTGCCTCATTAATGTTCTTTTCGTGTTGCCTCTTTCAGTGTTGTCTCATTTGTTTTCTTTGCTGTCCATGGAACTCGTAACAATCGTCTCAGAAACCACATTTCAGCTGCTTCAATCTTGTTCTGAATTTGCGTGAGGACTGTCCACGTTTCGCCTTCGTACAACAGTATTGGTCCACTGAAGAATCTCTTCTTGATGTTAATTGATAGGCATTTGTTGGTAAGAACGCTTTTCATCTTCTTGAATGCTGTTTTAGCTTGGCCAGTTCTGCTGGATATTTCTAATGAACATCTGCCGTCTGCTGAGATGACTGTTCCTTGATATTTTAACTATTTGCTGTTATTGTATATGAGGGGGTTTCTTTTTTGTTTGTTTGTTTGTTTGTTTATTTTTACTGATAACCCTGACTTCTGCCTTCTGGTGATATAGTTCTAGCCCTTTATTTCTGCTTTCTATTTCTATTATTTACACAAGATTTTGTGGTCTTTTTCATTTTCTGCAATTAGAACGGTGTCATCTGCATAACGAAGACTGTTTATCATTTTTCTCCATAGTTTATCACAGGGCATTCTTCTAGGTTTCTCACGATGGTTTCGCTGTGAAGTGAAACAAATCTGGTGACAGAACACATCCCTGCCTAACCCATTTTTTGTATTTTGGAAAGAGCATGCATCGTTTTCTACTCTCATTGCTGCTGTTTATTCTCAATGCAAATTCCTTATTATTCTTAGATCTTTTCCGTCAATATTGAGCTTTTCCTGTAGGTTGATTTATTCTTCGCGTCTTACCCGATCAACAGCTGTGGTGTCATCAACAAAACATAAATATATTTATCCTTATTCAACTCAATTACTCTTTGTACGTGAGAATGCATTTGGCATTACTAATTCCCTCCCCTTTAACAAATGCACATTGTTCTTCTGCTATTTCTGTTTTGATTTTGTTCCTTGTCTTCATTATGATTGTTTTCAATAGAATCTTTGTTACATGACTCATCAAGCTGACTGTACGATGGAGTTCGCATTCTATAGCCCCTCCTTTCTTTGGAAGTGCAATGAAACTTGATTTTGACATCTTTACCGATTTTTCCGGTGCCTAAATTTCACATACGAGATTGTTACTATTTCAACACCAAATTCATCTAGAGCCTCAGTCATTTCTATAGTAATAGAGTCTGGTCCTGGGGCTTTTCCCCGTTTTCATCTTTTCAAACGCTGCTCTAACTTTATCTTTCATATGATGTGCTCTTTTCTTTGTCATCATCAAAAATGTCTTTAATATACTCTCCCCATCTATGTGCCATCCGTAGATTTTAAGCAACTAGCTGATGTGCATGTGTTTTCCTGTGTGCAATTTCTTCAATGTTTCTGTACATAAACTTAGGGTCTGTTCTGTGATGGTTTTCTATTTCTTTGCACTTTGTTTCTAGCCAAGCTTCCTTAGCTCCATTGCATCTATTCCTGTTTTCCTTATGTATCTTTTTGTATTCTTCCTCTTTCCCTTTACAAATTTATTTTGTCATCCATTTCTTCCTTGCTTTTCTTTGAACTCTAGGGATTTCTTCATGAGCTTCATTTATCGAGTCTCTCAAATTGGTCCATTGTTTCTCACTGTCACCAACGTGTTCCAGAACACTGCATTTGTTTGGAACATACACGTTAAATTTTGCATGAGTTGATTCATCTGTCTTTAAGAGTCCAAGATTTAGTTTGATGTTATGTTTGGTCTGTTTTCTTCTCTTTAGTTTGAACCTAAATCTTCCCATTACAAGACAGTGGTCACTGTTGCAATCTGCGCCTGATCATGTTTTTGCTATCAGTAAAAGGTTTCTAAATCTTTTATTTATCAGGACGTAATCAATTTGTTTTCTTGTGCTGTCTCCTGTGATTTATGTTGAGCGCTGGCTGTCTTCTTCCTCCACACTTGGATGATGTTGACTTCACATAGTTTTCCCTCAAGTCTCATAAGACTGTGTCTGATATAGCCTGGCCCAGTATCGTTTGATAGACTTTGACTTGTCCATTACGATGCCTACCCCTCTTTCATATGTGCCCCACCAGTATATATAATTTTATGCTTGCCCGATGTTATCATGCAGCTCTCTTCCATCTCGCCTCCATTAGTCTTAAAATATTGAAGTTTAAGTCTGTCCATTTTTGTCTTTACATTTTCTATTTTTCCTTTTTGGAATAATGTTCTGACACTCCAAGTTGTAATTTTTAAATAATTATATTTTTTGATACTGATCGCAGTAACCTGCATATCATTTTACGCTTTAAGACGATAACAAATTAAGATAAGGACATAACAAACAACAAACCTAATACAATGATAAATTCACGTACAATTATTGCACGCAAAGATACAAGCTGTTGTATACCACTTACTTGGATGTTGTACACAGTGAAAGGTTGCAAATCAGAAATAATCTTTGATCCAGGCTGTGATGAGTTGGTAGGAATGGTTTCCCCATTGACCACCAGGTTGTAAATCGTAATTTTCCCATTACTTTCGGTAGGCGCAAGCCACGTGACTCGAAGGGCTGTTTTGCTTACAATAGACAACACAGGTGCTGGAATACCTTCAGGGGCTGCGGACACAAGTGTAGTGACTGGTATTTACTGACAAAATCAAGATAAATATCACATTCAAACAAACAAATTAAGACTTTCTTAATAGGATACAGGCATTCAGCTTCACTAGATAAGTACAAAATGGAAAAAACTCAATACGTTCAAATTGGCGGCACATCAACAAAGAAAATCGGTAAACAGTTCTGCTGTTTTAGTCCACATTTTCGAATGAGATCATTTCCAGATAATAACAAAGAAAACAAAAGCCTGCCCCCAGCCTTTTTCCCTTAAGAGAAAAATCACGCAGTACAGTTTTAAAACATGGGCCAGCGTCTAATGCCTCCTAAATCAAGATCATGAAAGAATGAACGCAATGCCTTTATCTTACGCCATAAAATGTGCGTAAAGGTGATTTCTTAAAACGACAACCAGTTTCAGTGAAACTAGGAAAGTCAGAAAATCTTACTAGATTGTATTCATATATAAGGAATTTCTGATGAATCACTCCTGAAACACAGCTAAGAGGTTAAGACATTCATCAAAAAGATGACTTGGTCTTGAGTTACCCGACCAACTTGAAAGAACAGGTTCAAACCCCGGTGGAGGAAAATAGGCAACAGCAGAGAAGTATCTAGGAGTCATCAGCTAAATGAATCCCAGCCCTCTTACAGTGTAAGGAATTAGGGTCGAAACACTTGCGTTAGGGGGCTTCTCCCCTGAGAATTTTCTGCTATCCAGCTCTCCCTGAAGTTTTTTGCTACTGACTCCTGCAGATTTGTCGCACTGACACAGAAAATCAACAGTTCCATAAAAGACTAATGATTTTCAGTACATATGCCATCATGATCTGAATGTGGTCCAGCCCCCTCAGTGTATTAAGAGTTTCAGGCCGAAACACTTGCGTGAGTCAGCTCTCCACAAAGGTTCTTGCTTCTGACACATAGTAAAAATCACTGACTTCCAAAAACAGTCCAGAGGACGTCCGGTAAAGACCGGATGACACTGAGAAAGACCAGAATTTCGGGCTTTGTAGGCTCCATCCCATCTTGCCTTTTTCCAATTTGGCTGTAATTCCATACAAGAAACAGGCTCTTGGAATTTACTGTCATCATCATCATCATCAGGTGCCTTGCCACATGGCGTTGGCGATCATGGCCTTCCATTTGTTTCTCTTTGTCTTCAGCCACTCTGCAAGTCCGTCCAATATCTTCTCCCTGGGTCTACCTGGTTCTCTCTTTCCCTCCAGCTTTCCCATTGTGACCAGGTGCTCCAATTCCCCTTTCCTCATAAAATGGCCTATAGATGTTGCTGTGTTTTCCTAATCTTCCTTATGAATGATCTTCTTGTCTTTGCCTCCATCAAGACTGTCTCGTTTGATTTCTTTGCTGTCCATGGAACTCTCAACATTCTTCTCAGAAACCACATCTCGGCTGCCTCAATCTTGTTCTGGCTTTGCCTGCTGACTGTCCACGCCTCACATCCAAACAACAGTATTGGTTCTATGTAACATTCAAGAACTCTCGTCCTGATCTTTATTGATAGACATTTGTTGGTAAGAATGCTGTTCATCTTCTTGAATGCTGTTTTGGCTTGGCCGATTCTGCCAGCTATTTCCGATGTGCATCTGCCGTCTGGTGAAATGATCATTCCCAGGTATTTAAACTTATCAACCTGTGTCAAGGTTGTGCCGTTTGCTGTTATTTTTGCATGAGGGGATTTCATGTTTCTACTGATCACCATGACTTCAGTCTTCCTGCTGTTTAGTTCCAACCCCTTACATTTGCTTTCTATTTCTAGTATATTCACAAGGTTTTGTAGATCCCTTTCATTTTCTGCAATTAGCACGGTGTCATCTGCGTATCCAACGTTGCTTATAATTTTTCCTCCAACCTTTAATCCAGGGTCTTCTTCAAAGTTTCTCATGATGTTTTCGATGTAAAGTGAGAACAGATCTGGTGACAAAACACAACCCTGTCTGACTGTCTGAATTTACTATAAGAGGGAGAATATGATGAATCCACCAATCCAAACGCAACTAGAAATTCACATGAATACAGAACAAACAGAATTCAGGTGTGTCTGTGAAAGGACATTCTCTACAGAGCAGGCAAGACAATTAACAGGACGAAAAAAGGGTGAATGAAGACTAATGAATGAGCAGCAGCGCAACGCGCGAGCACGTAAGATATCCGAAAACCAAGGCCAGGAGTTAAACCTCAGTGCCAAGGATATCCACAGTAATGAATTAGATCATGAATTGTACAGACTCGTAACCAAACGCCAGAAACTCAACTTGCCACCCACAAATGCGAAGGAAGAATGCAAGAGGCTACATGAAGAAATGATCAACAAACTGAATACGCTGAAAGAAGAACAGGTGCACAAACTAGCCACATTCGGAAATATTATGTATGCAATCTGCAGGGATGCCTACACAGTGAAACAGCAACAAGTCAAAACACCTCAGAAATTCAAATGTCAACGAGAGATGGATAACATCGGAGGAAAAAAGTGAATCTCAAGAAACAAATGAAGACTGTCTCAAAATTTGTAAAACAAGGCTTAAAGGAAATATGCAAATACATGAATGCGATGCGAAATACAGTTCCCTCTGAGAAATAGAAGCAGCAAGGCAGAGAAGAAACAAAAAGAAGATCCAAGATTAGAGCTTTAGAGACCCCCTTCAGCTCACAGGAAACTATCTGAGAAGCAAAAATCTTGAACACCATATTGCAGAAAGAAGCTCTGGAACAGCATCTCAGGAAAACATGAATTTTCATACCAGAGGTATCACTTGAAATCCAGAGTCTGGTGAGGCGTGCAGCGTCAGGGAAAATGTTTGATAATAAGCCACTAACACCGGATGAAATATAGAGAATGGTTAAGAAAACAAGGGCCAAATGATTACTTGAGCCTAACAAAACGACCTACCTGTTTGTGTGGTTCCACAAACTAATCTGATCAGCACGAAGGAACTTAAAGATAAGCAACTAATGGATGAAAGCTAACGGAGTGCACATTCCAAAAGAAGAGATTCAAGTGACCAGCCCAGTCAAACATAACTTCTAAACGTTTACGGGAATCTCCTCAACTCCGCCATGGCAGGAGGCTGACTAAAGATCTCACGGAAAATGAGAACTTGTGTTTGTTCTATTATCAGAGTTCCACTTTTTCTCGATTACGTCTATGCACGATTTTCACCCACAATAGTTCACGTGATGTTGCTACACTGTCTGCATAATTGTCCTCGGTGGGCATACATGGTGGGTGTTTTCACGTCTCCTTACGCCACTGAATGCTGCCATTAATTGATTTACATGTAGGAGATTTAGGAACAAACAGGTCTGTACACACGTTGACCTGGGATACGGGAAAATCATCTTTTACCCACAAGCTGGGAAGTGCCTAGGTATAATGGATTACAAGCTTCACTTTCTTTGAAGAAGAGATGTCAGTGGACAATTTATGAAGTCATGTTTGCAAACTTATATCTAGGTTTACTATTGAAAATATATTTAAAAGAAAACGCTTAAGTTTCTCAACGACGTTACAGCATTTAGATGATTCAGTATATACTAATACCACAAATGCACTGCAGTTCGAAAGATCCAAGATAACCATGTCACGTATGTTTTATATTATATATATATATATATATATATATATATATATATATATATATATATGTATGTATGTATGTATGTATGTATGTATGTATGTGTGTGTGTGTGTGTGTGTGTTATGCGCGCACGCGCGCACGTGAAACAAACATTCAAAAAGAAATAAAAAATTTAAAAATATGACAATAACATATTTATGATTAGGGAATTTCATTGATAAGATTACAAAATACTACTTATACAGGATATGATCACATCAAAATGGACAGATTACCGTGTATTCATACACAAGTAGATTTGTACTGCAAAACAAGTCAACAGTATCAGTATTTGTATTAACATATACAGATGGTCATACATTAATAAACCGAAAAGGGTAAAAAGATAAATTAAGCACTACTGTAATGGCAATTATTTCATTTGAGGATTGTATAATAATAAAAGTTCATTTTCAAAATTTGTATTGACATTGGACTGATCTAACAGTTTGTCAAACCATTCTAAGAGCTCATGAGAGAATCGGATAAAATAGCTTAACAAATATCCAGACTTGTTTTCGGCAATACCACAGTACCTTAGAGAGAGAGAGAGAGAGAGAGAGAGAGAGAGAGAGAGAGAGAGAGAGAGAGAGAGAGAGAGAGAGACAGACAGACAGACAGACAGACAGACAGACAGACAGACAGACAAAACATCGTTAGAATGTACATAAAATCATTGGTTTCATTCCATGCCGTTATGTAATTGAGAAAACAATGTCTGTTATATCTACAGTGTAATGTACTTATGAAACATGCATATATGAACTGCACTGTTGACCTGATTGTATTCGATCTGATTATGATTAAAATGTTGATGTGAAAAAAGGCTTCACATGATGATGTGTCATGACATCGGATGACACGACGATGCCTAGTATTGTAAACTTGTCCTGAAAATGATATTTTAGTTTTATTGCTCTAGGTACGCAGTGAGCAGGTTTGAGAAACTGAAAGACTATATTTTGCTTCGTCTGTTCCGTGCACTGAGCAATAAACAGGATACCTCCATCGAGCGTAGTGACGTTTACTGGATCGCTGATAACAGAAGCTCCCCCGTAGATGGTGACTGCCAGACGAACATTGTATGTAGTGCTGGGTGACAAACTGTCAATGGTAAAGTTATCCTTGCCAACAGCAGGTGTAGCATTAATTAAAACCTGCGTTGATTCAGCAGTCAAGTTCAGCTTCTGGACATCTCCTTGCAGGTCCACAGGATCTGTTCAAAAGATAATACTGAACTCTAAACTTAAGCATAAGGTAAAAAACAAAAACAAAATAAAACGTATGCGTACGCACACGCATCTACACACAAACACATACACACAGACGCACAAGTACGCATACACACATACACACACACACACACACACACACACACACACACACACACACACACACACACACACACACACACACACACACACACACAACCACCGCCACCACCATCATCACCACTACCACCACCATCATCATCCCTCCCACAACGGCCATGGAGATTAAAATCTGGCTGCTATCAATTAGTTTACCAAATGCTATTAAACAAATGCTGCTGCTACAGCTGATGATGAGCTTTCTTTTGACATCACCTGTTTGTGCTACAGAAATGGATTTACTAATATTAATATCATTATTATCATCCTCATTATTATTGTTATTTTTATCATTATTATTATTATTATTATCCGTATCATTCGCAGTAGTTGTAGCAATAGTCATCATCATCATCATCAGCTGCTCTGCCGCATGGCGTTGGCGACCATGGACTTCCAACCATCTCTATCTCTCGTTGCCCCTAGCATCTCCCCCACCCTCCTCATCCCCAGCCACTCTGCAAGTCCGTCCAGCATTCTCTCCCTGGGTCTACCTGGTGCTCTCTTTCCCTCCAGCTTTCCCGTTGTGACCAGGTGCTCCAAATCCCCCTTTCTCATAAAATGGCCTATAAATGTTGCCTGTCTTTTCCTAATCTTCCTTATGAGTGATCTACTTGTGTCTGCCTCCATCAAGACTGTCTCGTTTGTTTACTTTGCTGTCCATGGAACTCTCAACATTCTTCTGAGAAACCACATCTCGGCTGCCTCAATCTTGCTCTGGCTTTGCTTGCTGACTGTCCACGCCTCGCATCCGTACAATAGTATTGGTTCTATATAACATTCAAGGATTATCTTTCTGATGTTAATTGATAGGCATTTGTTGGTAAGAATGCTTGTCATCTTCTTGAATGCTGTTTTGACTTGGCCGATTCTGCCAGATATTTCCGATGTGCATCTGCCGTCTGATGAAATGACCGTTCCCAGGTATTTGAACTTATTAACCTGTGTCAAGGTTGTGCCATTTGCTGTTATTTTGCATGAGGGGATTCATGTATTTTACTGATCACCATGACTTTAGTCTTCCTGCTGTTTAGTTCCAATCCCTTACCTTTGCTTTCTATTTCTAGTATATTCACAAGGTTTTGTGGGTCCCTTTCATTTTCTGCAATTAGCACGGTGTCATCTGCGTATCGAATGTTGTTTATCATTTTCCCTCCAACCTTTAATCCAGGGTCTTCTTCTAAGTTTCTCATGATGTTTTCGCTGTATAGTGAAAACAGATCTGGTGACAAAACACAACCCTGTCTGACTCCTCTTTTGATGTTTTGGAAGGAGCTTATATTGTTTTCTATTCTCATTGCAGCTGTTTGTTCCCAGTACATATTCCTGATTATTCGTACGTCTTTTCCATCAACATTGAGTCTCTCCAGTTGGTTGATCAATTCTTCATGTCGTACCCGATCGAAAGCCTTGGTATAGTCAACAAAGCATAAATACAAATCCTTATTCATCTCAATTGACCTCTCTATGATAGTTCTTAGGATGTATATGGCATTAATAGTTCCTTTCCATTCCACAAATCCACACTGTTCTGCTATTTCTCTTTTGATTCTATTCCTTGTCCTCATCATGATTATTCTTAACAGGATTTTTGTTACATCACTCATCAAACTGATTGTGCGATGGAGTTCGCATTCTATAGCCCCTGTCTTCTTTGGAAGTGCAATGAAAATTGACATATCTTTGGGGATTTTTCCAGTGTCATAAATTTCATTTAGGAGGACTGTTATTTTTTTTATGCCAAATTCCTCCAGGGCTTCAATCATCTCTATAGTAATGTTGTCTGGTCCTGGGGCTTTTCCTGGTTTCATCTTTTTCAGTGCTGCTCTAACTTCATCTTTCATTATGGGTGGTCCTTCAAAGTTCTTTTTTATAATGTGTTCTTCGTTTCTGTCATCTTCAAAAAGGTCTTTAATGTACTCTCCCCATCTGTCCAGTATTTTGTCTTATTCCATGATAAGCTTGCCATCTTTCGATTTTAAGCAACCAGTTGATGTGCATGTATTTTTCCTGTGGACAATTTCTTCAATTCGTCTGTACATACCCTGAGGATCCATTTTGTATCGGTCTTCTATCTCTTTGCATTTTGTGTTCAGCCAAGCTTCCTTAGCTTCATTGCACCTATACCTGATTTCTTTGTTTATCTTCCTGTATATCTCCTCGTTTCTCTTTGCCCTCCTCCTTTCCTCCATCAAGCCCAAAATGTCATTAGTCATCCAGCTCTTTTTTGCTTTTCTATCTGCCTTAGGGATTTCTTCACAAGCTTCATTTATCGAACTTCTCAACTTTGTCCATTGTTCCTCACTGTCACCAACGTCTTCCAGAGTACTGAATTTGTTTTGAACATGTACATTAAATTTTTGACGTATCATTTCATCTGTCTTTAATAGTCCAAGGTTTACTTTGATGTTGCTTTTGGTCTGTTTCCTTTTCCCCAATTTCAGCCTAAACCTTCCCACTACAGGATTGTGGTCACTGTTGCAGTCTGCGCCTGGTAGTGTTTTTGCTGACAGTAAAGAATTTCTAAATCTTTTGTTGATCAGGATGTAGTCAATCTGATTTTTGGTATTATCTCCTGGACTCATCCAAGTCCATTTTCTTCTGTTAGGCTGCTCAAACCAGGTGTTTCCTACTATGGACTCATTCATCTGTGCCCATTCTACAAGTTTCCCTCCCCTTTCATTTTGTGTACCAAGGCCATGAGGTCCAACTATATCCTCCACCCTATCCTGTCCCACTTTAGCATTAAAATCTCCCATTATGACTGTAACTTCTTGTGATTTACATTGGACCTTTGTTAAGAATTATGATGAAAACAAGGAACAGAATTAAAAGAGAAATAGCATAAGAAAAATGTGGGTTTCTTGAAGGAAAAGGAACCATTAATGCCAAAGAATTCTCACAGAAAGACCAATTGAGTTGAATAAGGATGTATGTTTTTGTTGTTAATTATATCAAGGCGGTTCATTGGGTAAGATACGAAGAATTAATAAACCAACTAGAAAGGCTCGATGTTGATGGAAAGGATCTAAGGAATATGCATTGGGAACAAACAGCAACAATGAGACTAGAAAAACGATATAAGCTCTTTCCAAATTATCAAAAGAGGGTAAGGCAGGGATGAGTTCTGTCACCACATTTGTTTTCACTTTACAGCCAAACCATCATGAGAAACCAAGAAGAATGCCCTGGGATAAAGGTGGGAGGGAAAATGTTAAACAATCTTCATTACGCAGATGGCACCGATCTAATTGCAGAAAATGAAAGGGACCTACAAAATCTTGTGAATATGATAGAAATAGAAAGCAGAAATAAAGGACTGGAGCTAAAAAGCAAGAAGACTGAAGTTATGGTAATCAGTAAAAAAAAATCCCCTCATGTAAAATAACAGCAAATGGCACAACATTAAGACAACCTGGGAACAGTCATTTCATCAGATGGCTTATGCATATTAGAAATAAACAGCAGAATCGGCTAAGCTAAAACAATATTCAAGAAAATAAAAAGCGTTCTTACCAACACATACCTATCAATTAACATGATGGAGAGTTTTTCGGTGTTCCATAGAACCGATACTGTTGTACGGATATGAAGCGTAGACAGTTAACACGCAAAGCCACAACAAGATTGAGGCAACAGAATTGTGGTTTTTAACAATGTTAACAGTTCCATGGACAGCAAAGAAAAGAAATGAGACAGTCTTGAAAGAGGTAAACACAAAAATAACATGAAGAAGATTAAGAGAAGACAAGCAACTTTGATAGGACATTTTATGAGGCAAGAAAAATTTGAGCACCTAGTCACAACAGCAAACCAGGAGGGAAAAGAGCACCTGGTAGACCCAGACAGAAAATATTGGACGGACTTGCAGGAATAGATGAACGTAGAAAGGGTGGGAGAAGTGCTTGCAGCGACAAAGATTAGTATGGAGGACCATGGTCACCAACGCCAAGCGGCCGGGCACATGATGATGATGATGATTATCACACCACACACACACACACACACACACACACACACACACACACACACAAAAACACACACACACACACACACGCACGCACGCACGCACGCACGCACGCACGCACGCACGAACGCACACAGAGGCACACCTCTTTGTTGATATGAAATATTCTTTTCAAGGGGAAAGTGAAAAAAAGGATGTGATTAAGTACAAACACAATACCAATTTTTCCTTCCAAAATAATCACTATAATCTACTTCCTTGCATTCATATGGTTCCAATTTGACACAGTGGCTACATGAATATGAGTCAAATCAACAGATATCCTGGCCTGCTCGTCATGTCACGGACGTACGCACACGCCCTTGTGCGCACGCGCACACATACACACACTCAACGTACACACACACACACAACGTACACACACACACACACACACACACACGCACGCACGCACGCACGCACGCACGCACGCACGCACACACACACACACACACACACACACACACGAAGACCAAAGTTCACCTGGCAGAGTCCAGTTGACAAAGATCTCGAAGTGACTGACAGCAGTTGCTGATATGATCGGCACTTTCTGCGGGTAGCCACCGAACGTTGTCACTTCTTTAGAGTCCTCACTGACTGTCTGCCCCAAGTCATTGAAGGCAGTCACACGATACATATAGGTTGTGAACATACTGAGGTTCTTATCCTCATAGTACAGCTTTGTCCCCGTGTAAACACTTTCATAGGCCCCAGGTTCTGTTAATGAAGCTGAAAGGATACATCATATTGGTCAGTTATACAATAAGGACAGACTGACAAACAGGTAGACTACTCACAAACAGTCAGTAGCATGATTGCAAAAGGTATATATATTTTAAGAAAACATATGTAATTATCCGTTTTAATTGTTATTCTGTTTTAATTTAACTTACTGGTATGAGCATTTGTCTGAGATATCAAAATGCCTGGTAACTTACTCTCATTTCTGTTTAACATGAAATACAATTACAGTCTGTTATGCAAGAGTGAATGCGAGATCAATCTGCGAGGATCAATCTCCGAAAATCTTATCAGGTAGGCCGCTATTTCTGAACTGTTTATTGTACAGGATGTATGAAGATCGACAAGTAATCGAGAGTTGCTCCACAATGCGAACTCAAGCATCGTGACGATCATTGGCATTAAAAATATACGGAAAAGCTCAGTCCACACGAGAAATAACAATACCACTGAAAAATCATGGATACGATGGAGTTTATCTATATGAAATTTTTAAACAATCGTGGCCTGCGCACCAGGTCAATCTTCCTGATGTAGGCTAAAATATATCGGCATCGTGAATTGTTTTGTTTACGAGACATGTGCTTACGTTTAGGACGAATCCAGGGCGTATGTATGCCTATTTTGTTTTTGCAGACAGGGGAATATGGGCTCATGGATGCTTGTGACAATACTGCCCATTTGAGTGGTTCATTTTGCATGTGTTGAACTTAAAACAACTCCAACGGGATTGTGCTCTAGAAAAAGACTATAATCACAAGAGGCAGAAAGAGTAATTTGTTGTTATGACCAGATACTTTGGCATATGTGGTGTGTGTGTGTGTGTGTGTGTGTGTGTGTGTGTGTGTGTGTGTGTGTGTGTGTGTGTGTGGTGTGTGTGTGTGTGTGTGTGTGTGTGTTTGTGTGTTTGTGTGAGTTTATTTAGGATATTTTTCTTCCTATTCCAAGGTCAGACCGGATTCGTTGCACTAGGCACGATCCATTTACATCGGTCATACCTCTTGATCATATATTTTCCAGTTAGTCGATCATATGCTTATATTTTCTCTTATGCATTATTCAATAATAGGATACTTTATATTCCAAAAACGACTCTTAGCTAGTGCATCATAGCTTTAATTTTAGCCCTGGACCCTCTTCAGGAAAAAACAATATCAATATAACATGACCACTTTTTAAATTGTAGAATTCATCTCACTGCCACTCTGACATCATATTTACTCACAAACACATTCTGATGTCATTGTAGTCCTTTTCTCACACTGGACGAAGCAGCAGGAAAGTTTCAGTCTTTTTCTCCTAATTTTTGTATTGGGTGTTTGTTCGTTTGTGATCTTACGCTTGACAAAGGCCAGTTGACCAAACATTTTGCGCATGTCTTGTCTGGTTGTATTAAATACGCGTTCTGATTCTTTTTTTTTTTTTTTCTCGTGTTTTTTCTGGTTCCGGTTTGCTTGAACGAGGGAATGTCACACTTGTTTTGGATTCCCTTTCACTCTTGTAAGCAGTCTCTTTTTACTCCGTCTGGTTTATTGGTCTGTCTTGTTTATAGTTCCAAACAATGCTTATGCAGAATGTTCATAAATGCCTATTAGGCTTCAGCCAGAAATAAACGATAATTACATAAGTGTCGACAAAATTAATGATTGGAGAATAGCTGCTCTACATGAAGACGTAAAAATCTGTTCAACGTCCACTTTCTACAAGGTTTTTTCCTTCTGCAACCTTTGGTATTCATCATCATCATCATCAGGTGCCCTGCCGCATGGCGTTGGCGATCATGGACCTCCATCTGTCTCTATCTCTTGTTGCCCCAAGCATCTCCTCCACCCTCCTCGTCTTCAGCCACTCCGCAAGTCCGTCTAGCATTTTCTCCCTGGGTCTACCTGGTGCTCTCTTTCCCTCCAGCTTTCCCGTTGTGACCAGGTGCTCCAAATCCCCCTTCCTCATAAAACGGCCTATAAATGTTGCCTGTCTTTTCCTTATCTTCCTTATGAGTGATCTACTTGTGTCTGCCTCCATCAAGACTGTCTCGTTTGTTTTCTTTGCTGTATTACGCATGACATTCATTTGCTGATATAAAGTTCTAACCCACAAATATAGTGTGTTGATTTTTCACCTTGCCATATCAATCTTGCTTTTGATCTGAGTGATGCTCCTTCCATTTTTTGGTATTTCTGAGACTATCATTTTTTTTACTTTTGATTCTTTCATATCATCTTCATTAATGTCTTATCTTTTTCTTTAATATGTATATCTCTTGTCCTAGACATTTCTCTTTTTCTTCTGCCTGTTTTATGTCGCATAAGCAATGGTTTTGGAGCGAATTTTCTTTAGTAATACATCTAAAATATGTGTGATAAAATAGTGAATTTTATTTCATTTTAAAAATGTTTGATCAACATTTCTGTCTCACTGTATTCTTTTGCATATTCCTTAATGTTTCTCTTAAGGCTGTATATTTTGCAACAGAAAGCGGCTAAATTTCTAAGTTACAAGACCGATGACCTATGTCATTTTTAAACTTAAACAGAATATTAGAATGAACCATTCGATGTTCAGATATGATAGAACCATCAGCAACATCTGACTCTAAACCTTTGTTTGTCGAAAAGAAGTCTCGTCTGCTTTGCCGTTTGGCCCGAGACCTTCTCCATGTAAACTGTCTAATTTCTAGACTAAGCTCTGTTCAGATATTAGTTAAGTCCAAATTTAACATAATATTATCTACTTTCTCACTAGTTGTAACATTATGTAAGCGTTTGTGATGATGGTCATGATCAATGACTGCATGCATGTTTGTAGCTGCCACAGTCATCCAGAACAATGCTCCAGTCTCCTGCCAGTATCAAATTGGTAGCTTTCAGTTTATGTATGTCTTCTTCAACTTCCTGGTAAAACACTAGGCTACCCCTATTAGGGCCATATTGATTTATAATTGAAGATTTGATTTTTATCTATGTAGTGGTAGACGCTAAAATGTAATTTTCTTCTAATTCTTATGATTTCTCATGTGGTATTCAAAATTACTGTTACTGTAACACCTCTATAATTTATGCCGCTTGATACAAAATAATTTTGATAAACTCATTCAACCTTGTATTATTTATCCATCTTTGGATCTAAGTATGTATCTGGGAGTAAATATATGATATATCTTTATTGTTTTATGTAATGAAATCTCTCTCTCTCACATATGATATATCTTTATTGTTTTATGTAATGAAATCTCTTTCTTTCTCACTTTTTAAGAATAGCCATGACCGTGGCGATTAAGGGAGCGAATTGTAATACTTGTTTTATTTTGGTTTGTCAAAAACTCTCATTTTCTTACTGAAAATTTAAGAGTTAAAGAACATCACTTTTGATGAATATTCTTGGGGCGATCACAATAAGCGTAACTTCGTTAAAGTATCATTTGGATACACTGAATCACAATCTTCAAATAACCAGATACATGAGTAATCATTACGAAAACTTCAATTATACACAACTTGTGCAAAGTGATTAGAGGGGTTTGCTTTATCATACATATGTACAGAAACATAAAAACAGGTACAGGGAAGGTTTGGAGAATAGTCATCTGTTATACGAAACAACACAGTTTTCTGTTTCCTTGAGCAGAGTTCGTACCGCATCACAATATTACACTTCTTCTTTTCCACGTATCTTGTTTTATACATACGACTCGTAGAAGTCATATTTGACTGGCTGATAAGAAACACTGATAAAACCTTTGAGCGTTTCCAGGATACACAATGTATTCTAGTATGAACGCGTCTGCGCGTGTGTGGTTGTGCCATACAAGATGAAATGTGAAGTGGTGTATTGGTGAGGTCTGGGGGAATTCCGTTGTTGCCAGGTGCCTTGCCTGACGCCAGGCTATCAATGGCCTTGCTGAGTTCGTCCACAGTTGGCTCTGCATCAAGTTCTTCCATTACCGGCATGCACTTGATGGCATCGAGGGCTGAGGTGGACACCATGTTCTGTGTGGAGTAGAGGTTGGAGTAGTGTTCCGCCCATCTTTCCATCTGTCGGCTAGGATCGCTGATTACTTCCCCAGTGGAGGATTTGAGGGGGGCGATCTTGCTTTGTGTTGGTCCCAGTGCCTTCTTGATGCCATCATACATTCCTCGGATGTTGCCTCTTTCAGCATGGTCTTTTCCCTTCGCCAAATCCAGAAGTGCAGAGAGCAGCGGATGCCCCTGTATGTGGCATTCATTGACCTCACCAAAGCCTTTGACCTAGTCAGCAGAGATGGCCTTTTCAGGGCTCTCCGAAAAATCGGCTGCCCCCCCAAACTGCACAACTTAATTGAGTCCCTCCACTCCAACATGAAAGGGACGGTGCAGTTCAACGGAAACCTCTCCAAGCCCTTCGACGTACGCAGCGGTGTGAAACAAGGTTGCGTCCTGGCCCCAACCCTCTTTGGAATCTTCTTCGCTCTCCTCCTGAGGCATGCGTTCAGCACAGCGCAAGAAGGGATCCACCTGCGGACCAGATCAGATGGCAGGCTCTTCAACCTCGCCCGCCGTAGAGCAAGGACAAAGGTCCGTGAAGCCCTCATCAGAGACATGCTATTTGCCGACGATGCCGCAGTTGTGACCCATACTCAGCGGGACTTGCAGTCACTAATGGACCGCTTCTCCCAGGCCTGCAAAGATTTTGGTCTGACCATCAGTCTTAAGAAGACAAACGTCCTGGGCCAAGGCACGCCATCTCCACCAGCCATCACCATTGATGACTACGAGCTTGAAGCCATCCATCAATTCACATATCTTGGGTCCACTATCACCGATAACCTCTCCCTTGACACAGAGATCGACAAAAGGATCGGGAAGGCAGCCACAACACTAGCCCGCCTCACACAAAGGGTGTGGACAAATCCCAAGCTGACCACGCAGACAAAGATGGTTGTATACAACGCCTGTGTCCTCAGCACCTTGCTGTATGGCAGCGAGGCGTGGACCACGCATGCTCATCAGGAGAAAAGGCTCAATACCTTCCACCTGAGAAGCCTATGGCGCATACTCGGCATTTCCTGGCATGACAAGGTGACCAACACCGAAGTTCTGACCCGCGCTGGCCTCCCAACCATGCATACCATGCTGAGACAGCGTCGGTTGCGCTGGTTGGGCCACGTTCGCCGCATGGAAGATGGTCGCATCCCAAAAGACATCCTTTATGGTGAGCTTGCCACAGGGCAGAGAAACATTGGCCGCCCACAGCTGAGATACAAAAACGTTTGCAAACGTGACATGAAGGCGCTGGAGATCAACACTGAGTCCTGGGAGGACCTCGCAGACGACCGCAACAGCTGGAGAACCACTCTCAAGAAACAGCTGCGGATTGGTGAGGATAAACTGTCAGCTGCTGCAGCAGAAAAGAGAGTTCGCAGAAAAGGGATGACAGCCAACAGACCAGCATCAGCATACACATGCGACCGCTGCGACAGAGATTGCCTCTCTCGCATTGGTCTCTACAGTCACAGGCGACGCTGCTCGGACCAAGCAGACAGCCCATCTAGACATTAGAACGGATGTACTTTGTCCATGGTCAGCCATGACCGAGGGAGGCCTACCGGTGCGTGTGCGCATGCGTGCGGGCATGTGTGTGTCTGTCATTTATGCTGACATTTCTTTGCAACGACAATCATGATGGTTTATGCTAATCCAAACTATGAAAATTGATGTAAACATTAGCTTTAAACAATTTCATATTAACATTTTATGTGAAATAAGGCATCAATATGAATAACAACGAACCATAGTATGCCGTTTCAGTTGGCCTGAATTATCGAGTAAAAAACAAACCATACATGGGATATTCATTGCATCGTTTATATAGGTTCTCTTATTTGCATCTGTGTTGACACTGTCAGTCGACATGTACAAAAAAAGAAAATAAGCAGAAGCACATTATGAATACGTATACACTGACCACTCAAGGTAAAAGAAAACGTTGACATATTGTGCTCACAGCTTTGCTTTTACACACACACACTCTCTCTCTCTCCTCTCCTCTCCTCTCTCTCTCTCTCTCTCTCTCCCCCTCTTTCTCTCTCTCTCTCTTTCACTCGTATGCCCATGCGCCCGCTTGCTTCTGTACGAGCGCATGTGCTAGAGTTTTCTCTCACCTCGCTCTATTCTGCGAGAATCTAATATCCATCTGCTGACTAGTAGCCAATCAGTTAAGTATTTGACAAAGCTGTACATGAAATAGATATCACTGCAACATTAGCAGTTACATTGAAGAGTTCAGCTTTAGCTTTGGTGCCCAAACACAGTGATTTTCAGTAAATCTGCACACACATACACACACACACACACACACGCACGCACACACGCATGCACGCACGCACACATGCACGCACACCCACACACACACACGCACACGCACACGCACACGCACACGCACACGCATTTTTTTCAACTAGTATCACTGATAGTGAAAAGACGTTAAATCAAAGAACGAGCACACACACACACACACACACACACACACACACCACACACACACACCTCTCTCTCTCTCTCTCTCTCTCTCTCACTCACTGTTAAATGTGCTCTTGGGGTACCAGTATATACAAAAACTCAAGAAGTATATAAAATAGCCGGCATCCTTCCATTGGATGATTGGAGGAAGTTATCAGCTGCTAATATATAGTTAGAACAAATGCAGTAGCTAATTATGCCGATACGGAACTTAAAATTCGGTCTGACATCCATTTCCTCAAGAGAGCAAGAACAATAAAGGCACAAGAAACAGTATCCACTTAAACACATGAGCTCTTCGAAATTTCCCGAGTAGTACCTAACAAAGTTTCACATAAAATGATATGTTGTCCTCTACCCCCTGGGAATTGTCCTGTGCAACTTTTGATATCAGCTACACTGATAACGACTTGAGAAAAGATACTAATCCACACTTGTTAGCAATTGATGTTCTGTCACATCTATATACAAAATATTTGCATTATTTGAAAATATTTACTGATGGCTCTGTTCTAGATGACGGTGCTAAGGGCGCTGGTTTTCTAATTCGAAAATTTAAAGTAGAAAAGGCTTACTCTTTAGGACTTGGGCATTCAATCTTCACTTCTGAATTAGTTGCCATCCTAATGACACTGAAATATATAATGGATTTACCCATAACTTTGTATAGTATCTTATTGTATGTAGATTCGAAATCTGCATTACAATCCCTAAAAAGTTGCGAATATAAGGTAAATAGTAGGTTAATATTTGGGATAAAATTTCTAATTCATTGTTTGATAACAAATAATACACAAGTTACTATTTGAGCATGAAATGAATGCTACACTAGAACACAAGGTAAAAGCGCAATGTGACCTTCGCCCATTCATCGTAAATTACCAGGGTTTTAGAAGACTAGAGATAAGTTTAGCTTACAGATTATCTCTCGACTCACTTCGAACTAAATCAGTAAAACCATCAAATGTATCTGTAGTGATTATGTAACAGTTAAACACCTTTTGTGTTGTCAGCGAATGCGACTTATTTCCCTGCATCATTTATAAATTTAAAACAGATACATACTGATTTCACTCTGTATTTACACATTGCTAAGCATTTACTGCACAGTCCTGTTGGTCGTTTTCTTTGATTAAGCCTGATTGTTTTATACCTGTAACTACCACCTACTCCTGTTTGTTTGCTTGTTAGGTTCTCTATTACTCCTTAAAGGGCCTGTTACAACGCTGTTGTTGTGTTTTCGTTAAATTGTTTGATTTTACCTCATATGGTACAATGCCGTTATGATTTTATTGATTCATTCATCCCGCAGACGCCTCTTTATCTTATCTTACATAATTATTTACTTATATATTTACTTGCCTTGGCATTTTTATTTTATTTTATTTTATTTTATTTTATTTTATTTTATTTTATCTTTTTTTTTCCCCGTTTAAAAGCACGTATGCGAATAGACGTTAAAAGAAATAACAAACGAACGAACGAACACACACACACACACACACACACACACACACACACACACACAACACACACACACACACCCAACAGTACACACAATTCTCTCTCATCCTTCTCTCTCTCTCTCTCTCTCTCTTGTGTTTGTGGTCCCAAATAATGGGCCTCCGTGCGTGCGTGTGTGCATGCTTTTTATGCGTGCACCTATGTGCGTGTGTGGGCATGTACTCTTTTAGAAGATTTGAATCTACTTTTACCTCATGATCAGTCCTCTATATGGGGACCCCTGAGACTTCAGGGTGGTTTCTGAACAAGCAAAATTTCCTCTCTGTCACATGTTTCTAGGCTCTCACCAGTGATTGACCATGGCTGTGTTATTTTCTGGGAATCACCTGGAGGCCGTACCTATCAGCACTTGATTCACTTTCTGCTTGTCTGAGTGTGATGAAGATGTCTTCTCAAAACCAGGATAATACAGTCCGAGTGGTCTGCTTTCTGTTTTCATCACTGGTTGCTTGTTTCCAGACGTCGTTCCCAGTGTGGATACCACTACTGTCCTCTTGCAGGACTGCCTGTCCCTGTAGTCTCTCTGCTCCTCTACCTAACCCCCTCGTCCATCACATCCAAAGGCTGATACCCTACTCTGGCGTCCACATCTGCCTTGCAAGTTCAGCTGGGAGGAGTTCCTGTTGTAGACTGTTCGTGGTACATGTATCAGTATTCTGTCGACAACTCTCAGATCACCGTTTTCTATTTTGATCACGTTCAGGTAGAATCCTTTGCAGTGGAGATTCCCCTGAAATGACCAGGCTTATAGGACACTGATGTTTTTATTCAATTCTGAGAGATGCTATGCATTGAGCGTTGACTCTGATTAAAATCATATTTTAATTATTGGAATAACATGAGTAGTTTAGTGTATACGCCTATGCAGTAAATTGGGTATAATTCTGACTCTGCACATTATTTTTGACAGTAATCCATGACTCAAAATGTGGAACATGCATATATTTCATCATGTTATTGCCATGTACTTATTATGGTTTTGACCATGTCTCAGAAGCAGAGACCCAGTGGGGATTTTAGACGCTTTATAGCTTTAGAGTGTATCCTAGTTTGATTGTATTTTTCGGCTTTTTTTCTTTATTTCGTTTTGTGACTTTGGTGATTATAACTTTCCTCCTTCCTTCCGTTAAAGACCTAAGAAATGTCCAACCTAGTGATATTTTCATTGTATGGGTGTGTGTGTTGTTTTTGTACTTGTATTGTGAACAGTGTACTGTGATTGGACAAGGGAGTAGATGGCCTTGGGTAGTACGGAAACAAACTAGAACCAGCACAGCAAACAAGCGTTCTCCTCGCGGAAAGCAGTCCATAATCCGCATGGTAACTTCGTTGTCAAAAGTAACAAGAGAGTATTACAGATTGCAAATTAATGATTTTAAGAAAATATGCATTTTTATATGTGCACACGTGATGTACGAGAGACAGGCATGCAGAGAGAGGGAGGGAGGGAGAGGGTGAGAGAGAGAAAGAGGGACAGACAGGCAGACAGACAGACTGAGAAAGAGAGAGGTTTATAACTACTGAAAAACAAAAAGGGGAATATGAGGTAAAGTTTTAATTTTCCTTTTCCTTATTTCATTCTTTATTCCATACTTTCATAACGACACACGCGTGTGCGCGTGTGCGTGCGCGTGTGTGTACGTGTGTGTGTGTGTGTGCATGCGTGCGCACACCACTAGATTACACACCTTGCACATCAGAACTGCTATCTGCACTAGCACAAATTGAAATTGTGATCTGCCCCTGGGGGACCGCTAACTGCACCGAATCTGCAGGTAGTCTGCTCCGATATCTGTGTTTATACACATGTTACGTCAGAACTCACCATCCAGCGGTTGCCGTATCATTTTGCGCGCCAGTTCATATCGCAGGTTCGGGCCGTTAGGGCGTGAGGGGGGCAGCCAGAGAACAGACACAGTGGACTGTGAAATTGCTGTGGCAGTAGGAGGCAACTGTCCTGAAGGAACAGTCGGGGTTGTTCTTCTAGTGGTTGGACTGCTCTCTGTACATCCTCTGTCTACACAAAAATCAATTAACCGTCAACTGTTCACCTTTGGAACATATTGTCATATTATGTCAATACATTACCTGGACTTTACTTATACTTTAGGCAGTTCATATGTTGCTGACCAGGTTTCAGTTCCTCGAATAAGATAAACGGTTAAAAACTCCCATTAACCACAAAAAAATAATCTTCAAAGTTCACAGCAAGGAACAGCACAATCAGGCCTTGGGAAAAAACAACCACGACATCCTCTGTCCCGTCTCTTATCTTGTACTCATGTGCACATTGCATTATGTTAGGAGGAACTATCATGGACATAAACTGATACACTAGAATTTAATAGAATACACAGTAAATGATATTAAGACATTAGTATTAGTCAGTTTTAGGTACGGGAGGAAAAACATATTGAATGATAATCTCTGACAAGAACAATAATCGTTTAATACGAATACTCATGAAAGATATGTGTTATATAGCATGCACACCTCGCACAAAATTCAGGAATGAAGACTCTGTCAACAGTTCTAAAAATACGAACACATTGGTGTAAACAATGAGTTCAACAAAGGATGGATACATTCCTGGCTGGGATTTCATCTCGGAAACCAGTCTCCATCAATCCCTGCTTCTGACCACATCTGTGCCATTTTGTAGATAATGTACTGACATTAAATTCATATAAAAACAAATTTCAGGGTACTGGTATCGAGGTTCTTGTGAGGTCTGATATTTTTCAAATACGAGAGGCACAATACAGTTCGTTACAACAAAAAAGATTTATATAAACAAATGAAATTCTGATTGTAAAAGGGACCATGACAAGAAATTTAACTTAGATTAAATAGATTTTTTTTATTTTTGGTTACATTTGAATTTTTCCGTGTGAAATGCGGGCCACTCTCTCCGAGGAAAGCATGTCGCCATTGTATTGCGGCACCCATATTTCATCTTTGCCTGTATGCGTGTATTTTTTGTTTATTGATGGAGGTGAATTTTTCTTCAGAATTTTGCTACGATAACCCATTTGTTGTCATGGGATCTTTAACGTGTGCATGCTGCAAACAAGACCTCGGCTTCTCGCCTCATTCGAAAAATTAGCACCCTCATCACTACTAAAGGTCAGAAGAGGTGATAATATCCTTGTTCAACTGAGAATTAAACCAAATCATTTGCAGTCTACGAAGTGCTCTATCCGCTAGGTCACACACTTCGCAAATACAATATTTATACATATTTCCATGTCACTTCAACGACCATTGCGTTTGAAGTTTGTCCGATTTTTATTTCAATTCCTGTACACAGTTCCATCATCAAATTTATCTTCTCTCAGTCAGGAACACAAGTACCTTGCAAGACTGTCGTGTTATTTTGGAAGGTAGGAACGTTCTGAAACAATTTAGTATAATAATATTGTTATCTCATTAGAATAAAAGGAAGTTATATACATATATTTGAGTATTATCTAATTTTACAAAAATCTTTAAAATTGTAACATCTGAGGCCTATCCTTGACATGTCATCGAAGACTGATATCCATTTATCTGTTAGTCAATATGGAGGGAAGCTTACTTGTGCAGGCTGTCAGGGTGACAGAGTACAGGGTGTAGGGTACTAAGTCATCCAGCTGTGTGCTCAGTTTTGTGAAATTGCGGATTTCCTTGCGACTGTCAGCCCACTTTAGCACGTAGTACTCTATTACACCATTGGTCTGCAAGGGCTCTGACCATGTCACTTGTATTGATGTGGAGTTCAGCACAGTCAGCACAGGGGAAATCACTCCTGCTGGACCTGAACATACATTCTCCAGACAATCACATTTTTCTGAGTAACGTGTTATGTATGAAACCAATCAATTATTATAGACATTAACCTCCTAATGTGAATATGTCTTTAGAGTTTATCATTAACTTCTTTACATATTGTTTATATCTTAATACAGAAGTGATGAGATGAAAACTTACAATCTTTGAATAATCCTAGCGTAACGGGAGACCTCATGGCCTTGGTACACAAAATGAAAGGGGAGAGAAACTTGTGGAATGGGCACAGATGAATGAGTTCATAGTAGGAAACACCTGGCTTGAGCAGCATAACAGAAGAAAATGGACATGGATGAGTCTAGCAGATAGTCCTAAAAAATCAAACTGATTACATTCTGATAAATAAAAGGTTTAGAAATTCTTTCCTGATAGCAAAAACACTACCAGGCCCAGACTGCAACAGTGACCACAGTCTTGTAAAGACTTCGGCTGAAACTAAAGGAAAGAAAAACCAAAAGTAACATCAAGTGAAATCTTGGTGTTCTGTCACCAGATCTGTTTTCACTTTACAGCGAAACCATCATGAGAAACCTACAAGAATGCTCTAGGATAAAGGTTGGCGGAAAAAGGATAAACAGCATTCGTTACGCAGATGACACCGTGCTAATTGCAAAAAAAAATGAAAGGAACCTACAAAACCTGGTGAATATAATAGAAATAGAAAGTAAAATCAAAGGGCTGGGGCTAAATAGCAAGAAGACTGAAGCCATGGTAATCAGTAAAAAATATGAAATCCCCTCATGCAAAATAACAAATCGCACAACTCTGAGACAGGTTGATAAGTTTAAATATATGGGAACGATCATCTCACCAGACGGCAGATGCACATCAGATATAGCCAGCAGAATCGGCCAAGCCAAAACAGGATTCAAGAAGATGAAAAGCGTTCTTACCAACAAATGCCTATCAGTTAACACCAGGAAGAGAGTTCTTGAATGTTATTGAACCGATACTGTTATACGGTTGTGAGGCGTGGACAGTCAACAGGCAAAGCCAGAACAAGATTGAGGCAGCCGAAATGTAGTTTCTAAGAAGAAGGTTGAGAGTTTCATGGATAGCAAAGAAAACAAAAGAGACAATCTTGATGGAGGCAGACACAAGAAGATCATTGATAAAGATTAGGAAAAGACAAGCAACATTTACACGACAGTTTGTGAGGAAATGGGAATTAGAGCACCTGGTCACAACAGGAAAGCTGGAGGGAAAGAGAACAACAGGTAGACCCAGGGAGAAAATTTTGGACGGACTTTTGGGTGGCTGAGGACAGAAAGGGTGAAAGATGTACTTGCAGTGACAAGGGATAGATTCATATGGAGGGTCATGGTCGCCAACACCATGCGGCAGGGCACATGACGATGATGATGAACGGGAGAACAATGTTGTGATGATGATGATGATGATGATGATGATGATGATGATGGTGATGATGATGGTGGTGATGATGATGATGATGATGATGGTGATGATGATGATGATTGTCAGGTTGCAGTCGTCTGGGTGCTGGTTCAGTTCTTGCCAGGCCTTATTTGGGTTATCGTATTCCGAACCAAAGTTGGTTTCGTGGGATGCTCTCTTGGTGGTCAAGGGAGACTAATTTTGTTTTGGAAATATTTCTCAGTAAGGCTCGTTTCCATTTCTGCTTTACTCACAATTGGGCGAGGTTTAATATCTGTAGGTCTGTGTTTCAAGGGGCGAATCACCCTCCGTTTCTTTTGGACCTGTGAATCACGCTTTGCATGTTTTGTTAAGTGTTGGAGTCCAAAAATTATAAAACAGTCCCACTCTCTTTTTTCTCAGTGTTGATATTTACTTTGGTCTGATGATGATCAATGTGTCATGATTATGTGATTGTTTCATATGAGTGACGTTTGGGTATAGGTCACAAAATTGACTGATATTACCGGTCTGGTTGTGTTAAGCTTAGTCCTTAGCTTATAAGAGGGATTGGATTCTGGAATGCCAAGCCTTTTTGCGTTTTCCAAACCATTATCAGAGTGTTCGCGGTAGGTCGCGTTATTGTCCAGCAGAACGAGTGATTAACCATCCGCTTTATTGTGTATGTCCGGAAGTTCTGCAGAAGAGAGATTAGGTCTTAGGTCAGCTGATAGCCAGAGGAATCCCGATAGTACCATGGCGTCTAAGGAAACAGATATGGAGTTGGTGAAGAAGTTTAAACAGATGGGTGAGGCTGTGGGCATGCAAGGTGAGACGTTGGCAAAGTTGGCAAAGTTGGCAAAGTTCGTAGTGGAGAGTGTGAAGGCGGCCAAGGAAAAGCGACAATGGGAGGCGAAGGAAAAGCGACAATGGGAGGCGATAAAAGGGGCCAAGTTAAAGGTGTTATTTCAACGGAAAGATGCCGAGTTACAACTAATAAAAGATCAGAAGGCCAGGGAGGAGGCAGAGGAAAAATGACGGCAGGCAGTGGCCGATGCCGAGCTACAGCTGATGATGGAGCGGAGATCTAGAGAAGAGGCTGCTGAGAGACATCGGAAAGAGAGAGAGGCGGAGATGGAAGCCAGAGAAGATGCCGCTGAGGTGGATCGGCAAAGGAAACAAAAGGCAGAAATGGAGAATCTGAAGAAGAAGGCAGAGAAGCTGATCACAAGCACGTGAAGATGGATCCATTGAAGGATGATGATGATGTAGACCAGTACCTACGTCATTTTGAACAGGTTGCCGAGCTCTGTGGATGGGAGAAATCGTCATGGGCTAGTAGGATTGTGTCTCTAGTTAGAGATAAGGCTAGGGAAGCAGTCTTGAGGATGAACTCAGCCGACATTAAGGAATATGAGAAGGTCAAGGAAACGCTACTAGCGTTCTTCCAGTTAGATGCAGATGCCTATCGCATGAAGTTCCGGAGATGAGGAAGGAGGCTGCCGAAACTTTTGCTCAGCTACTTGACCGATTGAAGTCTTGCTTCACGCAGTGGTGTAAGTCTGCTGGCAAGAACGAGGAAAAGGCTTAGGAAGTCATTGACCTTATGCTGCAGGAGTAGTTATACATGACACTAACATCGGACATATATCTTAATTTAAGGTTAAGGAGGCACGTTCAGCTACGGCTGAAAAAGTGGATGAGATGGCTACTAGGTTGGCTGATGCCAAGAGGGTGCAGAAGCAGACCCAGCAGCAGCGTAAGATGTTCCTGGAGGGCAACGCAGACAAGAAGGGGGATAAAAAACCAAAGGCGGTGGAGGTCCCAGATGACAGCAAGGGGGATGATACTCGTTCGTCATCAACCGATTCGGCGACTACGCCTAGGGAAGGACAGAGACGCTGGAGTAGGAAACCGCTGTAGGTTTTGTAAGCAAAAGGGACATGTGAGTCAATGTCCAAAGCTGTTCTCGGGGGGAGATAATAACCCGCCAGCAGGCGTGCGACGAGCAAGGACGCATGAGGAGTGCGAGGATCTAACAACGTCAACTCCGTCACTGTGTGTGTCATGTGCGGCTAAATCGTATATGCCACGTTGCACTGTCATAGTAAATGGCAAGGAAGTGCCAGGGCTCCGTGATACAAGCGCGACCTATACTGTCGTGGCGGAGTCCCTAGTCCAACCTGGGGACTATACAGGGCAGCAAGTGGAGGTAGTGCTAGCAGAATCGAAGGTGAAGTACTGGGTTCCAGTCGCTCAGGTGGACTTCGAATCACCATTTGGTCACGGGAGGATGGATGTACTGGTATTCAAGAAGCCAGGGGATCCAGTGCTCATTGGGAATTGGGCAGCTAGTACTTGGGGAGACGAGCCGCAGAAGGTACCTGTCTATGCCAACCCTACTCGTGTGTGGGCAGTTCAGACTCGGGCGAGATAAGGTTGCTAGTGTAGAACCAGATAGTATAGTGGA
Organism: Monoplex corrugatus; assembly: GCA_030674185.1. Taxonomy (NCBI): domain Eukaryota; kingdom Metazoa; phylum Mollusca; class Gastropoda; order Littorinimorpha; family Ranellidae; genus Monoplex; species Monoplex corrugatus. The sequence goes on along the minus strand of CM060308.1, from coordinate 20,513,446 downwards.
ACTACAGAAGGGGGATGCGTCGCTGGATGGACCAAGAAAAGCTGCAGTGCAAGGACTACAGCTAAAGACAGGAAGTGGATATGTGACTTATACTTTTCAAGACAACTTATTGATACGAAAGTACAGTACGCCCATGAGACCTACACTCAAGTGGTGATGCCCAAAGGGCTCAGACCTGAAGTGACGAGGTTAGCTCATGATGTGCCGATGGCTGGGCATTAGGGGACTAAGAGGACGAAGCAGAGGGTTCTGCAACATTTCTACTGGCCAGGAGTGTGCCAGCAGGTGGCTCGGTATTGCCGCTCATGCATAAAGTGTCAGAAGACTGGATCGAGGCAGGATACCGCCCGTACCATTGGTCAAAGCCCTGTTACTGGAGAGCCATTCGAGAAGGTAGGAGTGGACCTGATTGGGCCTATTGTGCCTATGTCCGAGAGCGGGAACCGTTACATCCTTGTGATGGTGGACTACGCCACAAGGTACCCGTAGGCTGTGCCGTTGCGCAACATCGACACTGCGACCGTGGCGGAGGCTTTATTCACGATGTGGACAAGGACGGGAATCCCGCGTGAGGTGCTCTCGGATAAAGGTGCCCGGTTTACCAGTGAGATGATGGGAGAAATTCACCGTCTTCTTGTAATCAAGGGGTTGAGGACGACACCATACCATGCCCAGTGTAATGGACTGGTGGAGCGTTTCAATGGAACCCTCAAGAAGATACTAAAACGTTTGGCCATGGATCAGCCATGAGATTGGGACCGATGGATTCCAGCCGCTCTGTTCGCATACTGGGAGGTGCCACAAGCCAGCACAGGGTATTCCCCTTTTTGAGTTGCTGTACGGTCGGCAAGTGCGGGGACCCATGCGACTGCTGAAGGACGTGTACTTGCATCCTGTCGACCCTGATATCAGAACCGCAGCAGAGTACGTAGCAGATCTGCGAAACAGGATAGCCAGTACGTAGGACATGGCAAGGGAAGCTCTGAAGGAAGCAGGAGAGACACAGAAGTGGCAGTTTGACAGGAAGGCCAAATTGAGGGAGTTCCGCCCTGGGGAGCAAGTGTTAGTGCTGCGTCCAGAGAAGCATAACAAGCTCCAGCTCGCATGGAAGGGTCCTTACCGTGTTGTCAAGAGATTGGGGGAGGTGGACTACAAAATTCAGATTAAGCATGGCACGAAAATCTTTCACGCCAACCTATTGAAACTTTTTGTTCAGAGAATGGACGAGGACAAATGTCAGGTGACGGCCAATGCGATAGTCATCGAGGAGACAGAGGAACAAGACGAAGAGGAGGAGGAAGAACGAAAATCACGACGATTATGACTAAGGATATCCCAGTGGTACCGCTGGAACCATCTGAGACGTTCAGAGATGTGGTGATCAGTGCCACGAGTTCCTCATTTCAAGATCAGCTTAGACTGTTAACGGGCAACTACCGCGATGTGTTCACTGACGTGCCTACTCAAACAACACTAGAGAAGTGCGAGATTAAGCTGAGGAACAGTACGCCTATTAGATCACGACCATACCCAGTTCCTTCCGCGCAGTGGGAGACAGTCAGGGAAGAGATAGAAGCCATGCTCAAGCTCGGAGTAATTGAGCCATCGACGTCACCACATGCATTACCAATAGTCCTCATCAAGAAAAAGGATGGGAAGATCCGCTTCTGCATAGACTACCGGACGCTCAACAGGATCGTCGAGTTTGACACTGAGCCCATGCCGGATATTGAGTACCTTTTCTCAAAGCTGGGTCAGAGACGGTTTCTCAGCAAAATCGATCTGGCCAAGGGGTGCTCGCAGATTCCTGTGCTGGTGAAGGATTGCCCCAAGACAGCGTTTGTCACCCCTCAGGGATGTTTCCAGTGGCGGGTAATGCCGTTTGGGCTGTGTACATCTGGGGCCGTATTCACCAGGATAATGCGGAAACTACTTGCTCCGTTGGACCACAACTGCGTCGATAATTTCGTTGACGACATCTTAGAGGCGACTGAGACGGAGGAGCAGCATCTTCGTGTGCTACGTAGTCTTTTCCAACATCTGCGTGAATGCAAGCTCGCCGCCCAACCGTCCAAGTGTGAGTTGGGACGTGCTGAGGTGGAGTATCTGGGTTATCATGTGGGTTTCGGCATGATTCAACCCACAGAGGACAAGATGGAGAAGATCCGCCAGGCCAAGCGACCTCAGACCAAAAAGCAGGTGCATAGTTTTTTTAGGACTGGTGGGGATTTTACCGGAAGTTTATCCCGCGGTTCTCTGACCATGCCTTGCCTCTCACCAAAGGAGGGAAGCTGAGAGTGGTGCAATGGACCCAGGTGTGCCAGACAGCGTTTGAGAAACTGAAGGGGGTGTTCTGTAAGCCGCCAGTGTGTCGTCTGCCTATCCAAGGAGGGAGGTTTGTGCTGCAAACCGACGCGTCAGAGACTGGATTGGGAGCCATTCTGTTGCAGGAACAGGAGGGTGAACTGCACCCACTGGCGTGTGCCAGTAAGAAATTATTGCAAGCGGAGAGAAACTACCCCATCATTGAGAAGGAGTGTCTGGCATTGGTGTGGGGGGTACACAAGTTTGCTCAGTACCTGTACGGAGTGCCGTTCATGGTCCAGATGGATCACTCTCCACTCCAGTACCTGGACTGCGCCAAGTCATCCAGTGGAAGAGTGACTCGGTGGGCGCTACAGCTCCAGCCTTTCCAGTTCCGGACTGAGACTATACCGGGGGAAAAGAACACTGCAGTGGATATTTGAGTCGACTACAGGATTGAGGTGTAGAGGCAGAACTGTGTGAACGACTGCTGTGTACCTTTCTTAATTAAACGTAGAGTTTAATCTTGGGGGGAGGGTATGTCAGGTTGCAGTTGTCTGGGTGCTGGTTCAGTTCTTGTCAGGCCTTAATTGGGTTAATCGTATTCCGAACCAAGGTTGGTTTCGTGCCTGACATGGTTGCCTTGGTTACAGGTGGAGTTTCAGGGATGCTCTCTTGGTGGTCAAGGGAGACTAATTTTGTTTTGGGAAATATTTCTCAGTAAGGCTTGTTTCCATTTCTGCTTTACTCACATTTGGGCGAGGTTGAATATCTGTAGGTCTGTGTTTCAAGGGGCGAATCACCCTCGTTTCTTTTGGACCTGTGAATCACGCTTTGTATGCGGATTCGGTGGATTGTGGGGCCAACCTGAGTCCAGGTCTGATTTTTGAGTTCTCGTTATGCTGACTTGGAAATTTCTAGGCAGTTGTCGAATATCTGTGTTAATGATAATGTATGCACAAAGTGCGAACTGTAAGCACACAACGTCATACGTCATCTAGATTACGTCAATATTCCCGTGACGTCACGGAGAATAAATACGTGTAACATTGTTGGTTAAGGTAACTGACAGAGCAGCATTGAAGTCACTGAGAGGGTGCTGGTCTTTTTTCTCCGAGATAACCTTGTTACTTTTGTAACAGGTTATAAGTGAACTTAAGATGTCGTTCTAAGTTCACTTCGAGATTGTTCTATATTTTTCTATGTTCACCCCGCAGTCCAGTTGAGTGAACTTGGCAAGGGTGATGTTGCGTCTGTACCAGTTTGTGCTGTTCGGTGCTGTTCCTATCTCTATGTCATTTTGAGGAGCAGAAGAATTCTGGTGGAGACCAGTGTAGTTCTGTGACTGTTCTGAAGAGGTGAGTAGATAGGCAGGACCTTGGTGTAAATTGTAAACTGTGTCCTTCAATTGCAGATGGGTGGAAGCAGTCTCATTTGTGTTCTGTATTCGTGTACAGTTAGTTTATTTTGCAGGTCAGTTGCGTTTTGGGTTGTTCTAGGTGCAGTGGCTGCAGCTTTGACTGCGTTTTGTGAATTGTCGAAATTGTGAGGAATTGTATGTTAGATGTTTTAATGAACCTAAATTGGGTCGTATTTGGGTCAGCTTATTTCGGGTTGGTTGTTATTGATTTGTGTGGGAGTGTGAGTTACGTTATTGGTTGTTGTATGATAGTGTGTTGTTTACGTTTATGGGTTTAAATTCTGGTTTCCCTTAATTCTAAACTCGTTTGAGAGGTTTGCCCAACAGGTTTGTGGGGTGTCATAACGTATGTTTGGAATTAGGGTTTATTCGTCGTCGTTGAGATGTAAATTCGCGAATACTTTGATTCTCTGCGCCTTTGGTTGTTGAATAGGCCTGGCATTCTGAATCCAAGCCGAGAGATTAGGAAAACCAATTTAATGTACGGACAATAAGTATTTGTGTTGTTTACTGTTTGAGGATAAACCTAGAGGAGCTTACCGTTTTGGAGATAAGATTAATGTGTGTTGTGTGACAGACTTACAGTTTGTCAGAGGAAGTTAAATATAAAAAGGGATATGTAACTTTATTATTGAGTGCCAGTATGAGTGTGTGGCTATCGTCAAGGGCTAGTTAATGTTTTGGGGTCTGGGCCCATTGTCATGGTTACATTCTAGGGTCGCATTCATGTGAAGTTTGGACTTAAGGGCTTCATTGGTAATTGTAGATGAGTCTTTGCAGTCGCGCCCGTATTATCGGTTTGTCCTGGTGTGTCTGATGATTTGTGTGTTCGGTTGTATTAGTAAAATGTGAAGTAGGAGAGAGATTATTTCTTTTCCTGGGTGATGTGTAGTCAACCCCTGATTATTTGTATTTTCTACAGGTGATTCGCCCCTAGGACCAGTTCCTGGTAAACAGTCCCTGAAATTTGTTACTCGCATCCTGTGTTCCTGTAGTCTTATTTGTAGACGGGTGCCTTACAACCAGCACAGCACAGAATCCATGATCGACCACCCTTCACCAGAACTCCGTGCAAGCACTGGCAGCTCAGGGATTTTCTTCCTCGCGAGTTTGCTACGTGCTGCACTGTGTGGATATATTATGTGTGTGCGTTGCCAACGGTAGTGAAATTGTTACCTTTATATGTTCGTAAAATTTTGTCAGAGCTAAGTAAATCATTTACCTTGCCTTAGGGAACGTGATGGTTACTTATACCTGACTTAAAGTCCATGTCGGTTGATAGTTCAACAAAATTTCAAAGGTTTATGTTTTTGTTATGACTTGATTGTGCCCTTGTCTGTGAGACGCCCCGTGGATGAATTTTGTGTGTATCTCCGAGATGCCTCGTGGATTAACTTTTGTGTATCTCTTTGAGATACTTCGTAGATAACCTTTGTGTACCTCTTTGAGATGCTCGTGGATAAACTTTTGTGTCTTTTGAGATGCCTCGTGGATAAACTTTTGTGTATTCCTTAAAGTGCTGTGGAATATACAACGTTGCTACGTTGTGTGTATTGATGGAATTCGTGTATTAAACTTGTTTTTGAGAACCGTTTGTGGGGTTTAACCAGCCTGGGACTGCCAAGCTGGGTTAGACAGTGTTCTGGTTAAGATTGCCGATAGCGAAGACCACCGTCAGGTCAACTGTGCAGACAAGTAACTCTGTGCAGTCGCTGTTACTCCGGGCACTGTGGTGTGTTTGGATGTAGTTGTTTGGAAATGTGAAAATGAGGCAGTGAGGGTTTTTTTTGTGTGCAGTAAACAATTTTTGTTTAAGATATATGTTGATGTGCTATTTGTGAACTCCTGTATTGTTGAATGACAGTATGAAATATGTGTGAATGAAAAAATAGTTGTTTGGTTACCATTACTGTGTGTTGGGGCGATAGATAAATAGGTCTGTAATTTCTGTCTATCCCTCTTAGCAAGATCAGGTCTTAGCGAGCCTGACAATGATGATATAATAATAGTAAAAATAATAATGATGATAATAATAATAATAATAATGATATAATAATATAATAATAATAATAACAATAACAATAATAATAATAACAACAAGAATAATGATAAACAATTCCTCTATCGCACTGTTCTCAAAACTCTAGACTCGCTGTACATTACAAAAACTCTGATATCACTGATAAACTCAGATATCATATACACGCACACGCCACGCACACCGCAACAACTACGCACACGCATCCACACCCCCAGAATACACACACTCATTTACGTACACAAATGAATCAATCATCATCACCATGTGCCATACCACAAGGCGTTGGCGATCATGGCCCTCCGTACGAATCTTTTGTCTTTGCAAGTATATCTCCAACCCTTTCTGTTCCCCATCCACTCTGCAAAACTATTTAACATTTTCTCTTTGGGTCTACCTGATGCTCTTTTCCCTCTAGCTTTCCTGTTGTGACTAGATGCTTAAATTTCTCTTGTCTCATAAAATGTTATATACATATTTTTTGGCTTTTCCTAATCTTCCTCATTAATGTTCTTTTTGTGTTTGCTTCTTTCAAGACTGTCTCGTTTGTTTTTTCTGCTGTCTATGAAACTCTTAACATTCTTCTTAGAAACCACATTTCAACTGTCTAGATTTTATTCTGGCTTTGCTTGTTGATTGTCCAAGCTTCGCATACGTAGAATAGTATTGGTTCCATATAACACGAAGAACACTGTTTCATATCTGACTTTGTTGAGAAAAACGCACAATAATATTGTATAATAACAGCACATGGCACAAAATTGAGACAAGCTGATATGTTTGAATATCTGGGATTAGTCATCTCACCCGACGGCAGATGCACATTAGAAATATCCAGCAGAACTGGCCAAGCTAAAACAACACTCAAGAAAACGAAAAGCTTTCTTACCAACACAAATGAATACAACATATTAATCTAACCAAACATACATCTATACCTCTGGCCATAATATGTGCATGTACACAGAAATGATTAACACAATGCCACATGATCAGAAATTCAAAGTGATAGTGCATACTGGTAGAATTAATACAATAAAAGAAGCCTTGGAGACTAGATGATACTAACAATGTAAGGCTCGGGGGTACAGATAAGTCTTTAACTGTGACCTGAAGAGAGAAAGAATCTTCAGATCACACAGATCAGTTGGCAAGTAAGTTCTGAATAAATGGCGCCATGAAACTAACTGCACATTCTCTAGCCGACTTAAGACAGCGTTTTGGCACAGAATCGTTTCTTTTGAGGATCGCTGGGTGCGTGATGTTTAAAATGTGCAGAGGTGATCTCACACATACGGTGGTTAACATCCATTGAAATGGATAAGCAAGGTTTGCAATTTTATGCTGGTAGCGAGATTTGTTTGGTATCAGAATTATCATCTGTTTCATCATCATATCATCATCATCATCATCATCATCATCATATCATCATCATCATCATCATCATCATCATCGTCATCATATCATTATCATCATCATATCATCATCGTCATCATCATCATCATCATTATCACTATCCTTATCATTTTAGATACAGACGTGAGGAAGAGGTGGTGATATTTGACCATGGTCCATGTGCTGTTCCTGCTCCATTGAACACCTTCAGCCTGTAACTGTACGTTGTGAAAGGGGAGAGCTCTGAAGAGTCATCAACATATTTCCTCGGGGCAGAGGGCAAGAAAGTAGCCACAGCGCTGATATCCGTTCCACTGGCTAGTTTACGTTCAAGAATGTAGTGAGAGATGATGCCATTGGGGCCTGCAGGCTGGGACACTGCACCTCAATTATGACTGGTGTCAACACCTTGAGCAGTGGGGCCCCTATTCCATCAGCCACTGAGGACAAAAGTTACAGAGTTGAAAGAAAGTCCAATTTATGACTGTTGTTTCATACACACTCTCATAAATATCTTCTCGCTTACATGTGTGATGTAGATCAACTGAATGTTTCAGCCATGGATCGGTACATGATAATTATATCACCACGAACATGTCTTCGCTGTCAATCCTTAAATGCACATATATTTTTTCTGTTTCTAGTCAACGTCATTGAAGACATCCTCATGGTGATGTCCATTCTGCTCCAACCTGTGGCTCAAACAAACAGCTAAAAAAAGTGTATTACAAGTAGAGTACCCGGTGAACAATTATAGACAGTCCATTTGAAGCAAAATTGTCCGTATCATCTGGAACCGCAAATACAAATGTAGGCCTACACACACAGAGATCTGGTCGTGTGAATTGACCAAAAGTTGCATAATTCTAGTCTGGAGACCACTGCTGATCAACACTATCATGAGAAAGTATCATATAGCCTTAGTCGTCAGCCAAGTGTCAAAATATTTAATTTCTCAGGATTTGAGTGACATAGTATGGACTAGTTTACATCAATGACCAGGGTCAGATGAATGATGTTTTCTGATATCGTTGCAGATCGATTAATCTAAGGTAAGAATAGAACAGGGAAAAAAAGAAAATAGGAAACAGAAAAAGGCAGTAGCAACATGTTCAGCCCACCTGCTTGCTTCGTGCGTATTACACTCGATGCTTCACTTTTCGTGCAGCCAGCCACTGTGCAAGATTCCAGCTGAAAGCTGTATTCTTCATAGGGTGTCAGCTCTCCAAACACATAGCTGCTGACATTTCCTGGCAACTGTCATCACACAACAAGATGGTCACACCGTTTTAATAACCTCCTTTTCTATATAACAATCGTTACAGAAAATCAGGATTTTGTATTTCAATGTCATTGTTTGACCTTAAATATTCTTCAGATGAAATAAAAATTGAAGCGAAGCGAGGACAATGGTCAACTGTAATGTTAGTGAAGAAACTAAAACACTGTCACGATTCCTGAGAAAAAGCTGTTAGTGCCGATTTTAGTCCTTTTTTAGGGTGAAGGGGTAAGTAACCTTGACAACAGAGCCATTACTTTTAAACATAAGTGATCTCGATTCCTCAATTATTTACATCTTTGATCCAAACTTGGCAAAGAACAATCCAGAAAGAGTCAAGAAAATCTTGCTATCACATTTTTGTTACAGGCACAAAGGAGAGAGAGATGCACAAACTTCTCTTCTGTCAATATGAAACCTTTTTTTTTTAAAAAATGGATAAAGAAAACTCTCTATGTGAGTGTACATAGATATGTATAACATGTTTGTCTCTTTGTTTGTTTGTCTGTCTGTATCTATCTATCTAAGTGTGTGGAGTTTGTAACGATCAGTCGTCCAGTTAAAACATTTTCTGTTGCTTCTTGCTTTTTCCACAGCGGTGCGCTGAATAGTGTTTAGGCCTGAGTTCACACGCATGTAGCCTCTACGGACTTAATTAAAAAGCCGAGTTGGGACCTTCATGTTTACTTGCCTCAATTTTACGACGAAAAGGCCTAGAAACGTAAGTAAGAAATACAAGTGATGTATTTCAAGACCTGAACCCATGGACTGATGGCTGATATTGTTCTGACCTACGTCTATTTGGGCAATTTCTTCATTTTATGCACGGCAAAACAGAGCGATCAATCAAGGCCTGTGGACTGGGGGACCCAGCTATGAAGCAAACCTGGCCAGACATGCCAGTCTTACAGACAGTGTTCCTGACCCTCAATACTGCTGCCAAAAGCATCAGTCTGGTTGATCTCACAGGCGGACTGTATGAATAAGGATCTATAAAATATCACGAGTGAACGGTATACTTGACGTGTGGTACATGAATATATCAGTTGGATAACTGGGGCACTTCTGCAGAGGGTAGGAGAAATGAAACCAGAAATGATTACCTCTAAGAAAGAACAAAACTATGAAAACCCCAAGCGATATCATACAGAAGAGGGTTGCTCGTTTAATGAAAAGTAGACAACCTGGAAGGTCACTCAAAACGAAACAACTTCCACGGCCTGCGCAGACAGAAAAAAGAAACAAATAAAAGTTGTGCACTTGAGTTAAAAGATCTTCAACCTTACAAGCTAAAGTATTCTCGTGATATTGATTCTGGCCAAGTGCATCATCTGAGCACTACTCAGTTTATAAAATATAAATACAAAATTTAACAGAAACCATTTTTCACAGACATATTTTTCTTTGGAGTCGGGGAGATCAGCAAACAATTAGATGAAATGATGAAAAAGAGAGATATGACATAACTTTTATAACGGTTGGAAAAAGTGATTTTAAAAACCCCTTGAGTGCCGACGTTTTTTGACATAAAGTGTTTTCCATGTGCCAGGGAAAAAACGTTGCATCGCTACCATGTACATTAAAACAACTGTTGCTTCCATATTTATGGGAATCTATGCATGAAATTACACAAAATGGTGCATTAGGCATGTCTAAATGTATTTTCAGATGATTCATGTAGTAATTTCTTGAAATTACTACATATAGGTAATATTTTGTGGAAATTCCCGTAAAAAATGCATAACCGCTTGTGATAGAAACCAAAAACACAAAGAAAAAATAGAAGATATGACCCTCCTCATGAAATCTAAAAGTATTCAGACTTTGGCTGACCTCCTATGACAGATCACTGAGAGCTGACGAGCTACAAATAGCCACAATGTGCTAGTACACTGAGTGACTTGACCCATCAAATACTAATTTCGGGTATTTCATGTCTGGTTCTGGTAAAAATTCATCATAAAAAACTGAGAAACTCGTGTCAACACATTTTTGTCACACACACACACACACACACACACACACACACACGCACGCACGCACGCACGCACGCACGCACGCAAGCACACACACACGCACGCGCACGCACGCACACACACGCACACACACGCACCCACACCCACCCCAACACACCCACACGCACGCACACACCACCACACACACCCACACACTTACACTATTTCTGATCGACATGAAATAATTTATTTTCATAAAGGCAGGCTGAAAATGTAAACGATTCTCCCACAATCTAATTTGTCACACTGGAGAGAAATAAGAGAGACCAAAACTATCTACAGGGCTAGTATTATAATTGTGGTGCCCATATCCTCCTCTCTGAAACTTTAAATGTCATTACAAGTACATGTACAATGAAAACCAGACTCACCTCTGCTCTCAGCTGCCTGTTCTGATACAGCTTATATGTCGTGATGACACCATTTGGACTGACAGGTGCAAGCCAATCCACACTGACTGAACGAGCCTCAACAGTGGAAATAACGGGTCGATACACTCCAGAAGGTTCTGTCCAACACAAAAAAGTAACAAATCACACATTACTCTCATAAAGTCCACCTGCGCCAAGCATACAATTAAATAGAAATAGATAATAGGACATGAGATCTAACAACATCACAATATCCACAATGGGAACAGTGCATCAAAAAACCGACAAAAATGTGATAGAATTGAATGTAAGTAATTAAAACAAATTTGGATGCAATACAACTATAATCACAGTGATAACAATCACAGTATTGTTGATAAGATACACAAGCAATCAACATTCCATATTGTTGTGACAAGGTGAAATCATAGGAGTTTGGTTTTTGTGCTCCATGTAAAATGTTAGTCTATGGATGTTGTCAGGTTGCAGTCGTCTGGGTGCTGGTTCAGTTCTTGCCAGGCCTTGATGGGTATCGTTTCAAAACCAAGGTTGGTTTCGTGGCCCACATGGTTGCCTTGGTTACAGGTGGAGTTTCAGGATGCTCTCTTGGTGGTCAAAGCAGTCTAATTTCTGTTTGGGAAATATTTTTCGGTAGGGCTTGTTTCCCTTGCTGTTTTGCCTCATGTGTGTTTCAAGGGGAAAGTCACTCTCTGAGTTTGACCTGTGAATCACGCTTTACAGGCGAATTCAGTGGATTGTGGGGCCAACCTGTGTTCAGGTCTGATTTTGAGTTCTCGTTATACTGACTTGGGAATTTCTAGTCCGTTGTCGAATATCTGTGTTGCTGGAAAGGTGCTAGTCCCTTTCCTTCCGAGATAACCTTGTTACTTGGTAACAGGTTATAAATGAACTTAAGATGTAGTTCTGGTTCACTTTCGAGATTGTTCTATATATTCTATGTTCACCCCATAGTCCAGTTGAGTGAACTTGGCAAGGGTGATGTGGCGTCTGTACCAGTTTGTGCTGTTCCGTGCTGTTCCAATCTCTATGTCGTCTTGAGGAGCAGAAACGAATTCTGGTGGAGACCAGTCTAGTTCTGCGACTCTGCTGAAGAGGTGAGTAGATAGGTGGGACCTTGGTGTAAATTGTAAATTATGCCTTTCAATTGCAGATGGGTGGAAGCAGTCCCATTTGTGTTGTGTATTCGTGTCATCATCATCATCATCAGGTGCCCTGCCGCATGGCGTTGGCGATCATGGACTTCCATCTGTCTCTATCTCTCGTTGCCCCTAGCATCTCTCCCACCCCCCTCGTTCCCAGCCACTCTGCACGTCCGTCCAGCATTTTCTCCCTGGGTCTACCCGGTGCTCTCTTTCCCTCCAGCTTTCCGTTGTGACCAGGTGCTCCAAATCCCCCTTCCTCATAAAATGGCCTATAAATGTTGCCTGTCTTTTCCTAATATTCCTTATGAGTGATCTACTTGTGTCTGCCTCCATCAAGACTGTCTCATTTGTTTTCTTTGCTGTCCATGGAACTCTCAACATTCTTCTTAGAAACCACATCTCGGCTGCCTCAATCTTGTTCTGGCTTTGTTTGTTGACTGTCCACGCCTCACATCTGTACAACAGTATTGGTTCTATATAACATTCAAGAACTCTCTTCCTGATGTTAATTGATAGGCATTTGTTGGTAAGAATGCCTGTCATCTTCCCGATGCTGTTTTGGCTTGGCCGATTCTGCCGGCTATTTCTGATGTGCATCTGCCGTTTGATGAAATGATCGTTCCCAGGTATTTGAATTTATCAACCTGTGTCAAGGCTGTGCCATTTGCTGTTATTTTACATGAGGGGATTTCATGTTTTTTATTGATCACCATGACTTCAGTCTTCCTGTTTTTTAGTTCCAGCCCCTCACCTTTGCTTTCTATTTCTAGTATATTCACAAGGTTTTGTAGGTCCCTTTCATTTTCTGCAATCAGCACGGTGTCATCTGCGTATCGAATGTTGTTTATCATTTTCCCTCCAACCTTTAATCTAGGTTTCTCATGATGTTTTCGCTGTAAAGTGAAAAAGATCTGGTGACAAAACACAACCCTGTCTGACTCCTCTTTTTGATGTTTTGGAAAGAACTTACATTGTTTTCTATTTCATTGCAGCTGTTTGTTCCCAGTACATATTTCTGACTATCCGTAGATCTTTTCCATCAACATTGAGTCTCTCCAGTTGGTTGATCAATTCACCATGTCTTACCGATCGAAAGCCTTGGTATAGTCAACAAAGCATAAATACAAATCCTTATTCATCTCAATTGACCTCTCTATGATAGTTCTTAGGATGTATATGGCATTAATAGTTCCTTTCCCTTCCACAAATCCACACTGTTCTTCTGCTATTTTCTCTTTTGATTCTATTCCTTGTCCTCATCATGATTATTCTTAACAGGATTTTTGTTACATGACTCATCAAACTGATTGTGCGATGGAGTTCGCATTCTGGAGCCCCTGTCTGATTTTGACGTATCTTTGGGGATTTTTCCAATGTCGTACATTTCATTTAGGAGGACTGTTATTTTTTCTGTGCCAAATTCCTCCAGGGCTTCAATCATCTCTGTAATAATGTTGTCTGGTCCTGGGGCTTTCCCTGGTTTCATCTTTTTCAGTGCCGCTCTAACTTCATCTTTCATTATGGGTGGTCCTTCAAAGTTCTTTTTTATAATGTGTTCTTCGTTTCTGTCATCCTCAAAAGGTCTTTAATGTACTCTCCCCATCTATCTAATATTTTGTCCTTTTCCATGATGAGCGTGCCATCGATCGATTTCAAGCACCCAGTTGATGTGCATGAATTTTTCCTGTGGACAATTTCTTCAATTCGTCTGTACATACCCTGCGGATCCGTTTTGTGTCGGTCTTCCATTTCTTTGCACTTTGTTTTCAGCCAAGCTTCCTTGGCTTCATTGCACCTATTCCTGATCTCCTTGTTTATCTTCCTGTAGATCTCTTCGTTTCTCTTTGCCTTTCAAGTTTCCTTTCCTCCATCAAGCTCAAAATTTCATTAGTCATCCAGCTCATTTTTGCTTTTCTATCTGCCCTAGGGATTTCCTCACAAGCTTCATTTATCGAATTCCTCAACTTTGTCCATTGTTCCTCACTGTCACGAGCATCTTCCAGAGCACTGAATTTGTTTTGAACATGTACATTACATTTTTGACGTATCACTTCATCTGTCTTTAAGAGTCCTAGGTTTAATTTGATGTTGTTTTTGGTCTGTTTCCTTTTCCTCAATTTCAGTCTAAATCTTCCCACTACAGGATTGTGGTCACTGTTGCAGTCTGCGCCTGGTAGTGTTTTTGCTGACAGTAAAGAATTTCTAAGTCTTTTGTTGATCAGGATGTAGTCAATCTTTCGTGTACAGTTATTTATTTTGCAGGTTTTGGGTTGTTCTAGGTGCAGTGGCTGCAGCTTTAACTGCGTTTTGTGAATTGTCGTAAATTGTGAGAAATTGTATCTTAAATGGTCTAATGAACCTAAATTGGATCGTATTTGGGCTAACTTATTTTGGGTTGGTTGTTGCTGATTTGTGTGGTGTTAGTTACGTTATTGGTTGTGTTATGATGGTGTGTTGTTTACGTTATGGGTTCAAATTTCTGGTTTCCCTTAATTCTAAACTTGTTTGAGAGGTTTGCCCAACCGGTTTGTGGGGCGTCGTAACGTAGATTTGGATTAGGTTTTATTCGTCGTCGTTGAAATGTAAATTCGCGAATATTTTGATTCTCTGCGACCTTTGGTGGCTGGATGGGCCTGGCGTTGGGAATCCAACCCGTGACGTTAGGATAACCAATTTAGTTTGCTGACTGTAAGTATTTGTATTGTTTACTGTTTGAGGATAAACCTAGAAGAGGTTACCGTTTGGAGATAAGATTAATGTGTGTTGTGACAGTTTGACAGAGGAAGTTAAGGGGATAAAATGGCACGTAACTCTATTATTCAGTGCCAGTATGTAAGTGTTGCTATCATTAAGGGCCGGTTAATGTTTTGGTGTTTCGGGTCCATTGTCATGGTTACATTCTAGGGTCGCATTCATGTGGAGTTTGTCCTGGAAGCTTTATTGGTAATTGTGGAGTCTTTGCAGTCGCGCCCATATTATCGGTTTGTCTTGGTGTGTCTGATGATTTGTGTGTTCGCTCGTCTCGTTAAAATGTGATGTAGGAGAGGGATTATTTCTTTTCCTTTGATATGTAGTCAACCACCGATTATTTGTATTTTGTACAGGTGACTCGCCCCCTTTGACCATCCTGGGCCCTAGTCCTTGGTAAATGGTTCCTGTAATTCATTGTTTGCATCCAGTGTTCGTGTAGTCTTACTTGTAGACTGGTGCCCTTCAACACACACGGCACGAAATCCACCATCGACCATCTTTCATCGGAACTCCGTGCAAGCACTGGGGCTCAGGGATTTTCTTCCTCGCGCGTTTGCTATGTGCTGCAGTTCCTGGTCGTCATTCAAACAAAATTGGTCAAGGAGTGTCTGGTGGTGTCTGTGGATCCATTATGTGTGTGCGTTGTCATGGGTATTGAAATTGTTACCTTCATGTATTCATAAGCTTTTGTTAGGGCTAAGTTAAATCATTTATCTTGCCTTGTGCAACGTGATGGTTACTTATACCTGACTTAAGTCCATTTCGGTTGATAGTTCAACAAGATTTCAAGGGTTTATGTTTCTGTGATGATTTTTTGTGTATCTATTTGAGATGCCCCGTGGATGATTTTTTTTGTGTTTATTGGATGCCGTGGATGTTTTTGTGTAATTTGAGTGCCCCGTGGATCGAATTTTGTGTGTATCTCTTTGAGATGCCCCGGGGATGAATTTTGTACAAGTTATTTGTTTGAGATGTCCCGTGGATGATTTTTTGTGTATCTATTTGAGATGCCTCGTGGATAAACTTTTGTGTATCTCCTCGAAATGCCGTGGAATATACAACGTTAATACGTTGCAGAGCACTTGATGGAATTTATGGCATGAAGCTTGTTTTGAGAACCGTTCGTGGCGTTTAACCTGCCTGGGATTGCCAGCTAAGTTAGACAGCGTTCTGGTTAAGACAGTGTGCTCGCTGTTAGAGTCCGGGTGCTGTGGTGTTTTTGGATGTAGATGTTTGAAATGTGTGGATGAAGCAGCTAGTTTTTTCGTGTGCAGTGGCCAGTTTTGTTTAAGATATATGTTAACTGTTATTTGTGAACTCCTGTATTGTTGAATGACAGTATTGAATATGTGTGAATGAAAAAATAGTTGTATGTTGACCATTACTGTGTGTTGGGGCGATAAGTAATTAGGTCTGTAAATTCCGTTTATCCCTCTTAGCAAGATCAGGTCTTAGCGAGCCTGACAGATGTATTAACTCTTTTGTTTCATTTTAGAGAGTTTGATTTGACAGGCTTGAAAGATCTGCGTAGGCAAGACAAAATCATTTCGTGGTCTTATGTTGTCTTGTATTGTTGAAATGTATTGAAAGGACGTTGTTTCAGTTCGGTTCCCCGTAATGTATTTGTAGACACTGGCAGTACATGTAACATATGTCATAGGCATAATTAGCACTAAGCGGTTGGTATTGCTAGTGAAAAAAGACAACCTCGTCACCACAAGTTTGGCAAGTGCTACATGGCAGAAGCAGCAAACTATTCCTGGAAAAGCTGTGACATCCTAAACTGAAAACGGGTCTATTGAATGGAGATTATAACTGGGAGTGTACAGATGATTTTCTAGAATGAAAAACAAAAACATCCTTAAATCATCAGCAGGACTATCATGAGACATTAGATAGTACTCCACTTCCATTTATCAAAATCAATGATTCAAAGTCACTTGTGTCATATAAAAGTAGAATGGAAGAAGACATCTACAAGACTAAAAAATGTACCAGTCTAGCCAGCAACTTGACAACATCTAGCTTCCAAACGAAAGTCCCTGCCACAGAAGTCGAAGCAAGGTGGTTGTTAAGCACATTTGCCTGTGACCTCATGAATACACATACACAAGAGACAGACAGACAGACAGACAGACAGACAGAGACAGAGACTTAGAGAGAGAGAGAGCAGAGACAGAGAGAGAAACAGACAGAGACAGAGAGACAGAGAGAGAGACAGAGACTCAAAAAAAGGACACGAACGGAAATCGAGAAAAGCATCAAAAAGTGACTGACTATCTTGTTGGGTGGTGTTGGTAACCCAGGGTGATGGGGTAAATCCCAGACTGTTGGAGGCCAGCACCCGGAACTGGTATGACGTGAAGGGAATTAGGCCTGTCTTTCTGTAGCTCAGAGTGGTCGTGGGACCAAATGCACTGAACACACAAACAAAGTTTTCAAATTTCTGAAGAAAATTATTATCGAAAGTTTGACAACCTAGGTGTTTGTTGTGCTCTGCGAAATTCCAAACATGTATTTCGTGTACAGTGCATACGAGTATAACGGTTACAATCATAACATTTGTATCATTTATTTTCAGTCGAGGATGGTTCACATCCAATCTGGATAATGCCATACTCACAGCGTCTTAAGACGACACAGGGTTCAATACGGTATTCTGCTTCTTTTTGCAACTGCTGTATGCATGCTTGGACAAAATCATGCCAATTGTATGACTGAACAAAATCATGCCAATTTTAAACTTGTATCAAAGGATTAAAATGCATTTTGTACACACATACACCCCCCCCCCCCCCCAACACACACAGATGTTATACATAATAGACGTTATGGAACATGTTATCTTCATTGATTTATGTTAGTGACATAAACCTCAAACAAAACAGAATAAACACAATGACCTACTCGACAATGATATCCTCCTCCCTTTGTCGAAATTGCACCAGATAGGCTACCTCTTCGAATGCGTTGACACGACCCACGGGTTCCCATGACACAAAAATACTCTGAGGAGTGTCGGATTCCACGCCGGGCGGTTTCATGCCGTCTGGAGCTGAATATATGAGAAAAAAAACTAATTCATAGTCTGTCTACCTGAATGATAATAACTGACTGTTACTCTGCACATTTAATAAAAACCTTTGATATTAAAGTTAGTGAATCGCTGTACTAGTGTACAGCAAAACATCATGCAGTCTTCTAGCATCAAACAAAGAGAGAGACAATAATAGGCTGAAATGGACCGATTGGCAAGAAGCACTCTTCTAACTCCTCTCCATAGCATTATTACCTTGCTGTGTTTGGGGAATTTGTGTATTTACGTGACCCAGATATGTACGTGAAGACCAAAATTAAATCTTGAAACGTGTGTACCATGAACGCTCGTACAAAACACGCAGTCTTATACAGATGACAATGGACACGGGGCAGTACAGCCTACACAACTCGCTTGCCATGCAGAGAGAGCAGATGGGCATGGCCGCAGTGAGACAATAACCAGAAAAATGATCATAATCTCTTGAAAAAAAAAGGATAAAAAATCCTACACTGTTGTTGAAGTATATCAAAATTCATCACTATTATGTACAGTTGAATATACAATCACCTGTAGTAGAAGACTGTTCAAATTCCCTGGCCATTTCACGACAGTCTGTAATCGTTAAATGCATTCCAACCGGAGAAATTAGAATGTTTTTCATGATTCTTGAAAGATATGCCATTTTCCGCACAGCTAACATGTAAATAATAAACACAGCAACGAAGAAGATTGGATAAAACACTTAAGGGCTTGTACAGCGAAGGTATTTGCATTTCACCGGGCAGTGCAAGTTGCGTGCTATGCATAATGCCTGGCTATCAAAGTTTGCCTGAAGTGAATCCTTTATACATTTATTTCCACATGCCAGCAGAAGAGGGACAGGACAGCATCAGCATGACAATCTTTCGAGAGGCAAGTCAGTGAGACATGGCATCTTCAAGAAATGGTTATCTGGTCATGAAACCAGTTTTGAACCTTTGAGGAAAAATAATTACCAAAGCGCAGGAACCGAAAAATAGGGGTTGTTATTTTTGTTTAAAGCCCGCCGCCTGCGTAGAGCCATATCGGGCTATATCAGTTTCAAAGCAGACTGACAATGGAAATGGAGCAGTACAGCCTACACAACGTGCCTGCCATATACAGATAGCAGATGGCCATGGCCGCAGTAAAACAAAAGTTAAAGAAAATTAAGTACACATCAGTGCATTTGCGCATATAATCTAAGGATATGCTCCTGGCGTTGAACTACATCCAATTTATCAACAGAAGATATAAAAACATACTTATATACAAATTCAAACATAAATAAGGACACTAAAACATGTATAAAACGGACCTAAATATCATTTAAAATTGCTTCCGCATATCTCATTTCCCTAGAGCCAAAATTGCACGAAAGACATGTACCCAATTATTAATCCTAAGATAAAGTACCATGTACCCACGTATCAATCCTAAGATAAAGTACATAAGACTTTATCGAACACATACAGGTGAATGGACCAGCAAGGCAAAAAATGATAGGAAGAAATCACAGATCGCAAAGGAACAAAGGCAGAGAGACAGGGAGAGTGACAGAAAAGAGGAAATTTCAAGCGCACGATGTCCAGAAGGTGGGGATACTATTTAAACTAAAATAGCCCCGGCATCTCCTCGGGGTGTTCTCGAAATTGCAATATGCAAGTCATGAATAGGACTGGCTTTAAAGTATTTTAGTTGACATTACGATGTGCTATATAGACTATGAAAGACATAGAAGAATATCACAGTAAAGTACCAAGCTGATGGTGTCTTTCAGAATCAACAAACACTACCGATTTACTTTAAAATCTAAAAGTACGAGCAGCCATAAGCACGTGTAGAATGAATACAAAGATCTTCATCATAATACGGCTGTGTACAAGTTCACAATCGGTATCATTCCAAGAAAAATATTTTAAAATTTGCCTATCGTCCCTCCTCCTAATAAGCTCAGGGCTTCCTCATGATTTCAAAAGTTTGATCCTCTGATTCAAGGTCAGTTTTCAATTAAGCAAAAAATCATTTTCAGCCCATGAATTTTACATTTTGCAATGATGTGTCCAGAAAATATCCCCAAAATGGACTATAAATATGTGTCTGAATTAAAAACAGTGTGTCGCTGCTTACGGAAATTCTACAAAAATGTGAAGCCCTAGAAAACAAAAAAAAACAAAAACAAAAAAGAAAGAAAGAAAAAAAGGTTAAGTGCTCAGTCCATCTGACAAGACAGAAGATTCAGAGATGAATTTGTATGGCAAAATGCTGTTGAATCTATGTATTGCTTTTGATCTGCTTATTTTGAATGGAATATGTAATGACAACCTTCATGGTCATAACACATTCATTTTAGACACATGCAACAGTGTGAACGATTATTTTTAGCTTCTGAAATTTCATTTACTACGATACAAAAATGCTGTTGATTAAAAGTTTCTGAAATGATAGTCCCAACATCAGCCTCTAGAGTTTTGCTTTGATACCAAGAATTATTTAAGATCTGCAACAGAAAACGTCAATGACAATAAGAAAATGTTGAAAAATATGTATTGAATTCTGATTATGCTCAAAGGTACTGTGACAGTATTCGTTCTATAGAAACAAAGCAAACACTTCAGCATGCCATTAATTTAAAAAATGTTGAAGTGAAGCGCTGGAAATATTCAATTGTTGTGTAAGACAACAAACTGAATGTACGAAAAAGAAAATTTGTATACGTCAGAAGAAGTCTGAAAGTAAGGTATGGTGATGAATGTAAAGCTCTTACGCGGACTGTCAGAAGACAGTTGAGGATGTTTAAAAATCGTTAAAATCTGAAGATAGAACAGAAATCGTGTAATGCTAGAAAGGAATACATGTACATAGATTTATTACAAAGAAAGAGAAAGGAACACAATAATGAAATCTTGAACAACCTAACCATGTCTGTGGACAACCAGGAACACATTCTGGCGCTACATGCGTAAAATCTCCAATAAAAAGATATTCCAATGTAACATGATTTCAGTTCAAAACTGGGTTCACATTTCGGAGGTGTCCTTGATAAAGAGAATTCTCCTGTGGCAGCGTCATTATTAACAACGATATCTCTGATCATATTCTTAATGGCCTTTATTGTGATGATGGTGATAACTGTGGTGGTGATGATAATGGGGGTGGCGTTGATGATGGTGATGGTAACGATAGGGATGACAGATGTTGATGGTAATGATGATGGTAGTGATGATGTTCTAAAATGCTCTATTTCAAAAGTCGTCTTATTACCATTAAGAAAATTGAAATGTGGAAAAGCAGCAGAACCAGACTGTATAAGTGGGGAACTCTTGAAAAATGGAGGAGAGGAGGCGGTGAATTTCCCAGCTGAATATTTCAATGTTTTAATCATACTGATCAATATCCTGATAACTGTCGGAATCCATTATTCTTCCTTTATCTAAAAAGGGAAACGCTAGTGATCCTAATAACTACAGAGGTATTTCTTTGAGCAACATCAGCAGCAAACTGAACAGTTATCAGTACAAGATTACAGGAAGGGCTTGACTAAAAACGTATCATAGGCGAATTCCAGGTTGGTTTTAAAAATAATTAATCAACAGCTGATCACCTGTTCATAGTTATTCAGAGGCAATTTACCTATAACAGAAAACTGTAGGAAGCTTTCATTAGCTTCTGAAAGGCGTTTGATTTATTCCAAGAAAACTTCTATGGCTTATATTGTTAAATAACAAAGAGACTGAAGTCATAGTTATCAGTAAAAAACAAACACACACACACACACACACACACACACACACACAACACACACACACACACACACACACACAACACACACACACACACACACACACACACACACGAAATTCCCTCACGCAAAATAACAGCAAATGGCACAATTTTGAGACAATTTAATAAGTTTAAATGTCTGGGAACAGTCATCTGACCAGACCACAAATGCACATCAGAAATAACCAGCAGAATCAGCTAAGACAAAACAGCATTCAAGAAAATGAAGAGCTTTCTAACCAACAAATGCCCATCAGTTAACACCAGGAAGAGAGTTCTTGAGTGTTATATAGAACCGATACTTTTATACGGTTGTAAGGCGTGGCAGTCAACATACAAAATCAGAACAAAATTGAGGCAACCGAAATGTGGTTTCTAAGAAGAATGTTGAGAGTTCCATGGACAGCCAAGAAAACAAACGAGACAGTCTTGAAGGAGGCAGACAAGAAAATCATTAATAAAGAAGATGAGGAAAAGGCAATAAACATTTATAGGACATTTTATAAGGAGAGACATATTAGAGCACCTGGTCACAACAGGAAAGCTGGAGGCAAAAAGAATACCAGGCAGATCAAGGGACAATATATTGGACGGATTTGCAGGGTGGCTGAGGACAGAGAGGGTGGGGGATGTACTTGCTGCGACAAGGGATAGATTCGTATGGAGGGCCATGATCGCCAACGCCATGCGGCACGGCACATGATGATGATGATGACACAAATGAATTAAAGAGTATGTATGCTTCTGTGAAAACAAAAGTGCGATGTGGTACACAATTTACTAGCTGCATTACTTGCACAAATGGAGTGAAACAAGGTGATGTGTGTAGTCCCATTCTTTTTTGTTTGTTTACAACTTAACTGCTCTCGAAATAATAATGGTGGGCACACCGCAAATCTGGGTAATGAATTGATTGAACTGTTTTATTCTACTGTTTGTTGATGACATAGTTTTATTATCAGAAACTTTAGTTGGTTTACAGACACAACTAAACAGTCTCTACAGAGCAGCGAGTCAGTTACAGCTTAAAGTAAACGTGGACAGGAGTTATGTAATATCTTCAGGAAGGGTGTTTTGTTGTTGTTGTTTTGTTGTTTTATTTTTTGTTTGTTTTTTTTTGTTTTTTGTTTTTTTGTTTTTTGAATACTGAAAAATGATTGTACAACAGTACAGAGATGGCTGTTGTGAACTCAAATCGGTATTTACGAATATTGTTCTCAACAATGTTAAGTTTAAATCTTGCATGTCAAGATCAAGCAAATAGAGCAAAACGAGCTTCCTTCAGTATTCTAAGTAAACCGAATAAACTAAAAAGTAATTCATTAAAATGATTTTTGAAACTGTTTGATACGCAAATCCAACCGATTTTATTTTATGGTTCAGAAACTGGGGCCGGGAGTAATTAGCTTTGGTGACAGTTTATGCTGAAAAAATATTTAGGGGTTAACAGCAGAACACCAAATGACTTCATGTATGGTGAGTTGGCAAGATTTCCCTTCACTGTGAACTTAATCGTTTGTTGTAGTCGATACTGGCTAAAACTAACAAAAACGAGTAAACAGAGATTGCCTTATCAGGCGTATAAAATACTTGTAAATTTAGTCAGCAGAGGAAAAATAAATTGGGTCTCAAAAGTGACACAATAAATACTTAGGAATTTTCATACGTCTGGGCAAATCAGGGTGTTGGATGTATAGTCTTTCACAAAAACTTTCAAACAGATATTAGTTGATTGCAGATGGCAAAATTGGGATTATCCTATCAACACTAGTGATATTTTTTGCACAGAAAGTTTAAATAATCTCATGCGGTTGAAACGTACCTGTTACTGGATTTGAACAGATTTATCAGATATGTGTTCACAAGGTCAAGATTTGGTATATCTGATTAAGATATAAAAGACGTCATAAAGAGGCAACGAAATATCAATCATGTAAAAGCATTACTGAAAATGAAAACAACTCTTGTCCAGCCCTTGAAGATCTGAGACGCCAGTTAATTCAGCCAAAGTACTACCATAATCCAAATTTTTCTGATTGATAACGGTCATGGCTTCAAAAAATGAGCGTACAATTAGAAATCTGGCAACATACGTCTATAAAGCTCTTATGAGAAGAATTTGTCTTATCTTAGAGTGAAATTCTATTGATGTGAGAAGAGTTATCCAAGAACGATTATGTTTTATATTTTGTGTTTTCACAATGTTTATTATGTGTTCACACCTTCTTCAAATGGGGCCTTGGCCTTACTGAATAAATTTCAGATTCTGATTCTGAAGTACCATTATACTGACATCCTATGCTTTTGTATTCAGCAGCAGTGCGCAAAATCAAGAGAAAAAACATACAATAAAACCAGTTTGACACCTATGTACATTTTCGTTTTATTGTTAGTACTCTACTTTAAACATTTCATTTAAGTATGACACATTGGTCTACACAACCAAACACAAAATAAAATGCTTTAAATCAGTATTTCGTTTAAAAAGGTAAATAGCAAAAAGCTAAAACAATTTGACTCACATCCGGCAGGCATGGTAAGGAGAACCACATTGGACAGAACAAAGCCCTTGGTGTTGGACGCATTGACCTGAACATTGTAATCAGCTAGTGGAATCAAAGGACCGATGTCCACCGTAATGTAAGATGACGTATTCCGCAGTAAGCTACGTCGTTCACTGACGGTTGTGAAGTTCCACTTTTCTAGAACAGCAACAACAACAAAAATAGTTAAGATGATAAACTATCCACAAAACATTAAAAAGCTATAAACAAAAAACAAACAGAAAAACCAAGTATACATTAAACTGCTTGATGCTATTGCAAATGAAGACGGAATTCTGGCATAGTGTTTAAATTCAAACATAGAACATGACTTTTGCAATCGAGTTATTCTTCCGAAATTGAGATAAGTAGACTATACCATAAATAACCCGAGTACCTTATTTCCCATTTTAAGCTGATGCATAATTTTCCGAACCTGTGTTGCATGTATCGAAATTGTATCCAAAACTACCCCCCTCCAAGAAGAAAATAGTTACAAACTCTCAAGTTCGCATACACTCAAAAGGATTATAGGCTACGGTTATCGAATTTATTTCTAACTTTTAAAACGACCAAAATATGATGACGGCACCAATCTGTAACTGAGACCTTGAAATCTGTCCTACGATTCAGAATATTTGTACAACTGATTTCTGGTATCGTATCATAATCAGTTAGTTTGTAATCGGGATGTGGTCATGCGAGGAGGATGAAATGCGGCCGTAGACAGTATCTTCCATTTCAACGTCGGGGGTGCGGCAGCTAGCAGATTATGCCAGTTACATTCTTATCTGCCACACAGCTCTTCTCCTATTCTGACACCATCTTTCCAGTGCACACTAACGGGTAGTTTGGGACAATGTGTTATTGAGGGTCAGTCGGTCAGTCATTCAATTAGTCTACAGCATCACTCCTTGGAATATTGGCTGCCCGCACTGCTCTCCGGGTCTCTGTCTTCCCACATCTGTTTTTCCTCAACCAGGTTATTGAGGGTGACGTGGCCAAACTATGTAAGCTTTCGTTATCATGGGGAGACCTGCAAATTCACCCAAGTGATGATCTTGGTTATCATGTACTCGTTGCTCTTGAGTTTAGGATATAAAGAAAAGTTATTTTGTTTTTCTTTTTTTTTTCTCTTGATCTCAAAGATATGAATTCTCTTCTCTGAATTGGCAATTATTGTCCAATTTTCACACAGATACTTGACAATGACTGTTAGTGATTTGCAGGATCTATATCTAGTGATGAAGTCATGGTGCTGCTTATCCATGTTTGTATTTGTGTTTATTTTTGTCACAATAGATTTATCATGTGAAATTCAAGCTGCTGGAGAAAACGCGTCGCCGCAGTACAAAGCAACCCTGGTCTTTCTTGTGAATGCGTGTTTTTCTGTTTAACTACGCCTAAGTCAGTTTTTGTACAGAATTTTGCCAGGAACAGCTCTTTTGTTACTGAGGGATCTTTAACGTGACGTCTGTTTATTTTTCTATCCGAAAGATAAACACTTAGTCTACTCAAGTGTAGTGAAGAGGTGGAGAAAATCGCTGTCCTATTTGTAATTCGAATCTAGCCTTCTAGTGTCTTGGTCATCTGCTTTAACCACTAGGTCACACAATTCACAGTACACACAATCCACTATGCCACCCACTCCTATTAATCATCGCCACCAAACAATAACTTTTCCAGCACAAGGACATGAGGCTTTTATTTCCATTCCATAGGAGAAAACACGGGCCTTAACTGGACACTTTGCATTACGATGCCACAATTATTTGTTATAGATCTATTAATTTGTTCGTTATTCGTCTTATAGAGAGTTGTATCTATGTCATGAAACAAATATAATTACAAGAATACATACCCGAAACAAAATTATCATTAATTTGTCAAAAAATACTTTTATTTGTTAACAATCTCCTAGGATTTTGTTAATAATGTGACAATGTGTGTGTGTGTGTGTGTGTGTGTGTGCGTGCGCGCGCGTGTGTGTTATGTATGTGTGCATGCGTGCGAGCGTGTGTGTGTGTGTGTGTGTGTGTGTGTGTGTGTGTGTGTGTGTGTGTGCGTGCGTGCGAGACTTGTCTGTGTGAGCATTTGAGGGCATGCAGACAATTATTGAAGTTAATCATGGAAGAAACACAAAACATAAAATCTGCGTGCCGTGTCGATCAGTTTATTCTGAAGACATACTGTTAGCACACAAGTCGGCGGCTTTAGATGGAAGAAAAAGCAACACCTTGTGCAAGAGCATATTTCATAGTGAAGCTGCGCATCCACGCTAAGAATCAAGCTCAAGTCTTTGAACCATGGGGAGTAAATTTTCACATCCGAGTCAAAGTAAGTGATGCGCGCAACTCCGGCCATTAACACTGGCAATATGGAGTATTTTGAACTGTACCTGTCAGCTACCAATGGGCACTCTTCTGACCATTGGTTTTGCGGTCTTAAATGAGAGGCGTTCCTCTGTAGCTGCCGTCTTTAAACAGAGTATTCACATGTATCTGAATTTGTCATTTTCCTCCAATTTCAGCAGGCGATTCGTCTGGACATCTGCACTATTGCTACTTGTGCTGTTAACCAACACTCCCTTGTATTCGAAATATCGTAATGCTGATGCGGGCTGGAAAGGGATTCTGGTTGTAAGAGCTTTGATATGATTTTCGACTGAAATTGAAAGAGACTGGTAATAGCATATATAACCTGGTTGTAACCGGAAGAACTTTCCAAATTAAGCGTTGGTTTTCTTTATAATGGAGCGTTGCGTTAATTCATGAGAACTGATCGCACTTGGACAATTTCATAGGCTCTCCATCCAGATCTTGCAATATTTATCTGAATATTTATCTGAAAAAACTCCTTGAGCCTAGGCCTGTTCAACAACCCGTGCTCTGGCGAAGTCTTGAAATAAGGAGGAGTAGAGGAGTAGGGAAAGGACCTATGAAACACGAAGCTGAAACCATCAGAATGACTGGAATATTCTGGTGAGCAACAAACAGGCCAGTTTTTATTTTGCGGGCTGGGACAGAACTTGTGACATCAGGTCTTGAGTCCATGGCTCTATCAAAAGAACCCATCAGCCTGAAATTTAAAAGAGCAGGTTCTTTATAAAAAAAATAGATAGATAGATACAATGTATATAGATAGATAGATAGATAGATAGATAGATAGATAGATAGATAGATGGATAGTTGGATAGATGGATAGATGGATAGATGGATTGATAGAGTGATAGATAGATAGAATGATAATGTGTATATATCCTCGAAAACAAGCTTTTGTTTTTGGAGGTTTCCGCCATCACAGGGTGCCTCTGCTTCTTCAGGCCAAAACGAATGCAAGGACTCTTTGTTCAGTCCTTTGTCCTTTGCCTTAAGCATCAGTTTCTGAAATATCAAATAAGTCTAGCATCGACTTTGAAGTCCGAGTCCTAGATTAAGACTGTTGCTGACATTAACAACTTCTGACAACTCTTACTGCCCCTACACAAGTACACAGGTCGGTCTGAATCACGTGCGGAAAGGTATTAATAATAGGTATTTTATTATGTCTTTAGTGGTTCTAGCATGCACTGGAGCTAAAAAGAAGTCTATGGCACCACCTTTGCCAAACCATACTGGCTTAGCCGCTTTTAGTTCTCATTAATGTAGTAATGTAGCGCTACTGCAGCATATATTATGCGATGGTATTAGATTATGACCATGGAGGCCAACGTTTACATAGTTAACGTGATCATTTCATTATTTCACAGAATGATTTGTGCAAGAACACGTTCCACATACCAGGATCAGTGTAAAACTTTCCTTCAAAAAAGATATCAAAATACAGCATTCCATTGGCTTTTATGGGTCGAGTCCAGTACGCTGCCACAGTGCGAGCATCTTTAATTGTTGCATTCAGTACCACAATACCCTCCGGTGCAGCTTCCTGCGTGCGAGCTCTAACCTGAAAAAGTGTAATGAATAATGTAAATACAAAACTATTATATAGTTAAATATCCGCACATAGCTTGATTTTAACGTGTGCCTTATAATTTGGCTTTTGAGTGCACTCACAAACAAAAGAACAACAGACAATTTGAATGCAAATATGTTATCAAACCACACACATGATTAAGAAATGCAAATATTGTTTACTGTGCCCCAGTCTGCTCCTGTCACTTGTGCTTTTATGAAACGTTTAGACAAGTTGATTTAAGATGCTGTGCCAGTGTGATTATGAGGTGAACTATACGGTATTGTTTTCTTCTACTATGAAGAGCGTACGTGTACGGGAGAAAAGCGAGAGATGCCAAAGAAGGAAATGGACAGACTTTTTCAAGGACTGGACAAGTGACAACCTGGCTGGCTGTATGCACAGATCGCAAAATAGGACACGATCGAAGGCCATAGCACGTCAACCTCAGAAAGAACCTGATGATGATGATGATGATGATGATGATGATGATGATACCAAAATTTGAGAAAAAAAATGTGGTACTCGCTTTGCTACTGATGTTTTACAGCATGACCACACAATAAGCAATATTAGAGTTCAAGGTGACGATAATGCATTCTTTCTTAAAGTGTCATTAACTATAAATTCCATTTCTCGAACTTTACCGAAACAGCGTGATCTGTGAAACGTGTATGCGTCTAGGTAGAAACGTCGTCTATGCTGCCGGTAGACAGACCCACGCTTCATCACTTTCAGTTGATCAGTTGATTAGGAAAAGCTTGACAATGAATTCTTGGTTAACGTGCTTCAAGTGTATTATGATTTTAGTTGACTCTATCTAAATTAATCCATCTCTGGAATCTGCTCCCAGATCCCCCTGATGATTTTGTCAATATTCTTCAAAAACTGTGTTTCTCGTAACAATGGAACCATAATTATTAACAGAAAAAATACAAGAGAATGAAATTGGAGGTTGGACATACCAGATACACAACGTACATTGAAACTTTAACACTTTCCCCCTGAGAAAGTTAAAAACACAAAATGTAAATTTAAAAAAATGTAATGAAGAAAAATATTATTGGGAATAACATGACAAAATACGATAGTAGATGGGTTCAAACGGGAGTTTACTGCATCACACACTTTTTGAATGGTAATGGATCATTTTTGACACATCATCAATTCAACAAAAAATACGATATGAATGTAAATTACTTAATCTTTAATGGATGTAAGCAGTCTGTTAGGTTGACCAAATACCTAATGAGAAAAAGGAGGCATCCCAGGAATGTCAAGCTATGTAGAGCATGCCATGATGATTTGGGAAGCAATCCAAAGAGCTAAAACAGAGAGGAAGGAAGGAAGGATTTCGATGTGATGTGACTCGATCTAACGCATGGGTAAGTCCCACACAAGATGATTCCATTGGCCCTGGAGATGTATCATGTCCAAAGAACACCCGAGAAATGCTGAAAAAATACTTTCATGGCTTCTCGATGCGGTTCTCCACAAAAGAATACACTACAGATTGGATCAGTTTGGAAGTAGGAATAGCCATGGGCTGTGCAATTTCTCCAATACTGTTCATGTTAGCAATGGAGGTTATCTTGAAAGCAGAAGTGAGGACTTCAGGCCCAGCTGATCTCGGAAGCAGATACCAAATGCCCTCTCTAAAACGCTTTATGGACGACACAACAGTGCTTTTCACAAAAGAAGAGACAGGCAGGATCCTGAAGCAGTTGGACAAAGTTGTCAACTCATCTAAGATGAATTTCAAACCGAAAATGTCAAGGAGCCTCTCAATGAGGAAGGGTAAAGTAGACGAAACTGCTGACAGTCACAGAAGAACCAGTCAAGCGTCCAGGAAGGTGGTATGGCAACTCCCTGAAAGACACACAAAGGGTTAGAGAAATCAAGCAAAAGGCAGAAATTAGTTTGCAGGTAATAGACCGTTGTGGCCTTCTTGGCAAATACAAAATATGATGCTGACAGTTCATGCCAATTCCAAATCTCCTGTGGCCTCTGTTGATATACGATTATCTGCACTAGCACAGTGAAATCAGTGGAAGCCAAAATAAAAAAAATACACAAGGAAACGGCAATGGTGTCCGACCCAGTCTCACTGACGTTGCACTCCATTGTCGCCAGGCCAAGCTAAAATGCATTGTTGATGAGTACAACACAGGAAATGTGAGGCTTCCGGTATGTTTGAAGACTCGGGAGGTAAGGTTGTGAGATCAGTCCAGCCCAAGCAGAGGACTGGTAGAAAATGGAAGTCAAGGAGGCACTGGTCGCAGCGAAAAAAAGCATCATGATCCGAGAAATGACAGGGCACATGCAGATCAACAGGCGAGGACTGGGATCAGCAAAAATGGAATGGTAGTCAAAGGCCAACGAAATGGCAAAAAGAGATATGATAGGCTTGCTAAGGCCTGATCTTGCTAAGAGGGATAGACAGAATTTACAGACCTAATTACTTATCTCCCCAACACAGTAATGGTCAACAAACAACTAATTTTTCATTCACCCATATTTAATGGCTGTCATCCAACAATACAGAAGTTCACAAATTACACATTAACATATATCTTAATCGCAATTGTTCACTGCACACACACACACACAAAAAAACTAGCTGCTTCACCCACACATTTCAAACATCTACATCCAAACGTCCTACAGCACCAGGACTCTAACAGCGAGTGCACAGAGTTACTCGACTGCACAGTCAACCTGACGCTAGCCTTTGTTATGGGCAGTCTTAACCCAAACGCTGTCTAACCAAGCTTGGCAGTCCCAGTCTGGTTAAACCCCATGAAACAGTTCTCAAAACAAGTCCAACATCACGAATTTCATCAAATAACCACACAACGTACTAACATTGTATAATCCACAGCGCTTCAGTTAAAGGCTCAATCAAATTATGATAAGCTTAATACCACAAAAGAAAACATAAACCCTTGAAATTTTGTTGAACTGTTAACCGAAATGAACTTGAGGTCAGGTATAAGTAACCATCACGTTGCACAAGGCAAGGTAAATGATTTAACTTAGCCCTGACCAAATTCTATTAACATATGCATACACGAAGGTAACACTTCCAATACTCAAAAGTTTTGTTAGACTCTCAATTGAAGTGGATTTTAAATCAGGTATAAGTAACCATCGCGTTGCCCAAATCAAGGCAAATGATTAAACTTAGCCCCGATCAAATTTTATGAATATATGAAGGTAATAATTCCTTTACCCATCACAACGCACACATGGTAGAATCACATGAAATAAAACCATAGAACGTTACCACGACCATGGGCCCAAAATACAAAAACATTAACAGGCCCTTAACAATAGCCACACACTCATACCGGCACTCAATAATAAAGTTACAATATCCACTTTATCTTTAACTTCCTCATCAACTGTCTGTCGGTCTGCCACACGACACACATAACATTATCTCCAAACGGTAAGCTCCTCTACGTTTATCCCCAAATAGTAAACAACACAAATACTTGTTGTGAGCAAACTCAGTTGGTTATCCCTACGTCACGGGATTGGATTCCCAAAGCCAGGCCTAATCAACAACCCGATGCGCAGAGAATCGAAAATAATCACGAATTTATATCCCAACGACGACAAATAAACCCTGACCCAAACCTACGTTACGACGCCACACAAACAAACCATAAACGCGAATAACACACCACCACACAAAGACCAACAACGCAACTCCCTCAAAACGACATAGAGATTGGAACAGCACGGAACAGCAAAAACTGGTACAGAAGCCACATCACCCTTGCCAAGTACACTCAACTGGACTACAGGGTGAACATAGAAAACATAGAAAACATATAATAATCTCGAAAGTGAACCAGAACTATATCTTAAATTCACTTATAACCTGTTACCAATTAACAAGGTTATCTCGAGGAAGAGGCTCAAACGCCCTTCCATAAACACAGAATTTAAAACTCACCTCTCCAAAGAGTCAGAAAATCATACTGGTAACATCAGAAGTTTTTCCGCTCCTCAAACAACATAGAAATTGGAACAGTACGGAACAGCACAAAGTGGTACAGAAGCCACATCACCCTTGCCAAGTACACTCAACTGGACTACAGGGTGAACACAGAAAACATAGAATCTCGAAAGTGAACCAGAACTACATCTTAAATTCACATATAACCTGTTACAAGTAACACGGTTATCTCGAAGAAGAGAGACCAGCACCCTCTCAGTCACTTCGATGCTGCTCTGTCAGTTACCTTAAACAACAATGTTGCACGTATTTATTCTCCGTGACGTCACGGGAACATTGACGTCATCTGGATGACGTATGACGCCGCGTGCTTACAGTCCGCATTTTGTACATACATTATCATCAATCCAGAAAGTGTACTTTGGCGACTGACTAACGTACAGCCACCCATCTCATGACAAAAGTTATTCGAGCGGGATTACGAGTTGCTTCTGGCAACCATTCGTGACTGAAGATGAAGATGATGAAAATGGGGATGAAGATGGGACCGCGCTTCGTCTCATCCTTCCAGCTTGACCCGTTCGACATGGGTAACACTACGAGGTAAACAATTTGAACTGTCAAGTGAAGTCCAGTTGTTAACTTCCTCGGTTACCAGGACCATGACAGGTGAAGTAAAAAGTTTTCCAACCAGTAGACCCGTCGGAATAGCTCAAGGGATCACTGGAACCTCAAGCCTCCCGACCACAACAATGTGGCGGTCCCCTCTGGGAGGCCATAAAACCCAACTTATCTGCACATCTGGCAAGGTTGTGTAATGACAGCGTCCCTGACACTAGCCAGCTCTTTAGAGAAAGAGGCCGCAAAACAAGGGAAAAATCTGGCCAGACTGAACAGTGGCCATGCCCCAGCACCTACAGGCCAAATTACAACCACAGACACATCAGAAACAAGGGCTCATTCAACCGCAGAAGCAGCACTTTTGAAGAAAGAGAAACAAACAACACTTCACCAGAAGAGCCTAGAGAGGCGCAACAATGACCAGGTATAAACATATCATGCGTTCGCACCACATGAGGTGAAAAAATGCAAACAGAAGTCTCTCTCTTTTAAGGTGGCAGACGAAAAAATCAATAGGAAACCATAACATCAGATCCAGAAATCTTGGAAACTGTTCAAGGTCTGTGCCTTGACTTAGGTTGTGCTGACATCGAGTTTGGGAGAGGGAGAGAGAGAGAGAGAGAGAAAGAGAGAGAGAGAGAGGGGGGGGTGAGACAGTTCCGCATAAAGATGGAGGACAGGAATGGAAAACAAGATGATCGAACCATTCTAACAATCCCTCTTTTTTGTTTAAAAAAGAAATGAAATAAACTCTTTACCATGTATACGTTTCTAGAAACGAATAAGTGTGAAAATATATGAGTGTGTATGTGTATGTGTGTATGCATATGCATGTACTTGTGTGCATGCGAGAAAGTGTGCGCGCATATATGTGCGCACGTGTGTACGCTTTCTTCTGTGTCAGTTTGCAAGTTTGTCTTTGCCTGTCTGCGCATGTTACAAAATGGTGGAGGGGAGTACAGAAGCGATAGTATTAGTACAAACTGACCTGATTTGAATCTATTCTGTCAGCACTATAAAGCTGGAACCCCACTTTCCAGCTGCAGTCCAGCTGCGGTCCGACTGCTTTCATGACATCCAGCTATCGCTAGCAAAAATGCATGGTCATAATTATTACCAATAGCAACGACCTCCGGCTGTTGTACGTTGTCTCCACAGCAGATAGAAGGAAACATGGCTCCAAATTGTCTCGCTGTTTAACGGTTCTTGAACTGCGTCGTTTCTTTCTAGCAACTAAGTACTTGTCTTTTGGCCGAGTCCGTCGTCAACAATATTCAGGGTGGTTATGGAAACATGAAAACATCCAGCATGCGCACCATCAAAGATGCAGATAGTGCAACAACGTAGTGGAATGTGGTCGCTCGCCTGACAACCTGAGTTCTCTGTATTCCACTGACAAAATTCTGATTATGTGTGATGCGCAATGAGTCCAAATGAATTCGGAGAATAGCACTACACAAGAACGATTTATGATAACAACAACAACGACGACGACGACGACGACAATGATGATGATGATGATGATGATGATGATGATGATGATGATGATGATGATGATGATGATGATGATGATGATGATGATGATAGCGATGACGACGCTGACGACGATGAAGATATAGTAATGACAATAATGATAAATAATTTAATTAAGTTAACAAGAAACACCTGAGGGTACTAGGTGGGACCAGAGCACTTATGCCTCACCGGCACCACTCTCCGGACAATCATTTCCCAACCACCCGACGCCACGCCACTCGATAGCCATTTCATCAAGCAAAGGAGGGATGGGGCTGTCCATGCGCTGCATGACCCATTCGGACCCAGTCATCATTTACATTGTTTACAAACCGAATGGCAAGGCTGGGAGATGACAAACTCCGGAACATAGCCACACAACGCAAACCAACCAGGTCCAACACAGCTACCAGACCAAGAGAGAATGGAAGAGCTCTCTAATAATAATAATGATGATAAAGCCTTAACACGTCATAAAAGCAAATTCAAAGTGGCTGGAAATAGGAAAGTGAATGGTAGATTCAGAGAAGAACCGTGAGAGGAAAGCATAACTGATTTTTCTACTCTTGGTTGTCGCGGAACAGTATGTCAATCCCCGCAGATTGGAGGTCTGGGCAGGAAAAATCAATTCATATAAATGAGCTTGAATTATTAGCAACACAATACACTTAAAAAAAAACATTTCAAGGTATGATAGAGAATAAGACTGCAAAAATCTTGACATTGCTTGCGTTCTGGCCTGTCTGGAAAACAAGCTTGGATCACACTCAGAAGAATGTAAGAGTGTTGCAAAGAAATTTTCGCAGCGGTGCACTTTAAAAAGTATGCGTCACCGTTCCTTACTTTCCTGGATAAATTCGTTTGGAAGCAGATGAGTAGTCCATAGAGTTCAATGACAATATTGAATGGAAACTGGATTCGAAACTTTTCAAAAACTAATCAATAATTCCATTTTTCCCCATTAAAATTATCACAAATGAAACCTTTTGTTGCACAGAGATCATATCTAGAGGCATGTACTATCACAACTAAGTGGTGTAAATGATCAGTACACGCCTTTCCACCTTTCATTGTTATAAAGCAAGTCCCTAGAAAACTGGCGAGTGAGCAGGCGGAAGATTTTAGAATTATCCCCAAGTACCCTTGAGCAATGTGGTGTCCACCGATGCTGCGGTTGTTTATCCTCATATATGCCACGCAGCCCAGAAAGAAAAGATTCCACGCATATTACAGTAAGAGAAACTTGATCCTGTGCAAAAGAATCTAAAACTGTTAGCCGTAATGTTATCAGGCAAGTAGTTGAAGCGCAACGAACTCTTGTCAGGCTTGACAATATTGTATGTGCCCCTTGGCGAGATGCCATGAAGAAATAGCATCCCATTTGTAGATTAGCGCTGAAAATTGCTCTATGCTGAATGGAATAAAGATCCCTTTTGGATTATAATGACGGCTTTAAGGCTTTCCTCAATTAGTGGAAGGCATAGCGGGACAAACTTTCCAGGCATAGTCACTTGGAAATGCTCGGCGATGTCAGAATTTACACTGTGAAATCACCTTGACTGATCGTTGGGGTAATGATGTCATGGGATGTAATTTATTAGAATTCATTGCTGTCCAGAAAATACAATATGGAAGTAGGTATCCAAGTCGTAAGTACATACCTGAGCACTGAAGGCACAGCCTTGTGCAGTGCAGACTCTCAGTCTGAAGAAGTGGAGGCTATAGGGCTGTAAACCATTCAGTTCATACAAAAACACCAGGCCTTCTTTCACAACCACCTCATTGTGTAACAGTGCATATGAGGTGATGACCCCTGCAACAATACATTCACACGTTATTTCAGACCTCTTATGGCTTCAACGGATTTAGCTAAAGATAGGGGAAATTGGTGAAAGCTTAACGTCATCATAGTATGAAAAGACGTCTTTTATCTGTGATTTTGACTTAATTCGGTTTTGTGAGTTTTTCATGCTTGTCAAAGTTGGATGTGATGCATCTAGTGTGTCAGCTAGTGACTAGTGAGTGCGTGCTTGTCACCTCTCACTTTCACAGCCTACACCGCTGGCTAGCACTGCTGGTTGCAGTTAAGCAAAAAGAAGAGCAGAAGGCGTCTCTTCCTGTCAGTACATAGCCTCTTCATCAGCAAGCCCTACGTTGTGCCTCCTCGTGGCGACAGGCGGTAACTGAGCACCTCACAGACTCAGGCTAAATCTCATGGGACTCAGAAGAGGTCTGGCTCCCAGACGTGTGGCATGCAGGCCCACCGGCGTGTGGATATGCCCTGGTGCCCACGAACCAGATCCCCAAGCTATGGGTAAATAGCTCCACTGCCTTGTGGACATCTCGGGAGAGAGTAAGGCTAAGGGAGTTAACCCTGAAAAAAAAAACGATGGAAGGCAAGGGAAAACCACCATCGTAGTCTTCCCCAGGACAATCATGGACAAAAGAAAGATGAAGAATGAAGTTAACGACGTGAATAGGTGCTCCTGTGGAGCACCTTCGTCCAGTAGGGACTGTCATGCGGCACAGGTGACACCAGACCGTCAGCCAGCCATGCGACCAAAATCAAACCTACAGTCAAACTTAGAAACACCAAAATAGCAACATGGAACATCAGAACACTGTTGCAGAAGGGAAAATTAGACAACATCAAAATGGAGATGGAAAGGCTTAACATCAGTATTTTAGGACTTGGGGAAGTGAGATGGAAGGGGGCAGGCATGATAACATCAGGAGAATACACTGTGATATACTCTGGTGGTAATTCACATAAAAGAGGAGTAGGCATCATAATGGACAAAGACAAATCAAAAGCAGTTAAGGGATACTGGGCTGTGTCCGACAGCGTTTTGCTGGTCAAATTGGGAGGCAAACCATTTGATATCAACATCATACAGGTGTATGCACCAACATCCGCAAGTACTCAAGAAGACATCGACAACTTCTACGAAGTATTAGAGATGGCCAGGGTCCAATGTAAATCACAAGAAGTTACAGTCATAATGGAAGACTTAAATGCTAAAGTGGGACAGGATAGGGTGGAGGATAGGATATATAGTTGGACCTCATGGCCTTGGTACACAAAATGAAAGGGGAGGGAAACTTGTAGAATGGGCACATGAATGAGTTCATAGTAGGAAACACCTGGTTTGAGCAGCCTGATAGAAGAAAATGGACTTGGATGAGTCCAGGAGATAATACCAAAAATCAGATTGACTACATCCTGATCAACAAAAGATTTAGAAATTCTTTACTTTCAGCAAAAACACTACCAGGAGCAGACTGCAACAGTGACCACAATCCTGTAGTGGGAAGGTTTAGGCTGAAATTGAGGAAAAGGAAAGACCAAAAGCAACATCAAACTAAACCTTGGACTCTTAAAGACAGATGAAGTGATACGTCAAAAATTTAATGTACATGTTCAAAACAGATTCAGTGATCTGGAAGACGTTGGTGACAGTGAGGAACAAAGGACCAAGTTGAGAAATTCGATAAATGAAGCTTGTGAAGCAAGCCCTAAGGCAGATAGAAAAGCAAAAAAGAGCTGGATGACTAATGAAATTCTCGGCTTGATGGAGGAAAGTAGGAGGGCAAAGAGAAACGAGGAGATATACAGGAAGATAAACAAAGAAATCAGGTCTAGGTGCAATGAAGCTATGGAAGCTTGGCTGAAAACAAAATGCAAAGAAATAGAAGACCAACACAAAACTGATCCTCAGGGTATGTACAGACGAATTGAAGAAATTGTCCACAGGAAAAATACATGCACATCAACTGGTTGCTTAAAATCGAAAGATGGCACACTTATCATGGAAAAAGACAAAATACTGGACAGATGGGGAGAGTACATTAAAGACCTTTTTGAAGATGACAGAAACGCAGAACACATTATAAAAAAGACCTTTGAAGGACCACCCATAATGAAAGATGAAGTTAGAGCAGCATTGAAAAAGATGAAACCAGGAAAAGCCCCAGCACCAGACAACATTACTACAGAAATGATTGAAGCCCTGGAGGAATTTGGCACAGAAAAAATAAGTCCTCCTAAATGAAATTTACGACACTGGAAAAATCCCCAAAGATATGTCAATCAATTTTCATTGCACTTCCAAAGAAGACAGGGGCTATAGAATGCGAACTCCATCGCACAATCAGTTTGATGAGTCATGTAAAAAAATCCTGTTAAGAATAATCATGATGAGGACAAGGAATAGAATCAAACGAGAAATAGCAGAACAACAGTGTGGATTTGTGGAAGGGAAAGGAACTATTAATGCCATACATCCTAAGAACTATCATAGAGAGGTCAATTGAGATGAATAAGGATCTGTATTTATGCTTTGTCGACTATACCAAGGCTTTCGATCGGGTACGACATGAAGAATTGATCAACCAACTGGAGAGACTCAATGTTGATGGAAAAGATCTACGAATAATCAGGAATATGTACTAGGAACTGTCACAAGTAAAGAATTTAGGTAGGTGACTGGCAGTGTCTTGCAGTTTATGCAGGTTCGTGAAGATCTAGCAGTTGATCATTCTTCTCAGAGACAAAATACTCCAGTCCAGGTTAAACGAAAATAATCCTTTATTGAAAAACGTAGAAAATATAACAGGAACTGGGTAAAACTTCACACATCCGATGCACAACTACTTTGCAGAATTATTCTTCTTCAGCCCTGAAATCTACACACACAGCAACTCCACGAATCTACAGCAACTTCTCTATCTCTAACAGCAGACTTACACTTCCATTCTTCCGATCACTCTCTACCATATTTCATTGGCAAGACAAATGCCTTGTGTTTGCCTAACCCACCTTATGACATCATCATAGGGAACACTGAAGGAGCCAGAGCAGCAGAAGATCCAAACCCTGCATGGCAGCACAACCGTGCAGCAGTGACACGTGCACAAACGAGGACAGAAAAC
Source organism: Monoplex corrugatus (assembly GCA_030674185.1). Classification (NCBI taxonomy): domain Eukaryota; kingdom Metazoa; phylum Mollusca; class Gastropoda; order Littorinimorpha; family Ranellidae; genus Monoplex; species Monoplex corrugatus. The sequence goes on along the minus strand of CM060308.1, from coordinate 20,474,340 downwards.
GGAAGGGTGACCATCCCACTGAAGACCGACGACTCTAGTGGAATTCCAGAGATAAACAGGGAAAAGCTGGCCCAGTTATAAGAAGCAGACCCCTCTCTGCAAAAGTACAGAAGCAAAACAGACACCATAACCAGGGTCAGAAAGTTCCTGATTGTGCAGATCTAAACTGCGCGATCAAAATCGTTCAAACACTTGCCACAGTATGGAGTCTCTGGATAGATCAAACGATACGTAGATCCTTTGGCTTGGCCCCCAATTGTCACATGTAAACATGCAAGTGACTGGCAGTGTCTTGCAGTTTATGCAGGTTCGTGAAGATCTAGCAGTCGATCGTTCTTCTCAGAGACAAGATACACCAGTCCAGGTTAAACGAAAATGATCCTTTATTTGAAGAACGAATGAAACACAACAGGAACTGGGTAAAAACTTCACACATCCAAGAAAGAATGTAGGTAGGTGACTGGCAGTGTCTTGCAGTTTATGCAGGTTCGTGAAGATCTAGCAGTTGATCATTCTTCTCAGAGACAAAATACTCCAGTCCAGGTTAAACGAAAATAATCCTTTATTGAAGAACGTAGAAAATATAACAGGAACTGGGTAAAACTTCACACATCCGATGCACCACTCCTAGTTTGCAGAATTATTCTTCATCAGCCCTCAAATCTACACACAGCAACTCCACGAATTTACAGCAACTTCTCTATCTCTGACAGCAGACTTACACTTCAACTCTTCCAATCACTCTCGCTCTCTACCCACAGTCACGCTTTATTTATAATATCATGGAAAGTTCCCGAATATTCTCGGCTTTTCCCTAGATTTTCAGCCAATCATAGTCACATTCTCGAACCTTCCCTTCTAGAATATTCTGTAGTTCTAGCCAATCACTGTACAGATTAAATTTGTTTACAATTTCCGGAACCTTCTCGAAAGATCTAAGGTATTCTACGTTTTTCTCGTCATTTCTAGATTGTTCCGAAGCATTCTACACATTTCCATACAACGAAATCAAACTTAAACATATATTTTCAGTGTTAGCATAAACCAAAACAAATATTCTAGATTCATTATTGAGCGAATCACAAACTAATCTTCAAGAGCGAACAGCAGAGAGAGCTGAATCTACAGACACATTTTGATGTCACTTTCTTTTATCGGCATTCGCACTTTCACACTGAGTTTCTCCTTTTTGAAATGTAACAGGAACAAACAGCTGCAATGAGAATAGAAAACAATACATGCTCTTTCCAAAACATCAAAAGAGGAGTCAGACAGGGTTGTGTTTTGTCACAAGATCTGTTTTCGCTATCATAAGAAACCTTGAAGAAGACCCTGGATTAAAGGTTGGAGGGAAAATGATAAACAACATTCGATATGCAGATGACACCGTGCTAATTGCAGAAAATGAAAGGGACCTACAAAACCTTGTGAATATACTAGAAATAGAAAGCAAAGGTAAGGGGTTGGAACTAAACAGCAGGAAGACTGAAGTCATGGTGATCAGTAAAAAACATGAAATCCCCTCATGCAAAATAACAGCAAATGGCACAACCTTGACACAGGTTAATAAGTTCAAATACCTGGGAACGGTCATTTCATCAGACAGCAGAAGCACATCCGAAATAGCCAGCGGAATCGGCCAAGCCAAAACAGCATTCAAGAAGATGACAAGCATTCTTACCAACAAATGCCTATCAATTAACATCAGGAAGAGAGTTCTTGAATGTTATATAGAACCAATACTGTTGTACGGATGTGAGGCGTGGACAGTCAGCAAGCAAAGCCAGAGCAAGATTGAGGCAGCCAAGATGTGGTTTCTCAGAAGAATGCTGAGAGTTCCATGGACAGCAAAGAAAACAAACGAGACAGTCTTGATGGAGGCAGACACAAGTAGATCACTCATAAGGAAAATTAGGAAAAGACATGCAACATTTATAGGCCATTTTATGAGAAAGGGGGATTTGGAGCACCTGGTCACAATGGGAAAGAGGGAAAGAGAGCACAAGGTAGACCCAGGGAGAAAATGCTAGAGGACTTGCGGAGTGGCTGAAGACGAGGAGGGTGGAAGAGATGTTTGGGGCTACAAGAGATAGAGACAGATGGAGGTCCATGATCGCCAACGCCATGCGGCAGGGCACCTGATGATGATGATGATGAGTTTTTCATCAAGTACTTTTCATTTAAGTAATGTGTAGTATTTGTCTACTTGAACACATACAGCAACATTTTCTGTGTAAACGTTTGGCTCGTCTGGCATTTACTTGCAAGGTTGACAGTAATTATTCTAACTTGTTTCAAGTTTTGAGGTAAACAAACAATTAAATAAACAACCAATCAAGTACGCAATCCTTAGCAAAAACAAATATTGTCCCTTTTCTAAGTGGTAAATTTACTTATGCTCAAACAGTGACACATGAACACATTCCAAAGAGATACTCATTGAGCAATTGTGCTATTTCACAATAAAATAAAATATTGATACAAGTCAACATGTGGTGAAAATATGGCTAGCAGAGCTCTGTGCGCCAGGAAGCGACAACTGGCAGTTTGATAGTACAACCACGTTTACAAATTCTTAGAGGTGTAGAAAGATGTGCTCGTACCCATTAATCATAAGGAAAAAAATGAACGTTTCTCACACAAATTCCTACAGGACACAGACAACACAGCAAATATTACCATTGGGGAACTGTGGGGATGTCCATGTGATTAGCAGCTGGAAAGGAGAGGTGGCGTTGACTAATGGAGGAGCAACACCTTCTGGAGAACTCTCTGCTGTAGTGGCCTCACTGCTGTTGCTAACTGTGCACCCACCCTCAGTACACGCCTGCACCACACAAAGCATTTCTTTGCAATATCAGGTACTAACCTGTAACCGTATTGTTATGTTTTTATCTAATCATATAAAGAATGGCAGTGTGCATTTTGGCACATCAATGCTTTATTTGATTTTGCTTACAGTGGCTCATTTTGAATACAAGGTATTAACATAAAAACAGCGTACACACTGATTATTCTGTACATAAGCAAACCTAGTCTGCAGGATAACTGCTGTCCTTCATTATGTTACGCATACTCTGCAGTATAACTGCTTTCCTTCTTTATGTTACACATACTTTGCAGGATAACTGCTTTCCTTCATTATGTTACACATACTCTGCAGGATAACTAACTGCTTTCCTTCATTATGTTACACATACTCTGCAGGATAACTAACTGCTTTCCTTCTTTATGTTACACATATTCTGCAGGATAACTGCTTTCCTTCATTATGTTACACATACACTGCAGGATAACTAACTGCTTTCCTTCATTATGTTACACACACTCTGCAGGATAACTAACTGCTTTCCTTCATTATGTTACATATACTCTGCAGGATAACTAACTGCTTTCCTTCATTATGTTACACATACTCTGCAGGATAACTAACTGCTTTCCTTCATTTTGTTACACATACACTGCAGGATAACTAACTGCTTTCATTCGTTGTGTTACACATACACTGCAGGATAACTAACTGCTTTCATTCGTTGTGTTACACATACTCTGCAGGATAACTAACTGCTTTCCTTCATTACGTTACACACACTCTGCAGGATAACTAACTGCTTTCCTTCATTACGTTACACATACTCTGCAGGATAACTAACTGCTTTCATTCATTTTGTTACATATACTCTGCAGGATAACTAACTGCTTTCCTTCATTATGTTACACATACTCTGCAGGATAACTAACTGCTTTCCTTCGTTATGTTACACATACTCTGCGGGATAACTAACTGCTTTCCTTCATTATGTTACACATACTCTGCAGGATAACTAACTGCTTTCCTTCATTATGTTACACACACTCTGCAGGATAACTAACTGCTTTCCTTCGTTATGTTACACATACTCTGCGGGATAACTAACTGCTTTCATTCATTATGTTACACATACTCTGCAGGATAACTAACTGCTTTCCTTCATTTTGTTACACATACACTGCAGGATAACTAACTGCTTTCATTCGTTGTGTTACACATACACTGCAGGATAACTAACTGCTTTCATTCGTTGTGTTACACATACTCTGCAGGATAACTAACTGCTTTCCTTCATTACGTTACACACACTCTGCAGGATAACTAACTGCTTTCCTTCATTACGTTACACATACTCTGCAGGATAACTAACTGCTTTCATTCATTTTGTTACATATACTCTGCAGGATAACTAACTGCTTTCCTTCATTATGTTACACATACACTGCAGGATAACTAACTGCTTTCATTCGTTGTGTTACACATACTCTGCAGGATAACTAACTGCTTTCCTTCATTACGTTACACACACTCTGCAGGATAACTAACTGCTTTCTTCATTATGTTACACACATTCTGCAGGATAACTAACTACTTTCCTTCATTATGTTACACATACTCTGCAGGATAACTAACTGCTTTCCTTCATTATGTTACACACACTCTGCAGGATAAATAACTGCTTTCCTTCATTATGTTACACACTTCTGTTATGATGTCAAGCCAGAAAATCAGTTTTCTTTTCCAGCATTTGTTGGGTATGTTTCATGTGATATATCCAAAATTGTGCATTTGTATTCAAATTCTTTCATCGAGAACTTGACTTTTTTCATTTTATCGCAAAACAGATATGAATGTTGCTTGTTATTTCAATAGTATTGTGGTGGACCAGTTCAAATATCACTAACATCGTGTCCATTAAACTTCGAAAGTCATAACGTGCATTGAGTTAGATCCGTGACCAAATCTTAGGTAGAATTGAACACGTTTTACATCGGAAACTCCTGCAATGCCTTCAGTTGCAATACACCGATTTATCTGCTGATTTGCGACTAAGCATATCCCCCCCAAAAGACAAAGAGATAACTGCAACTTAATTTCTGCGGCTGATCCTTGGTTAGCTTCAAATTCTAATAGAGGTACAGCTGTATAGTAAATAAACTGCAAACGTCTTCTCATATGTACAACTACATTCATGTCCATATACGCAACTCATCTTCACGCATTTTTGACCCAAACTCAACTCATCTTTTTAATCATATTGATAGACCATTCAAGATTCATTTACAGTTGTCTTCACCCTATCATTACAACCCACATTTTCTTTGCTAAACAATGTCTGACACATCGACATTTTTATTGTCATTTTTTTATCAACTGCGTGACCGTTTTTGTATATTATTCGCCTATCAGTCTTCTTCATTCTTCTTCCGATCCGCATACATATCTCAAGTAGCTACAGCTACAGTTTAATAGTTTCTCAACGCAAAATAACATAGCAATTGCGTTACCATAAGCATAGGAAGACTCCAGTGCTTTCCACTTGCAAAGAAGGGAACACTTTAATATTAAAAATCTATCCAATCACTTTACTGTCAGCAAAAACACTACCAGGCGCAGACTGCAACAGTGACCACAATCCTATAGTGGGAAGATTTAGGCTGAAATTACGGGAAAAGGAAACAGATCAAAAGCAACATCAAACTAGATCTTGGACTCCTAAAGACAGATGAAGTGATCGTCAAAAATTTAATGTACATGTTCAAAACAAATTCAGTGCTCTGGAAGATGTTGGTGACAGTGAAGAACAATGGACAAAGTTGAGAAATTCGATAAATGAAGCGTGTGAAGAAATCCTGTAGTAAATAGAAAAGCAAAAAAGAACTGGATGACAACAGAAATTTTAGGCTTGATGGAGGAACGGAGGAAGGCAAAGAGAAATGAGGAGATATACAGGAAGATAAAGAAATCAGGAATAGTGCAATGAAGCTAAGGAAGCTTGGCTGAAAACAAAATGCAAAGAAATAGAAGACCAACAATAAACGGATCCTCAGGCGAACTGAAGAAATTGTCCACAGGAAAAATACATGCACATCAACTGGTTGCTTAAAATCGAAAGATGGTACGATTCTCCTGGAAAAAGACAAAACATTAGACAGATGGGGAGAGTACATTAAAGACCTTTTTGAAGATGACAGAAACGAAGAACACATTATAAGAAAGAACTTTGAAAGGACCACCCATAATGAAAGATGAAGTTAGAGCAGCATTGAAAAGGATGAAACCAGGAAAAGCCCCAGGACCAGACGACATTACCACAGAGATGATTGAAGCCCTGGAGGAATTCGGTATAGAAAAAATAACAGTCCTCCTAAATAAATTTACGACACTGGAAAAATCCCCAAAGATATGTCAAAATCAATTTTCATTGCACTTCCAAAGAAGACAGGGGCTACAGAATGCCAACTCCATCGCACAATCAGTTTGATGAGTCATGTAACAAAGATCCTATTAAGAATAACCATGATGAGGACAAGGAATAGAATCAAAAGAGAAATAGCAGATGAACAGTGTGGATTTGTGGAAGGGAAAGGAACTATTAATGCCATATACATCCTAAGAACTATCACAGAGAGGTCAATCGAGGTGAACAAGGATATATATTTATGCTTTGTTGACTATACCAAGGCTTTCGATCGGGTACGACATGAAAATTGATCAACCAACTAGAAATACTCAATATTGATGGAAAAGATCTACGAATAATCAGAAATATGTATTGGGAACAAACAGCTGCAATGAGAATAAAAAAAACGATATAAGCTCTTTCCAAAATATCAAAAGAGGAGTCAGACAGGGTTGTGTTTTGTCACCAGATCTGTTTTCACTTTACAGCGAAAACATCATGAGAAACCTAGAGGAAGACCCTGGATTAAAGGTTGGAGGAAAAATGATAAACAACATTCGATACGCAGATGACACCGGCTAATTGCAGAAAATGAAAGGGACCTACAAAACCTTGTGAATATACTTGAAATAGAAAGCAAAGGTAAGGGGTTGGAACTAAACAACAGGAAGACTGAAGTCATGGTGATCAGTAAAAAACATGAAATCCCCTCATGCAAAATAACAGCAAACGGCACAACCTTGACACAGGTTGATAAGTTTAAATACCTGGGAACGATCATTTCATCAGACGGCAGATGCACATCAGAAATAGCCAGCAGAATCGGCCAAGCCAAAACAACATTCAAGAAGATCAAAAGCATTGTCACCAACAAATACCTATCAATTAACATCAGGAGGAGAGTTCTTGAATGTTATATAGAACCAATATTGTTGTATGGTTGCGAGGCGTGGACAGTCAACAAGCAAAGTCAGAACAAGATTGAGGCAGCCGAGATGTGGTTTCTAAGAAGGATGTTGAGAGTTCCATGGACAGCAAAGAAAACAAACAAGACAGTCTTGATGGAGGCAGACACAAGTAGATCATTCACAAGGAAGATTAGGAAAAGGCAGGCAACATTCATAGACCATTTTATGAGGAAAGGGGAATTGGAACACCTGGTCACAACGGGAAAGCTGGAGAGAAGGAGAGCACCGGGAAGACCCAGGAGAAGATACTAGACAGACTTGCACAGTGGCTGAAAACAAGGAGGGTGACAGAGATCTTGAGGCAACAAGAGATAGAGACAGATGGAAGTCCAAAATCGCCAATCCATGCGGCAAGGCACCTGATGATGATGATGATGATCCTATCACTGCAGCAGCTACAAACTGTATGAACTAAGATAGCATATGGTTACAAATGTTTTCCGATAGACGTTTTTGTCACAGAAACAGTTCACTGATAATTAAGTAAGTGCATATTGATCTGCTGTCTCTACTTTACATTTGGAACAAAATGGATTTTTTCTTCTTTAAGTCATAACACCTATGTTCATGCATAACTCTGTCTTCAGCAGCTGGGCCAAAGTAATGAACAGTTATATGAATTAAGGTTTAAATAGCTGCATGTGGATGTGAATGTGTTTAAGAAGTGACGTAATCAGAGACAGGAAGCAGACTGACCCCAACTGAAATGTAGTAGGTTGTACCAGCCAGTAGGTTCTGAATGGTGTAACTGGGGAAGAAACCTGTAGAGTTGTAAACCACCTCTCCCATTTGCCTTTCCTGTTGGACACATATACCAGGTAGCGCTCCAACACGCCATTCAGCTCTTCAGGCTTTTCCCACTTCACTTCAATACTCGTGGACCCTGACCAATAGATGATACATGTAATATGATAAACCGTACTAAAAATATGGTATCTGTACTGCATTTCATACATGGTGAATTGGTTTGATTACAATATTTGTTGATAAGATCACAGTTATGATATTATGAAATGGAGATAATCACAGCTGTAATAACATGATTGGAAATTTTTTTTTAAACTGATCACAATAGCTATTGCTATTATTATCATTATTACCATGCTCATAATTTGCTTTATATTGTTATAACAACGCACATGTGAATTTTGTTTACAGTACGGAAGAACCTGAACAAACATGACAAGTACAAATTCATGAGATTTTTTAAGCATTAACAAAACAATCCTGCCAGGTGTAAAAACATATCACCAGGAGGTCCGACGACCTTCTACATGGCATGAGGCAGCAAACTGTGGCTTGAAAAAGCTGCGACAACCGGAGCAATGACGTGGGGCCTGCTGGATAAAGTGGATTACTGGGAGTGCACAGCAAAGCATGCAAATAATAAGTCAGCGTGGCTTTCTCGGCTAATAGAAAGTGCAGTTCGTGCTAATTCAAAAGCTCTTCTGGTCTCTACTGATATACGTTATCAGTACTAGCACAACGGGATCAGCAGAGGCCAAAATCAACAAATACACCGAGTCTCACTGACACTGGGCACTACTGTCGCCAGGCAAAGCTAAATTCCTAATATCCACTGTTGGGGAGTACAAGATGTGAAAGGTGGGGCTGCTTAACATACCTGAGGACTCGGGAGATAAGGTTGTGAGATCAAAGCCAGCCCAAGTTGAAGACAGATACAAAAAAGAAAGTTGGAAGGGAGTGCACCGCAGAACTTCCACAATGAAAAACACACCCAGAAATCATCAACAAGTATGGCACGAGACCGCATATAATTTTACGCTCCCACTCATCAAAACAAATAATTCTGACAGAACCCACTATACCGTATGAAAATAGAATCGAGGAAGCCTGTATTTACAATGAAACGTTTGCAAGTCTTGCCAGCAACGTGATAAAAAAAATGGCGACAACGAAGGGAACACAGGAGTCATGATCTGGATGCAGCCTGGCTTGCTTAGAGTGTTTAGGGCCAAAACACGTGCTAGACTGGGGTTCCTCGTGTGATAACTGTCTTCTGTCCGGTTGCCCCCACAGTTTCTTGCTACCAAAAAGGAACAAACAACGTCTAAGTCATGAACGAAACAGTAAAGACATGATCTCTGCAAGTTTTCGAAAATATTCAGTCTAATCAAATTTGATAAGAACTTTTTTTCTGTCCCAACTTCCGCACCGCTTTAGTGATATCGAGCTCAGACCGCTAATTCCGGCTCTATAACACATACTCATTCCCAAAGTCATTCAGTTTAAATTTTAGTGTCAGGAATATCTACGTGATCCAGACCCTTCACTGATAATGGGCCACTTCAGTAGAGCTCAACACCCCTCTTCTGGTCCAACGTACTAAAGAAACTGCCTATTAAGTCCCCTAATAAAGACAGTAACTGCTTAGTCGTGGAGCCAGAGTAGAGAACCCTCGCCCTTCTCGGGTAAGGAGACCATCAGGACAGCCGTTCATCGACAGCCCCATAAACCACTGACACCACAGGCCCCAGCTTGAATTCACCTAAGGCACGAAAGCGGCAGAAGAAATCAAAACTTAGGTCACCACGGAATCAGGGCGTGAAGAGCTATAGAGTGGGACAATTTTCACGATGTTAAAATGATTGATGATTTCATGATAATGGGGATGATGCTATACAGTTCCGTTTAAATCTGAGACTGTCTGTTATGGTTCTACCCTCTGCTTACTATCATAATACATCCTGGCGTCTACGAGTGTCATGCTTTTGCGTACACATGTTCACGCACTCAAACACATGCAAAAAGCATTCGTCCGTCACGCAACAGCACGCACTCCTTCCAACCAATGGCACTAAACAAACTGTCATGCTTTTGCGTACACATGTTCATGCATTCAAACACATGCAAAAAGCATTCGTCCGTCACGCAACAGCACGCACTCCTTCCAACAATGGCACTAAACAAACTGCGATATATTCTTTTTTTACATTTATTATTACCAACTTTCACCCATCACTCATACAACATACAACATACAACATACACAACCACGCACCTTCATACTCTTTCTCTCCTCCTTCGTTTTCTCCTCCGTCCCCTGCTTCTCTTTCTTTTCTTTCTTCTTCCTCGTCTCCTTTTTCCTCGTCTCCCTCTTCGTCTCCTTCTTCGTCTCTTTCTTCCTCGTCTCCTTCTTCCTCGTCTCCTTTTTCCTCGTCTCCTTCTTCTTCGTCTCCTTATTCCTCGTCTCCTTCTTCCTCGTCTCCTTCTTCCTCGTCTCCTTCTTCCTCGTCTCCTTCTTCCTCGTCTCCTTATTCCTCGTCTCCTTATTCCTCGTCTCCTTCTTCCTCGTCTCCTTCTTCCTCGTCTCCTTCTTCCTCGTCTCCTTCTTCCTCGTCTCCTTATTCCTCGTCTCCTTCTTCCTCGTCTCCTTCTTCCTCGTCTCCTTTTCCTCGTCTCCTTCTTCCTCGTCTCCTTCTTCTTCGTCTCCTTATTCCTCGTCTCCTTCTTCCTCGTCTCCTTCTTCCTCGTCTCCTTATTCCTCGTCTCCTTCTTCCTCGTCTCCTTATTCCTCGTCTCCTTCTTCCTCGTCTCCTTCTTCTTCGTCTCCTTATTCCTCGTTTCCTTCGTTTCCTCCTCCTTCTTCGTCTCCTATTCCTCGTTTCCTTCTTCTTCTCCTTCTTCACCTTCTCCTTACTCTTCTCATTCTTCTTCTTCTCCTTATCCTTTTCCGCCTTTTTTATATATTTTTCTTCTTCTTTTTTTTCTTCTGTTTCTCCTTTTAATTCATTTTCTTTCTCTTCTTCTTCTTCTCCTTTTTCACCTTCTTCTTCTCCTTCCTCTTCTCCTTCTTCTTCTCCTTTTTCTACTTCTTTCTTTCTTCTCTTTTTTTTTGTTTCGCCTTCTTTTTCTTCACTATTTTTTTTTTCGCTTTCTTCTTGTTCTTTTTCTTCTCCTTTCCCTTTCTCTAGGCGGATTCTTTGGAGACTGACCGGCAAAACCTATTCCACTTTTAGTTTTCAACTTGGGTGAGTTGTTTTTCGAAAACTCAATCATATCACACATGCACACACAAAATTTCCGCAACATAGAAACTCATGCATACATCACTCCATGCACACGACACAAAAATCAAGTACACGCACCACCCTGCGCACATGACAACGAGGCTCGAAAGAAACAGACACCTGCAGAGTTGGTCGTGAAATTTGAATACTACTCCCAATGATGCATCCATAAAGCGGATGAGACTCGACTGTGTGTTCCCAGTTTTCCAAAATAAACCCAAAGCAGGCTCAACTCTGGGTTGGAACTGCACAGGTCAGTTTCTGGACCGATAAGAACTCCCAGTCAGCAGTCCATTGTGAAACCTCAATCGGACTATTGGTGATCTGCTGGACATGCACGCCCCCGCCACCAGACGTAGGGTATCCCAGAGACCACCATCGCCCTGGTTTTCTGCCGTTGGCCCTGATCTTCTTAAGGCCAAGCGTGAACGCCGTCGTGCTGAAAGACGGTGGCTGAAGAACAGCATTACTATCAATAAACAGATTTTTCAGGCTGCCAACAAAACTGTCAATGCTATAGTTGACTCTGCTAAGTCTGCCTTTTACAATGCGAAAATTATTGCATGCTCTACATCAAAACAGCTATATTCCGTTACTAATACCCTCCTTGGCAAATCAGATAAATCTCCTCTCCCATCATGCTTTCCCCCTGCCCGTCTAGCACAACATTTTTCAGATTTTTTCATTGATAAAATTAGGTCCATCCGTTCCAGTCTTGACTCCCAGCCCATCTCTCAACCTCCTATTCCCGACCCTCTGTTTCAAGGCACACCACTTATTTCTTTTCAGCCTGCTTCTGAAACTACTATCCGCAATGTAATCCGCCATTCTGACATCAAGACCTGTGAGCTTGATCCTCTTCCAGCATCTATCTTAACACACTGCCTAGATACTTTGCTCCCTCACTTCACAACTGTCATCAACAATTCCCTGTCATCTGGTATCTTTCCCTTTTCCTTCAAATCTGCCCTGGTCAGACCTCTTTTAAAGAAACCTAGTCTTGACCCCAATAACCTCAAAAACTATCGACCTGTTTCCAACCTACCTTTCTTATCCAAAGTCCTTGAAAAAATTGTTCTCGCACAGATCTCTGATCATATCACCGCCAACAACCTCTCTTACCCTTATCAGTCGGCTTATCGCACTGGACACAGCCCTGAAACTGCTCTTGTAAAAATTGCAAATGATATTCTGACTGCTCTTGATCAAAATCAAATCTCTCTTCTATCTCTCCTTGATCTCTCGGCTGCATTCGACACCATCGACCATTCTATCATGCTCACACGTCTCCATAAAGTGTTCGGTATCTCTGACATCGCTCTGTCTTGGTTCCAGTCCTACCTTTCCAATCGCACTCAAACAGTCTCTGTCTGTTGTTCATCCTCTGCACCCGCTACCCTCCAGTTTGGTGTGCCCCAAGGCTCTGTTTTAGGTCCCATCCTATTTGTGCTGTACACACAACCCCTCTCTGAAATTATGCGACTTCACTCTATGTCCCATCATAGCTTTTCTGATGACAACCAACTCTATACTTCTGGTTCCCTCCCACAACTGCCCTCTATAATCAGACAAACCCAAGGCTGCATTTCTGATGTTCACTCCTGGATGACTGTAAACAAACTTCAACTCAACCCCATTAAAACTGAACTTAGCCTTATCTCTCCCACCACATTGGCTAAGTGTTCTTCCCTTCCTCTGTCTGTCTCTCTGCTTGGATCTGACATTCCACTATCTTCCACTGTCCGCAATCTTGGAGTCACTCTTGATAACACCCTGTCCTTTGAAAAACACGTCCAGAATGTTTGCAGATTATGCTATCTTGAGATACGCAGAATTTCTTCTATTCGCAATATCCTCTCTGTCGAAGCCACCAAAACTCTCCTCTGTGCCTTTGTTCTCTCTCGTCTCGACTACTGCAACTCCCTCCTCTCGGGCTGTCCTTTCTCTCTCATTCAAAAGCTTCAAAAAGTTCAAAACAATGCTGCTAGGCTCATCTTCAGAAAATCTCGTTCCTCTCATGTCACTCCTCTTCTCAAATCTCTTCACTGGTTACCTGTTGAAAAGAGAATTCGCTACAAGATTGCTTTGTTATGTTTTAAGTCTCTCAACGGTCTTGCACCCCCTTACATCTCTGACCTCCTCCATCTGTACACCCCCTCTCGTCAACTTCGTTCCTCGGCTGATACTCGTACCTTCCGCATACCATTCTGTCGCACTAAAACTTATGGTCAACGCTCCTTTTCCTATCAGGCCCCTGTAATCTGGAATCAGCTCCCTGTCTCTGTTCGCCACTCTGCAACTCTCACTTCTTTCAAGTCCTCTCTGAAAACCCATCTCTTCCAGTCCCTCTCATGATACTTATAAAGACTCTACCACCTAACTTCCCCAAATCCCCCCTTGTTGTCTTTTGAGCCTTGAATGTCGGCTGGTGTGCGTGTGTGTGTGTGTGTGTGTGTGTGTGTGTGTGTGTGTGTGTGTGTGTGTGTGTGTGTGTTTGGTTGTGTCTGCGTGATACCTGTAAGCGCTTAGGGCTCTTGTTTTCATCAGATTAGGCGCTATATAAATGCTCTTTATTATTATTATTATTAAACCAGTTTGCCACAATGACTTATCATTAAGATCTTTACAATCTTTTCAGTTTATTTTGGCGTATCAATAATTCAGTTGTAAAATAAACATAAAAACAAAATGCATGTAACACACACATTTCATCGTCTATAGATTAGAGTGGTATTTTGTATTGTGATTATGTACTACTGTAGGCCTACTGTGTTCTGAATTCAGAGTTTGCGAACGCTGGCACTGACACAAAATGGAATAGCCAGACGAAATGGCCGGAAACTTGCCATCAAGGGAAAACAGGAGCCATGAATTAAACAAACATTAAAAACATAAGCCATCAAAAATTATACGAACATTAATACTGTTTCAAATAAAACTTGTGCTGCTTCCTGCAATGCAGAATGGAATGTGTCTGGGCCGTTCTACTCGTACAGAGTTTAAATGGTGTAACTGTGGAGAGACAGGGGTGTGCTGGAAGGATGGCTCTGCGTATCTGCAATAAAGGAACTGAACAGACTTAGTGATGTGAGATGGTGGGGACAATGAATGGCTCTTGGAAGAATGCTGATGGACTTCAATGGTGCGAAAGAGTAGCAGGTTAGTATTGTCCATTCTTGTTAGAGGACCTGACATGCGCCCAAGGTTTTATTTTATAGTTATTTCATGTTACTCTCTCGAATAAGGATTTTTACTGCATGTGGTTGCTGTCTGTATGTCTTTCGGACTGGATAAACAGGATAGGCTTGGGGTCTTTTGTGACGGAAATAAGGGGCATTCCTGATTTGTTTCTGTGGAATGACTGAGAATCTATTAGAAACAGTTTCCTAATTTGGAAACTTATTTCGACCTATTTTGTATTTTTGACGATGAGTACATGGGGTATAATGTTACAGTTTGAGGTTTGGGAGGAGAAGTGGAGCATGTGTGTTGTGTGGAGATTTGGAATTTCGCCGGTACACGAGTGTATGCTAGCTGTTCATCCTCTGTGTGTATGTGTATGTATGCGCATGTGTGTGTACGAGTGAGTGTGTGTGTATGAGTTTGTTTGTTTGTTTGTGTGTGTGTGTGTGTGTGTGTGTGTGTGTGTGTGTGTGTGTGTGTGTGTGTGTGTGTGTGTGTGTGTGTATGCGCGCGCGCCCATGTGGTGTATATGGATGGATGGGTGGATGGGTGCGTGTGCGCTCATGTGCGCTTAAGTCATGCAATGATTCTTCTGCTGGTCCTGATGGGATGTGATAACCACCTCAAACGTTTTCCAGAACCGTGTTTGGGAATTGTTCTAAAATATGATCTGCTATTATTTTTGATGAAATGACTATGTTTTGCTGCATAACGCATGCATCCTAGTATGTGTATACTGCATCAATGCACAATGCCACCCCCACCCCCCACCCCATTTTTCATATGTAAAGTGCGACGAGTATGCTTTGACATAAACTGTTTGCGCTATACAAATGGGATGTCATATATATGTGTGTGTGTATATATATATGTATATACATATACATGTATACATGTATGTATATATATGGCAGTACAGATAGTCTAAGTTTGTTTTTATGATAACCTAATACAATATAGTATATAGAACCCATAAATTAGCTGGAATCTGAAGACATTGCCAGCACTTAGGGTATATTGCAAAGGCTTATGGGCTATGCCATGATCATTTTAGATCTTTTCCACTACATGGCACTTGCGGCGTTGGTGCGTACTGAATTTATTCTGAGCGTGGAAACGTTGTCTAGAGAAAACTGAAACTGAAATTGACACAACAGAACACGTATGTAAAGACTGACCTAAAACTCTGAGATCAGGTGTCTGAACATGGGTAGGCGGCAGTTGTGCTGTTGAAAGGGTAACAGTGGGCCCACTGTTGCACCCAGCTACAGTACAGGCTTTCACGTAGAACTGGTAGGACGTATACACCTGTCAGATACACAATACACCACTGTAGGTTGGACTTGTGATGGGTGTGACAACAGTTAAACTGAGCAGAAGAAAGACATTTGAGATAAAAAAAAAATAGGTGGTGGGATGGGATAAAAGTTAAATGTACCTGCCCATAAATCCAGAGGTTATGTACAATTTAAGTTTCAAAGCTTAATCGGATAATGGCTGTTTTCCCTCTCCCCTCCACTAGATGCTGACATAAAGTCTGAATGGTAGTTTTTTGGATGAGATAATAAATTAAACTCCTTTGCGCAGTACGCACTTCGCGCTCGCAAAAGAACACACGGGGAAAAAAACATCCCTGGCAAATTTCTGTGCTACTCCTCTTTCAAATGAAAAATTGGGTAGCGGTGCCCTCTTTAAGCAGAGAACAACCTGGGTTTGATGTGGCCACTAGAAAGAAATACAAATACCTGATTACAAGAAAGGCCTCCATAACTGAAGATTCCATTCTATGAAACCAAATAATTTTCACAACATACAAATAACAAGTACACGTATTAACATTAACATAGTGCATGAACGCTGTGGACCACTACTTTACCAAAACAGTGAGCGTACACAAAACATTTTTTCTACATGGTCACAGAACTACTGCATAATTAAGTACCCAAAACACAATCTGTGGATTCTTTTCCGCCAGCATCCATCTGTGACCATTCCGAGAGAGAAAGACATGTATCGTAATATATCGTCTCTTGTTGCCAGCTTGGTGAGGTTTTCGTAAAGCACTCATTTTCATTCATGTCCCTTACAGGAATGCTATTTTAAGAGACTCAAACAGTATAGATCTGATATTAACTAATAAGAACAATAATAAGAAGTAGAAGAATGATGACGATGATGACAATGATGATGGCAATGATAATGATGATGTTGATGATGATGGTGATAGAAGAAGAGAAAGAACTGTACATTTATATATTACCTTTTACCATGAACAAAGTGTTTACAATTTACGACTTCTGTAATTACACACACACACACACACACACACACACACACACACACACACACACACACACACACACACCCGAGCACACGCGTTCATACACGCACAGTCGCATACAAACGGACTCACGCACGTGCACGTATACATAGACACACTGAAGCAAGCGCGCACACACACACACACACATACACATACACACACACACACACACAACACACACACACACAACACACACACACACACACACACACACACACACACACACACACACACACACACACACACACACACACACACACACATGCACACTCACAAAACACATCCCCAAACACAATCTAATATCATAACTCAACCAAGAAATAAACATCAGCAGCATAGGAGGATTGAGGAAGTGAGCAGTAATGAAGGGACTGCTGGAAAAAAACGTTCTGAGACTTAATCTGAATGATGACAATGGCGGACTGTGTTATATAATGAAAAGACAATGAGTTTCAGATTTTAAGTGAAGAGGAAGTAAAAGCTCTGACAACATTTTTGATTCTCTTAAATCTCGAACCACGAACAGTTTTGTCATCAGCAGTGGAACAGAGAGAAAGAGATCGAACATAGATTTTCAAAAGTTCTGAAAAGTATTAGTGTGTAGTTCCAGAAATTATTTGGTAGCAAACACAGGAAGGTTTGTACTTGATTTGCTGTTCGATAGAGAACCAATGTACTCTTTAAGAAGGGGTGTGCAGTGTAGGCATCGTTTTGCACTGAAAATCAGATAAGCTGCAGTTTTGATTTAACTTCCTGCAGCGGACTGAGAAGTGCCTATGAACAGCCAGTGAGTAGAGAATTACAGTATTCTAATATAGACAAAAGATATCACAATAATAATAATAATAATTACAATATTTATATAGCGCAAAATCTTGATAAAATCAAATCTAAGCGCTGAAACACACACGCACGCACACACACGCACGCACGCACGCACGCACGCACAAACACGCACGCACGCACGCACACACACGCACGCACGCACACACACACACACACACACACACACACACGGGGCTATAAATGGGGAGAAAGACTAAAAACAATGGAAAATTATAGAGAGCATAGCATATACAATTATATATTATAACAATGTGATTCCCCTCCGAGTGGAGACAGGCTGCAGGGGGGGGTTGAGTGAGGTTAGGATTTTATGCAGAGGAGAAAAGGTGAGTTTTGAGAGCGGACTT
The DNA here is from genome assembly GCA_030674185.1 of Monoplex corrugatus. Classification (NCBI taxonomy): domain Eukaryota; kingdom Metazoa; phylum Mollusca; class Gastropoda; order Littorinimorpha; family Ranellidae; genus Monoplex; species Monoplex corrugatus. Next base: position 20,456,427 of record CM060308.1, on the reverse strand, counting down.
GAAGGAGACAAAAGTAGGTTGCTGACGGACTGAGAGAGGAAGTTTGTTCCAGGAGAGCGGACCAGAAACAGAGAAGGCTCGTGGACCATAGGTATTGAGCTTAGTGCGTGGAAAGCGAAAAGTCAGAGGATCGGAGGCAGAGCGGAGGGTACGTGAGGGAACATAGATCTCAAGTAGGCTTGACAGGTAATCGGGGGCTGCGTTATTGAGGCTTTTGTAGCACATGGTGTCTAGTTTGTACTGTATGCGCTTTGATACAGGGAGCCAGTGAAGTTGTGCCAGGAGAGGAGATATGTGGTCAGCTTTTTTCTTTTTGAGTACAAGGCGTGCAGCATTGTTTTGAATGCGCTGTAGGATGTGAGTGGTGGAGGCAGGAAGACCGGACAGGAGTGAATTGAAATAATCAATGCGAGACATTATGAAGGAGAGAACGAGTTTTGCAGTTGTTTCCACAGAGAGATACTTCCTGATCAGGCTTATACGATGGAGGTGATAGTAGCAAGATCTGGCAGTTTGAGAAACAAAGTTGTTCATGGAGAGAGTAGAGTCAATGCAGACACCAAGGTTTTTAGCTGAATCAGAAATTGGGACTGATGTGTTACATAATGGGAGAGAAAGAGGAGGCAGCTGAGAAAGTTTCTGACGGGTGCCAATGAGGATAGCTTCTGTCTTGTCATCATTTAGCTGAAGTTTGTTGTATGTCATCCAATTTTTGATGTCCGAGTAACACTCAGTGGTGCGAGTCAGGAGGCGCTGTATATTGTCAGGTGAGTCACTGTCTTGAAGTTGGGTGTCATCAGCATAGAAGTGGTGTTTTATATAGTGGGAGTTGATGATGGTGGACAGGGGGGAGGTGTAAAGAGTGAAAAGAACAGGGCCAAGGACAGATCCTTGTGGAACACCACAGGTCAGGTATGCAGGTTGAGAGTAAGTGCCATTGATGAGAACAGTTTGTTTTCTGTTTGATAGATAAGAAGTGAACCAGGAGAGAGCAATGTCAGAGATGCCAAAAGTATGATGAAGTCTAGAAAGGAGAATACTATGATCAATGGTATCAAAGGCTGCAGACAGATCAAGGAGTGTGAGGAGAGAGACTTTGCCAGTATCAGTTGCAAGGAGGAGATTGTTGAGAATGTGTAGCAAGGCAGTTTCAGTGCTATGGCACTGGCGGTAGGCTGACTGGAAAGGATTGAGGAGATTGTTGGCAGACAGGTGAGAGTTCAGTTGGTTGAGGACAACTTTTTCAAGCAGTTTTGACAAGAAAGAGAGATTAGAGATAGGTCGGTAATTTTTCAGTTCATTTGGGTCTAAATTGTATTTCTTGAGGAGAGGGTGAACAACAGCAGACTTGAAAGAATCTGGGACAGTTCTAGTTTGGAGAGAAGTGTTGATGATGTCAGTGATGAATGGGAGGAGAGTAGGGAGACAGTCAGAGTAGAGAGAACCTGGAAGAGGACCCAGTTCGCAGGTTTTGAACGACATGGATCTGATTGTGTTGAGAATTTCTTCTTGTGAGACTGGGGTAAGAGTAGTAAGAGGTGTGCCAGAGAAGGAATGGTCAGGTGGGCATGGTTGACAGGGTGTCCTGTCGAGCCTGTCACGAAGAGTTTGTATTTTGGTGGTGAAATACTTGGAGAATACAGATGGGAGTTCTTCATTTGTATGTTTTGTTGGGAGAGGTAAATCTTTTCGTGTGCCAAGGAGATGATTCATGGTTGTAAAGAGTTCTTTTGAAGAAGAGGCATTCAGGATTTTGGTTTGGAAATAGTTTGTTTTTGCAGATGCAATGAGGGTGGATACTTTTGTTTTAGAGGCTTGGAAAAGTTGCCTATGTACAGTGAGTTTGGATTTGCGCCAGCGGCGCTCTGCTTTGCGGCGGGCACGTTTTGCACAGGCAATCTCATGAGTGAGCCAGTGGGTAGGGGGGCGGTCAGGTAAAAGACGGGTTGTGGCTGGAGCATGAGTGTCCAGAAGATGATGGAGAGTAGTGTAGAATTCATCGGCAAGGTTATGTGACTTTTCAGAAAGGAGACGGAAGGCATCAGATGAAAATGTGGAGAGGTCGATAGATTTGAGATTGTGTTTGGGGATGCCACAAGCATGATGTAATTGTGTGTGGAGCTGATTTGTCTAATTTCATTGTAAACGGTTTGACAGCTCTTGGTGATGTGCTGTTGCATGGAGAAATCTTTCCGAGATTAAAGCCAGGGTTGCCAACGAGGTGAGATAACGGGATAGACCTAAAAGAGTTTCCGAATGTAATGCCTGGCAGGGAGATAGATTCAACGGGTGAAGGAAGGAGTCTGAGGACTTCAGTCTTTTTGTCATCAGCATACATTTCATAGATAAGACGAGTTTGTGAAGTGGTATATATTATGAACAGAACAGGGCAAGCATAGAGCTTTCAGGGAACGCCTAAATGGAGAACCGACTCGGAAGATGTGATTCCACCTACAAGAACAGTTCGTTTTTTTCCTGAAAGATAAAATCTAAACAAGTTGAGAACAGTTCTTGTGAATCCAAAATTTTATTCAAAACGGGAGAGGAGAATTTTTTTATCTATCGTATTGAGTCAGCTGAGAGGTAAAAAAATTATTGATGAAAGGAATTTACCAAAATTAGTAAACTGCGCAAAATAACTGTCGCTGTGCTATGCCCAGGCCTACAGGCGAATTGGGGAACACTGAAAAAAATGTGAGTGGTCAGGTGGAGGAAAAGTTGGTAGAGCACAAGTCTATCAAGCAGTTTAGAGAGGTGTGGAAGATTTGACATATGTCGATGATAATTTTTCAGATTATCAGTGTCCATGTTGATTTCCTGACAACGTTTTAATGATAGAAAATTTTAGTTCGGAAAGAAAGAAAACCAGAGACGAGACATTTGTTTACTTTGTTAGTAATGGAAGGCAAAAGAAGATATATTGCTGAATTAAAAACTAGGTAGGCTTAGGATTTTATATTCAAGTTTGGATGTTTTCTGAAATCTAACTTTAAATGCTGTTTCAATGCACAGACGTTCAAGGAAATACGCTATCACAAGTTTCTCTGCAACTATAATCACAGTGTAACATTTACTTATATTCAGAAAACGCTTCAAAATTTACAATGCCCACAGTACTTATATTATATGTGCATGTTTCAATGAATATACAAATGGAAATTGACAGGTTCAGATTCATATTGCTTATAGCCCAGCCGACTACTAAGCCATGTTGGGCTAACACCACGTTAAAAACAAACCCATGTGAAAATATAAAGACAACAGTTAAAACGGGAGAGGAGAATTTTGTATCTATCGTATTGAGTCAGCTCACCGTTTTCCTAGCAAGTCTAAAATACGTTTAAAGAATAGTATACTCATACGTAAAATCATATCAGGTGAAATCTATTGATCCCTGGTAAAAGCTGGAAAATTGCATCCGGAGGGGACGTCTCAGAAGAGGTTCTTTAAGGAGTCCGCCGATTGTGCTTATGTCGCACATCGTACAAATCCCAATTCAAGAAGAAGGCGTTTGATGTTTAACGACTCGTCACATGGTCAACACTACGGTGCTTCTTCATTTTTTAAAAGGTATTTGACAGGTTAATCAATGCGTACATCATACCTCACCAAATTGTCTTTTTTCTTTAACTTTTTCCAATGATCAGTTGCTTTTATTTTACTTTCTAGCCATAAAAATATAAAAGGCTACTAACTACTGTTCGAAGTATACCATGAAGAAGCCTATGGCACACATATATATCCATGGCTTTGCTTTTTGCATACCTGAGCCTTCAACAGGATTTTGGATATATTCTGCCCTGGTTCTAACAAGAACGATCTCAACCACTTACTTACTACTTTACTTTTTCCTTCCGCTTGTACCGGTGGGCGTCGCGGGGAGATACAGTCGTCTGTCAGCAGCAAGGCGGTGGCCTGGAGAAGGGACATCTCGTGAGCTCTGAGGGTGTCTGCCAAGGAGTCGCCCCAAATCGTCGTCTTGGTCTTCCTCTGGCTCTCCAGCCAGAGTATCTGGTGTTGTATGCCCGAAGAGCTGGATGGTTTAGGGGCATACGTGTGAGGTGTCCGAACCACTTGATCCTCATATGTTCGATGTGTTGTAGGATTGGTGTTGCTCCTACCATGTCTCGTATCACCTCATTTCTGATCTTGTCCCGCCTTGTCTTGTTTACTGCTTTCCTCAGGCATTTCATTTCACAGGGACCAGTTTTCTCTCGAGGACTTTAGTTAGGGACCATGTCTGGCACTGGTATGTCAGCGTTGGTAGAAAAATGGCGTTGATGAGTTTCGCCTTAGTGCTGGTGGGAATGCTGGGGTGTTTCAGGAGAGGGGCAAGTTGGTAGCTGACTGTGTTGGCTTTCTGGCATCTGGTCTCGATTTCTCTGTCTAGTTTGCCATTTTCAGTGAAGATGCTGCCCAGGTATTTAAATTCACTGGCTTGCTTCAACTGGGTTCCGTTGATGTTGATGTCCAGTTTGTTTGGTCTCTTACTGACAGTCATGACCTCGGTCTTGCTGACGCTGATCTTCATGCCGTATGTCTCGCAGCTTTCGTTGAGCTGGTCTGTGTGCTCCTGTAGCTGTATCTTGTCATTGTTCACCATTGCCTGGTCGTCCGCAAACATGAGTTCATTGAGTGCCTCAGGGTCTGGGTTTGCCTCCTTCGTAATCTGATCCATATAGATCACGAAGAGAAGAGGGAAGAGATTACAGCCCTGCCTTACTCCCGATGTCACTAGGAACCAGTCAGATGTTCCACTGGCGGTGCGGACTGCACTCCTGCTGTTGGCGTAGATGGCCCGAATGTTGTCTAGCAGCTGGCCCTTGATTCGTACTGCTCGAGGACCTTCCATAGCTTGTCTCTGTTGACTCGATCAAAGGATGTGTGATTGGCTGGACAGAATGGATCTCAACCACACCAAGTAATTATTTGTGATAAAACCGTTGCTTCTATGCGAGTTAAAAGATCGTATCTAAAAAACAAAATCAAAACTAAGCCAAAATCAAAACAAAAAACAAACAAAAAAACACTAGAATCTGACACAATTAAGTTTGTCTCATATATAAACTGCTCTAAGCTGCATGAACCAATTTCAATGGAGTCGTTGTGCTCCTGTTTGCGTCTATTATACAAACGTTTACCACTCCTGTGCAAGTACACCAAAACCCACTTACTCGTAACTGTGTGACAAGGAAAAAGCGTTCTCCTCCAACGTAGATCTGTGTTCCATCTTTGTAGAGGAAGTATCCAGTGATGTTGCCATTGGGTTTGGCTGGGGGGTCCCAGGACACCAGAAGGCTATTGGCATTAGCAATAGCTGTTGGGACTGCCACTTCTTCAGGAGCTGCATGTAACACAACTATCTATGATTTCATCGGTATAATGCTTTCTTCTTCACTTTTCAATATCTCGGTTTTTTCCTTTGTATTTTGTTTATTTGTTTTTCTTTTTTATCTATATCACCTGATGTGTATGACAAAAATGTGTCAGCATGATTTTCTCAGCTGTTGATCATTAATCTTTCCCCAATCTTTGTCTATGATGTGGACTATTAGGGAAATGTGATTGCTTAAGTCATAGCTCCAAGATAAAGTCCACATGGATCACAAAAAGTGCATTTTTGAAGAAAGTTTGTGAACAGCAATTTTCTCGAGAAATTCTGAAATTAGTTCAATTCTTTTTTCATTGCTGTGGCATTGTACAAAACATAGACTTTCTGAAACGATGTTTGTATAAAGAGAGAACGTGCACATAATGACATAAAAATTAAAACAAAAACCACCGTACACAGTTTATTTTTATACTGTCACACCAATTTTACAAATGAACCCATCGAAAAATATCTTTTCTGTCTTATTCTCGTGTGTGTGTGTGTGTGTGTGTGTGTGTGTGTGTGTGTGTGTGTGTGTGTGTGTGGTGTGTGTGTGTGTGTGTGTGTTTGTGTGTTGTGTGTGTGTGTGTGTGTGTGTTCGTGTGTTTGTGTGTTTGTGTGTGTGTTTTGTGAGTGTGTGTGAGAGAGTGAGTGAGTGAGTGAGTGAGTGTGTGTGTGTGTGAGTGTGTGTGTGTGTGTGTGTGTGTGTGTGTGTGTGTGTGTGTGTGTGTGTGTGTGTGTGTGTGTGTGTGTGTGTGTGTTGTGTGTGTGTGTGATACAGACGGAAAATGGCGGCTTGGGCCAGGGGTCACACACACACACACACCACACACACCACACGCGCGCGCGTCTAATATCACTCATAGTGAAAAGACGTTAAATCAAGGAACGAACGAACACACATACACACACAAAATATTTGCTAAGCTACGGTGAACTCAAGCCTGTTCAACGAATGACTCTTGACCCAAGTTGTCATCTTTTCTGTCACAATATAGTGACAACGGATCACTCTGTTTTACTCTCTCTGAGTATGTCAAGCCATTTTGTATACTGGACGGCTCCGGCTGTCTGACTAAACAATGGATGTGTCCAAATAAACACTCAGTTTCTTGTGAAACAGTTGAACAGTGTGTCCAGCTCTCGCTGCCTTGGACAAGGGTGCTCAATATGCAGGCTCCGTTTTCTGCATTCACGGAGGCTATGGTGAGCTCTTAATGTTCCCATTTTCTAAGCCATGGCAACAGCAGCTTTACTTATCCACCTGTTTTACTCTCAGTCGAGTGACAGATTGCAAGAAACCGTTGATCCTAAGTCGGTGAATACATTTCCCACTTGGATGGAGTGATCGCCGAGGCTGATGCTATGCCTCTCGCTGACGTTCTGGCCCATGATCACTCTTTTTCAAATTGATGATAACGTCAAACACTTGGAAGTACGCGCCAGCGAGCTGACTGACCTTTGGAGGATAAGCTGTGTTTGAGATATCAAAGCTACATCATCAGCAAAAAGTATCTCCTGGATCAAGAAGTGGCCCACTTTGGTCTTTGCTCTGAAGAGCTTGCCGTTAGATGTGTGTAGGTATGTCATCAGATGTCCTGAAAGCGTAAGACAAGAGTGAGAGAAGAATCCAAAGAGCGTCAGGACAAGGACACAGCCCTGCTTCACCCCCTCTTTGAATAAGGAATGGTTCTGAGACACTCCATCAAACTGCCTGCCGTCAAGGAAAGAGATGATGAGATTCAGCAGCTTCAGTGGGCATCTGTTCTTTTCCAGAAGTGCAAAGAGACTACTTCTACTAACCAGGTCAAAGGCTTTGGTAAGGGCAATGAAGGCAATATAAAAAGGCTGCTTCTGTCCCCAGTTCTTCTCCTGTAAATGTCTGAGTGAGCAGATCAAGCCGACGGTGGATCCGTCTGCCCTGAAGCGACACTGCGATTCAGGGTAAACGGGGTTTGCTAGTGTCATGTCAGCAGCCTCTTCAGAACTTAGAAGACCCTGGATTAAAGGTTGGAGGGAAAATGATAAACAACATTCGATACGCTAATTGCAGAAAATGAAAGGGACCTACAAAACCTTGTGAATATACTAGAAATAGATAGCAAAGGTAAGGGGCTGGAACTAAACAGCAGGAAGACTGAAGTCATGGTGATCAGTAAAAAACATGAAATCCCCTCATACAAAATAACAGCAAATGGCACAACCTTGACACAGGTTGACAAATTTAAATACCTGGGAACGATCATTTCATCAGACGGCAGATGCATATCAGAAATAGCCGGCAGAATCGGCCAAGCCAAAACAGCATCCAAGAAGATGGAGAGCATTCTTACCAACAAATGCCTATCAATTAACATCAGGAAGAGAGTTCTTGAATGTTACATAAAACCAATACTGTTGTACGGATGTAAGGCGTGGACAATCAACAAGCAAAGCCAGAACAAGGTTGAGGCAGCCGAGACGTGGTTTCTAAGAATAATGTTGAGAGTTCCATGGACAGCAAAGAAAACAAACGAGACAGTCTTGATGGAGGCAGACACAAGTAGATCACTCATAAGGAAGATTAGGAAAAGACATGCAACATTTATAGGCCATTTTATGAGGAAGGGGGATTTGGAGCACCTGGTCACAACGGGAAAGCTGGAGGGAAAGAGAGCACCAGGTAGACCCAGGGAGAAAATGCTGGACGGACATGCAGAGTGGCTGGGGACGAGGAGGGTGGGGGAGATGCTAGGGGCAACGAGAGATAGAGACAGATGGAGGTCCATGATCGCCAACGCCATGCGGCAGGGCACCTGATGATGATGATGATTATACCGGTCGCTGCAGTATTCTTTATTCTTTCACAGCATGACGATTTTTGTATATGGCATGTCTTGGGGAACTGGTCCATCAAGCACAGGTAGACTAACTCAAGACGATTGCTCAGGAGCAGTGGCTTCCCACTGTGGATCACTTCAGTAGGGATGCAATCTTTGCCTGGTGCCTCGCCGTGAGCAAATGTGTCAACAATCTTGCCGAGTTCGTCTTCTGTTCGGGGTAGCTACAGGCCACTGATGACAGGCAATGTGTAGATAGCTGGCAAGCACTGACTCAGTGGTATACAGGTTCTGGTAGTATTTGGTTCACCTCTTCATTTTCTTCGTATGGTTTTTGATGATTTCATCATATTTGGACTTCAGCAGAGTGATCCTGCCAGCATTTTATTCCAAAGGCTTTATTCGTCCCCTCATACAGACATTGCACGTTGCCATTTACGGAATACAAATGGATGTTCTGACACAAAGTCTTCTCAGTGCAGCAAATTATTTTTTACCAGAGCTAGTCCCTTGGCACTGATGACAAGTTTCATCTCAATCCGATCTGTTTTCCTCTCCCCCTTGCTAACGAATGGCTTGGTGGTGTTGCAGATGGTGTCACGAATGAATTGCTACCTTTTCTTCATAGTTGTGACAGCATTCCTTGAAAGTCCGTCCCATTTGGTATTTTAGTTCTGTATGAAGTTCTGGGTTGGCTGCCCTAGCGGTATTGATCTGCTTTATGTGGTGAATCTTTCTTGGTTTCATCTGGACTTTGCTGCACACAATGTAATGGTCTGTGTCACAGCTGGCACAGTGGAAGCTGCGTGTGAGAAACACACTGTTTAGGGCAGCACTTTCGGCAATGATCACATCTGGTTGATGCCGCTGTCCAGGCTTTGGGCGTCTCTAGGAGACTTTAAGGAAGGCAAGGCTCTTTCCTTGCAAGTCTAAAATACGTTAAATCGTATCAGGTGAAATCTGCTGATCTCTTGTAAAAACGGGAAAATAGCACCCATAGGGACGTCTCGGAAGAGGTTCTTTAAGGAGTCCGCCGTGTAATGCTTATGTCTCACATCGTCGTACAAGTCCCAGCAATCAAGAAGGAGGTGTTTGATGTTCAACGGCTCGTCACATGGTATACACCATGGTGCTTCTTTATTTTTTAAAGGTACGAATATTTGCAGTATGTGTGACCTGTGTGTCACCTACATAACACTGTCTCTTTCTTACAGTTCCCTGAATTAGATGGGAGAATTTCTTTCAGGTTCGGGCGGATTTGGAAAAGTTTTGTTATGTCTGCTTATTCCAATCCTCCTGCCAGAGATTTCTCACGTAACTGTGTTTATTTCTTTAGTTACTAGGACAATGACTAGCGAAGAAACAAAGCTTTCCAACCAGTAGCTCCAGTTGGTCCCCTCCGGGAGTCGTCGGAGACAAAGCATGGCGTCCATATCTTACACCAATCTGGTTTGGACTTGAAACCTATATCTGCTGCCTCCCATGTTGATTTTGCTGCTTTGCTGCAGCACCGAAGTAGCATCTCCGTGGCACAGGCCTGGGCAATGTATATGGAGATCTCGGACTTCTTAGACATCAGGATCCCCTTCTCGGCCTCGGCAACATGGCCTTTACATAGACACATGTTCTATTATCTTATGAAAAACGGAATTTGTTAGAATAACTTGACAATCTTGATGTCTTTGTTTTTTCACAATCAGTTGAGGCGACATACAAGTACGAAAGCAGGATATTACAAATCTTAAGAAAATGGTAAAACCTGAGAACAGAAAGACCAAGGGAAACAAACAAATTCTATGTCTTTTATTCTATTACCTTCAACAAAAGTATGAGCATCCGTGCCTTCAACGCTCTCCGTGCAGCCGCCTGATGTACAGGCCGAAACCTTTATCCTGTAGTCAGTATTAGGAGTAAGGTCCGTGACATTGACTGAAATGTAAAAAGAATAGAATTAGACAAACTTGTCAGTGGATTTTAAACTACTTAATTTTTTTCGTCAAATTAACTGTACACCTCCACTAAACTAATTCCAGCTTCCTACCACATGATAAAACTAATGCTCATTTTGTTGCAGTGCCAGTCATACGGGATATACAATATGACGCCAATCTGTAACATGGTCTCCATCCAGAAAAAATCACACACTGTTGCGGGGTCACTTTCGGGTTCATTAATACCTGTTCTGATCTATAGTACGAAGAACACCACCTACTAAACCCGTTTGTACATCACGTAATCAACTCCTTGACGACAACAATTGTTCCGTCACTGAGCCAGACTGAGGGATGCGTCCCCATCTCCCCACCATCCCATGTCCCTGCTGACAAGATCGCCTCTACTCCCCCCCCCCCCCCCCCCAAAAATAGCCACTGACTCCTAAGACTTTAAACTCAAACTGACGTAAAGTTATGCAGGCTCAAAAGCGGCAGAGGACATTTAAATTAAGCAATTCAGAGTGGAAGCAAGGAATGATGGGCCACAAAATATGGAACATGATTACAATGTTGCAATGCGTTATGACAATGACCATAATAATGATAGTGCTGTGGAATTCCATTTTGGTTTGAGATTGCAAAACAGGGCTGTGCTCCGAGTTTCCGATCATACCAAACCTTCGAGTCAGTCGCTTCTGTGAGATGCTGACATCTGTGGCATCGGTTAAGAAAATTTGACCGATACCATGAATGACGTATCAGTGAGTGGATACTATTAGATTTTGTGATAACAGCTTTGCCAATTTGCAAACACCACATTAACTCTGAGTAGGGGCCATTGTGGGCCTAAAAGTCCATCACGCATTTATTTGGCTGATGGTTATGCAATCCCACAAGCTCCCAATCACTCGCTACAATCACTATTATTTATGTACAGTAATTATGTTTATCAATATATTTCTGAGTAGATTCACCAACAAACCAATACTACTTTGTAATTTTTTAATAAAACAGGAAAAAAGTTAAATATTCAGTAAATCGCCACATATTCTGTATTAATTTGCCTTCGCATGATTGTACTTTAATGGAGTGGGACAATGTAGTATAATGGATAAAACACCCATACTGGAAGGTGACGAGTTTAGAACGCCCAGGTTCAAATCACGATTGGTCCTTGAAAACGTGAAAAAAGTGTTCGGATTTCTTTTCTCCCCAATACTCTCCATCGAATATTTAGCGGTGAACCAGATGCAGTTTTATAGTACTTGGAAAAATGATTACGGAAAAAAAAAAAAAAAAGAAGGAAAAAAACGGAAGTAAAAGAAAGAAAGAAAAGAAAAAAGGATTAAGACCAAACCCGGGTAGATGAGGCTTGTTAGCCTCATCAATGTAGTCTTAGAAGAGAGACAACTTTAGTTCAAACCCTCGAAGTGATCCAGTCTGGGGTAACTGCTTTGCATCTCTGAAGAAGCTTCTTGATCCAAAGGCTACGAGATGGTTAATCTAAAGAAAAAAAGCCGCATCTGTTGAAGTCATTCTACACGTGGCAGTCACTACATCTGCTGAACGAACGACAGGCTAACAAGCAAACCGGAACAACGGGGCATTCAATCACCAGATTATGACAAAACCCTATTACGATGATAACAGAGACAGGCAGACGATGCTGCTGGAAGTCTCTAGCTACGACTCTGCATGTAGGCGGGTAATGGTCGCCTACAACAGACCTGAGGCAGATACGATGTTTGATTCTCCCACAGTTAAATACATGTAGCTGCCCTTCTCAGGGACAGCAAAGTTTTCCTCAAATGGTAGGGGGAATAATAGAAGAATCCCTTAAACAAAGCCCGTCCCACATGCATCTGGCAGACAGCCGCATCTGCCTGGTCATCCAACTTTCAAGCTGAAACATTATCAACACGAAAAAAATCTCCAAACTTCAGCGCATGGAATGTCCAAATACTACAGAACAAATTCAGTAGACCAGGACGGCGTACAGCCTTTATCGCCAGGACATAGTGGATCACTGTAAGATTGACAAATATGCCCTAAATGAGACCATATATACATGGCGACAGAGAAAGGCATTCAATTGGCCAACAGAGTGTAAGAGTTAACCATTTGACCCCCTCACCGTATCCACCAGCATATTCCTGTGCAATGAAGCTGGTGGATAGGATGAGAGAGTCAAAGTTACTGGATAGCTTGAGGGAGTCAAATGGTTAAGCTTTTGACTCCCTCACCCTATCCACCAACTTCCTGTGCAAGAAGCTAGTCGATAGGGTTAGGGAATCAAAAGGTTTAAGAATTTCTGCTTTGCTAGCATGGCTGACAATGCAGGATGCTGGTGGACTGGGTGCTGCAGAAGTCAAGGGTTGAGGGCTGAAACACTCACTTGAAGGGGAGGGGTCTCCTCTAAGGACCTTCTACTGTCCAGCTCTCCCCAGAGTTTCTTGCTGCTGACACGTGAATAGACCAGTGACTTCCGGGAACACTGTGGAGGATGTCTGGGAAAGAACCAGATGACAATGGGAAAGACTAAATGTATGGACTCTGTGCGCTGGCTCTCCACCTTGCCTTTCTTCAACTTTCCAATAGTTCCATGAACGAGAGATTCTTCTGGGATTCAACGAACGTGAGATAAAATAATGAATCCAACGGCGCCAACCTAATCATGATCGCAAATCCAAAAAAGACCACGAGTGTGACACAAAACGGAATTCCCATGCGTCTGTGCAAGAAGATTCTCTACCAAGCGTACAGGACGAAAAAGGGCTATGCGAAGACTACATGTAATGAACGAGCAGCAGCACACAGTGCGAGCAGATAGGACGTTGGAAAACCAAGGCCAGAAGTCAACCTACAGTGCCGAGGACATCCACGCTGACGGTTCAGATGAAACATTCGTACAGGCTATTGATGCCAAGCGCCAGAAACATCAGTTTTCCAACTGCAAGTGCGAAAGAAAAATGGAAAAGGCTGGATGAAGAAATACTGTACGAACTAAATGCGCCGAAAGGAACGAGCACCTTGAAACACAAACTAGCCATTTTTGAGATATAGTAACTGCAACATGTAGGAACGCCTATGGAGTAAAATAGCCAAAGATGAAAACGCCTCCTCATAAAGGTGGCAGAATGATTCAGAATTCGCCTGCCTATACCTAAACTCGAGGATCCAGGGTTCGTTTCCCACTGGGGCCTCGACTTTTTCTTCTTCAGTTTCACCGAAAAATCTAACTGAACATCTAGTCCTTCCGAAGGGGACGAAACAACGTGTTAGGCGCTTGAGCCTTCTGGCCTGCGCACGCTAAACCAGTTGAAAATGGAGAAAAGCAGGGCATTCGGCCAGCTGCCCTGACATAAATTTTTGGAGAGACAGGTTCATTTCTCTCGTCACTCCCCTTCAAGGCAAATGAATCTTCTTGCCTTTCTAAAGTCTTGGAAAAAAAATTAAAAACTGCGTAGCGCTGCACCACGGCGACGCCTCTCATTGGGGAAAGCAGCCCGATTATTCCTATGAAAAATCCATGTGACAAAAAAATATGATTATGAATATGAATAAACTGGCACCTAGACCAACTTAACGTATCTACTGTGCTAATTACTGATATTTGAAAAAGACAGAAAAAAAAAGCAAATAAGATCAGAGACAGCCAGACAGAGCGACTGAAAGAGAAAAGAATTGACAAAAGAAAGATAGACAGCCAGCCAGATAGACGACAGACAGACCAGACAGACAGATAAGACAGACAACAGACAGACACAGAACAGACACAACAGAGAGAGGGAAGGAGATGTGTTGGAACAATGTGTTTGTGTATGTGTGACAGAAAGGATGACAACAGATTGAGTGAACTTGCTGAGCATCTGTTGTGTGTGTGTGTGTGTGTGTGTGTGTGTGTGTGTGTGTGTGTGTGTGTGTGTGTGTGTGTGTGTGTGTGTGTGTGTGTGGTCTGTGTCTGTGTGTGTGTGTGCTTGCCTGTGTGTGTATGTGTGTGTGTGCGTGTGTGTGTGTGCGTGTGTGTGTGTGTGTGCTCGCACTGTTTGTTTTTTTCCTGTAAAACTGCAACAAGCATGCTCTGACACAGACTGCTTGGGCTATATAAGTGAAATTATTATCATTCCTAGAAATCCAGTTGTCGGTATCAGATGGAGAATACCTGGAGGAAAAATGAATCTCAGGAAACAAAACGAAGGCTGCCTCGGAATTTGACAGAACAAGGATTTGATGAAATATGGATAGACTTGAAAGCAAAACACTGTGCCCTCAGCAAAACAGAATCAGGAAGGAAGAGGAGCAAAGAGAAGAGAACCTGAAATTGCTTCTTCAGAGACCCGTTCCAGTTCAGAGAAAACAATCTGAGCAGCCCAAATCCTAAACACGCACATGGCACAAATGGTCTGATGAAAATAGTGACACGCTACCAATACTGGATGAAGTAAAGAAAGTGGTGAAGGAAGCTGTGTCACGTCATCACCTTGACCTAATGGAATACTTTACCTGCTGCATAAGAAACGTCAGTGTCCTTGAGTGGCTCCACAAACTGATAAAATCAGCGTGGAGGAAAATGATCACCAACGAATAACTGGTGAGTTACATTCCCAAGATAGTGTTCCAGTGCCATCAACCAGTTTAGATCAGCCTCACTCTGGCATGAACAGAAATCATCCCTGTCAGGGTAGCAAGGTGACCATGTACTAACGGAAAATGATAGTTGTGATGGTCAGTCCAGAAAAAGACCTAACAGAAAATGAGTAGTTGGATGTGTCAGTCCAGAAAAAGGGCCATCCCATGAACGTCTGGCAATGCAGAACATGCCATTGTGAGTTGGGAAGCAGCCCAAAGAGCTACGGCAGAGACAAAGAACATCGTTTTGATGTGGCTTGAGCTGGCAACCAGATCAGTCCCACACGAGATGATACAACTTGAGATGTACCATGTCCCAAACAACATTCGATGGATACTGAAGAATAGTTTCATGGTTTCTTAATTCGGTTCTCCATAAAGGAATAAACGACAGTCCGGATCAATTTGGAAATGGATCTATCCGTGGACAATGTAATTTCACCAGTGGTATTTGTTGTTGGTGATGGACATCACATTGAATCATATATCAGCAGTGAGTAGTTCAACCCAGCTAATCTCGGAAATGAATACCAACCCACCCCTCCACCACACCCCACCCCAAAAAAGCCTCCGTACATGATAAAGCAGTGCTTTATATAACGGAGAAGGAAACACAACATTCTGAAGCAGTTAGACAAGTTAGCCACTTAATCCAAGATAAGTTATAAACCAAAGAAATCGCGGAGCTTCTCACTGCAAAAGGTAAAGTAGCCAAATCAGTAACGTTTGCTGTAGCCCAATCAAGCAATTCCATCAGTGATAGAAAAACCAGTCAAGAGCCTTAGAGGGTGGTATGACGACTCCCTGAATGATACAAAAGAGGAGAAATAAGCCAGGCAAATGACAAAAGAAAGCCTGAAAGTAATACACCATTGTGGCCTCCCTAGCAAATACAAAGTCTGCACTTCATACCAATCCCAAACCTCATCTTGCCCAGAACTAGCAAAGCAGAATCAGTTGAGACCAAAACCAACAAAATCACAGTGATATGACTTGGTGTCCCACCTAATCTCATAGGCGTAGTGCTCTATTGTCGCCAGGCAAAGCTGAAGCTACCCGTAAACTCTGATAACAAGGAGTACAGGGTTAAACAGGTCAAGCTTATGAGAGCTCAGGAAATATAATTGTGAGATCAATCTAGCCCAAGCTGAAGACTGATAGTAAATGGTTAATCCAGGAGGCAATGGACGCAGCAAAGGAAAGCCTCATGGTCTAAGAAATAACAGGTCACATGCAAACCAGCAGGCATGGACTGGGATAAGCATAAATGAAATGGTGGTCAAAGGCCAAATGGAAACCAAACAAAAAAATGGTAATACAACAGATTAAGAAAGAAGAGGACGTCAAAATGATCCAGATGGCTGTCCAGCTATACCAACAGGGGCTACTGACAGCGTAGGAAAGTGCACTGCAAAGAATTCAATGCTGCAAGGTTAGGATCAATTTCATCCTCAGATCTGCATTTGACCTCCTGCTCTCGAAACAAATCTGATGAAACCGGGAGAATTAAATGACCCTGTATGCCTGCTTTATCTGGGCAAACAAACAGTGGAACATGTCCTGACTTCATACAAAGTAGCGCTAACCAAAGAAAGGTACACATTGAGGCACAATGAAGGGCTTCAAGAGATTTCACAAACGATCAGTACTGCCACGGGACAAGCCATACCATCAGAAGTTCCAGCAACCTTCTACACGCAGCAAACTAAAGCCTGAAAAAGATGTTACATTCGGAGTATAAATGCGCGGTCTGCTGGATGAAGCAGAAGACTGGGAGTGCACAGACGATCTTCCAGAATGGAAACGAAACGCCAAGATATCATCAACAATAGTGGTTCGACACTGGATCAAGCATTCGACTCCAATTTTTAAAACGAATGATTCTGATCAAATTTACCGTACCGTACGAATGTAGAATGGAGGAAGCCCGTATATTCAAGACTGAAAAGTATGTCAGTCTAGCCAGCAACTTGAGAAAATCTGGACTTCAAGCCAAATCCTTGCCACATATGTTGGAATATGACGGTTGGTAGGCACATCTTGATACAGTTCACAGTTTCTGGTAAGTAGGGGACTAGAACCTAAAGACAACGACAGAAGCAGTTCAAAAGAGTTTCAGCTGGATCTGGTCGAGAAAGAACAAAAGTGAACTTGGTAAGGCTTAAATTTTTTTTATATGTTGAAGGTGTTCGATAACAAAATAGTAAAGATATCTGTCACAAGGGCAACGTGGCTTTGAGACACTGGGGGTGCAGGTTCAAACCCAGGTGGAAAAGAGGAGGCAACAGCAGAGACACCATATCGCCTCGGGGGAGTGAGTTCAAGCTCAGGTTAAAGAAGGAATAGATAGATAGAGAGATAGAGAGAGATAGAGACAGACAGACAGACAGACAGAGACGGGGGGGGGAGGGGGAGGGAGGGAGAGAGAGAGAGAGAGAGAGAGAGAGAGATGGTGACGGCAGAAGGGCATCCAGAAGTCATGACCTGGATGCAGCCCTAGCCCCTTTAGAGTCTAAGAAGCTTAAGGGCGAAACACCTGAGAGGAGTATCTCCTTTGAGGACTTTGTGTTGTCCAGCTCTCGCCAGAGTTTCGTGCTACTTCACATGCACATCAAAAATCAAAGCAAATCAAAACATTCTTTTAAATTCTCCCGAATTCCAAAGAGTTACAGGTAAGAAGATTGATGGAGCATATACACGAATGCTGCGTGCAGCCCTAAACAAATCCTAGAGAGAACATCCAACTAACGAAGAGTTATATGGTAAGATCCCACCAATCAGTAAATCAATACGTCAACAAAGACTGCGCTTCGCGGGACATTGCTGGCGGAGCAAAGAAGAACTGGTGGGGGACGTTCTACTATGGAGACCCAGCCATGGCAAACAAAGACCAGGACGTCCAAAGAAGACCTTCATCGACCAAATGATGGATGATACGGGCTGTCAGTATGATGAACTACCTACTGACAGAGAAGGATGGAAGAAAGGTGTCATGGATAGCCGAGCAAGCTCGACATGATGATGACGATGACAGGTAACGCTATCAATTATTTTCAATTAAGACGTTTTTATAACATGTTAACTTGTCAACCATGAATTAGATTGTTTGTGTATTTTATATATGTTTGAATTCCATGTTAAATTTCTGAGGTTTTCATACATGACATCTATCTTATGACAAAAACAATTGAGTGATCCCAAATAAGATAGCCTTGGCTCCTTGTTAAATCACCTGTACTTTGCAAGGTGCGTTTCATGTGTAAAAACTGTCTGTCTATCTACTACCCATACCCAGCAGAGCAAATAATTCACAGACAGAATGTTTGTGGACGAGTTTCCTCATTTGTTTGATTCAAATGTTGCATGAGATATCTTGTCGTCCTTGGTGATGTTAACTTTGATTTTGAATCTGTCTCACACATGTCACCACTCTAAAACTCTTAATTGATGGTTCCAGTCGATAATGTTTACAGGTGTATTTACCCACTGTCATGGTCATATTCTAGATTGGCTCATTATTGTCAAACTGACATCACCGAATGTTGGTTACCGAGACACTCATCCCTTGACTACTTTGTAATATGATTTTCTCTAAACATTGACAAAACAGAGAAAGCAATTAAAAAGTCATGCCAAGTAACATGAGAAGTATACAGACCGCTACTTGCAAGACTGACCTTGTATCAGCCCGGTTAAAAGCAGGAATCCCAATTTCAAACAAATCACAAACTTGCTACAAATCTGGACGAATACAAAAGCAATCACCACAAAGTACCACATCTGCAAGAACTGCCAGATCCTGCTACTATCATCTCCATCGTATAAAGCTGATCAGGAAGTATCTCTCTGTCGAAACAACTGCAAAACTCGTTCTCTCCTTCATAATGTCTCGCATTGACTATTGCAATTCACTCCTGTCTGGTCTTCCTGCCTCCACCATTCACATCCTACAGCGCATTCAAAACAATGCTGCACGCCTTGTACTCAAAAAGAAAAAAGCTGACCACATATCTCCTCTCCTGGCACAACTTCACTGGCTCCCTGTATCAAAGCGCATACAGTACAAACTAGACACCATGTGCTACAAAAGCCTCAATAACGCAGCCCCCGATTACCTGTCAAGCCTACTTGAGATCTATGTTCCCTCACGTACCCTCCGTTCTGCCTCTGATCCTCTGACTCTTCGCTTTCCACGCACTAAGCTCAATACCTATGGTCCACGAGCCTTCTCTGTTTCTGGTCCACTCTCCTGGAACAAACTTCCTCTCTCAGTCCGTCAGCAACCTACTTTTGTCTCCTTCAAGTCCGCTCTCAAAACTCACCTTTTCTCTCCTGCATAAAATCCTAACCTCACTCAACCCTCCCCTCTGCAGCCTGTCTCCGCTCGGAGGGGAATCACATGGTTATAATATATAATTGTATGCTATGCTCTCTATAATTTTCCATTGCTTTTATTCTTGCTTTTATTGCTTTTATTCTTTCTCCCCATTTATAGCCATGCGTGTGTGTGGGTGTGTGTGTGTGTGTGTGTGTGTGTGTGTGTGTGTGTGTGTCTGTATGTGTGCGTGCGTGTGTGTGCGAGCGTGCGTGCCTGCGTGTGTGTCTGCTTCAGCGCTTAGATTTGATTTTATCAAGATTTTGCGCTATATAAATATTGTAATTATTTATTATTATAAACACTGTAAAACATCGGGTGCACAAGGTACTGCAGTGGATCCCCTCCCTCTCACACTGCAGTATCCCAGATAATGAGGCGGCGGATAAAAGAGCGCAGCTGGGAGCAGAGCATGAACATCTTACCAGAATCAACCTCACAAAGATGAAAACTATCATCAAGTCTCTGTTCTGAGCACACCCCAGTTACATGCTAGTTACCACCAGTGTTCCGAGTTTGAGCAAGTAATAAGCTTCCACTTGCGGATCAGACATAGCAGGCTGAAACCATCACATGAACAGGCTCCTCCGACTCTCACCATATCCCAACCAGTAACCCTGTGGTGAGGCTGACTAGACAGCAGAGCACATCGTCCAAGACCGCTAGAGCTACCATCTGCTACGGAAGAGATCTGGCTAATATTTTGGGTCTGCGGGAAAAGCTGTACAAGCCTGTGAATGCGCAACATAAGACGACGCACTGCGTTCTCGATGCTAAAATCCCAAGTATGATAGCAAATAATAAAAAGAACACCAAAACGTTAACCCAATTTTGCAACCACAGAAAATACAATCGCATGCTTTCCGTACCCTTCCTTCAACTTGAGTTTCACGCGCCGCCATTTTCCACATTACGCACGGCCCGAATGACAAACATGAGACAGATATTTTAAAAGACCATTGGAAGAAAAAGAAGGAAAGAAGGAAAATACATATACGCGGTGACAGTGCTAATAAGCCACTTAACTAAATCACATCGATCCCCGAAGTCAAAATAATCAGCACAAACAAAATCAGCCATCGGTACAAAGTATCGCACTCCACTAAGCGCAAGCAACAATCATAAGAAAAACATGGGATTGATACATCTGTGACGGCAAGTATATGACAGTATAAATGTATCTGTATGTCTGCTTTCATGTGTGCACACGTGTGTGTCTGAAAAGCTGTATTCATCATGTAATTTACACTTTTTGTTCCTTTTGTATATTTTTGCAGAATAATGTCATAATTACATATTTCTTATTTCAAGTTATGGTCTTATGATAGGCTACTAGATCTAGTGATGAACTATGTTTATGCTTCAGTGGTGTGTGTGTATGTGTGTGTATGTGTGTGTGTGTGTGTGTGTGTGTGTGTGTGTGTGTGTGTGTGTGTGTGTGTGTGTGTTTGTGTATGTGTGTGTGTGTGTGTGTGTGTGTGTGTGTGTGTGTGTGTGTGTGTCTGCATTTACATTACATTAATGACATGGCAGCCACTCCCTCCTTGTATGTTTCAGTTGTGTGTGTGTGTGTGTTTGTTTTTTGATTTGTTTTGTTCTATGTTTGTTTTCATATGTAAAATGCAACAAGCATGCCCTGGCACGGACTGTTTCTGTTATATAAATAGAATTATTATTACATATTAACTTTTAAAAAAATTTATGAGGAGGAAAATCATAGAGGTGAGTCCTCAACTTACTGGCTTCCACATTGACATCAAGCACTTCTTTGGTGACTGGGATCTCATCTGGCTGATTCAAGTTGTAAGCAGAGATTATGGTCTTGGTAAGCAGACCTGAAGAGCTCTGAGGTTCGTCCCATTCCACTTCCACCTCGTAGCCTGACAGCACTCTCACAGCAGTAGGCGGCCCAACACCAACGGGGGCTGCAGGCACCGCACAAATATTGTCACATCTACATCAAGAGGTACTTACAATATGTTTATAAATACAACGGTATGTTAACTATCAACAGAGCACAGCACTTAAAAAAGAATCGGCTCTGGGCTGAAGCGATCTGGGGCCAAAAAATCCCACCATCTCGCAACTGACAGTCGTTAGATCACTGTGCAAACAATTTCGGCATGGCAACTGATAGACAGATAATATGTTGTTTCACATTCTCCAGAATCTGCAGAAAGAGAAAAAAAAGAAAGAAAAACAATAAATTGTTCCCTTGAAAAAAATGTAGCTCCAGTGATTTTCACTGTGGTAAAAAGTCACTTCAGTGCTTCAGTAATATAAGACATTAAATTGCCGACGTAAAATTGGCAGTCCATGATCTCTTCTTTTGTGTATTCGTTCGTAAATTCTGTTAACATCTGTTTGCATACCTGCTTTAGGACAACCAAATTATAAAAAAACAAATCAACAAAAACAGATGGTCAAGCCATTCTTTAATCTCCCTTTTTATACAAAAATTGATCTTAAAAAATGTTTCTAACACACGCATTTCTTATTGCACATCTCCGTGCATTTTCGAAATTAAAACAGCACAGCTATTATGTTATTCAAAAATCGGTACAATTTGCTGTACTTACACCTAAGAAACCATGGAAAAATCAAGAAGGAAAATTCGTCAGGAATGGGTAGCTCTGTTTGACAAACATCACAGTTGACGATTTTAGGCAGTGAAATGGTCATTGTAACTTAAGTTTTTAAATGAAGATTAAATTTGTTTTTACACAGAAGTATTGCAATAATAAAAGCATGGAATAAATTCCTGCAAAATCAATGATGCAAAGTTTGATATAAATGTTAGAAGAGAAGTAGTTTGTGAGCGCATTATCTGAAATATCTTTCAGTGCATGCTTGCATTTGTACTCTTTTGGGCCCTTAATTATGTATCTTTGTATGTCAAAGCATCAGAAAATCATCGAAATGGTAGAATATGTCTATTTTTTAAAATAAGTTCGCACATTTTGATACACATATATTAACAGACGTTGTCTGGGATCTCGTCTTATGTAAATTCGGGGTGTGATTTAATGTAAATGCGTTTCTGTAACAAACACAGTGACAGGCATGCACCTTTATGTTTAGCATTCCATGCTTTAGCAAATATGCGTGCGCGGGCACACACACACACACACACACACACACACACACACACACACACACACACACACACACACACACACTCCCCTCGAAGGGACATTAGACTGTTGAATGTGAGCACTGATCTACATCTAGAATTGCTTAGTGGTTGCGTCAGATACGAGTGCGTAAAGGCACACGAAATAGCGTTTGATACCTGTTGTAAATAAGAGTTCAGTCGAGTTGTGATGCTGCTATGGCCTGAACTGGCCCGTCACTAAGTTTCGTCGTCCCCTGGAGGGCCCGAATCGGCCCTCAGCCGCACAGATTATATGCATGTAATTAACTCCTTTTCATCACTGCGTCCGTCCGGACATTTTTCATTTCCGCATGACCATTTTTGGTAGAGACCTAAATGGCTTTTGAAGTTTTTGTTCAGTCTCTTTACATCGTTTATCGTGCGCCTGACAACAGTTACGGCTGACTCAGACCACAAATCGTCATGTTGTTTGAATGAGTTAAAACTCTAGAGGTCAGAAACTAACAGAAATGAACAAACCGACGATGCTTCACGCAGAAGCTGGAAGACGAAATTGACAGTGAGAATGACAGTGGGTCTGATATCCATGATATCAGTCAGGCACTCAAAAGTATCGATGGAAGACGGCTGGTCGTCTTGGAGTTAGATGTCTCAATCATTACAGTGGATATATGATCGTTTTGGCATTGTAGGTCGTGTTTATTACGGTGCATACATCCGATGGGGAAGATCGAATTTGCATTCAATTACTTTTCAGTTCTTGTCCTACAGACCTCAGATCAGCCGGTAGCCGATCAAATTAAGTGTATGGACACAAAGGCTCATGGAGTCAGGTATTCCAGAGGCCCAGGCAGGAAATCATTTTGATCCACTCATTCGGATGAAATCCGTTCGTACACTGGTCGCCTCGAGCTCATGAATATGACTGTACTCAAAAATGAGCAGTACTTCTTTTTTAACTAAGTGTTGTTGTTGTTTTGTTTGTTTTTGTTGCAATGTCCAGAAATCGATCTCAGCGGTTAGGTCAGTATTTTCATCTTGTTGACAGCACAGCTATTCAAAGTCAGGCCTCTCAAAACACCTTCCCTTACATTTTCTGTCAGACAAAACGACTGCAGATGAAGCAATGATCAGATTCAGGGTCACAGTGGCTTTTTTCAGTACAGTCTCGCAGAGTCAACAGAATCTAGCAATGCCAACAGAGTTGGACATGAAGGTGTGGGCAATTAGTTATTCAGAATCCTTCACATAATGAACTTTTCTGTTTGTACTGGGAAGACCAATGATCTGCCTGATGGTGAAAAGGAGACACTAGCTGACTGTTGTGAAACGTCGTTTTCAACCTTGAATCATTGGCACACGGTCTACGTGGATAATTATTTCACATCTGTCCTTGTCTTTGAACATCTGCTTCTCAGTGTTTTCTTGGCGTGTGGCACTTTTAATATCAATAGGACAGGGTTGTCTGAAGATATGAAATCAGCAAAATATGTCAGAAAGCCTGGTGACACACTGCCCTGATTTTGCCACATTGGTGATCAGAAAACTTGATTACCTTAAAGTATTTGCTTGGTTCGATCTGATTGTGAAGCTGTCAGAAATGGACCAAAGGGCAGAGAAATAGCAAGGTACTCCTTACCTGTGGCAGTGAAAAGAGTACACGTTGAACTACAATGGCGCTGACAAGCACGATCAGTTGCGTTCATAGAATGGGTGCCACCAAAATTCAGAACAAGATAATAAGATAACAAGATTTTATTTTAGTCCAGTGCACAGACACAAGGAAAATGTTTTGGCTATGCATACAATCACTCTCACACCTCAAAACAATAACAATATTCGACATAAAAAAGACATATGCGTCGGTCATCCATGGAATCCAAGAAACACACACACAATACAACACACACACACACACACAC
The DNA here is from genome assembly GCA_030674185.1 of Monoplex corrugatus. Lineage (NCBI taxonomy): Eukaryota > Metazoa > Mollusca > Gastropoda > Littorinimorpha > Ranellidae > Monoplex > Monoplex corrugatus. Next base: position 20,432,262 of record CM060308.1, on the reverse strand, counting down.
ACACACACACACACACACACACACTCACACCACGGCACCCGAATCCGAGACACCTTAGCTGGCCACTCTTTGGTTCTGCCCTGCCAGCAAATTAACAGCGTGCATCTTTCCCTCCCGTTCCACTCTCCACACCAGCCTCATATGTCCTGTGGCGAGGCACAGGTGCGCATGGAAGTATAGGCCTACAGATTGACCTAGATTCAAGCAGGCCTACTCTGTGCCAATCTCAGTCACTTCCTACACTCAGTCTCTCCCGAAAGATCGCAGCAGTTACAAAGCACTGCGGTAAGCGCTTCAGTGATGGACTCTGGTCAAACCTGCCTGGCTAAAAAATAGCACTCGCAGGCAATGCCAGCTGGCAGAAAGGTGTCAGAATGGCTGGGAGAATGCAGCCGTGATGCACACATACACATACAGCCACACCCACACACATGCACACACCCACGCCCACGGGATTTAAACAACATAAGGTAAAAATTATTCTCTTACTTTCCCTCCCCCTCCTCACATGCGCAAGACTAAAATCCAAAGATAGGCGAAAAAGCTCTGATACATAACAAAACATTTTGAAAGAGTACATTCTGACGCAAGTTGGAAAAAACCCCACTATAATCCAAGACTGGGGAATTAAAAACAATTTATCAATTAACAGTAATAACAAACAGATAAAAGACATAAAGTTCCATCTAGAAACTATCACCAAATTTCCATAATCCCTCCCTTGAGTACGCGGACTGAGGATTAGAGTTCAAAGACAAGATAAATAGCTCTTATAAATTTGGTTAAGAATAAGTTCATCACAGGGTAAGAGAACAATATGTAACTAAGACACGAATGTGTAACGCAAATCATTAACACATCAGTAAAAGCTAGAGGATGTAATGATGTACGGATGTAAGTCTAGCAGATACACACAACAAAAAGAGGTCTACAGGGAAACAGGGTGACGGGCAGCCCTTACATAATAAATATCTTTAAAGCGAGACGTTCTGGCTTTGATGGAACGAAAGCGCTTTCTGAAGGAAGTGGAGTGAACAGCTGTTTGCTGGGTGATCTTTGTCAGCTATGATAGACTTAACCTTCTTCTTAGTTCTTTTTTCGTAGATGGAATCGATGGAAGGAAGAGTAATCCCGACGATCTTGGAGGCAGTGCTTACAATTCTGTTTAAGCCATCTTTCTCAGTTGTTGTACAGGTTCCTTTACCAGACTGTGATAGAGAAAGTTAAAACACTTTCTATCACTGCTAGTAAAACTGAATCAAGATAGACTGGCTAACCCCAAACTTTTTAAGCTGACGAAGGAAATAGAGACGCTGCTGTGACTTTTTAAATGATTACTTTTGTGTTTTCCTCCCACTTCAACGAATTCGAAATTGTTTTCCCAAAAGTTTAAACGTGTCTACTACTTCTACCGTGTCTCCCTTGATCACTAGGGGAGATAGTGGTGTATTTTTTCTTCTGTTGTCTATAATCATTTCCTTTGTTTTCAGAACGTTTAACTCTAAGTTGTTGTTGCACCAGCGAACTAATTTGTCTATCTCACTTAAAATGTGAGACTCATCGCTATTTTTGATGAGCCCTTGAACTGTTGTGTCGTCAGAGAACTTAAAAAACATCACAGAGTCATGAGTAGAGACACAATCATTTGTAAACAAAGTGAATAAGGCGATGACAGGACACAACCTTGAGGTGCGCCAGTGTTCAATGTCAGGGGACTAGAACTCAGATCACCGATTTTGACAACTTGTTTTCTATTTAGGAGGAAATCTAAAACCTATTTACACATTTGATGACTAATTTTGAGCTCTAGAAGTTTGCTATAGTTTTGCTGGGACAATTGTATTAAAGGCAGAGCTAAAATCTACATATGTTTTGGGGGATTCCAAATGCTGCAAGATGTTGTGCATTAATAGGGAGACAGCATCATCCACTGATCTGTTTGCCCGATACGCAAACTGCAAAGGGTCGAATAGATGGTCAGTGACGGATTTCAGGAATGGCAGAACAATTCTTTCAAACACCTTCATGGCCACAGAGCAACAGGTCTGAAATCATTAAGGGAAGAAACTTTAGTCTTTTTGGGTACAGGAACAATATAGGCAGACCTGAAGCAGGATGAAACTTTACCGAGGTCTAGAAATCTATTGAAAATATCACAGAAGACAGGGCCCAGTTGGTCAGCACAGGTGCGGCTGTGGACACGTTGTCTGGCCCAGCAGCTTTCCTAGCGTTTTGCTTTTTGAACAGGGATCTAACTTCTTGTTCAGTTTCAACAAAGGGAGGAGAGGTAGGGGTACCAAAATAAGAAAGCAGAGTTTGGGGAGGTGGGTCGTTATTTTGCCTGTCAAAGCGGGCGTAAAAATGGTTCAGCTGGTCGGGAAACGAGGGGTTAGAGTTACAGACATTTGACTTCTGCTTTATCTGGGTAATGGCTTGCAGACCCTGCCACATTGCACGAGTGTCATTTGACGCAAACTGCTGCTCTAGTTTTTGGCAGTACTTTCTCTTAGCTTGCTTGATTGCTTTCTGCGCTTCTCGTTTTGCTTTGTTGTATTCTAATTTACTCCCATTCCCATGTAAAGAATCTTTTAGCTGCAATTTTTGACTAATATCCTTGGAGAACCAGGGCTTTGCGTTTCCATAAATAGTTGTTGTGGGACTACAAAGGTCTTCACAAAAGTTTATATACGAGGTAAGTGTCAGTATATTCATCAAAGTTTTCACATGCATCATTAACACATCAGTCAGTACAATCAAAACAACCCTTGAGAGTGTCAATAGCTACTGCAGACCATTTTTTCACAGGTTTCTTTACTGGTTTCACGGCCTTGAGTTTTTGTTTGTACGTGGGCAGAAGAAGGACGGTGGCGTGGTCTGAAGCGCCGAGCGGTGAGAGCGTGCCACGAAGCGATGGGCGCCTGGTATTGTGCAATAGCAATGGTCCAAGATCTTGTCCTCACGAGTTGCGCACGTAACCTGCTATTTGTATTTCGGCAGAAAAGAGTTCATCTCGGTGTGATTAAAATCACCAAGTACCAGCACCAGAGAGTCAGGGTTGGAGTTCTCAACTGCTCTTACTTTGTCAGCAAGTTGACTGATGGCTGACTTGGCATTGGCCTGTGGTGGAATATAGACAGCAGCGAGCACAACACTAGCAAATTCACGTGGATTATAAAATGGACGACATCTGATGAACGGAGTTTCAAGGTCAGGCGAACAGGATTTAGAAAGAATGTCCACGTCAGAACACCATCTACTATTTATCATAAAACAAACACCACCCCCTGTTGATTTTCCACATAATTCAGGAATCCGATCTGCCCTAAAAAGACTAAAACCACTGACTTTGATTAAATTATCAGGGATATTGAAAGAGGTGGAAACATTTCCTTTTCTTCTGCTTAGATACTGCTGCAATCAGTACTTGAATCATCTACAAGTAAACTGCACCGGCCCCACCACAAAAGCATATCAATCCCCAGGAGGCAATCATCAAGGAAATGATCAGTAGTTTCTCTAGCCGGGAACGAGTTGGACAACCACTCCTTTCTCCAGATACTGATAAGAATAGGCACATCCCCAGCAAAATTCAAAGTTCCAAAGAGAAATTCGTTTAAGTGCCATGAAGCAAGTAGGGCAGGATGCCATCCAGTCGACCTATGAGTACGGAGAAGTGCGGTGTGACTTTATTTAAAGATAAAGATTTCTTCCGACCATTACATCAGTAACACGTTCATTCTCACTCCCAACACCTGATACTGTACTCCTGACACTCACTGTGACTAAATTTGTCCTAAATCATCTAAACTACTCACTGTGTAGTGCCTTAGGAACATCTCTAGCAAAGAACGTTCCAACAATGGGCGGGAAGAATATCTCACAATGATTACTACGTAAGGTATTTTAACCTTCTTGTAAATGTGGATGATCACAACATCTCTAAGGTCTTCAGAAACCTCTTCATTCTGCCACATAAACTGATGCAGGGTTGTCAGCTCCTCCAGGAGCATCCCGACTCCATTCGTGTTAATATCTGCCGGTATATCATTGGTCCTAGTGACTTCCTGGGCGATGTTTACATCATGGCTTCGGTAATCTCGGCACCAGAGGTGGGTCTGCCAGAAATTCCTTTACTGCAAGCTGGGGAAGTGCTCCTGCAATGGTGTGATCAGACTCACTGTTCAGCCCAGCGTGATGTCAGATTTTTCTGTCAGCAGTGCAAGGCGGCCAGCAGTATGGATGGGTGTTGAACCGGAGACCTTTGGTACAGAGGGAATCGCGGACTGACTACATTTTTCGTCTTGCTGGATCAGCTGCAGCTTGAAATTCTGCAGCTTTCATCTCCCATCTGCATCTGCCATATTTTCTACAGGCAAGTTTGTTTGCTGGTATTTTTGCTTCCTATTCCAACAGGTTTGATGATAAGAGGTGTCCCTTGTGTTTAGTGAACAGTACATCAGTAAGCTTGCTAACTTCCTCATCACATTCATCAGTCACAGTATTTACGCTTTACAAAACTCAGCGTATTATTCAGAGTGCTGAAGGCAGTTTCTTTAAAGATGTTTTCTTCAACGGAATCCCTTTCTGACTCAACATTTTCTCCCTGAATCTCGATGTTGCGTACTTTTTTTTCTGGAAGAACATATTTTTTTCTGTTCTACAAATGCGTGATATTAAATGTCTGCGCAGAGGTTTGTCCTTGGTCGCCGCCTTGCTTTTCCAAGCTAGCAAGACATTCATATTACTGGCGATATGCACGTCGTCCCTTAGCTTAAGTTAATTATTTCTGGTGTTTTTATGATCTTGAAAATAAGGGGTCTTCGTGCAAATAGAGATGTACGATCACACACAAGTAAAGGTCTATACATTCAGACATTAAAAATGACTATGCATACTCGTATCTACGAACATAACAACAACAAACGTTCAGGTATTTGCACACAAACAGACAAACAGATTATCCTGATCCGAACCTCCTTCTCTTGTACGTCCATAGCCCCATGGACTAGACGCCTCACCCAAAACGTTTTCCGCATTTACCCGGTAGATGTAATCTGCACACAAATACACATAGGCACATACACAATTTTAATTCAAATTTTTAAATGAAAATGATTATAACACTATGAAGAACCATCCTACCTCATTACACCCACGCACACACTATATATATACGCAAACACACTGGCACGCAGATATATACATACAATCACACACACACATACACACCACACACACACACACACACACACATCACACACACACACACACACACACACTCTCTCTCTCTCTCTCTCTCTCACTCACTCACTCACTCACTCACTCACTCACTCACTCACTCACTCACTCACTCACTCACACACACACACACACACACACACACACACACACACACACACACACGCACACATACACAACACACATGCACATACACATGGCCCTCTCGTGTACAAACACACAAGATCATTGAATAAAGCTACAACACCAAAATGTCCACATATAGGCGCACATGAAAGCAATCACTGAAATAGTCCCCACCCCTTCTTTCTGTAAAAGAAAATAAAACAAACAAAAAACCCTTGGATCTATGAATCCGTATCCTTCCAATCCACCCCTCACCCCATCACCTTCTCCTGTGTCTATCGACCTCCACCTAGCTCTGCCAACAAGCTCACCACATCCATGTTTCTCTCTGACTTTGATCAACTTCTTGATTACTACTGTCTCTTACCTGGAAATCTCATCATTCTAGGTGACATCAATGTCCACTATGACAACACTCACCGTTATGACACAAGACATATCATCAACTCTCTGTCCAATCACAATATGACTCAACACATTTCTGAACCAACCCATCAAAAAGGTCACATTCTTGACTGGATCATTTCTCGTGATCACCACAATTCAGCTACTGATAACTGCTTAGTTCTTTCTACCCGTCTAACTTCAGCCCTTCCATCTGACCACTCTGCAATTCTCTGTTCTCTTGACATTCCTCCTCCTTCCCATACCATGCGCACAGTGACTCGACGCAATCTCAAATCTATCGACCTCTCCACATTTTCATTTGATGCCTTCCGTCTCCTTTCTGAAAAGTCACATAACCTTGCCGATGAATTCTACACTACTCTCCACCATCTTCTGGACACTCATGCTCCAGCCACAACCCGTCTTTTACCTGACCGCCCCCCTACCCCCTGGCTTACTCATGAGATTGCCTGTGCGAAACGTGCCCGCCGCAGAGCAGAGCGCCGCTGGCGCAAATCCAAACTCATTGTACATAGGCAACTTTTCCAAGCCTCTAAAACAAAAGTATCCACCCTCATTGCATCTGCAAAAACAAACTATTTCCAAACCAAAATCCTGAATGCCTCTTCTTCAAAGGAGCTCTTTACAACCATGAATCATCTCCTTGGCACACGAAAAGATTTACCTCTCCCAACAAAACACACAAATGAAGAATTCCCATCTGTATTCTCCAAGTATTTCAGCACCAAAATACAAACTCTTCGTGACAGGCTCGACAGGACACCCTGTCAACCATGCCCACCTGACCCTTCCTTCTCTGGCACACCTCTTACTACTCTTACCCCAGTCTCACAAGAAGAAATTCTCAACACAATCAGATCCATGTCGTTCAAAACCTGCGAACTGGATCCTCTTCCAGGTTCTCTCTACTCTGACTGTCTCCCTACGCTCCTCCCATTCATCACTGACATCATCAACACTTCTCTCCAAACTGGAACTGTCCCAGATTCTTTCAAGTCTGCTATTGTTCACCCTCTCCTCAAGAAACACAATTTAGACCCAAATGAACTGAAAAATTACCGGCCTATCTCTAATCTCTCTTTCTTGTCAAAACTGCTTGAAAAAGTTGTCCTCAACCAACTGAACTCTCACCTGTCTGCCAACAATCTCCTCAATCCTTTCCAGTCAGCCTACCGCCAGTGCCATAGCACTGAAACTGCCTTGCTACACATTCTCAACAATCTCCTCCTTGCAACTGATATTGGCAAAGTCTCTGTCCTCACACTCCTTGATCTGTCTGCAACCTTTGATATCACTGATCATGGTATTCTCCTTTCTAGACTTCATCATACTTTTGGCATCTCTGACATTGCTCTCTCCTGGTTCACTTCTTATCTATCAAACAGAAAACAAACTGTTCTCATCAATGGCACTTACTCTCAACCTGCATACCTGACCTGTGGTGTTCCACAAGGATCTGTCCTTGGCCCTGTTCTTTTCACTCTTTACACCTCCCCCCTGTCCACCATCATCAACTCCCACTCTATAAAACACCACTTCTATGCTGATGACACCCAACTTCAAAACAGTGACTCACCTGATAATATACAGCGCCTCCTGACTCGCACCACTCGCACATCAAAAATTGGATGACATACAACAAACTTCAGCTAAATGATGACAAGACAGAAGCTATCCTCATTGGCACCCGTCAGAAACTTTCTCAGCTGCCTCCTCTTTCTCTCCCATTATGTAACACATCAGTCCCAATTTCTGATTCAGCTAAAAACCTTGGTGTCTGCATTGACTCTACCCTGTCCATGAACAACTTTGTTTCTCAAACTGCCAGATCTTGCTACTATCACCTCCATCGTATAAGCCTGATCAGGAAGTATCTCTCTGTGGAAACAATTGCAAAACTCGTTCTCTCCTTCATAATGTCTCGCATTGACTATTGCAATTCACTCCTGTCCGGTCTTCCTGCCTCCACCACTCACATCCTACAGCGCATTCAAAACAATGCTGCACGCCTTGTACTCAAAAAGAAAAAAGCTGACCACATATCTCCTCTCCTGGCACAACTTCACTGGCTCCCTGTATCAAAGCGCATACAGTACAAACTAGACACCATGTGCCACAAAAGCCCCAATAACGCAGCCCCCGATTACCTGTCAAGCCTACTTGAGATCTATCTTCCCTCACGTACCCTCCGCTCTGCCTCCGATCCTCTGACTTTTCGCTTTCCACGCACTAAGCTCAATACCTATGGTCCACGAGCCTTCTCTGTTTCTGGTCCGCTCTCCTGGAACAAACTTCCTCTCTCAGTCCGTCAGCAACCTACTTTTGTCTCCTTCAAGTCCGCTCTCAAAACTCACCTTTTCTCCTCTGCATAAAATCCTGACCTCACTCAATCCCCTCTGCAGCCTGTCTCCACTCGGAGGGGAATCACATTGCAATATATAATTGTATATAATATGCTCTCTATAATTTTCCATTGTTTTTATTCTTTCTCCCTATTTATAGCCGTGTGTGTGTGTGTGTGTGTGTGTGTGTGTGTGTGTGTGTGTGTGTGTGTGTGTGTGTGGTGTGCGTGGGTGTGCGTGGGTGTGCGTGGGTGTGCGTGTGTGTGCGTGCGTGCGTGGGTGTGCGCGCGTGCGTGTGTGTGTGTTTCAGCGCTTAGATTTGATTTTATCAAGATTTTGCGCTATATAAACATTGTAATTATTATTATTATATTATTAACACAGTAAAATATTAGGTATTAATTACGGATCAGTACAAACTCTCTCTCTCTCTCTCTCTCTCTCACCCACACCCACACGCACACACACACACACACACACACACAATCGCACACATACACTCGCACACACTCACACATACGCATACACCCCACAGAGAGACAGACAGTCGGACAGACAGACAGACAGACAGAGAGAGAGCCATGCACACTTACGGTATCAAAGGCATCTGAAATATATGATGTGTGCATTTGTTTTATTTAAATGTGAAAGCACATAAACCCCCAAAGGAACCTTAACTCATTTCTCGTCGACAAGAATAATCTCTATAAAACAACATATTTTGCAGTGAAACAGAAAAAAAAGTATAATTATCTTGTAAATATGTATATTTTTAGCAGAGTTTTAGTCATTGAGGAACAACATTGATAATGTGTACTTCAGTAAACAGCTCAGAATATGGATAAGGCCTTGTAAAATCAGTAGCATCTATAATTTGTAAAAGATAGTACACAAGAAACAGTGTCTCCATTCAAACAGCAAAGGAAAAAATATCAAAAAGACAAACTTCAAGCAAAGATGCAGTACCCAGAGTGGAAATTTAGCTGTTTCCAATCAGCCTGTTAGCCCATTTACTTTTTCATAAATACAGCTAGGGAAACGCTGTGTATTCCCAATGACTGGAAAATTCGGAACAGTCTTTAGTTTTTCGAAGATGGGGGATAACTGTATAAAAGTGATGCTTCGAAACAATACAGTATGCTCCCCTGACCTGATGCATAAAACTTTGCCTGTATAGAAAGGCCGCCCGCGAAAGCGGGAAGTAATTTTTCACATGTACGGCTCTCACTGTTATTTATAATTGTAGCAACCCAGTGACAGTTGTCTTTCAATTGCTTCTCATGAAAACTTCTGACTGGAATGCACACTGGCATCTATTTGTGAATCGTGTAAATACGAAGTTGAACAATACAGGCAAAGTCTTCACAGTGTAAGTTATAGCCTTTGATAAATTCACGATCACTGACGTGCTACAATCATTATTATTGCCACCGCATATGAACAATAAGGAAACGGTCAAAAGTTCAAAGACTATCACATTGACACGAACATGCCCCCCCCCCCCCCCTTTCACCCTCTTTTAAAGAAAAGGGAGCCATACGAGAGATTATGTAGGGCAGAGCCATACTAAGGAGAGCCATTCAGGAGACAAGTTCAGTGTTGCCCTCAGAGGAATTGGGGGATTGGGAACAATGTAGTAAGGTACGTGTCTGTTCTATACTAGTGTACGGTTTTCGGGCGGATCGGATTTAGGCAAAATAGGCAAATAAGGGTGATGAGCAATTAAGATTCATATTACACAATGAACATGTTTGATTAAAGAAAATATATTGACTTCTCATTATACAAGTGGATTGTTTTTGAAAACCATGTCTAGCGTGATTAGTGCGTTTCTGTTCGTCTCTCTCCTTCCTTGTTAAGTGTGAGATTTTTATATAGAGTAACAACTCGGTTTAAATATCCCCAGTTTGATAGACAAATATGGTATGCATGTTAGGCTTACCAGATGAAAAAAACTGTCCAATTACACCTTGTGCCATGCTGGCTGATTGACATACTATAGAACTCGCAACACGTTATCACTGTACCCATGTACTTCCATTCAACAATCACTGTGAGTTGCTGACGCTGGAAGGAAAGTGGTGGTTGTAACAGAAATTGAAAATGTGTAAAAAATATAATGTATAGAAAGACACATCTTTTGCGGTTTTTTTTCTTTACTCAGAGTTTACAACTATTACATTTAATGAATGCCTTTTCTGTTTTGCAGGCATTACTAAATGATGCAGAATATGATTAACCGAATTTCATGGATTTTTCAGTCCCATGAACAATATAGCTTACATTTACGTCTCTAGATATTTGTAGATTCCATGTAATTATACAGTCAATTCTGTGACGACCGAAAACTCTAGGAACCTCCAAAGGTCCCTACATGGCACACAGTGTCTCGTGGCAATGACAGCATCCTTTGTGAACAACCTTTTAACTAGAGCTTGTAAAAGCTGCCGTACTGGGACTGTCATTTCATGCTGCACTGTCTTGAAACCTCTTTTTGATGTCACAACAAGTTGTGCTAACAAAAACATGAATCCAACAACTGGTACCATGTCAATAGCTGATACATAGTGCCTAAGAACTCACTGACTTGAAGTAGTTAGCGTTTCAGTTTTTTGATTTCTGTAACTGACATTTGGAATGAAATCATCGTAAACAACAACTAATGCCCATGTCATGCACTAAAGTGAATTCGAGGAAATAAACAGTCAAACAAGTGTCAGTCGATGTGTTTGACAGGTGGTCACTGACAATAGGGCCATTGTATCTTAACAACACCCCTTGTCAAGTTAAAGCACCAAATTCAACAGATGGCTACTAACAAAAAGATCTGCAAACGACAGATGTTCTGTAATCAGTTGATTAAAAATAAAACACACCTACACTCAAATTAATCGCTACACAATTTAAAACATGATGAAAACAAAGTAAAACGACAAAATGTTTGACTGACCAGTATAAGGCAGCAGGCCATAGTCATAAGCTGTTGTGTCGGACCCAGTGTAGATGTCTGTAATCAAACTGTCTTCACACGTCACTTTAGGGGTGTGAAACGGTGGGCAGCCATCCAAGTTGACATTGACCACGTCTCCGACACTTGACCAATCCACATTTATATCACTGAAACGCAGGCCTGCAATACAGCCCCCAAAACCTGCCCACACACACAACCACTGCAATCAGTTCATCACCATGTCTTCTTCACCACGATCCTTTCAGTTTTACACAGCCACACGCTGTCTCAGTACTAGTCTTCTTGACACTTCCATGTTGTATGTATACATCTCCGTGCATCCATGCTGATTCAACCAAAATTTCTCTTCAATCTGTCCACTCGTATCGTTATGGTTTCTATGGGGAGAATAAACAGTTAGCTCGAAGACCTGAAGAAGACAAATGCTGCCTGATGCTTGGGGTGTAATGCTCAGGATATTGGTTGTACCTTTGTTCTCTGGAAGCTGCATCAAAAATGTAAGTTACATGAACGCGCTGGTCCCCATCTATTTCTTTAATCTTTCACGACTGGCTCCAAGTGCTATTCACTGGTACATTGCATCAGCTGGCCGCTTAACGATTTGAGGGGGTGATGTTAACACGGTATCAATGGCCGGACGAACTTCCTCAAAGAAGTCAACGACCAGGGTGGAGGGGCTCCCAGGAATTAAACGGCCACGTTTTCATGACCAGATCGAACCACCTCGTTAAACACAGGACGACAACTTGCATCAAGGGTCACACGCCTTACAGTCTGAGAGTATCCAAGATCAGCTGTGTTTGATGTGTGTTTGAGTGTACAAAGAGAGAGAGAGAGAGAGAGAGAGAGAGAGAGAGAGAGAGAGAGAGAGAGAGAGAGAGAGAGAGGACGATGACAATTTGGATCAAGGATCACACGTTTAGCAGGCTATGTAGTCTAGCTCAGCGTCCTCTGTGCGTAGTGTGTGTGTGTGTGTGTGTGTGTGTGTGTGTGTGTGTGTGTGTGTGTGTGTGTGTGTGTGTGTGTGTGTGTGTGTGTGTGTGTGTGTGTCTGTCTGTCTGTGTGTGTCTGTGTGTAAGAGAGAGAGAGAGACAGAGAGACAGAGAAAGACAGAGTGAGAGAGTCAAAGGTGACATGCCTAATAGGTTGTGTGTCATCACCATCATCATGTGCCCTGCCGCACGGCGTTGGCGGCCATGGCCCTCCACACGAGTCTATCCCTGTCACTGCAAGTACACCTCCCACCCTCTATGTCTTCGGCCACCCTGCAAGTCCGTCCTAAATTTTCTCCCTGGGTCTACCCTGTGTTCTCTTTCCCTCCAGCTTTCCTGTTGAGAGTAGGTGCTCTAATTCCCCTTTCCGCATCATATGTCCTATAAATGTCGCTTGTCTTTTCCTAATCGTCATTATTAATGATCTTCCTGTGTCTGCCTCCTTCAAGACTGTCTCGTTTGTTTTCTTTGCTGTCCATGGAACTCTCAACATTCGTCTTAGAAACCACATTTCAGTTGCCTCAATTTTATTCTGTCTCTGCGTGTCGATTGTCCATGCCTCACAACCGTACATCATTATCGGTTCTATATAACATTCAAGAAATCTCTTCCTGATGTTTATTCATAGACATTTGTTGGTAAGAATGCTTTTCATCTTCTTGAATGATGTTTTGGCTTGGCCGATTCTGTTGGCTATTTCTGGTGTGCATCTACTGTCTGGTGAGATGACCGTTCCCAGATATTTATCAGCCTGTCTCAAAGTTGTGCTATTTGCTGTTATTTCGCCTGAGGGGATTTCTTGTTTTTTACTGATTACCATGACTTAAGTCTTCTTGCTATTTAGCTCCAGCCCTTTATTTTTGCTTTCTATTTCTATTATATTCACAAAGTTTTGCAGGTCCCTTTCATTTTCTGCAATTAGCACGGTGCCATCTGAGTAAGGAATGTTCTTCATCATTCTTCCTCCAACCTTTATCCCAGGACATTCTTCTATGTTTCTCGTGATGGTTTCGTTGTAAAGTGAAATCAAATCTGGTGACAAAACATAACTCCGCCTGACCCCTCTTTTGATATTTTGGAAAGAGCTTATATCGTTTTCTATTTTCATTGCTGCTGTTTGTTTACAATACATATTTCTGATTATTCTTAGATCTTTTCCGTCAGTATTGAGCCTTTCTAGTTGATGGATTAATTCTCCGTGTCTTACCCGATCAAAAGCTTTAGTATAATCAACGAAGCATGAAAATAAATCCTTATTCAGCTCTACTGACCTCTCTATGGTAGTGCTTAGGGTGTATATGTCATTAATAGTTCCTTTCCCTTCGACAAATCTACATTGTTCTTCTGCTATTTCTCTTTTGATTATGTTCCTTGTCCTCATCATGATTATTCTTAAAAGGATTTTGTTACATGACTCATCAAGCTGATTGTACGATGGAGTTCGCATTCTATGGCCCGTTTTCTTTAGAAGTGAAATGAAAATTGATTTTGACATATCTTTGGGTATTTTTTCAGGGTCATAAATTTCATTTAGGAGGACTGTTATTTTTTGAATACCGAAATCTTCAAGGGCCTCTATTGTTTCTGGTCCTGGGTTTTTCCCGGTTTCATCGTTTCCAATGCCTCTCTAACGTCATCTTTCATTAAGGGTGGTCCTTCAATGTTCTTTCTTATAATGTGTTCTTCGTTTCTGTCATCACTAAAAAGGTCTTTAATGTGCTCTCCCATCTCTCTAATATTTTGTCTTTTTCAATTTTAAGCATCCAGTTGACGTACATGTCTTTTTTTCTGTGGGCAGTCTCTTCAATTTTTCTGTACCCACTCTGAGGATCTGTTCTATCTTCTATTTCTTTGTACTTTGTTTCCAACCAAGCTTCCTTAGCTTCATTGCACCTATTCCTGATTTACCTGTTTATCCTCTTCTATTGTTTGTACCTTGGCTTTTTTCCAGCATCCTGTATTTGTGTGTCTATGTGTTGTCTGCGTATTTGTGTAGGTGAGACAGAGATAACATGATAACCTGAAAAAAGGGTCAAACGCCAAACAGGCGACCAGTATCCTCTCTCTCTCTCTCTCTCTCTCCGTGTGTGTGTGTGTGTGTGTGTGTGTGTGTGTGTGTGTGTGTGTGTGTGTGTGTGTGTGTGTGTGTGTGTGTGTGTGTGTGTGTATACACATGTGCAAGGGACGCATTGTTTGTGTGTCTGTGAACAGACTACTCGTATTCATTATGTTATGTGGATTTTGTTTTAGCTATACCCCCTTGTGTTTATGTTGCTATGGTTCCTGGTGCTTGTTTTCATTTTACGTTTTGTCAGTGTGTTCTTGCTCGAATGCAAGTTCCCTCCTTGACAATGTCGATCTGGGTATTCATGGATCTGCCTCTCTTAAAACAATGTTGGTTTTTTGTGGTGTTATGTGCATGTTGTGCTTGTTACGCCAGCTGGTCAGGTTATATTTTGATCATGTGGTAAAGGTAATTTCCTTGTAACAAACTACGTATTTTTTGCAAAATGGCAAGGTTTAATAAGGTAGTCATGCCATTTTATTTGTGAGCTCTTCTAGCACATTTCGTGGACAATTTGCTCTTAAAGAAACCAAGTTTTCGAAAAGAAAATCAAAAGTACTTAAAACTCAGCTATTATATACGACCTAGATTTGATTAAAGTCAGTTCATAAATAACAGAGATATAAGCACTTAATCCTCCTTATAATTTAACTACAGTGGTCAACAGGTTGGATCAAGTTAAGGATAAAGCAGCAACTTACGATAAATACGTCAAAATAGTCCGTATTAAAAAAATCAAAGAATAAGTTTCTTACCATCAACAGGGACATTGATCTGATTATTCTTTATGAAGTTTGCCACGTCAGAGTCTGGTTTGATTCCCCCCACATACACGGGAGACAGAACATGAACTGCCATGGCCACAGATGCGTTTCCAGAAAGTGACAGGGGTTCATCATCCACACTGATGCTGCCCTGCTGCCCAGTCTGAGACCACATATGACATACAGCATATATATCACACGAGTTTGTATTGATGTACATTTCACTTCAATTTGTTTTGAGACGCAGGACACAGTGACAAGTATTACAAACTGTACAGTAACATCAAACAAGTGTATATGTCAGCGTCTTACTGATATACAATGACAGTGGTATAGTACAGTAACATGTACATGTAAGAATGTACATGTCACTATGTCTTACTGCTATTTGACAGTGGTTATATCACCATGGTAACATAAAACACAAATTTGATATTGATTCATATTCATTGCATGTTACAGGGACGAACTGCATGCCTTAATTGGTCTACAGGACTTGTCACTGCGACTTACTGGTATACAATGACAGTGATATAAACCACACACACTATTCGTACATTCCACAACAACTTGTATTGACATAAATGCTTCAGTGACATATACCACATAGACCAAAGCGATACATAGCATCTGTTTTATGTTGACGTATACTGATGCAGTCAGTGTCAATGGCAGATGTGATGCGTCTAGTGTGTCGGCTAGTGACTGCGTGCTTGTCGCCTCTCACTTTCAGCTGCACCGCTGGCTAGCACTGCTGCTTGCAGCTATGCGAAAAGAAGAGCAGGTTGCGTAAGTCTCTTCCTGTCAGTACATAGCCTCTCCATAAGCAAGCCCTACTTTATGCCTCCTCGTGGCGACATGCGGTAACTGAGCACCTCACGGACTCAGGCAAAATCTCGAGGGACTCGGAGGAGGTCTGGCCCCCAGACGTGCGGCACGCAGGCCCACCGGCGTGTGGATATGCCCTGGTGCCCACGAACCAGACCCCCAGCTATGGGTAAATAGCTCCACTGCCTTGTGGACATCTCGAGAGAAAAAAATGCTAGCGGAGATACCGCAAAAAAAAAACGATGGAAGGCAACGGGAAACCACCATCGTAGTCTCCCAAGAACATTATGGACGGAGAAAGGAAGGAAAATGAAGATAACGACGTGAATAGGTGCTCCGATGGAGCACCTTCGTCCGGTAGGGACCATCATGCGGCGCAGGTGACACCAGACCGTCAGCCAGATACTGTGACCAAACTCAAACTCAAAAATACCAAGATCGCAATATGGAATGTAAGGACATTGCTGCAAAAGGGAAAATTAGAGAATGTCAAAATGGAGATGGAAAGGCTTAACATTAGTATTTTAGACTAGGGGAAGTGAGATGGAAGGGGGCAAGCATGATAACATCCGGAGAGTATACAGTGATATACTTTGGTGGAAACTCACATGAAAGAGGAGTAGGCATTGTAATGGACAGGGACAAATCAAAAGCAGTTAAGGGATACTGGGCTGTGTCTGACAGAGTCTTGCTGGTCAAATTGGGAGGCAGACCATTTGATATCAACATCATTCAAGTGTATGCACCAACATCCACAAGTACCCAGGAAGACATCGACAACTTCTACGAAGTATCAGAGATGGCCAAGGCCCAATGCAAATCACAAGAGGTTACCATAATAATGGGAGATTTTAATGCTAAAGTGGGAAAGGATAGGGTAGAGGATATAGTTGGACCTCATGGCCTTGGTACACAAAATGAAAGGGGAGGGAAACTTGTAGAATGGGCACAGGTGAATGCGTTCATAGTAGGAAACACTTTACTGTCAGCAAAAACACTACCAGGCGCAGACTGCAACATTGACCACAATCCTGTAGTGGGAAGATTTAGGTTAAAATTACGGGAAAGGAAACAGACCAAAAGCAACATCAAACTAGATCTTGGACTCTTAAAGACAGATGAAGTGATACGTCAAAAATATAATGTACATGTTCAAAACAAATTCAGTGCTCTGGAAGACGTTGGTGACAGTGAGGAACAATGGACAAAGTTGAGAAATTCGATAAATGAAGCTTGTGAAGAAATCCCTACGGCAGATAGAAAAGCAAAAAAGAACTGGATGACAAAAGAAAATTTAGGCTTGATGGAGGAACGGAGGAAGGCAAAGAGAAACGAGGAAATATACAGGAAGATAAATATAGAAATCAGGAATAGGTGCAATGAAGCTAAGGAAGCTTGGCTGAAAATAAAATGCAAAGAAATAGAAGGCCAAGACAAAACGGATCCTCAGGGTATGTACAGACGAATTGAAGAAATTGTCAACAGGAAAAATACATGCACATCAACTGGTTGCTTAAAATCGAAAGATGGTACGATTCTCATGGAAAAAGACAAAATATTAGACAGATGGGGAGAGTACATTAAAGACAGAAACGCAGAACACATTATAGGAAAGAACTCTGAAGGACCACCCATAATGAAAGATGAAGTTAAAGCAGCATTGAAAAAGATGAAACCAGGAAAAGCCCCAGGACCAGACAACATTACCACAGAGATGATTGAAGCCCTGGAGGAATTCGGTATAGAAAAAATAACAGTCCTCCTAAATGAAATTTACGACACTGGAAAAATCCCTAAAGATATGTCAAAATCAATTTTCATTGCACTTCCAAAGAAGACAGGGGCTACAGAATGCGAACTCCATCGTACAATCAATTTGATGAGTCATGTAACCAAGATCCTATTAAGAATAATCATGATGAGGACAAGGAATAGAATCAAAAGAGAAATAGCAGAAGAACAGTGTGGATTTGTGGAAGGGAAAGGAACTATTAATGCCATATACATCCTAAGAACTATCATAGAGAGGTCAATCGAGGTGAACAAGGATTTATATTTATGCTTTGTTGACTATACCAAGGCTTTCGATCGGGTAAGACATTAACAATTGATCAACCAACTAGAAAGACTCAATATTGATGGTAAAGATCTACGAATAATCAGAAATATGTATTGGGAACAAACAGCTGCAATGAGAATAAAAAACGATATAAGCTCTTTCCAAAACATCAAAAGAGGAGTCAGACAGGGTTGTGTTTTGTCACAAGATCTGTTTTCACTTTACAGCGAAAACATCATGAGAAACCTAGAGGAAGACCCTGGATTAAAGGTTGGAGGGAAAATGATAACATTCGATACGCAGATGACACCGTGCTAATTGCAGAAAGTGAAAGGGACCTACAAAACCTTGTGAATATACTTGAAATAGAAAGCAAAGTTTAGGGGTTGGAACTAAACAACAGGAAGACTTAAGTCATGGTGATCAGTAAAAAACGTGAAATCCCCTCATGTAAAATAACAGCAAACGGCACAACCTTGAGACAGTTTGATAAATTTAAATACCTGGGAACGATCATTTCACCAGATGGCAGATGCACATCAGAAATAGCCAGCAGAATCGGCGAAGCAAAAACAACATTCAAGAAGATGGAGAGCATTCTTACCAACAAATGCCTATCAATTAACATAGGAAGAGAGTTCTTGAATGTTATATAGAACCGTACTATTGTACAGCTGCGAGACGTGGACAGTCAACATGCAAAGCCAGAAGAAGATTGAGGCAGTCGAGATGTGGTTTCTATAAAGGATTTTGAGAGCTCCATGGACAGCAAAGAAAACAAATGAGACAGTCTTGATGGAGGCAGACACAAGTAGATAATTCATAAGGAAGATTAGGAAAAGGCAGGCAACATTCATAGGCCATTTTATGAGGAAAAGGGAATTGGAACACCTAGTCACAATAGGAAAGCTGGATGGAAGGAGAGCACCGGGTAGACCCAGGGAGAAGATACTAGACGGACTTGCAGAGTGGCTGAAGACAGTGAGGGTGGAAGAGATGCTTGAGGCAACAAGAGATAGAGACAGATGGAAGTCCATAATCGCCAACGCCATGCGGCAAGGCAGCTGATGATGATGATGATGATACTGATGCACATGCTTCACTGACAATTATATTACAGTGGCATGTTATACATATACCATAGTGACTTACGTCGCACACACCACGACTACATATGGCGTACATACCTCAAATACATATAACATTTAGTAACGTTATTCAACCAGAGTGACTAACGTACATAACAGGTTAAGAGATAAGAGATCACATAGTTATTTTACGCATACTTTGTGAAGCACAACTTCCACAGTCAAAATTCCCCGAGTTCTTAGAAACCTCTCTATGAGTTTAGCGTATACAGTGTGACTACAGCTGCCATAGTTCAGGCAAGAGTATATGCTACTTGCTATGTGCACCCAAGTGATTTGCACATCGTAAGAGGAAAAATCATGCCACTGGTGTTGTGTAAAATTATAATTTAATGTTTTAACTGTTGCTGTGCACATATGAGTGAGAGACTGTGCCAGAACACCCAGCCCTGCGTCAAAAGGGATAACATAATGGCATATATAAGGGAATGAAGAAAACTTTCAGGCTCACTGCTAGCAAGAATGCTTAGGTGAAGTTCAACAATGATAAATCATCAAAGACCTACCAAGCAGATGGAGAGTGGGCTGAGCATAACAGAATCTGCATTCCACTGAGAACGTGTTCATTGAATCAGCCTTTGCCAGTATCCAAGCCAACCTATCATGGATGAGCTTGACCGACCCCCAACAGAGGACGAACTCATTAAGACCATCAACTCACTTGGTCATGGCAAGGCACAAGGCAAAGACAACATATTTGCTGAGGTGATTCAGTATGGGAAACCAGTGCTTCTTAGCCATATTGACGATCTTCTCTGCCAATATTCGGAAGAAGGACCAGTTCTCCTAGACATGTCAGATGGAAAAATAGACACGATGTGCACGAATAAGGGAGATCACAGCGCCTGCGATGATTACACAGGCATACCACTCCATGTTATATAGAAAGCAGATCACTCAGTTTTATAGAGAACCGATACTACTTTGGTATGGATGCGAAGCGTTGACAGTCAACATGCAAAGTCATAACAAAATTCAGGAAGATGAAATGTGGTTTCTAACAAGAATGTTAAGAGTTCCATGGACAGCAAAGAAACAAATGAGGCAGTCTTGAAAGAGACAAACACAGAAAAAGAACATTGATGAAAAAGATTAGGAAAAAACAAACAACATATATGAGGCAAGGGAAATCTGAGCACCTAGTAACAACAAGAAAGCTTGAGGGGGAAATAAGCACCAGGTAGACTCAGGGAAAGAAAAAATTGACAGATCTGCGGATTGAATGAAGACAGAAAGGAGGTAGATGTATTTGCAACGAAAAAAAGATAGATTTGTATGTTTCCGAGTGATTCTGAAGAGGCTATAGACATTAGCTGATCGCCTCTGTCCTGACTCCCGGATTGGGTTCATAGTGGCAGCTACAGGGTAAGAGCTGGGAAAAGAGGCAGCCTTTACACGTCCGTTTCATAGATCTAATCAAAGCTTTTGACGTGGTTAGCAGAACAGGCCTCTTAGCACTCCTGGATAAGACTGGATGCCCACCAAAATGTCCTGAATCTCATGACGATATGCAGAGGACAGTACATCTTGAGGGATCATCCTCAGAGCCATTCTCTATTCAAAGCGGAGTGAAACAGGATTGTATTCTCCACCCAATACTCGTTCGGATCTTCCTCTATCTTGTACTGCTGTACACTTTCAAAGCATCTTCCACCTGGCACATCTCTAGAGCATTCACGCTCAGTTTGGTCTCCAGAGGCTAATCAGCTCCCTAGCACGTGCTTGTCAAGAGACTGCCAACAGTCTCCAATAGTCTGTTCCACCCAGCCCCCAGAGCTCAACAGGTAGATATGAAAAGTCATCAGTGCTATGGCAAAGCTATACAAGAGAGTGAGGAAAAATAACACGCTCACCACAGATACCAAGATTAGAGCGTACAGAATATGTTACCATGTGCCCTTCTCTACAGCAGCGAGACCTGGACAGTTAACATGCACCATGAACACCGCCTCAACAGCATCTGTTTGCTGTACTCACACTACGCATTTCCTGGAAGGACTGTGTGCCAAACAAAGACGTTCTGGACCAGGGCAGCATGCCAAGCATGTATGCCCTCCTCCCACAACCATGACTGTGCCGGCTTGGCCATATCCGCCGCATTCAGGATGGTCACATCCCATATGACCTTTTATACTGAGAGCTCGCCACAGGATCACAACCTACAGAGCAGCCACTGCTGCGATACGGGCACATGACCTGACGTTCACTGATATCAGTGTAGGCACTAGGGAAAAGATGACAACAAATCTCTGTGCTTGTGGACAGAGTGTACATGTAGGCATTGCGAGTAACGAGAAAAACGAACTTGACTGTGGTCGAACAGAAGAGAAAGAAGGAAAGTTGCGACCACCCAGCCACAGCCATCTGCTTTCGTATACGGCAACAGTGCCAAGTAGTGCCTTGTTCATTCACAGCTGATACTGTTCCACATTCAACTGAGTCCTTAAATTGGCGCATCCATCATCTGATTAGACAGATGGAGCCACCAACATCAGTGAGTGAGCTTTATGTTAATAGTTGTGATCTTACAAAATAAAGTTCTTTTTCAGGACTATTTTTAAGAAAAAAGGTATAATCCAAAATTTCAGTCATAACTGAGGCAATTTTTTCACCGAGTAACTCAGTGGATTCAACACTTTACTTACAGTGAGCCCTATTCATTGCCAGTTTAAATGAATGCTAATAAGATCGTATCTATGTACAGCTAATGCGTGGTGATAAGCCCCAAAACAGGAAGAGTCAGAGTCATAACATTCATTTCACTTAATTTTTTAAATCCCTCGTCCTATCCACCATCTGCAAATCTTAACCCTTTCACTCCCTCAACGTACCCACAGATTCCAGGAAGATGATGGATAGGGCAAAGGAGTAAAAGGATCGTTCCCACTTTAAAGGACATGTAATTTGGCCTCAACGTGTAAAATTTTGAAGGAACAAGAGAGGCAACTGTACCACAACTAAACTGCTTTTTGCAATAACAAAAAAATGAAAAACCTAAACAGAAAAATCTTTGTTTCAAGAACTCCCCAAGCAAGAAGCAGACTGGACATTACCATTTTTTACAAGAGCTCCCCAAGCAAGAAACAGATACTACCATCTTACAGAACAAATCTAAATTTGCACAACAATAAAACAAATCCAAAACAATTACAACCACCAGCGTTCAAGCAAACAGAAACCAAAACAAAAAACCATGAAAATAGACTCAGAACGCGTATTTAATACAATCACACAAGACAGACGCACATATATCCCACTGGACGAAGCAGCAGGGAAGTTTTGCTCCTTTTCTCCTAATTTTTGTATTTGGTGTTTGATATTTGTTCTTTGTTGTCTTACGTTTACACTTGACAATGGCAAGTCGGCAAAAAGTCTATGCCTGTCTTGTCTGATTGTATTAAATATGTGTTGTGACTTTTTTTTAATAATAATAATAATAATAATTACAATATTTATATAGCGCAAAATCTCGATAAAAAATCAAATCTAAGCGCTGAACATACACTTACGCACGCGCGCACACACACACTTACACATGGCTATAAATGGGGAAAAAGAATAAAAGCAATGGAAAATTATAGAGAGCATATTATATACAAATATATATTACAATGTGATTCCCCTCCGAGTGGAGACAGGCTACAGAGGGGGGATGAGTGAGGTCAGGATTTTATGCAGAGGAGAAAAGGTGAGTTTTGAGAGCGGACTTGAAGGAGACAAAAGTAGGTTGCTGACGGACAGAGAGAGGAAGTTTGTTCCAGGAAAGTGGACCAGAAACAGAGAAGGCTCGTGGACCATAGGTATTGAGCTTGGTGCGTGGAAAGCGAAAAGTCAGAGGATCGGAGGCAGAGCGGAGGGTACGTGAGGGAACATAGATATCAAGTAGGCTTGACAGGTAATCGGGGGCTGCGTTATTGAGGCTTTTGTAGCACATGGTGTCTAGTTTGTACTGTATGCGCTTTGATACAGGGAGCCAGTGAAGTTGTGCCAGGAGAGGAGATATGTGGTCAGCTTTTTTCTTTTTGAGTACAAGGCGTGCAGCATTGTTTTGAATGCGCTGTAGGATGTGAATGGTGGAGGCAGGAAGACCAGGCAGGAGTGAATTGCAATAGTCAATGCGAGACATTATGAAGGAGAGAACGAGTTTTGCAGTTGTTTCCACAGAGAGATACTTCCTGATCAAGCTTATACGATGGAGGTGATAGTAGCAAGATCTGGCAGTTTGAGAAACAAAGTTGTTCATGGACAGGGTAGAGTCAATGCAGACACCAAGGTTTTTTAGCTGAATCAGAAATTGGGACTGATGTGTTACATAATGGGAGAGAAAGAGGAGGCAGCTGAGAAAGTTTCTGACGGGTGCCAATGAGGATAGCTTCTGTCTTGTCGTCATTAAGCTGAAGTTTGTTGAACGTCATCCAGTTCTTAATGTCCGAGTAACACTCAGTGGTGCGAGTCAACAGGCGCTGTATATTGTCTGGTGTGTCACTGTCTTGATGTTGGGTGTCATCAGCATAGAAGTGGTGTTTTATAGAGTGGGAGTTGATGATGGTGGACAGGGGGGAGGTGTAAAGAGTGAAAAGAACAGGGCCAAGGACAGATCCTTGTGGAACACCACAGGTCAGGCATGCAGGTTGAGAGTAAGTGCCATTAATAAGAACAGTTTGTTTTCTGTTTGACAGATATGAAGTGAAAAAGGAGAGAGCAATGTCAGAGATGCCAAAAGTATGATGAAGTCTAGAAAGGAGAATACCATGATCAATGGTATCAAAGGCTGCAGACAGATCAAGGAGTGTGAGGAGAGAGACTTTGCCAGTATCAGTTGCAAGGAGGAGATTGTTGAGAATGTGTAGCAGGGCAGTTTCAGTGCTATGGCACTGGCGGTAGGCTGACTGGAAAGGATTGAGAAGATTGTTGGCAGACAGGTGAGAGTTCAGCTGGTTGAGGACAACTTTTTCGATGAGTTTTGACAAGAAAGAGAGATTAGAGATAGGCCGGTAATTTTTCAGTTCATTTGGGTCTAAATTGTATTTCTTGAGGAGAGGGTGAACAATAGCAGACTTGAAAGAATCTGGGACAGTTCCAGTTTGAAGAGAAGTGTTGATGATGTCAGTGATGAATGGGAGGAGAGGAGGGAGACAGTCAGAGTAGAGAGAACCTGGAAGAGGATCCAGTTCGCAGGTTTTGAACGACATGGATCTGATTGTGTTGAGAATTTCTTCTTGTGAGACTGGGGTAAAAGTAGTAAGAGGTGTGCCAGAGAAGGAAGGGTCAGGTGGGCATGGTTGACAGGGTGTCCTGTCAAGCCTGTCACGAAGAGTTTGTATTTTGGTGGTGAAATACTTGGAGAATACAGATGGGAGTTCTTCATTTGTGTGTTTTGTTGGGAGAGGTAAATCTTTTCGTGTGCCAAGGAGATGATTCATGGTTGTAAAGAGTTCTCTTGAAGAAGAGGCATTCAGGATTTTGGTTTGGAAATAGCTTGTTTTTGCAGATGCAATGAGGGTGGATACTTTTGTTTTAGAGGCTTGGAAAAGTTGCCTATGTACAGTGAGTTTGGATTTGCGCCAGCGGCGCTCTGATCTGCGGCGGGCACGTTTTGCACAGGCAATCTCATGAGTGAGCCAGGGGGTAGGGGGGCGGTCAGGTAAAAGACGAGTTGTGGCTGGAGCATGAGTGTCCAGAAGATGGTGGAGAGTAGTATAGAATTCATCGGCAAGGTTGTGTGACTTTTCAGAAAGGAGGCGGGAGGCATCAGATGAAAATGTGGAGAGGTCAATAGATTTGAGATTGCGTCGAGTCACTGTGCGCGTGGTACGGGAAGGAGGAGAAATGTCAAGAGAACAGAGAATTGCAGAGTGGTCAGATGGAAGGGCTGAAGTTAGACGGGTAGAAAGAACTAGGCAGTTGTCAGTAGCTGAATTGTGGTGATCACGAGAAATGATCCAGTCAAGAATGTGACCTTTTTTATGGGTTGGTTCAGAAATATGTTGTGTCATATTATGATTGGACAGAGAGTTGATGATATGTCTTGTGTCATAACGGTGAGTGTTGTCGTAGTGGACATTGATGTCACCTAGAATGATGAGATTTCCAGGTAAGAGGCAGTAGTAATCAATTAGTTGGTCAAAGTCAGAGAGAAACATGGATGTGGTGAGCTTGTTGGCAGAGCTAGGTGGAGGTCGATAGACACAGGAGAAGGTGATGGGGTGAGGGGTGGATTGGAAGGATACTTCAACGTGCTCAAAAGAAGGATGGGAGAAAGGCAGAGACTGCGAGAAAAATAGGCGGGAATTTTAGTGCTTTTCTGGTTTCTGTACAGCAATAATTTCATTATCTGTATCCAAGATTAATTATAAAGTGTCTATTTAAATGAAACAAGATTGTACACACCTTGAAATGCAGTCTAGTTGCTTCCATTCTTGTAAATTTAATCCAATAACTGATTGATTTAATAAAGTGATTGTAAAAAATGGAAATCTTCTGGTATTACCAGATTGTTATCATATGATTTGGAGCTCTCTAACACCACGAAATCTGTTGAAAGCTATAACATGTATCTATTCTGAGTACATCTGTCATCAACACCACCGCTCCATATAGGAGAACAAGCTGAACTGTGGCATCCAAGTTTTTCTCAAACACAGAAATACGATTCATGAAAAATAGGTATAAGATTTAAGATCTTTGGCGTAGTCTTTTCCCACCTAAGGCAAAATCTCCAATGGCTTGTGAAATACATAATTCATTTCTGTAAAACAATTGTCCGTATGTGCTTCCTACTTCCATTGGAATGTTGCTAAAACATACATCTTTTTTCCTACAAAGCCACATTATTAGAAAACTGTAATACTACCATTGTTACCTTTCAGGCTCCTACAGGTGAATATGACGCGTGGACCACAATATTAGGGTAATACATAAAAGACATGGAATATGTACTGTGTAGTATGATCCACTGTCTTCTAATGGATCGGCATATCAGCTTAATTAATGGATATTATCCAACAATAGGAACGAAATAATCAGAAAAATAAATAGCGGCAAAAATATGCTCAGGTCTTATACACTATTTCTACATCCTACCTTGTTGAAAACAATTGTATGCCATTCTCCATCACACAATGTTTTGTTTTGTTCTCGAGTATCATGTTGAACTTTAACGTTAGTGAGACCATCACTGAATTCCAAAACCAGACTGTCGTTGCGCAGGTAAGCCAGTAAGTAGATGCTAAAGCCACCATGCACCATCAGCAACATGCCTGTGTGTAGTGCTGTTCTCATCCGAAAGCTAACCACGATGGACTCATCGTCTTCTTCTACCAAGCAAGATCCATCTTCGCATCTGGGTATCATGGCATAACCTGAAACATAAAGTTACAGACAGAAACATATCAAACAGTTGTACTTCCAAACTTAAAATTGCATCCTATCATGTTTTGCCGTAAAGATTCTTCGTTGATTGTATCTTGTTTTCTGAACAAATTCTTCGTTGATTTGTTTATTCTTTTTCTTGGTTTACTGACATTCTGAATAGCACATTACTGTGTTACGACTTCAGTACAGAGCCATTGTTGTCGCCGTTTCGGCCTTTCAGTTGAATGGTGATCATAATGTTCACTTTCAAGGACAGAATTATACACTTTACGTATCCTGATCTAAAATCACGCACTACGCAGCGAATCTATTGTCAATTCAATCGAAGTTTTTAATTAAATGCATAAACGAATAGACTACTTAGTATGCATAGAAAACCAAAGGTTGTCGCGAATTCCATGATGGAGTTAACAGGAATGGGGGAATATACGAGTTTGCCAGCAAACGCAGCCGCCACATTCAAAAGCACTGGTACCAGTAGGACCAAATCGTTCGTTACAACCAGATTCTTTTATGTACGTGTTTTGAGGGAGGGATTAATCGGGAGGGCGTATATTCCTGTCTTCTCGTTTACCGCATCGTGAAATCCACCACAAATTTTGACTTCCTATGTAAGTACTCGTGCTTGTTTCTGATTCCATTTCTGGCAATTCCCATAATACTGGATACTAATACGAGACTTCACAGTTGGTTGTACAAACCTAACATCCATTTGCATATGACTTTGTGCGATGAAACGACTGAAGGCATATGCTATCCACTCCCCAAAATACACAGACAGGGCATGAAAAAAAAACTTTTATCTGGTAATTTAATATTGATGCAAACAGGTCTATTTCTGGAAAAATAGCTTATTTGCAATTCTTTAGAATATTCATGATCCGATTTCTACTGAGTTATGTCACTGAGATGGAAAGACCCAATATCAGCCTCAGTGCTGAATTTTCCTGGGATATGAGCAATAGTTAACCACGTATTCCTGTTCCTGATCCAGAGCCATTTCCTGTAAACTGCCTCGTCGCACTGAGGTGAGGATGATCGCCCCTATGCTTTCTTACGTATGCCACGGCACAGGCATTATCAAGCACGACTTTAACATCCTTTCTTGTGACTGATTTCTCAAAACTTGTCAATCTCTATTCAATAGCAAGAAGCTGTAGGATATCGATATGGGCTTCTGTTTTCAGTTTTTGACGATCTGCCCCAAGTTTTGGTTGAAAGGCATGAGGCAACAATTTTCAATTTTTTCTCAATTTCAGCTTATTACAATATTACAAAATTAATGTTAGTATCTTCTATCTACCAATCCAACTCTGGCACAGCTTGTTTGGTAATGGTATTGATATCTTCGTGGTTTCCCTTGGTTTCCTTTAAGATTTGTTCTTTTCCAGGTGTCTGTAGAACAAAGAGTTCTACATGACCGCCGGGAAGAAAGCAAATTATCTGCCCGACCGTCCGTGATTTACTTTCTTGTTTTTGATTATGGTCATTTGTTCCCAATCCAACCGATAACCCAAGTTTGTTTTTTTTTACATGGGGCCACGATAGATTTATTTCATAAACAGTAAAACCTAATGAATAAACAGGCGGCTGATACTGAAGCATTATGTTTACACTTCTCAAACGTTTCACCTTGTAAGTAACTGTCATCAATGAATGCTATTGACAGATAAATGTGTGACCTGAAGTAAGCGTAAACTGGCTTCATTAATTCTGTGAAGCAGTGAGGACAGTTACACGGACCGTTAACAAAACAGGTACATTGGCATAACATGTTTCTCCATCTGAAAATCAGGTATTTTCGAAAACTGATATTAACTGGGATCAAATGATAGGCATGGCGTAGATCCATTGATGCAATGAACATTTTTACGTTATCAATGCATGTTCTCCAGTCCAAAAATCATCTGGTATAAACTGTCTTTTTCACTAGCAAAACTGGAGATACTTCTTGGTCTTCTTCAGCTTGACCTTTCTCAGTAACTCCGTACCCAAGTAATTTTTTAACCTCAAAACCTGCTTCTTTCCACTGATTTCCTTGCACCCGATTTTGTCTACTAAAATATTTTTGAGATCTCTAAAATCAATGATTAAAATCTGATCCCTGTGCCATGTACAAAATAAATTCGACATCATTCAATGTGATTTTACAATCTTTCTGTTTAAATCGGTTTATGTACCTGTTCTCCCTAAATGTTATTAATCACACTTTGTAGGTAGTGTGATGCCACCTCATCTATCATAGCAGCTCCTTCTTCTGAGTGTAGGCATTCGAGCCCCTGCTTTGAATCGCGTAAATACGTCTCCTCTGTGACCTTGCTCTGAACGTATTCCAGCATAGGTTTCTCCCTTCTAAGAACCGGCCCGTGCCTGCAGCATGGCGTTGGCGATCATAGCCTCCATATGCATCAATCCCTTGTTGCCGCAAACATATCTTCCATCCTCTCTGTCCTCAGCCACCCTGCAAGTCCGTCCAATATCTTCTCCCTGGGTCCACCTGGTGTTTTCTTT
>CM060308.1:20368436-20400936 GCA_030674185.1 Monoplex corrugatus | reverse complement strand
GCATCTGCTGCATCAAGCATCTGTTTTAAAATTAGGATTTCTACAGGGTACAAAAACAAAACAACAACAACAAAAAGAAACGAAGGGAAAAAAGAGAAATGAAGACGCATATGACAGGACACACACACTGGGTACATGTGATGAGAACACAAAGCGAGGGGAGGTAATGCACATGATAAGAGGTTGTGATAAGTGAGAATGAAGTAACTGGGCATGTTTGGTAAAAAGATGGCCACATTTTTGTGTCTGAGTAGAAATAAGTGACCAAAGGATGTGGAGTGTGGAAAAAGTGAAGCAGGGTGAAGGTTATGTACAGGTTAGAAAGGGCCATGGAAGAGAAGGTGAATGTCTGATTCCCGATATGATTCAGTAGTCGACAATTATAGAATTTTTAACACCAGGCATCATCCTGTGCTCCCAAAACAACTGTAAAACCTGCATACACAATAACCCCGCTACATCACTTCAAACCCGTAACATAATCTATGTCATTCAGTGCAAATTTTACATGGAGGAAACATCCCGCCAACTCAGTGCCTGTATTTTAGAACACCTGGCCGACATCCGCAACAACAACCACCAAAATCAAGCTGTCAACCATTTCCACAAAGCCAGCCACTGGATCAAACGTATCCAAGTTATGGATTGTCGGCTACTGTATTGTCGACTGCTGTGTCACACTAGGGAATCAGACATTCAACTCCTCTATCCTCACGCTTTCTCCCCCGTGTTTGTGTATATAACCACTCCACTTTTTCGAAACTCCACATCCCTATTGGTCACATGTGTGTGTGGGGGTGTCTTATTGCCATCATTGGACCATGGAAATGTCTTGGTGTATTCGTGATATCTTTGCAGTATTCATGATTTTTTTTCCTTTTCCCACCTTTCTCTCTTCCGTTTACTTGTATGTAATTTTTCTGCATTTGTATATGTGTGTATGAATGTATATATGCGAGTATGGATATACATGCGTATGTATGTTGTGTATGTACATGTATGTAAGTGTAATGTAGGTGTATATATGTATTACATATATATATATATGAATATATATATATATATAATATTATATATACATGTGTGTGCGTCTGTGTGTGTGTCTGTGTGTGTCTGTGCGTGTGTCTGTGTTTGTGTATCTGTGTGTCTTGTTGTGTATAAAAGAGCAGAAAAACACAAAATAGAATCAGAACGCGTATGTACGATAACGAAACAAGACAGGCGCAAATGTTCGGCAAAATGGCCTTTGTCAAACGTATGTAAAAGACAACAAACAATGAATGCACAATACTTAGCACAAAAAAGACAAGTAGACAACTATCCAAATGTAGCAGCAGAAAATGGCAGATGTGTATAATCAATATACATAAATATTTTTTTCTTAATTAAATGTGGTCTAAAACAAAAAGTAGCTTTTTTTTCTACTAAACATATCCAGTTACCTCCTCCTGATTTGTCAGATCCCCTTTACCATATGCATTACCCCCCCTCCCCCCTCCCTCAATCTGTGTTCTCATTACAAGTATCCAGTGTGTGTGTCCTGTATTTCTGGATTTTTTCTTGTTTCCCCCCCCCCCCCCCCCCCCCCCCCCCCCCCCGTTTTTGTATCCAGTAGAAGATCCAAAGGCGAAACTGGTAGGTGTTTTGTTCATTTCTGTGTTTGTGTGAACACTGTTCCAGTCCTAAGGTGAGTACAATGCATTTCCTTTTCATCACCTTTCGCTAACTTGTCTGAATCAGTTGTTTGCAAAGATTTGCATCAAATAGTGAATATTTCAAAAAGAAATGAAAAGATCACTTTTTGTCACACACAGGATTAACGCAGCAGTTGGTGAATAAGATGGATGGTCCTTGACCTTTGTGATATCATAAGATTCTTTGTTAATCCTTTTAGCGCTAGAATTTAAGCATGGCGACGGCCGAAGTGAATATACATGTACATGACATCACCAGCTGCATATACACTTATCTCGTATATAACATAGTAATCTGGGAACGGCAAGAAGTGGAATTATTGTTTTTATTTTTAGAACATTTTCTGAAAATTTATCTACAATATTAACGAAGAATATTAAACCATATTTGTCTGCAACATTTAACTGGTTGAGGAGAGCTTTTGCTCACACCTGCAAAAGATTTAAACTACTTTTTTTTTAAGGAAAGACCTCGTTGCTTAATATAGTGCTCCAAGCCTTTTAATTGGCTGAACACACACACACACACACACACACACACACACACACACACACACACACACACACACACTCACATTCACACACACACACGAACGAACGCACACCCACTCACACACACACACACACACTCACACGCGTGCGCACACACACACACACACACACACACACACACACCACGGCAGGTGATAAAAAAGCAGCTGACCTTTTCCCATAAAGTGAATGCCTGTATCCAGATTGATGGGACAGCCCTGCCAGTTGAGGAAGGCCAGTTCATAGCTGACAGCGCTGGCCCAGTCCAGTTCTTCCCATACTTCATACGGATACATCTGCTTCAACACTTCCACTTTGTGGATACAGCCCTGGAAATTCTGATGGATCACTGTCTTAAGCTGAAACAATGTCCACAACACACATGACAGTCAGGTCCACGAGCGTCTTTAATTCAACTTTAAGAATTAAACATTAAGGTCCTGAATTCCATTCATTTTCACACATTTTGCTAAAGAAGGTGTAATAGCTCTCTCTCTCTCTCTCTCTCTCTCTCTCTCTCTCTCTCTCTCTCTCTCTCTCTCTTCTCTCTTTATTTCTCTCTTCTCTCTCTCAAAATGCCAAACGAATATAATGCCCATCGCATCGCGATAGGAAATTTCTATCCCACGCTGCTCCATCTCCTGCGAAAGAAGACTACCTTATGCCGAAACTCTGGTATCAAGTACAAGGTCAGTGTAAAGAAAGAATCCAGATCGTGGCCAGCATGTGTCTGTCTGCACTGCTTTTTCTCTGCGTCCTGCTAATTTTACAAAGTATGGATGTCGAACAAAACTCACGGCCTT
Organism: Monoplex corrugatus; assembly: GCA_030674185.1. Classification (NCBI taxonomy): domain Eukaryota; kingdom Metazoa; phylum Mollusca; class Gastropoda; order Littorinimorpha; family Ranellidae; genus Monoplex; species Monoplex corrugatus. Next base: position 20,397,908 of record CM060308.1, on the reverse strand, counting down.
GTGATGGAAATTGCCAGGCGTACGTAACTAAAAGTACCCAGGATATTATTATCAAACAAAGATTGTCACAAATGTTTCAGTGTCTCGGTGTACAGAGCGCCACACTCGGAAAACAAAATGGAAGACTTGCAGTGGCGATTTGGCCAGTCTCTACGGAAAATTGACGACGACATATCTAGAATGACTAGGGCAATAACGAAGAACAGCGATAACATTAACATACTGCAACAAAATGAACAAAAAACACAAACGCACGACTAGATCGATTAGAAACAAACTTGGACAGACTTGGGTCATCATCGAAAACAAATTAACCTTAAAATTTTCGACACATACGAATATGCAAGTGGTGACAATTCCAGCGATGTCGAAGAGTTGGTTGCAAAACTAAATTACTTCTCGCCTGGCAAAACATGGAAAAATAGTGACATAGAAAGAACATATCGCCTAGGACACACAAAATAACAGACAGTCATACAGCCATTGATCGTGACTTTTCATCGCATGGAGGACAAGCTGCAGATTCTCCAAGACAGAAACCTTCGGGAGGGTCTCGGCAGCTATGGCATCCGAGTCACAGCCGACCTCACCCCACGACAAAGAGAAGAAATTATCTACCACAAGAATCAAGGAAAAGTAGCTTACTTCTTAAATGGAAGACTTCACGTTGAAATCAGAAATCGTGGTCACAATCACACACAGCTACAACACGAATTCCACACAGACAACAGAACAGATGGATACCAACGGAACTATGACCAAACCAGAAGCCGCTATGACAGGTACAGTCACGACAGACCCAGAAATGTCAAAACTAGCCAACAGACTGGGGGTAACACTGGAGATCGTTCCTTTCCTGAGGATAGCCAGGCAAGAACAAATAATACATTCTGATTCACAGAAAACGATCAGCCAAGACAAGTTAACCAACCACGATGGAGATATGAAGACAATAGTACGACTATAGACAATATTTATATCAGGAGACAGAAGCACATCAGAACTACTACACAGAATTTGCAGCGGCTATGACCACGAACGCAGACAAACCTGGCGTTATCCAAGAACTGATTACACAGTTGTGACGGAAGTTGTGACACTGCAAACACACGCAGTCATTACGTTGTTGGTTCTAAAAACCCGACCATCACAGGGCAAAGTGGTCTTCTACATGATTACAACTTTCACCAGGAAATACCCTCTGAAAACTGTTCAAATGTTACCATTGATCAAAGACAACATACCGATTATGACAGAACACCTGACGTTGCTGGTCCATATGATGCTGATTACCATATCTCGGACTGTCCTCAAATAAACCAGCATACTGACGAAATAACACACACACCTCTCTTTCTCTCTCTCCACCTCTCTTTCTTCTAGTCGTGTAGACAAGTTACAGAAAGAATCAAGGGTACAATATACCTAGACGTCTTGTGAGGACACAACCCAGCAAGGAGAACTACAGACGAGGTCAAAAAAACACTTAATCCCGAACAGACGACAACTGATGAACACACACCACCGGAGGGAGAAATGCAGCCAGATGTGACACCACCCACAAATGAGAGGAGTCCAGCTGAAGAGGACGCATCCGACAATGTGCAGCGGGAAGAAACTGACCAGCTAGAAAATCGTCACAATGACACGATACGCAAACGACTCGAACGTAGCATACGGATGGCTGAAACGGATGATCTCACTAACGCGGACACCGTGAACAGCCTTCCACATCAAAATGCACTTTTTGCTGCTGACACACAAACAGGCACGCAAGATGACTCAACCGACCCCTAAGGCAGACCAGAAAGAAGTCACCCCTGGCCCAGCGAAACGGTCCGTCCAAATCAAGACAAAAGGAGAAATCAACGACAGTTTCTCAACAAAACGCACCAGGTTCCAGTCAGGCAGTACCAGACAAATCAGTTTGCAATCAGCTTGGCACATACCTCAGAACAAAATACAACAATAACAAATAGGCCAAGATTCATCAGTAAATACTAAAACATCATGATTCAGTAAATCCATACCTTGCCAAACGCGATCAAATCAAGATCTCATCCTTAAATGTTGAAAGCCTGGTGACAAAACTATCTGAACCTGATTTGATCAGTTGTTTTAAACGTTTGATACTTTCTGTACACTTGAGACATTCACATCGTCAGTTTGACTTCAGCACATCATTTCCTGAATACTGTTGCTACCACTGTTCCGCCATCAAACTGTCCAGATGTGGTAGAAGGTCCGGTGGTATAGCAGTGCTTGTCAACGGAACAATGATACCATTTGTTAAACATATGGACTGTCTGAACGATAACATATGTCTCAAGATATCCAAGGATATCGTTGGGAGTAATCTAGACGTTTTGTTCATATCTACCTACATCCCACCTTAACAAAGCAACTATTATAAACACACTGGCAGAGTTGTAGCTTACATGACCAAGAAGATTATTTGGTAAATATTTATCAACGTGGGGAACATGTTCGTTTGATAATTGGGGGTGACTTATATGCACTGTTGGGAAATGGAATTTACCAGCGACGGTGACGATATTTTTGATTGGGAAGGGGAGACACTAGAAAATCACTTGATAACGATATAACTCAATTTGGTATAATTTTAATAGACTTTTGTACGACCTATCAGTACGTCCCATTAAATGGAAACAACGCTGGTAATGACAGGTGGACAATTCACTTTTATTTCTGACCAAGGTAACAGTGTAATACACTTTTTTTGTTGTCTCTCCCTACTTCAAGACCAAGTCAAACATTTATTTTGAAGTAGGCAAACGAGTAGAGTCCTATCATATGCCTGTTCATCTTACATTAACAAAAACACTCACAGACACAAGAAGACAAACACAGCACAACCGAAAACAGTAAAATAGTCATACGATGGGATCCCCAAAAATCAGTAGAATATGAAAAGGCAATTCATTCCTCGGAGTCCAAAACTAAATTAGTAGAGGCCTGTAACCTCACCTCTTAGATTCTGATACTGAATCAGCACTCTCAGTTTTCAACAACACTGGTCAAAACAGGTGAATGTATGAGACAAAAAATACGCCTGAAAAAAGCCCAAGAAAGTGAAACAAACAAATGGTATGACAGGGAATGCGCATGCCTTGAAAATAAGCGTGCAGCACGCCACGCCTTGAATCGTTTTCACAAATCAACAAATCTGAAGAAAAGTCGGCATACAGACAGAAGAGAGCACACTACAAAGCTATAAACAAGCAAAAGAAACAAGCATACAGAACTGCAGTGCATCAAACACTTTTAGATTTCAAAAGAAATGGGCCAAAGTTTTGGGGCACGATACGCAGCGCAAGAAAACGAAAACAGCCAGAAATAGACCTTTTCGTAAGGCAAAAACATTTTCAAAATATTCAAGATGGCATAATTGGCGAACAAAATATCACAGACAGTGCTCATACACAGTGTAACACACTGACGCAGGAAATGTCTATCGCTGAGTTAGACGACACAATTAATAAAATGAACATGAGGTAAACAGTCTATCAGAAACATTATGTGTGGTAAAGCTTCAGGGCTTGGCGAAATTTATAGAGAATTTATCAAATATGCTGAAAATTTGGTTGTTTCCTTTCTTACAAACCTTTTCAATAGACTATGAGTCCAATCTTTTCCCAGAAGACTGATGTAAGTCTGTAATAATACCTCTGTATAAAAAAGGAGATGAACAAATTCCAGATAATTATCGAGGCATTTCCTTATTAAGCATCGTAAGTAAAATCTTCACCTTTATTTTAAACAAAAGATTAAGACTGTATACATGGGCAGAGAAAGAGGGCAAGATTATTGAAGAACAAGCAGGGTTTCGGAAGGGTTTCTCAACTATTGATCATATTTACACTTTAGTTTCTATAGTAAGAAATGCCTTTGATGGTAGATATCATGGGAAGGTTTACGTTGCTTTTATTGATTACAAAAAAAAATGTTTTTGATACTGTTGATCGTGACCAATTATGGAACATTCTGCAAAAATTACAAACATCAACTAAAATGATAACTATGCTAAAATCTATGTACACGTCAGTTAAATCATGTGTAAGATGGGGAGCTAAAGTGTCAAGATTTCTTCCAGTGTCCAAAGGGAGTAAAGCAAGGATGTCTGTTAAGTCCCCTGATTTTTTCACTTCTAATATCTAAGGTAAGTTATTCATCATCATCATCATCAGGTACCCTGCCGCATGGTGTTGGCAACCATGGACTTCCAACCATCTCTATCTCTCATTGCCCCTAGCATCTCCCCCACCCTCCTCATCCCCAGCCACTCTGCAAGTCCGTCCAGCATTCTCTCCCTGGGTCTACCTGGTGATCTCTTTCCCTCCAGCTTTCCTGTTGTGACCAGGTGCTCCAAATCCACCTTCCTCATAAAATGGCCTGTAAATGTTGCTTGTCTTTTCCTAATCTTCCTTATGAGTGATCTACTTGTGTCTGCCTCCATCAAGACTGTCTCGTTTGTTTTCTTTGCTGTCCATGGAACTCTCAACATTCTTCTGAGAAACCACATCTCAGCTGCCTCAATTTTGCTCTGGCTTTCCTTGCTGACTGTCCACGCCTCGCATCCGTACAACAGTATTGGTTCTACATAACATTCAAAGACTCTCTTTCTGATATTAATTGATAGGCATTTGTTGATAAGAATGCTTGTCATCTTCTTGAATGCTGTTTTGGCTTGGCCGATTCTGCCAGCTATTTCTGATGTGCATCTGCCGTCTGATGAAATGACCGTTCCCAGGTATTTGAACTTATTAACCTGTGTCAAGGTTGTGCCATTTGCTGTTATTTTGCATGAGGGGATTTCATGTTTTTTTTACTGATCACCATGACTTCAGTCTTCCTGCTGTTTAGTTCCAACCCCTTACCTTTGCTTTCTATTTCTAGTATATTCACAAGGTTTTGTAGGTCCCTTTCATTTTCTGCAAATAGCACGGTGTCATCTGCGTATCGAATGTTGTTTATCATTTTCCCTCCAACCTTTAATCCAGGGTCTTCTTCTAGGTTTCTCATGATGTTTTCGCTATATAGTGAAAACAGATCTGGTGACAAAACACAACCCTGTCTGACTCCTCTTTTGATGTTTTGGAAAGAGCTTATATTGTTTTCTATTCTCATTGCAGCTGTTTGTTCCCAATACATATTTCTGATTATTCGTAGATCTTTTCCATCAACATTGAGTCTCTCCAGTTGGTTGATCAATTCTTCATGTCGTACCCGATCGAAAGCCTTGGTATAGTCAACAAAGCATAAATACAAATACTCAGACTGAATCTCGTAGGACTCAGAGGAGGTCTGGCCCCCAGACGTTAGGCATGCAGGCCCACCGGCTTGTGGATACGCCCTGGTGCCCACGAACCAGATCCCCATGCTATGGGTAAATAGCTCCATTGCCTTGTGGACATCTCGGGAGCGAGTAAGGCTAAGGGAGTTAATCCTGAAAAAAAAAACGATGGAAGGCAAGGGGAAACCACCGTCGTAGTTTTCCCCAGGAAAACCATGGACAAACAACAGTGACCACAATCCTGTAGTTGGAAGGTTTAGGCTGAAATTGAGGAAAAGGAAACAGACCAAAAGCAACATCAAACTAAACCTTGGACTCTTAAAGACAGATGAAATGATACGTCAAAAATTTAATGTACATGTTCAAAACAAATTCAGTGCTCTGGAAGACGTTGGTGACAGTGAGGAACAATGGACAAAGTTGAGAAGTTCGATAAATGAAGCTTGTGAAGAAATCCTAAGGCAGATAGAAAAGCAAAAAAGAGCTGGATGACTAATGAAATTTTGGGCTTGATGGAAGAAAGGAGGAGGGCAAAGAGAAACGAGGAGATATACAGGAAGATAAACAAAGAAATCAGGTATAGGTGCAATGAAGCTAAGGACGCTTGGCTGAACACAAAATGCAAAGAGATAGAAGAACGACACAAAAGGATCCTCATGGTATGTACAGACGAATTGAAGAAATTGTCCACAGGAAAAATACATGCACATCAACTGGTTGCTTAAAATCATGGAAATAAGACAAAATACTGGACAGATGGGGAGAGTACATTAAAGACCTTTTTGAGGATGACAGAAACGAAGAACACATTATAAAAAAGAACTTTGAAGGACCACCCATAATGAAAGATGAAGTTAGAGCAGCACTGAAAAAGATGAAACCAGGAAAAGCCCCAGGACCAGACAACATTACTACAGAGATGATTGAAGCCATGGAGGAATTTGGCACAGAAAAATAACAGTCCTCCTAAATGATATTTATGACACTGGAAAAATCCCCAAAGATATGTCAAAATCAATTTTCATAGCACTTCCAAAGAAGACAGGGGCTATAGAATGCGAACTCCATCGCACAATCAGTTTGATGAGTCATGTAACAAAAATCCTGTTAAGAATAATCGTGATGAGGACAAGGAATAGAATCAAAAAGAAATAGCAGAAGAACAGTGTGGATTTGTCGAAGGGAAAGGAACATTAATGCCATATACATCCTAAGAACTATCATAGAGAGGTCAATTGAGATGAATAAGGTAAGTTATTATATTTAAAAAAGGAGGGCATATTGCAGCTACAGAAAAATGGTTCTATGAAATACGAAAATAATGAAATTGAAATAGTAAGTGGCTACAAGTGTTTGGGATTCACACTCAACAAAACTGTCCTTAAGTAAACAAAACTGTCCTTAAGTACTGCTTGTGACAAATTTTCCAGGAAAGCAAAAAGCAAAATCTTAGATTTGATGAAAATGATGTGGTCCCTCGATTCCTTGAACATTACCGTTTTATTTCGATTGTTTGATGCACAAGTTAAACCTATGTTGTTTATATGCAGCAGAAATTTGGGGTACGTCAAGGCTTGCTGTTATAGAGATAGTCCACGTATTTGGATGCAAACGTCTTTTGAGAGTAAGCAATAAAACAACCAACTGTATGATGTATAGAGAAACTGGGAGGTATCCTTTATACTTTGACAGTATCATGGCAGCACTGCAATACTGGTTAAAACTTATTAAATTGTCCACATCAAGATTACCGAAACAAGCTTACACCATGCTTTTAAATAGTCTATATGGGGAGCAAAGGAGTAACAATAAGAACTGGGCTTTGAAATATTAAAGAGTGTCTAGACGAGCACGGATTTGAAGAAGTAAGGATAAATGGCGTGACTAACGAGTCAAATTTCTTGGCTTTTTTAAGCAAAAAATGATTTAAGAAGAATGGAACTGTAAAATACTCAACAGCGATAGATAATCTTCCTATCGCCAATTTAAATCACTCCACGAACCAGAAAAATACATTAATGACGTAACTATCAAGAAATTCCGTAACTGCCTGACCAGATTCAGATTAGTCGTACACGAGTTGGGCATAAACAATCGATTTTTCACGGAAAACTATGCTAGAAAAATCTGTCCTTTTGTCTCAATAGTTTAGAAGATGGATCCCATTCAGAAAAAAGATCAGTTACAAGGAATCATTGGAAACAGCACTGATCCCTTTATGGAGAATGGCTTTAAAGTGTAACGATTCAGAACATTCTATAAAATTGGCGATGTTTATATTTTATGCTTTAAAGCTTCGAGAAGAGGTAACAGTCTGAAAATGTTTGTACTTTGCTACTACGAAACGGACGACGAATGAAAAATATGCATGGTGAACGTTAACAATGTAATCCCCTCCCCACAATCCCTGGTTTTGTGTGGGTCGGTATAGCCTTCACAATAAACCATTCTCCTCTCTCCCTCTTCTTCTCTCTCTCTCTCTCTCTCTCTCTCTCTCTCTCTCTCTCTCACGCACACACACACACACACCACCACCACCACCACACCACCACCAACAACAACAACAACAACCACTACCATCACCACCCCAGACACAACCAAGACTCGATTGCATCCATTTTTTTTTCAAAACAAGTGTGACTGCTCGCGTTCAAGCAAACAGGAACCAGAAAAACACAAAATAGAATCAGAACGCGTATTTAATACAACAAGACAAGACACCAAATTTTCGGCCAACTGGCTTTGTCAAGCGTAAGATTACAAACAAACAAACACCAGATACAAAAATTATGAGAAAAAGACTAAAACTTCCCTGTCGCTTCGTCCAGTTGGAGAAAGACACTAAATGAAATGGCAATGTGTTTGTGAGTAATGGTAAGAAGTGGGGAGAGGGGAGGCAAATATCATGTCAAAGGGGAAGTAAGATGAATTCTGCAATTTGAAAAGTGGTCATGCCATATTAGTTTGTTTTGTCCTTAAGAGGGTCCAGGGCTATAACTATGAGGTGAGGCTGATGTAATTCATCCATTACGTTCAGACTTTTGACCCATCCATCAAGTTCAAATATGAAATTTCAAACACATCTGTGTGTTTTCTGGACATTGAAGTTTCCTTCAGTCTGAAAAACTGGTTACTACAGTTCACTACAAACCCACAGGCTCACTTTCTTATCTGGACTATCGATCATCTCACACTTCCAACACCAAAAACAGCATTCCCTATTCTCAGCTCTTGCGACTACGACGCCTCTGCTAAGACGAGGATGATTTCCATAACAAAGAAGATGAAATGACCAGATTCTTTCTACGTAGACATTACCCACTCAGTGTCATCAATGAAGCCCGGAAAAAAGTCAATTCTGTCTCTCAGTCAAATGCCCTCCATTCTGAGCCTAAAGCTACCACAGAGGATCGTCCAGTTCTCAGTTTAGTCTGTCACCCATCTATGCACTGTGTGAAAAGAATCATCCTGTCTGACTGGGACATTCTACAATCCAGTTCCACTGTAGCTGAAATTTTTTACCAGCTCCCTTTAATCATCTACAAAAGAGACACGAACCCCCGAGACTTGCTGGTACATTCAAGTCTCAGAAAACCAGTCAGCCAACCTCCAGGAACCTCTCCATGTAACAAACCTAAATGCAGGACATGTCCTTTCGTGTGCATGGCCACCACAGTCAAAGGCCCCAAATCTCATATGAAAATTACAAAACATTTCAACTGTCAAACCTATAACATTGTCTACGTGATCAGCTGCTCTAAATGTTTTCAACTGTATATTGGTGAAACTGGACGTACCCTTGATACACGTTTCAAAGAACACTTGGCTGATATCCGACATCAAAGAGATAAAACTATCTCAAATCATTTCAACCAATCAGACCGCTCAATCAACGGCATCCCAGTGAAAAGTCTGTGGCTTCTATACAATAACAGCACCATAGACGGGTAAGACAGAGAATCCCATCTCATAGATAAATTTGGAACACGCAAGTCAAATGGTCTCAATGACAAACCATAAAGAATTACTCAACAGAATCCAGTGAATGCCACTTCATGTACTTTTATCAGGACATGACTCTTTGTTCATGTACTTTTACCTGTGTGTGTGTGGTGTGAGTGTGTGTGTGTGTGTGTGTGTGTGTGTGTGTGTGTGTTTGTTTGTGTGTGTGTGTGTGTGTGTGTGTGTGTGTGTGTGTGTGTGTGTGTGTGTGTGTGTGTGTGTGTGTGTGTGTGTGTGTATTCCATGAATGTATAATAAGTATTAACTTCCTTGTACTTTACGCAGAGGTTTTGTTTATACTGCTTGGATAAATCTATGCATAGAATCTTCTTTTATTGTGCCCTTGAGTCCATGCATATTTTATTTATGATACTTTCTTTCCCCTTTCCATATCTTATCCTGCTGAAATTCATGAAATGGACCATATCATCACCAACTTCCCATCTCAATCAGGTCTTGGCTATCGGCTGCACAAATTCTCGGTTCACAAGACAGGCCCAGCCGCGTCTGACTAAGGGTTTTTACTCCGGTACTCCAGTTTTCCCTTCAGCCCCTTGGCTGTTGGTTTTGGATGTTTTTCTTCCTATTCCAAGGTCAGACTGGATTTGTTGCACTAGGCACGATCCATTTACATCAGCCTTACCTCATAGTTATAGCCCTGGACCCTCTTCAGGACAAAACAATACTAATATGGCATGACCACTTTTCAAATTGCAGAATTCATCTTACTTCCCCTTTGACATCATATTTGCCTTCCCTCTCCCCACTTCTTACCATTACTCACAAACACGTTGCCATTCATTTAGTGCCTTTCAACAACTGGACGAAGCAACACGGAAGTTTTAGTCTTTTTCACATAATTTTTGTATCTGGTGTTTGTTTGTAATCTTACGCTGACAAAGGTCAGTTGGCCGAAAACTTTGCAACCATTTTTTTTTTGCCAAGCCCAACACCACATACAAGTGTAATCCTAAACAAAGATGATGTTTGACATTTCAAAAAATGTAAATGTAATTCATTAAATCTTTAAATGATGTACCTATCACAATTCATCAAAATATAAACTGATTGCCATTTCGATATGAGGAAGGCCATAACAGTCTGTGGTTAGACGTAGTGTTGCCTCACAGCTCCTAGAAGATGCACACATGATTTACAAATCATTATATAGAGAGATATAAAATGTACGTATAATACTTCAAACATAAGTGTAGCGATGTGACAAAATCCAGTAAAGTGCAATAAATCACAACTAAATGCATAATGAGGCATGCATAGTTGGGGTCTTCGTGTTGCCTTTAGGCACAACGCTTTCCAATATTTCTGTCTTGAAAACTACATGAAACGGCTCTCTAAAATAAATTGGATTTTACCGTATCTTTGCTTGCTTGCATGATTCTACCTTGAGTTCTGTAATGTAATTTCACGGACTGTTAACTTTGTTATATGAAAAATAAAGAAACAAGGCAGAAAATAGCAAGGACACAGGCGTCCTCTTGAAAACTTACATGAACATCTTGTTCGTCTCGGCGTAAAACAAAGTCCTGAGGAACACCTCCCACATACAGTTCTGTAGTTGGTCCTATTACAGTACTGTGTTGACATTTTTCATCCCGAATATATCCTGAACCTATACACCAAGAAATACAAATGAATTAATAATTTTAGATACAGAGAAAAGCAGCATATAAACATTTATAACATAGCAAGGACTTGAAATCTACAAACAAATGCGTCTGATATCATATCATCCTTTCGTAGATGGATCTTTTCTTTTACTCAAATGAACTAATAATCTTTTGAAAAACCAAATCAAGATGATCACGCCATTCCTTTTGTTTTGAGAAAAAAAAGAAACTAACGTTATTTTGAACTGTCATCATCAGATTCTGTCCTGTCAATACTAGCCTACATTTTAAGAAGAAAAGTACGAACACCTTAGAAATCATGGTATAGCCTTACATCAATTAAACAAAACGCTCAGGACGTTACTGCAAGCCAATCAAAATGATAAGCGAATACGTGAAATCTGGTCAAGGAAAAAAGTCACCTGTTTCTATAAATTCATAATCACGATTTAACGATCATTAAAACAAACTGGCTCATGGCCATATAACATAAATAGTAAAAGTGTCCTTGTTTTGATGTACTGTTTATCATATTTCGTACATATTCACCTAAAAACAACCAAAAAGCCTTTGACAACTCACTTTATTTGTTTGATCTTTGTGACATCAAACATTACAACCCATAGTGTTTTCAGTTATTCTATCTATGCGCCAAGGTTGATACACATTCGTCTGTAAAATATCATGGTATCCATGGTTATTTATCTTCATTCCTTTAGTCATACTGACACATAAGTCAAGTGACCACATCGAAACTCACAAACTCGCTGCTACTTTGGACAAAATCTGGAGCAGATTCAGGTACGAAAAGTAGAGTATTGGTTTGCTTTTGGGTCAGTATGATCGACTTACGTCTCATGCCCAATTACCTGAAAAATGGAGGATTTTAAGACGTTCAACAAATGTTCAATATTTCAATATGTGTTGAATTTTGTCATGGTCGGTGACTGTGACTTTAGATTGGGTGTAGAAAAACTAAAAACACTTGTGATCACGACTAACGAAAACTAACAGTCCAAGCTTCGTTTTTAAAATTCATCCACAGACAACTGAGAAAACTTTTTTTATGCTATACAATGTCTTCAGACACGAGCACGCGCGCGCGCGCGCGCGCACACACACACACACACACACACACACACACACACACACAACACACACACACACACACACACACACACACACACACACACACATTAAGATCAGACACAGACTTTCCAAAAACGAACAAAATCAATATCGTCTCGGGTCACAATTGCTACATACACATCTGACATATTGAATAGCTCTGGAATCGATCTAGAGATTGATCATATAGATGTAAGTCCTTCATTCTCGCTCACGAGCGATTCAACAAATACTATACTGACCTTAATAAAGATCATATAAATTTACAAGCGCGTGAAGTAAAATGACATATTACAGCCAAACTGTTTACAACACTGATACAATATTCGCCGGCTGATTCAAAATCAATATGTGGAGATCTTGCATAATCAGAATTACAAACAAGATAAAAAAAAATAACATAAAACTTAGTCACTTCATTCATATTCTGTCCTTGAGAGGCATTGATATTACGTTCTCTTGGATATCATCTAACTGATATTTTATTACAATTATATGATTTACAGGACTGCCAAACGAAGGGCTAAAAGCTCGACAGAATCAACAAGATACATCTTCCTCTCTCCATGAATGAACACTGTTCTTTGGCGGACGCATATGTTTCAAAGCAGTTCGAAGATAACTGAAAAAAATATTATTTTTGAATTTAGCAACAAATCTAATTTTAGCATAATAATGCAGTCACTTATGTTTAGGTGGAATATTACTGCATTCAAATCAAAATTCACCGGGAATAGTGTCTTTGTGGACAGAAGATAATAATATTCTTTCTTGCTTCGAGTATTAAATGGTACAATCAATTATTTTCGAAGATTTCGATGTTACAACAAATTTAAATCAACATCATTAAAAACGAATATTTTGTCAGCTTATCAAAACGTCCAATAGTGACTTACATATCAATTGCTATGTTTAGCAATGTATCATTTAAATAGTTAGCACTTAATTACTTTTTGTCTCTGTTTATGCCTTCTCATCTTCCAACTGCCATGTATTTGCTTCACTGCTTCATTCTCAATATTTTATAATACATATCATCCCCTCATTCTTTTTCTTTTGGTCTATGATCACTTATGTGAACAAACATTGAACAATGACGACTACCACAACTACCTCTCCCCAACACATACATACACACATCAATACCGATAGGTCAATATCAATGACACTGGTAATTCAAAATTGAGATTTTCTATGTCAAACCCGCTCTTTTTTTCTCAGCAATATACATATATATGCATCGATAGAACACATAAACTGAAACACAGTAAGCAAACTGCCTTTAAAAGTTGCGTTAAAGCCATACTACAAAACTTAAAGTTGAAAAAAAAGACTATGAAGCCCCAACTGAAAGAGAATCAGCAATACAAGGTAAATCATATATATTCATATGTGTATATATATATGTGTGCGTCGATAGAAAACAAAAACTGACAGATAACAAACAAATCATCTTTAAAGTTTCAGTAAAGCTATGCTATAAAAGACCAAAAGATGACAAGAGGCTATGCAGGCGCAAGTGAAAGAGGATTAGCAATACAACGTAAACCACAATGATGCTTTGAACATTTCACGTCAGCTACATATACACAGAATTCTAACGAAACAACAAACAAGCACAGTGCAGGCACAGGAAAAATATAACACAGCAAAAGTATTCAAATTAGACTGACATTCATACAACTGATAAGAACAAATTCATAAATTCATCGAGTTTGCATGCAAAAATACAAATATACCTGCAAATGCTGTGTCAGAAACACGTGGCAGTGCAGCACACAATGAAAACAAACTCAGCTGGAAAGCTTACATCTTGTTTAAAACATGAAAAAAATTGTTACATAAATAATTACAAATCAGTAGCTTTCTTGCTAAGAGACTATTTACTGGTCAGTTTCTGGTTCAGTAGGCGCAATTATGCGATACATGTTTGTTTGTTTGTTTTTTCTCTTAATCTGTAAATAAAGTATACATTGAAACAGGTGAAAATGCAAAGACAGTCTGCGTCTGTACGTTCTGACAACTCTTGTGGCATATTACTGCCCTTTAATGATTATTCGGGCCGATAAGACATTGTCATGGCTCGTACATCATAACACTTCGTCACCATTGCGCACAGACGTGCTGCGTTTTTCCTTTTTTCTTTACTTTTCTTTTTTTATTTATTTATTTGTTTATTTATTTGTTTATTTATTTAAATTTATTTATTTATTATTTTATTTATTTATTTATTGGTTACTGATAACCAAAAGAGAAAAACAATACAACAGGACACTAAAGTGTTTATGGAAATCAGAATGTTATATTTTTAAACGGAAACCAAAAAGAAATCAGTGCCCAAAAAAAATTAAAGTGATAACTTTGTTTTCATTAGACATTATACCACCGATGTAATGAAAGGAATGTTATGACTTCCTTATTTTCATTTGACATTATACCAACGGCATTATTATTTGATTTCGTTAGTGTTGGTTTTATTTATCAGCTTAAAGACAACGAAATCGACATATATCTCGTGTATTTGGTCGTGATTTGAGATACTAAGCAGCATCCAAACAGCAGACAAATGAAACTTTTTGTTAATTTACAATTATTGAGCACATGAGTGTACACACACACACACCACCACACACACACACACACACACACACACACACGCACGCCACCACGCACGCACGCACGCACGCGCGCGCGCACTAGTTTTCATTCAGGAAAATTAAACGATACATTTTTACTCACACACACATACAAACACACACATACGCTCTCTCCCTCTCTCTCTCTCTCTCGCTCTCTCTCTCCCTCTCTCTCTCTCTCTCATGCTCTCCTCCCTACTCACAACAAATTCATCATATATATATGATGGTTTAGCAAAGTTGCATGTTATGAAACATGTTTTGAAATTCCTAAGCAATCATACTGTGAGTAGATGTGTGCAGAAACAAGCGAAAAACAGATGAAATTGTGAGAATTTTTTACTCATACGTCTGCATGCAGGATAAGAAATAAGAAAGGAATTACGATCACGTACGAAAACAGCGAATTTCATGGCCATCTGACACAGCAAAATAAAAGGTCAAAGAAAGATCACCTGAATAATGAAACTCAGTGTTTCTATCTACATCTACTGTTCCGTTCAGGCCGCGACGATATGCCTCAAAAGTGTGCCACTGGTTCTTTTTGGGTGGCCTGTCGTAACGCCCTAGTCCTTCATCGTCGTATGTTTCTATTCCAAGGACGTTCTTGCAGCCTTGGATGAGCAAATAAGTCAGTGAAATGGGTGAAACTTGCAGTTTCATCTATCTTTGGGCTTTGGGTTTATTCCCTTTTAACACTAATACCCATGATTACCAAGATTACAGCAAAATGCTATAGTTTGTTTAAGAAAGGACAACAAATCATGGAGACATGGTATGCATAATTAAAGTAACCAGAAATCTAATACGTTTCTGGATCAGGAAATGGGATTATCCATTTTGTGTCAAAACACTACGAGCAACTCCAAAAATACAGGTACCCACTTTTTTTCTTAAACTGCCTTTATTTTTCTTTGCAATGCACAAAGTCATTTTACAACATTACAAATAACACATTTTGAATCAAGCAAAGAATCTAAATCTGCAAGAAGAGCAATAAAAATACAAAACAAAGACATGAAGGGGCAAAATATACAACATTTGATCAGGCGTGACGTTATTAAACCCAACAGCATAGCACTTGGATTGAAAGAAGTGTTCGAATTTATAATGAAACAGAAAAAATGAGTCGGAAGCTATATTGTCGAGGTGGCTCGTGATGTAGGTTGTCATGGTGAGGCAAATTCAAAGAGAAACCATAATTTGTCACTGGTACAAACAAATTCTATACAACATGTAAAGGAGAGCTATACTTGCTTTTATTGCAATGGAGAAATTTATAAATCCAGAGTTAAACAACCAATCTGCCTGATATTTTATGTAGTTCATCATCATCATCAGTCCCGTAGTCTGGTTGACCGTTGGGGCACCACTGAAGATTTTGCAGCCAACTTCCTCCACTCCTCACGGTCCTCAGCTTTCCGCAGAATGATGTTCCATTCAAGGCCAGGTTATGTAGTTACCTTTGATTATTGTATTTTATATCTGTTTCAGCTCTTTTTCAAAGCAGAAAAATTCAAAATAATACTGCATTTATCTTGAATCTAAACTTTGCTCCCTATGAAAAAATAATTTCATACATCCCTCATTCAATTTTTAATAAGCACACCTCAATAAAAATGCTCAACGTTATCTTTATGTTCCATACAGAAACTACTTAGATTATCGTTGGCAATTTTCGTTTCTTTCTAAATGACATTTGTCGCAAAGATAATGCGTACAGTCCGAATTTGAAAACATTTAATTCTCATGCCCTTGATTTTGTGCATTTTCGAAAAACAGGTCTTTCATGCAATCGTGCAATTGTTTTTCCGTTCATTTTGAACAGCATTGGGGTTACCGTTGTTTGATAACAAAATATAAAGAGTCCAGCACCTTTCTGAACCGCGTACAACGGTTTTAATGTCAAAACTGTCCCCAATGATGTGTTGTCTTTAATGTCGATATTAAATTTTTGTACATATTTTTAGTTGATGATATACATCCAACGAAAGTACTGAAGTCTATACTACATCGTATTTTGCGTTAATTTCTATTTGTTCGAGGAATTCGCCAGTCTCTCATGAAGAGTGCAATACAATAAATACCATTTCTAATCCAGTTCGTACGTGTTATGATATTGTTAACATGTTATTCATCAAAATACATGTAATCTCGTTAAACAATGTTGGTTAAGCAAACAGTTTAGGGGAATGTTTCGTACTATTTTGTCTGTTTATATCCTTTAACGGGTGTGGGTCAAGAATAGAGTATTCCTCTTCTTCGTATTTATCAAACTTGAACCACAACATTCCAAATGATTAAAAATGGATACATGTTTATGCAAAAGCTTTTCCATTTGTGGTTACATATTTCGTAAGTCCTTATCAAAGTAAGGTTTACGCTACCAATTTCGTTGTGCTGCTAAAGGTCACGTTTTTGACAATTATACATTGTTTGTTTCACACACACACACACACACACACACACACACACACACACACACACACACACACACACACACACACACACACACACACACACACACACAATGCGCACGCGTGTATTTATCAAACAAATAAAAACAACAACACCGACACCAACGAGTCATGGGATGCCTATAATATAGCATAAAGGAAAAGTCTGCATCCTGAAGTTAAACGCAGAAAGAAATCTTCCAAAGAATTTCAACTGTATAATTTTCAATGATATAATTGTCTGTTTGACTGACAGATGTCATACTTTTTATATGGAAGTATTACCACCTTACAGTAACCTCTTTATTGTACGAGTGGAAGATGAGGTCCAAAGACAAGAAATTACTATGTTGCATTGCATTTCAACTATATCATTAAGTCAGTTCTTATTCATGATTACTAGTTATAGAAACAATGATACCCCTTATCAGGTACATACATACATACATACATATATTATTATGTATGTATGTATGTATGTATGTATGTTGTATGTATGTATGTATGTATTATGTCAGTCGGAGTGGTCTTTTCAAGCTTTTGAAGAAAATCGGCTGCCCCCCAAGACTATCAGCTGTCATCGAGTCTTTCCACGAGGATACGCATAGCACTGTGTGCTATAATGGTGCCACATCATAGCCTTTTAGAATCAGCAGCGGAGTGCAACAGGGATGTGTTTTGGCCCCAACTCTGTTCGGGATCTTCTTCTCGATGTTGCTGACCTATGCCTTCTGAGATCTGAAGAAGGGGTATATCTTCATACAAGGACCGATGGAAAGCTCTTCAACATTGTCAGGCTTCGTTCCAAAACTATGGTGGAAAAGAAGACCATCAGAGAAGCTCTCTTTGCAGATGATGCTGCGCTGGCTTCCCACAGTGAACAAGATCTCCAGAGGCTCGTTGATCGCTTCGCCCACGCTTGCAGAGAGTTTGGTCTCACAGTCAGCTTGAAGAAAACTGAGATCTTAGGCCAAGGCTGTGAAGAACCACCATCTCTACACATTGGAGACTACGACCTCAATACTGTCCACAAATTTCAGTACTTGGGGTCCACCATAAGTGACAACCTCTCTCTGGACGCTGAAATCAGCGCCAGAATTGCAAAGGCCTCATCTGTCATGGCTAAACTGAACAAGCGGGTCTGGTCCAACAGCAGTCTCACTGCGAACACCAAAAATGCAGGTGTACGGAGCATGTGTGTTGAGCACACTTCTCTACTCAAGTGAAGCCTGGACCACATACGCCAGCCAAGAAAAGAGGCTCAACATTTTCCATCTCCGCTGCTTGCGACGCATCCTCGGCATCCAATGGCAAGACAAGGTGATCAACACAGAGGTCCTCCGTCGTGCGGCCCGCACAGACCATCTTTGCCCTTCTAAGCCAACGCCGATTACGCTGGCTTGGCCATGTGCGTCGAATGGAGGATGGACGCATACCAAAAGACGTTCTCTACGGCGAACTGGCAAACCGGAAGCGAACTGCAGGACGCCCACAGCTACGCTTTGTAGACGCATGCAAAAGGGACCTTAGAAGCTCAGGGATTGACCCAGGCTCTTGGGAGACTCTGGCGGAAGACAGGGCAGCGTGGAGGACAGCCGTTCAGCAAGGCGTTATGAATGCGGAGAGGAGGAGAGCAGAAAGCGCAGATGAGAAAAGGGCTCTTCGCAAGCAACGTTCCAGAAACCAGACAACAGCGACTCAATTTGTATGTGGCAGATGTGACAGAGATTGCCACGCAAGAATCGGCCTGCACAGCCACAGCAGAAAGTGTACGTCATGACCACAACGCCTCCTGGTGCAAACTATCATCTCCTGAGATGTAAAGAGGCTGACAACGATATTAATATATATACATACATACGAGAGTGAGTCAAAACGTAATGTGTTTTTCTTTAGTACAGGAACAATTACCGACACAGGAACATGTATCACACATCAAAATGAAGCTGAGCCTCTGGGGATCACATCCCTACTTCTCAATTTATTCACCATTTCACTATATAGCAATGTTCCACCTTCGAATGAGAGCATGTATCCCTGCCTCGTAAAATTCTGTTGACTATGCATGGAGCCACGGCTTCACTGCAGTTTTCACTTCCTCGTCACTGGCATAATGTTTGCCTCTCAAACCCTCTTTCATGGGGCCGAAGAGATGATAGTCTGAAGGCGCAAAGTCTGGTGAGTATGGAGGACGCGGTAAAGTTGTCCACCCGAATGAGGTGATTGTTTCCCTTGTCCTGATGCTTGTGTGTGGTCGAGCATTGTCATACAGAAGCAGGACATTATCGATTTGCAAGTTGGGTCTCACTCGTCGGATTCTTTCTTTGAGCCTCGTCAGGGTCTTAATGTATGCCTCAGAGTTTATTGTTTCTCCTTTTGGCAAGAAATCAACCAGAATGACACCTTGAGCATCCCAAAAGACAGTCGCCATGATTTTTCCAGCTGACCTTTTCCGTCTTGAACTTTTTCGGTTTTGGTGACGTAGGGTGGCGCCATTCCATTGACTGCCTCTTTGATTCCAGTTCATAATGGTGAATCCATGTTTCATCACCGGTAACGCACCTTCCAAAGAAAGTGTTGTCTCTTTGACTTTGTTCAAGAAGGTTGACCCTGCCAGTCTTGCGTTCGGTAGTCAGCTCTCTCGGTACCCAACGGGCACACACTTTTGAAAACCCAAGTGATTCAACAATGTTATAAGCACTTCCATGGCTCACTTCAAGGTTTTCTGCCAACTCCTCAAGAGTTATGCGCCTACCTTCTCTAATCAGAGCATCTGCTTTTGCTTTATTGGCAGGATTCACAGAAGTGGACGGACGGCCAGAACGGCGTTTATCGGCTACGCTCGCAGGTTCCCACTTTTTCATCATTCAGACGACAGACCCACCTGCGAACATTGCTATATCTAAAGTATTCTCCTTATACACATTCTGTAATCGTCTGTGAATGTTCACAGGGGTTTCCCCCTCAGCAACAAGGAATTCAATCACTGCCCTTTGTTTCTGACGCAGCTCTAAGGGGGCAGCCATTTTGAACTTTCTTAGCAAGTCTATGAACCGGAAACATACCAAACAAAATATTTCAGTCCGTAACAGTTATAATCATTTGTAACTGAGCAACATTTCAAGTAATTTTATCAAAAACTTCGTCTGATATGAATAAAAAGGCATTACTTTTTGACTCACCCTCGTATATACATGTATACTTAGCAAAGTCGGTTTTAAGTATATTTCCTGTATATATAAATAGGTCCAATTTGCATTAGTTAATTACTATCTACTTGGACATTGATATCTGCGATCGAAGTGCCAAGCAGAACTGTATCCTGAAAACACAGCAAAGTTTAATACAACATCTAGACTTCTAAATATCATACCTCTCAGAACATAGTGAAATATGAGATGATATTTAAGCTTCACAACACAGCAACGTTTGATGTATGTTCACACAGCAGATTATTGGTGATACGTCACAGGCACACAAAACTGCATACATCCAGAAAATGCATGATCACACCAGCATTCACAGCACCTGCTCAGATCAAGAAAGCATGTAAGACAGCTTATGGACTGTGTGTTGAAACTGCATACAATTCACCATCTACCACACAGCAACATGAAACGAACAGCAAACCACTAGTTTCTTTCTGGCCTCAATGTCTTCCTTACTGAATGTTGACATGATATGCATCTTTTTGCGAAAATGAAACACATCTCTTCGTTCTTGGAGATTTCTGATTCTCTGTCAAAACAGGAAATGTTGGTCATGTTTTGGTAAGGCAGTTGAGAAACAAGATTACAACCATGTACAAGAATGTCGATATAACATGTCTACTTGCTAAGTACAAACAATACAAATCAATTCACACTCACAACAAAACTGTTAGAGTGATCAAACACACAGTAGGTAAGCTCTGCTGCCAAAGAACAAATACATCGTACAAAAGAAACAGGAAAAGCTGTCAGAAAAGCTACAAAGCTTGGTAATAGTGATGGTTTGAAAAAGCAAGTGAAATGCAGTTTGCCGTATATGTAGAAACATTTGTAGTATTAAGACACATAAACATGTTCTATGCTTAGTACACAACAAAGCATATCTATCCGTCTGGTGCATATGCGTCTTTCCAATCACACTGTCAGTGTACACCTAGAAAACTCTGACACCAAACCATGCAGTCACCTGTCCATTTGTGATCAACGACAATACGAGCATGAATGCCATTATAGCGTAGCGCTTTAAAGGTATGCCATTTAAGGTCATTGTAAGCGAGCCCTTCATTGTTAAAGGTCGTGATACCAGAAATCCTGTCACATCCTGCTGGAATCAGCATTAATTGAATGAATTGCAGTTTAAAGGTACTAGAAGCAACTAAATGCGTTTTAACACTCTTTGAATCATCCCATCCCTCTTTTGGTATAATCTTTGTGACCTTCAGGATCTAAACTTAATGTTTGATTAAAATGTTCATAGTCCTAAAATCAAGAATATGGGCATTAATAAAAGCATTGTTCAAACATCACATTCTGATAAATACAGGAATACTCATCAACAAATGTATAAATTAAATAGTGTAACGCCATTATACATGGTCTGAACATCTTGTAATTATACCACAAAAGAGTAAATGCATGACAGAACAGTATCGCAAATGTGATTTCATTTCATACAAATTAAAGAAAATTTTTTAAAAACTTAAGTTGATCAACAAAAAGTGGGAAGTCGAAAGAAAAGAAGAGACGAAAACGAGAATAAGTACTCCCTCAAAAAGCGAGATTTTGGAGACTTTGGAGTTTAATTACAATCAAACATAAAGGGGAAATGCAAATTGCTTGCAATATATTTTTTGCAGAAGGCAGTTGAGAAACAAGATTACAACCATGTACAAGGATGTCGATATAACATATCTACTTGCTAAGTACAAACAATACAAATCAATTCACACTCACAACAAAACTGTTAGAGTGATCAAACACACAGTAGGTAAGCTCTGCTGCCAAAGAACAAATACATCGTACAAAAGAAACAGGAAAAGCTGTCAGAAAAGCTACAAAGCTTGGTAATAGTGATGGTTTGTAAAAGCAAACGAAATGCAGTTTGCCGTATATGTAGAAACATTTGTAGTATTAAGACACATAAACATGTTCTATGCTTAGTACACAACAAAGCATATCTATCCGTCTGGTGCATATGCGTCTTTCCAATCACACTGTCAGTGTACACCTAGAAAACTCTGACACCAAACCATGCAGTCACCTGTCCATTTGTGATCAACGACGACACGAGCATGAATGCCATTATAGCGTAGCGCTTTAAAGGTATGCCATTTAAGGTCATTGTAAGCGAGCCCTTCATCGTTAAAGGTCGTGATACCAGAAATCTCTTCACATCCTGCAGGAATCAGCATTAGTTGAATGAATTGCAGTTTAAAGGTACTAGAAGCAACTAAATGCGTTTTAACACTCTTTGAATCATTCCATCCCTCTTTTGGTATAATCTTTGTGACCTTCAGGATCTAAACTTAATGTTTGATTAAAATGTTCATAGTCCTAAAATCAAGAGGACAGGCATTAATAAAGCGTTGTTCAAACATCACGATTCTGACAAGTACAAGAATACTGATCAACAAATGTTGTATAAATTATATAGTGTAACGCCATTATACACGGTCTGAACAACTTGATTATAGCATAAAAGAGTAAATGCACGATAGAACAATATCACAAATGTTGTTTCATTTCAAACCAATCAAAGAAAATAAAAAAGACCTTACAGTTGATCAACAAGAAGTGGGAAATGGAAAAAAGAAGAAAACGAAAATAAGTACTCCCTCAAAAAGCGAGATTTTGGAGACTTTGTGGTTTTACTACAATCAAACATAAATGGGAAAAGCAAAAAGCTTGCAATATCTATCCTTTTGCAGTAAATAATGTTAAAGCCAGTCAGAAGGTAGATGACAATGCTAAGTTTAGACTTAACTGATATTAGGAGAGAGCTCAATCCAGAAATTAGACGTTTTACATGGAGGAGAACTCGACCCAAACAGCAAAGCAGATTAGATTTCTTTTTGACAAGTGAAAGTTTAGTGTCTGACGTTGCAGACAGCGATATCATACCTAGATGTCGAACAGATCATTCTATGATTAGAAGTTCAAAAATGGCGCATGTCAGCGAGCTAATAACTTTCGGAAATTTAACTGCCCTCTGTCCTAAAAGATTCTAAGGACATTACAACAATACATACAGTCATAAAATATGCAATTAAAGAGTAAGCTAAAGAGAAGAACAAGGAAAGACATTTTGATCAAACATATTTGAATCAAATATTGTAAACGCGACACCTAAAAAGAAAACAACAGAAGAAGAGGAAAAACTCCTTAAAGTGATAACCAAATTAGAGAAGAAAGAAGACAAGAATGGAAAAGACATGAAAGAACTGAAAGCCAAGAATGATGGCCTCCAGAAAATCACGGACAAGAAAACAAAAGCAGTATTACTTAAATCGAGAGCAAGACAGATCTCTCAAGGTGAAAAACTAACAAGCTATTTTTGTGGATTAGAAAAGCATCACTAGATCAGTAAACAAATTATTCAACTCAATGATGAAGACGGAAATGTTTTGACTGGCATCTTGGGTGAATTTAATACATTTTGTAAAAAGCTATACGAGCAGAAGACTGTAGAAGAATGTGAACTAGAAAATGTAGTTGATGAGATACCAAATTTGACAGACGAAGTATCAGAAACATTACAAGAAGATATAACACTAGAAGAAGTTGCTGCAGCTCTTAAAAACATGAAAAATAAAAAAAAAAAGCCTTGGAACTGATGGATTCACTTGTGAATTCTTTAAATTCTTCTGGACAGATATTGGAGTGTTTATAATAAGATCGTTGAATGAAGGCTTAATAAGAAATGAACGTTCCTTCACTCAAAAAGAAGGAATCATTTTTCGCACACCCAAAGAAAGTAAATCTAAAGAATATATTAAAAATTGGAAACCAATTACTCTATAGAATGCCTTTCACAAAAATGGATCAGCATGCATTACCAGTTTTACCAAGCAGTGATAGAAAGTGTTTTAACTTTCTCTATCACAGTCTGGTATGGTACCTGTACAACAACTGAGAAAGATGGCTTAAACAGAATTGTCAGCACTGCCTCCAAGATCATCGGCATTACTCTTCCTTCCATCGAATCCTTCTACGAAAAAAGAACTGAGAAGAAGGTTAAATCTATCATAGCTGACAAAGATCACCCAGCGAAAAGCCTGTTCACTCCACTTCCTTCAGGAAAGCGCTTTCGTTCCATCAAAGCCAGAACGTCTCGCTTTAAAGAGTTTTTATGTAAGAGCTGCCCGTCACCCTGTTTCCCTGTAGACCTCTTTTTGCTGTGTGTATCTGCTGGACTTACAGCCGTACATCATCACACTTTTTTGTTTTTTTGTTAATGATTTGAATCATACATTCGTGTCTTATCGGTAGTTACAATTTTTTTTCTCTTATTCTGTGATGAACCTATTCTTAACCAAATTTATAAGAGCTATTTATTTTACTTTTGAACCCTAATCCTCAGTCTGCATACTCGAAGGAGGGTTTATGGAAATTCGTTGATAGTTTCTAGAAGGATTTTTATGTGCCTTTTATCTGTTCGTGATCATTGTTAATTGATAAACTGTTTTAATTCCCCAGGCTTGGATTATAATGATTTTTTTTAACTTGCGTTAGAATGTACTCTTACTAAATATTTTGTTATGTATCAGAGCTTCTTCGCCTGTCTTTGGTTTTTTAGTCTTGCGCATGTGAGGAGGGGGAGTGAATGCAAGAGAATAATTTTTACCTTATGTTGTGTAAGTCCCGTGTGGCGTGTGTGCGTGTGTGTGTGTGTGTGTGTGTGTGATGTATGTGTGTGTGCGTGAGTGCGTGTGTGGGTGTGGGTGTACGCGTGCGTTACGGCTGCATTTTCCCAGCCATTCTGACATCCTCCAGTTATTACCTTTCTGCCAGCCGGCATCGCCTGCGAGTACTATTTTAAGCCAGGCAGGTTTGACCAGAGTCCATCACTCTACAGCAGTGCTCTGTAACTGCTGCGATCTTTCGGGAGGGACTGAGTGTAGGAAGTGACTGATACTGGCACAGAGTAGGCCTATCGAATCTAGGTCAATCTGTAAGCCTATACTTCAGTGTGGGCCTGTGGCGAGCCACAGGATGGGCGAGGGTGGCGTGGAGAGTGTAAGGAGAGGACAGATGCGCGCTGTTAATTAGCTGGCAGGGCAGAACCAACAATTAGTGGCCAGCTAAGGTGGCTTGGATTTGGACGCCTTGGCGTGAGAGTGTGTGTGTGTTGTGTGCGTGTGTTTCTCCGATTCCGTGGATGACCGACGAATTTGTCTTTTATGATGTTGAATATTGTAATTGTTGTGAGGCGTGAGTGTGATTGTATGTATAGCCAAAACATTTTCCTTGTGTCTGTGCACTGGGCTGAAATAAAATCTTATCTTGTTATCTTGTTAATAAAATCAGTTCTTCCAAATTAAATCAACGAAGACGAAACAGGATTTGTGCCTGGTAGGTATATAGGAGATAACATGAGACTGATCTATGATCTAAATCAGTATTTTGAAGAAGAAAAAAAAACATCATCTTCCTGGGTTACTTGTGTGTATTGACTTTAAAATGCATTTGACACGATTGACTGGACATTTATCTTTAAAGTTCTTAAAACATTTGGATTTGGAAGTAACATCTGCGACTGGATAGTTACCTTTTAAAGAATACTAAAGCCACAGTAATAGTTAATGGACAAGCATCCAACTGGTTCCAGATTCACTGAGGATGCAGACAAGGAGATCCCATATCGCCCGAAATCTTAGACGTAGAAATTCTTGCCATTATGATAAGAGAAAAATAAAAATGTCAAAGGAATTTTCACAAAAGAGTGAACATAAAATAGCTCAGTTTGCTGATGATACACAAGTATTACTAAAAGGAGACCAGGAATCTTTTGAGGAAACTGTTAAAGTTTTGGAGAAGTTTGGCATGATATCAGGATTGAACATCATCATCATCATCATCATCAAGTGCCCTACCAATGGCGCAATGAGAATAGAAAACGATATAAGCTCTTTCCAAAATCTCAAAACAGAAGTCAGGCAAGGTTGTGTTTTGTCACCAGATCTGTTTCCACTTTACAGCGAAAACATCATAAGAAACCTAGAAGAATACCCCGGATAAAAGGTTGGAGGAAAAAAACATTGGCCCTCCATAGGCATCTATCCCTTGTTGCCGCAAGCACATATTCCACCCTCTCTGTCCTCAGCCACTCTGCAAGTCCGTCCAATGTTTTTTTCCTGAGTCTACCTGGTGCTCTCTTTCCCTCCAGCTTTCCTGTTGTGACCAGGTGCTCTATTTCCCCTTTCCTCATCAAATGGCCTATAAATGTAGTCTGTCTTTTACTAATCTTCCTTATGAATGATCTTTTTGTGTCTGCCTCCATCAAGACTGTCTCGTTTGTATTCTTTGCTGTCCATGGAACTTTCAACATTCTTCTTAGAAACCACATCTCGGCTTCCTCGGTTGAATAAGGATATATATTTATGCTTTGTTGATTATACCAAGGCTTTCGATCGGGTAAGACATGAAGAATTGATGAACCAACTAGAAAGACTCAATATTGAGGGGGAAAATCTACGAATAATCAGAAATATGTATTGGGAACAAACAGCTGCAATGAGAATAGAAAACGATATAAGCTCTTTCCAAAATCTCAAAACAGAAGTCAGGCAAGGTTGTGTTTTGTCACCAGATCTGTTTTCACTTTACAGCGAAAACATCATAAGAAACCTAAAACCCCGGATAAAAGGTTGGAGGAAAAATGATAAACAACATTCAGTACGCAGATGACACCGTGCTAACTGCAGAAAATGAAAGGGACATACGAAACCTTGTGAATATAATAGAAACAGAAAGCAAAAGTAAAGGGTTGGAGCTGAATAGCAAGAAGACTCAAGTCATGGTAATCGTAAAAAACATGTAATCCCCTCATGCAAAATAAAGCAAACTACACAACCTTGAGACAGGTTGATAAGTTTAAATATCTGGGAACGATCATCTCACCAGACGGCAGATGCACATCAGAAATAGCCAGCAGAATTGGCCAAGCCAAAACAGCATTTAATAAAATGAAAAGTATTCTAGCTAACAAATGCTTATCAATTAACATCAGGAAGAGAGTTCTTGAATGTCATATAGAACCGATAATGTTATACGGTTGTGGGGCGTGGACAGTCAACAAGCAAAGCCAGAACAAGACTGAGGCAGCCGAAATGTGGATTGAATATGAATTATGAAAACAGAAAACGTCTGGCATATGGCTTTGCAGTGAAAAACTCTCCATATGAAATATATACCTTATCTAAAATGGAATGGAAACCTTCAGTATTCAAAATACTGGGTACACTGTTTACCACAGACTCAAAAATGTGTGTGGACATGAATTATTTGCAAAAGCTTACAGAAGTAAAATCAAAATGTATAAATATAGGTCAAAAGGATACTTACACCTTTAGGTAGTATAGTTGTTCTCAAGTCATTATTCTTATCCAAACTTGTATGCTTATGGTTTCTTCTGCGTAATACTCCAGATAAGTTTATCAAAAGTCTACAGGCACTCTGTTTTGAATTTGATTGGAACAATAAACAAGACAGAATAAATGGAAAGCCTGCTTACAAGAGTGTAGTGTTGGGAATGGTGGTATAGGAACACCAGAACTAAACAGTTTCGTACAGGCTCTAAAGATTGGCTGGATAAGGAACACATAAATGGAAATCGGTCATAAATGCTCTTATATCAAAACTAGCAGTTATGGAAAAATATTATGCAAGTTTTCCGTCAGCATTAAATAGTGGGAACGTTTTCTGGCTGGATGTATTTCAAGCTTACAGAAAAGTTGGTATTACTGTTAAACCCATTAGTGCTGCTGATGTTCTTGCAGAACCATTATTTTTTAACGAAAACATTAATTTAAGAAGTGTCTTACTGAGACCAAATGAGTGGATTCTAAACAATGTGTGGCTATGTTAAGATGACGGAACGTATTTAATCTATGATGAATTTGTTGCTAAATATAACATGCGAACAATTTTCTCAGCTATGCATCAGTTAGTACGAAAACTAAAAAGATGTAAACAAATTAAGCATACCTAATAGTGTAACAAAACAGCTGTAACACCACGATACGCTACACTTTTAATCTTGGTAAACAGAGGAGTAAGGGCGTACCGTGTTACGTTAATTCATGTCGAAAAAAGGTCAAAATGCTGCGAAAAGTGGAATAATAAATTGCATAAAGAGATGAATTGGCCAGAAACGTTCAAACAAAATCAGTACATTAAGGACGGTAAATTAAAGTGGTTCCAGATTAATTAATTAACGTGGTTCCAGACTATTAACCACAAATGTTGTTTTATCACATATGAATATAAGAGGTGATGACAAATGTTCCTTTTGTAGAAGAAAGAGGGACAGGATAGAACACACATTTTGGAACTGCGTACATGTTAACACTTCTGGAAACACTTACAACGGATAGCCAACAACAGATATGTGCAAATACACCGTTAATCTTAAACCAACCAATCATTCTTTTTAAACTACAGGTCCGACAAAACCTTTGATTATATTTTGTTAATTGCAAAATGTTTTTATATTACATGCAAACATAACAAAAGTTTATCAATCTTTTCACTATTTCAAAAATTTCTGAAAACTCGGTATGAAATTGGAAAATACATTGCTGCTATCAATTATGAGTTTGGTAAGTTTTCAATAAATTGGAATTTTTTTATAAAGACTTGATGGAAGCTTGAATTGTTGAGAGAGAGAGAAACAGAGAAGAGACAGAGACAGAGAGAGACAGAGACAGAGACAGAGACAGAGAACAAGAGGACACAAAGACAGAGAGACAGACAAATAGACAGACAGACAGACAGACAGACAGAGAAAGAAAATAAGTGTATACATAAATACGAATGCCCATGTGGGGTGCAAGTGTGTAAATTCTTGAATTATCAAGTAGTGACAATTTTAAACAGGAAATTTAAAAAATTATGGCAATTTCCGTTCGGTTATAAAGATACCCGTGTATCTTGGTGTGAGATCAGACGGGGATCAAGATGTTCTCTGGTTGGAAAATATCGTAGGTTTCATATTTTTGTAATGTAAGTTGTCAATGTGTATTAGTCATTGTACAGTTTTGTAATGCTGGGGGGTGATCAGGGACAAATTCTGTGGAACGATTATGTTTAATGTATGTG
>CM060308.1:20235936-20363436 GCA_030674185.1 Monoplex corrugatus | reverse complement strand
TGCGTGTTGACTGCTTACCAATCCAATTGGAAAGCGTTGACTGCCTCAAGAGTCGGATGACGCTGGCGTGTCTGAACGGAACTATCATGCCTAAAAGAATGAGACCCCGACATTCGTCATCCCTACACTGAGACTCTCATAGAATCACACTTTCTGAAACATTGCTGACACGCAGAAAATACAGACTGAATATGAGTGACACACACTTGCTTGGTTCATGTTTTGGGTCGATACGTCAATTAACAGACAAACAAAGAAGGGAAATTTGGGTAAACAAGCTTTGAATACAGTTAATTTTGTGTCTCTATCAATAAACCATCACATTTTTTCCTTATGTTTCTGTCTACAGATCAGATTTTTATGTTTCTCCCTGGTTTCTGTGAACAACTGTACACATTTCTCCCTTGCATCTGTCCATACTATCAACATTTCTTCACATTTTTCCACTCTGTCTCTGTAAATATATATTGACATTCTCTCTCTCTCTCTCTCTCTCTCTCTCTCTCTCTCTCTCTCTCTCTCTCTCTCTCTCTCTCTCTCTCTCTCTCTCTCTCTCTCTCTTCGTGCCTCTGTCGATAGATCTTCACATTTGTCCGTTCTGTCACTGTCAACAGATCTTCAAATTTGTTCATTCTGCCTCTGTCAATAGATTTCCACACTTCTTACTTGTGTTTCTATCGACTGATTTTTCATATTTCTGTCTATTATGTACGGTCTCTGATAGTATATCTTATACACATTAAATGCTGTATCTTGTATCTGTTTCAACAGATCTTCACATTTGTCTTTTCTGCATCTGTTGATAGATTTTTACATTAGGCTCTTTTGTTTCTGTGAACAGGCCTCCACATTTGTCTCCTCTGTCAACACATTTTCATATCTATCCCCTCTGTCAGCATGTCATCCATACGTCCTTTGTAACTGTGTCAGTGGAATACCTCTATGTCCTCCCTTGTGAATCCTAATATCCTCTTGTTCACCTGTCAGCATTTAGATCATTGGGTCTGGTCATTCATTATACCACTGTCAACACTGGTCATTGCATTACGTTTATTTAACACAAGACTAAAGAAAAGATATACCTTACCTTGAGTATCGTACAAAAATCGTGGTCGTCCATTTTTAAATAGAACTGCTATGTATTCCTGCTGATTTTCAGTTGCAGCAAACAAGAGCAGTCCAGATGGCTGCTGAAGACGAAATTCAAAACGAATGCCTGTACAAACAGAATAACAACAAAATTTGACCAATCAAAATAAGTGCAAATGAGTAATTTACAATTAAACTGAGGGAGCAGATTATTTGTGACCATGGACAAAGTACATCCGTTCTAATGTCTAGATGGGCTAGATGGTCCAAGCAGCGTCGCCTGTGACTGTAGAGACCAATGCGAGAGAGGCAGTCTCTGTCGCAGCGGTCGTATGCTGATGCTGGTCTGTTGGCTGTTATCCCTTTTCTGCGAACTCGCTTTTCTGCTGCAGCAGCTGACAGTTTGTCCTCACCAATCCGCAGCTGTTTCTTGAGAGTGGTTCTCCAGCTGTTGCGGTCGTCTGCGAGGTCCTCCCAGGACTCAGTGTTGATCTAAAGCGCCTTCATGTCACGTTTGCAAACGTCTTTGTATCTCAGCTGTGGGCGGCCAATGTTTCTCTGTCCTGTGGCAAGCTCACCAAAAGGATGTCTTTTGGGATGCAACCATCTTCCATGCGGTGAACATGGCCCAACCAGCGCAGCCGACGCTGTCTCAGCATGGTATGCATTGTTGGGAGGCCAGCGCAGGTCAGGACTTCGGTGTTGGTCACCTTGTCTTGCCAGGAAATGCCAGGAAATTAACATCAGGAAGAGTATTCATGAGTGTTATATAGAACCGATGCTGTTGTGTGGTTATGAGGCGTGGACAGTCAACAAGCAAAGACAGAAACAAAATTAAGGCAACTGAAATGTGGTTTCTAAGAAGAATGTTGGCAGTTTCATTGACAGCAAAGAAAACGAAAGAGACAGTCTTGAAGGAGGCAGGCACAAGAAGATCATTAATACAGAAGATTAGGAAAAGACAAGCAATATTTATAAGACATTTTATAAGGCAAGAAAAATTAGAGCTACCTGGTCACAACAGGAAAACTGGAGGGAAAGAGATAACCAGGTAGACCCAGGGAGAAAAAAAATTGGACGGAATTGCAGGGTGGCTGATAACAGAGAGGGTGGGGGATGTCCTTGCAGCGACAAGGGATGGATTCGTATGGAGGGCCATGATCGCCAAAACTATGCATCAGGGCACATGATCATCATGATGAAAGGAACAAGGCAGAAACAAAGAGTCACGTTGCGCTCATAGATAACTCCAGAATCCCCAAGCAGATACTGTATGGGGGAACTGTCTGAGGGCACGCGTAACGTTGGACGACCCAAGCTTCGCTTCAAGGACCAGTGTAAAACGTCCATGGTGGATTTTTCTATCAATGTTGCGAACTGGGATACGGTTGCCCAGGATCGAGTGGGGTGGAGAGCTGCTGTTTTCGCGGGAGCAAAGAGCTATGAAGAGGATAGAGTCGAGCACGCTATAGAGGCTAGACAAAGACGCAAATGACTCCACAGTATACTACTACTGTAGTCATTGTCAGAAACCGTGCCAATTGTGCATTGGTTGTTTTAGCCATGAGTGTCGCTGTGTTTTAAGATAACTAATTTTCCGCTGCCGACTGTCGCCATCGACGAAAAAGGCCACAGAGAGTAGTATCATTATTATTATTATCATCAGTATTATTATTGTTAGTATTATTTTGTTGTTGTTCTTGCTGTTATGAACAGTAAACATGTGAACAACAAACACCCCAGAGTGTTGATGGGACCCAGAACACCAACACTCCGCCACTCTCTAGACAATCACTTCCCAGCTCCCGAAGCCACATGGCATCTCTTTTACCAAGCCAACGGAGGAGGGGGGGTTTCTGTCCATGCGTTGCATGACCCATTCGAACCCGGACATGTTACTTGTTTAGAAACCGAATAGCAAGGTAGGGAGATGACAAACTCCGGGACATAGCCACTCAACGCGCACCAACCAGGTCCAGCCAAAAGAGAATGGAAGAACCCTCTCTCGCCTTATTCTGGGCCTTTATCTCTATTGGACAGCCTGCCCAGCCGCCAACTCGCATAGCCGCCAGCTCTTCTCCGACTCTAAGCAGTCGGAAGCTCCCAACGTTGGTTAACTTCAACCACAGGGGGTGTGCGAACGGCCCAAAGAGTGACCAGACATGATACTCTAGACACAGCCCATTTTGCTTTTTAGCAAGGTCTAAAGCGCCCCGAAAAGGATTCCAAATTTGCCATAGTATCATCATCATCATCATCATCATCATCATCATCATCATCATTGTTTTTATATTATCATCTCACTTTCATTGTCAGTATGTATACATACAGCTGGCAGTTCAGTTACTCACCAGTGAAATCAACATTTTGTGGTAAAGTGTTGGCAGGAAATGCATAATATCCACCCCCTGGAAAACGGGTGCCACGAACGACAGAAGCCGGGTAACTGAGAGCGATGTTGGTTTTCTGTACGGTGTAGGCTGGGGTTGGACCGTTGGGGGAACTGGGAGGCTTCCACATCACCGTCATCACTGTGGAGTTGTAACTGTCCACCACTGGCCTCTCCATGCCTTCTGGAGCTGCCCACATACATCAGCTTCTCATTTTACTCGCTTTTCCACATTATTCTATATCGAGCCGAGAAAGGTGTCTGTGTGTCTGCATCTCTGCCTGTACAACTCTACACTCTCGATTTTTTCATGAAAAGTTTGCATTCAAGCGATCGTATATGTTTGTTTTCCCTAACGAGACAGAAAACGACCTCATTTTAACAAGCTGAACTCAGTGATTCTATCTTGCAACAGATATAGGTATGAAATGCAAAACTAGTGTGACTGCCCGCATTCAAGCAAACAGGAACCAGAACAAAACACGAGAGAAGAAGAACGCGTATTTGATACAAGACAAGACAGGCGCAAATTTTCGGCCAACTGGCCTTTGTCAAGCGTAAGATTACAAACACACACCAGATACAAACATTAGGAGAAAATGACTGAAACATCTCTGCTGCTGGGTCCTCACACTGGACCCAGCAGCAGGGAAGTGTCAGTCTTTTTCTCCTAAGTTTTGTATCTGGTGTCTGTTGGCCGAAAATTTGCGCCTGTCTTGTCTTGTTGTATTAAATACGCGTTCTTATTTTTCTTTCGTGTTTTTTTGGTTCCTAGATACAGGCATGTTTCTCAAACTTAAGTAAGCATATGCGTCCTGCCTTTTGACAGTGTCATAAGACTTGAAGCTGAATCAAAAAGGCTGCCAGGATGTAATCAGTTTGATTTCTTGTGCTTTTACCTGGATTCATCCACGTCTATTTTTTTCTGTTAGATTGCTCAACCCATGATTCCTATTATGAATTCATTTTCCTGTGTCCACTCAAGTTTCTCTCCCCTTTCGTTTCGCGTGCCAAGGCCATGCGTTCCAACTATGACATCTACTTTTTCTTGTCCCACTTTAACATCAAAATCGACCATCATGATTGTAACGTCATATGATTTACATAGAACTTTTTCTGTCTTTAATTCTACATAGTTGTCAATGTCTTACTCTGTACTTGGTGAATATACTTGGACGATGTTGGTATCAAATGACTTGCCCTCCAATCCAACCAGTAAAAAGTGGTCTGATATGGCCCAATATCCTTTGACAGACTTTGCTTTGTCATTGTCCATTATGATGCCTACCCGTCTTTCATGTGTGTCTCCTTCAAAACATATAATTCTATGCTTACCTGATTTATCATGCTTGCTCCCTTTATCTCACCTCTCCTCATCCTAAGATATTGATGTTCAATTTTTCCACTTCTACGTGGACATTTTCTATTTTTTCGCTTCTGGAGCATTGTTCTAACATGTTGCAATTCACGTCGTTTATTTCTCTTTTAGCCATATGTTGGGTCATGGTGCTGTTAGGGAAAGACGATGGTGGTTTTCCGTTGCCTTCCATCGGTTTTTGTACGGACTTTCCGCTGACCTGTGTCGTTCCCAAGACTACCCACAAGGCAGTGGGGACTGATTTTCTGTAAAAGGTTTACTCCCTTAGCCCTGGTCTCTCTGGAGACAACCACAAAGCAGTGGTGCTATTTACCCACTTTTGATTTGTTGCATAAGCTCATGTGATTTTTTTGCCCCAATGAGAATGTAGCATAGCCATGTTTAGTGCTGCACTGGTAATTCCAGACAGATGTCACGAAGTATAGCCTAATTGTGATGTTTGACTTGTGGCTTTGACGATGTAAATGATAATTGTTTGAATGCGTTTAAGTGTCAGTTTTTCCGCTGTTGTTTCAAGTAATGTAAGTGCATGTCTCAAAAAGGTGGAAAAGGAAGTGAATTAACTCGTCCTGTACTGCCATATTAGTCAAATTAGGTGTCGACTTTGGTGTCTTGTTTGTGGTTGAGGGGTAGCTGGATGGAGTAATCTCTTGGGAGGCTTTTTTCGGTTTGGTTTGTTTTTGTTAAGATCTTGGGACGGTTTGACAAACGATGTACAGGATAAGTTTCACAAAGAGCGACTTATTTTCCCAAACTAACATCCATATGAGAATTTCGTATCACATTGCATATCCATTTACTTTCGCTGATAAAACTACTGTAAACCTGCAACGAAACGTTCTCAGCTGATAGCGTGTTCTTATTAGCAGCATGTTTATGTAAAAGCACAAATGAAATGCACCTGGCGTCATATTTTTTTGCGTCAGTCAATCCAGAACAGAAAGACAAATAGTTAAAAACATCACATTCTACTAATATTTCCCTTTCTTCACATGAAATAATATATGTGTGCAACACAAATGAGCGCACACGTCCACGATGTCCTCATGTAGCGCGCGCACGCGCACACCCACATACATACACGTATGTACAAATGCACACACACACACACGCTCACACACAAATAGCACACACACACAAACACACACACGCACGCACGCACGCACGCACACACACACACTGGTGTCCACGTACAGTTTTTAAGGGAACCAATAATATCAATTTGAAGATGCCTCTTTACAAACATATCTTACGTTATGTTGTATTAATAAAAACACTTCAAGTAGAAGTAGACCAAAAACAAATCATCTTGTGTAAATAATTACCGCTGGATCAGTCATAAATTCATCTTAGTAAAAAGTTACAGTCATTTCGTTCATATATACCACACAGTGTGTTAATTACTACTGTATCAGTCCAAACGCACGCAGACAGTAGCTTCAGTAATTCTGTTGACTATCACATGTACATCATATAATGTGTCAAGTACGACAGACCTGCAGGCAGAGTACGTCCAGAAGATGCCGTACTGTTGACACAGCCAATACTGTTACATGCCTCCACCAGAAAGATATACTTGGCGTAGGGAATCAGCCCTCCGATTACGTGGTAATGTGTCGAGCCGTTCATTTCCAGGACCATCTGACAAAAAATAGACGCACTATCATCTCACTGTGATAACCCTAGGTATTCTCACAGCATGTCCATTAAAACGAATGAAAAGCCACATACACCCTGACAAAAAATATGTACTTTGTTTTGCAGGCCTGGCAAACATAAAAATAACACAATGACTGATTTATTTTTAAACTTCCAGTCTGGAAAGTATATTCATTCATTTATTAAACAAAACCTCTGGCCCACTTAATAACAATAAACAAAAAAGAACCACTTACATTCATCACTGCATAAATAATAGATTGCATTTCAGACCTGAAACCGCTCAGTGGTTCAATATTATATTATAGTCAGTATGAAATGCATAAAAAACTGAATCTTGAATTTAAAGGAAAGGCCTTGAGACTTTTTCTTTCCTGAAGCCAGTCTTATTTTGTGAAGCCAGTCTCTTCTCTTCTGTTCTCTTCTCCTCGTCTCTGCTATATCACATCTCTATTCATTAATACAGTTTTCTTGTACATCGCTATCTCTCTATTCATTAATACATTTTTCTTGTACATCGCTATCTTCCAAACTCACTTGGACTCATTATGCATTACACATACAGAAGCATTGACATATCACATATACACACAAATCAGAATACATACATTCATACAATACACAAATTAACATTTACTAACAGCATCTGACCGTAGGCCCATGGTCAGAAACGTACATATACGTCAATGTTACGCAATGGCATTTGGACAGTAGTTAGAAGTAAAAGCACATATTTGTGGACGAGAAACTGTGATATCATTTTATTATGTTGTTTCAAGTAATGTCGACATTCTGAGTTTCTTGAGAAAGACTTTAAAGTCGAAAATTTGACCCCTCCACAAGGTGTTCGGTGTTATGTACAGTAAGAAATATCATTTTATTATGGTATATAAGTGAACAGGTAAGTCTTTATTTGTGACTAGAGCACGTTAAAGTGCAAAAAGATAGGCAAATCCTCAAATTAGCTGGTACTGAGTTCCAAATAGACTGAGCTATGAAACTGAAAGCACGCTGCCCAGCTAAATTAAGACTGTGTTTCTTCACTTATTAGAAGTTTTTGTCTCACTATATCATATACATCCCTGTCCATCCCACAGATGAATTTTATTTGTAGCAATACACAGTACAGTAATGGAGGTATAAACGACACAGAAATTCAAGCAGCACTATAACTTTCTTCAAATATGACATGCATTATTTTTTTTTTTTAAAAACATAACATTACGGTCCTACCAATAACAGTGAAGTACATACAATTTTGGTGTGCTGTTTATTCGGTGCTACTCAGAGTCTCAATCATGATGAACTCTCACGTCAATCCAACGGATGTGCAGGCATGCTGGTCCTTACTGCCTGATATGGGTCTTCATGTAGGGTATAAGACCAATTCTGGATGCACTTGTTCTTCCATAAGTGCTGCATGGGAAAGGGTCGTATGGTCTTGAGTTCTACTTCCGCCAGTCCCTCCTCTTCTGCTTCCGCCAGTTCCTCCTCTGTTGAATGCTCAGCTGTTGCCAGCTTAATCTGCTGCGGACAATGTCTTCCCAGAGACTAATGTTGTAATGCTGATGTCTTAGCTCATGAGACTGGGCTTCAGAGTATCTCTATATCGCTTATGCAGTCTTACCTGGTCACAGTATCCTTGTGTCAGTTCTCCATACAGAAGCATCTGTAGTATGTAATTATCTTCGTAATGAACGTATCTTGTGCAACGAACCTGGCATTCATCATCATCATCAGGTGCCCTGCCGCATGGCGTTGGCGACCATGGACTTTCAACCATCTCTATCTCTCGATGCCCTAGCATCTTCCCCACCCTCCTCATCCCCAGCCACTCTGCAAGTCCGTCAAGCATTCTCCCCTGGGTCTACCTAGTGCTCTCTTTCCTCCAGCTTTCCCGTTGTGACCAGGTGCTCAAAATCCCCCTTCCTCATAAAATGGCCTATAAATGTTGCCTGTCTTTTCCTAATTTTCCTTATGAGTGATCTACTCGTGTCTGCCTCCATCAAGACTGTCTCGTTTGTTTTCTTTGCTGTCCATGGAACTCTTAACATTCTTCTTAGAAACCTGGCATTAGATGATAGAAACGCTACACTTGAAGATCCGACACTAAATCCTGCCGCACAATGTTGAAAATATTGCGCAGGTAACTCTGGTGAAACCTATCCAGCTGTTAGATATACTGTGGGCAGGTTAGTCAGTCTCGCAACGGTACAGCAGGCGTCTAAAGACTACTGCTCAGTACAGAGCAATCTAATGGCATCTAACTGATTACTTGCACTTTCACACCATCCCCACTTCCCAACCCTCATACAAACACGTCATGTGTAGACGATGTAAGAGAAACATTAAAGTGTACAAGTAAAAACATACTGTATAAAAGAATAAGTGGATGAAAAAATATAAAAAGTAATAATAGAGAAAATAAAAAGATGATTACATGCCTGTCTTGATGGTTATTGATTTTATAAAATTCATTGTGTATATGACTGAACTCACTGTCCAGCATCATGCAATACATATATACATACATACATACATACATACATACACTCACATACATACATACATACATACATACATCATCATGTGCCCTGCCACATGGCGATGGCGATCATGACTCTCTATATGCATCTATCCCTTGTCGCTGCAAGTACATCTTCCACCCTCTCTGTCCTCAGCCACCATGCAAGTCCGTCCAATATTTTCTCCCTGGGTCTACCTGTTATTCTCTTCCCTCCAGCTTTCCTGTTGTGATCAGGTGCTCTAATTTCACTTTCCTCATAAAATGGCCTATAAATGTTGCTCGTCTTTTCCTAATCTTCTTTATAAATGTGTCTGCCTCTATCAGGACTGTTTCGTTTGTTTTCTTTGCTGTTCATGGAACTCTCAACATTCTTCTTAGAAACCACATTTCAGTTGCTTCAACCTTGTTCTGGCTTTGCATGTTGACTGTCCACGCCTCACAACCGTACAAAAGTATCGGTTCTATATAACATTCAAGAACTCTCTTCCTGATGTTAACTGACAGGCATTTGTTGGTAAGAACGCTTTTCATCTTCTTGAATGATGTTTTGGCTTGGCCGATTCTGCTGGCTATTTCTGATGCGCATCTGCTGTCTGCTGAGATGACCGTTCCCATATCTTTAAACTTATCAACCAGTAGTGCCATTTGCTGTTATTTTGCATGAGGGGATTTCTTGTTTTGTACTGATTACCATGACTTCAATCTTTTTACTATTTAGCTCCAACCCTTTCTTACATATTCACAAGGTTTTGCAGGTCTCTTTCATGTTCTGCAATTAACACGATGTCATTTGCGTAATTAATGTTATCATTTTTACTCCAACCTTTATCCAATCTTTAACAAATCTGGTGACAAAACACAACCATGCCTGACCCTTCTTTTGATATTTTGGAAAGAGCTTACATCATTTTCTATTCTCATTGCTGCTGTTTGTTCCCAATACATATTTCTGATTATTCGTAGATCTTTTACATCAACATTGGGTCTTTCTAGTTGGCTGGTCAATTCTTCATGTCTTACCCAATCGAAAGCCTTGGTACAATCAACAAAGCATTAATATAAATCCTTATTCAACTCGATTGACCTCTCTATGATAGTTCTTAGGATGTATATGGCATTAATAGTTCCTTTCCCTTAGACAAATCCACACTGTTCTTCTGCTATTTCTCTTTGATTCTGTTCCTTGTCCTTATTGTGGTTATTCTTCATGGGATTTTTGTTACATGACTCATCAAGCTGATTGTATGATGGAGTTCCGGTTCTGTAGCCCCTGTTTTCTTTGGAAGTACAATGAAAATTGATTTTGACATATCTTTGGGATTTTTTCTCCAGTGTCATAAATCTCATTTAGGAAGACTCTTATTTTTTCAATACCAAATTCCTCAAGGGCTTCAATCATCTCTGTAGTAATGTTGTCTGGTCCTGGGACTTTTCCTGGTTTCATCTTTTTCAATGCTGCTCTAGCTTCATCTTCCATTATGGTTGGTCCTTCAACATTCTTTCTTATAATGTGACATACATACACACTCACACACACACAACACACACACACACACACACACACACACACACACATATATATATATATATATATGTGTGTGTGTGTGTGTGTGTGTGTGTGTGTGTATGTGTGTGTGTATATATAACACACACACACACATATATATATGTGTGGGGGTGTGTGAGTGTGTGTGGGGGGGGGTGTATGTTATGTATGTATGTACACGTGCATGCATATACACACATACACACATATACAAATATATACATATGCACACACAGTTTCAGCTTTTTAAGATGGTGTCTCTACACTCGTAATAAATTCCACATACACTGACGATGCAGATGCATGTGATAGATGCGATCCAACATTATTACAGCATGAGTCCCATACCCGCTCATGAGCTCTATGCACTGGCAATATTTTGGGTAATGCCGTGACCCGCCTGAGGGTTGACCCCACAAGCCTGTGTAATGAGCGTGGCGGTCTAACAACTCAGCTAATGGATCAATATTACACATACACACACACACATTTACACATACACACAGATGATATATATATGATTGTCAAAAGTGAAGCTTTTTGTGAAGTTTATTATATTTGGTTGCAGAACAAACACAAAACAGACACTGTAATGGATTTATACTTTCATTAGCAAAGTGTTACATTTAAAAAAAAACACAGAAATTCAATGTGAAAGTGCGAATGCGATAAGAGAAGTGTGACGTCAAAATGTGTCTGTCCATTCAGCTACTGTCCGCTGTTCGATCTTGAAGATTGGTTTGTGATTCACTCGATAATGATTCGAGAATATTTTGTTTTGGTTTATGCTAACACTGAAAATATGTTTAAGTTTGATTTCGCTGTATGGAAATATGTAGAAATGACAAGAAGATTGTAGAATACCTTAGACCTTTCTAGAATGTTCCGGAAATCGTAAACAATTTTAATCTGTACAATGATTGGCTAGAACTACAGAACATTCCAGAAAGGGAAGGTTCGAGAACGTGGCTATGATTGGCTGAAAATCTAGGGAAAAGCCGAGAATACTGTGGAACTTTCCATGATGTTATAAATAAAGTGTGACTGTGAGAGAGAGATCAGAAGAGTTGAAGTGTAAGCCTGCTGTCAAAGATAGACAAGTTGCTGTAGACTCGTGGAGTTGCTGTGTGTGTAGATATGAGGGCAGAAGAAGAAGAATTCTGCAAACAAGGAGTGGTGCATCGGATGTGTGAAGTTTTTACCCAGTTCCTGTTATGTTTTTTGCACGTTCTCCAGAGACTCCATACTACGGCAAGTGTTGAACGAATTTGATCGCGCAGTTGTTGGCTTCGATGGTGACGGTACTTGACTAGGGTATAGAGGCACAGATCAGCGGAACTTTAGAAAGTGAACTTACACAGCGGAGTGTAAGCAGTGTGTTGATTCAGTCCAGGGAAGATTAGTTGGAGAAAACTAGATCTATCACTTGGGATTGAAATAAGAGGCCACTGAGACAGTTACGTGGGACAGTAGATCTAGTGGTAGTTTCAAGTGATTTGAGTCTACAGTTCCAAAGACTAATCGCCGTAGTTAATGTGAGCTGTGTTACCATGGAATACGTCGAACTAGGCAGAGAACTGGGTCTAACGGGTGAAGCCCTCCAAAGTTTCGTGCTACAGCAAGAGGAAAAAAGAAGACAGCAAGAAATAGAAGAGAAAAGAAGGCAGCAAGAAATAGAACGAGAAGAGCGAGCTGCTGATAGGGAATTAAAAAGACTTCACTTGGAAAGTGAAGAGAAAGAAAAACAGAGAGAATTTGAAATGAGAGAGAAAGAAAAACAGAGAGAATTTGAACTGAAAATGGCAGAAATCAAGTCTGAAAATGGTGAACAAATTTCCCATACAGAAGTCAGCAGTGCCAAGAGACAACGACTTCCTTCGTTTGTGGATGGGAAAGACAACCTAGACAGTTACCTTGAACGTTTTGAACGTCACGCTGAAGCTATGAAGTGGTTTACACAGCAGTGGGCAATTGATCTGAGTGCTCTACTGACCGGTCATGCCCTTGAAGTGTACTCCAGATTAACCAAGGATGACGCCAACGACTATGAAAAGCTCAAATCGGCGCTTCTACGCAGTTGCGATTTTTCCGAGCAAGGTTTCCAGAGACGTTTCCGTTCCAGTCAGCCAGAAAAGAATGAAAGCCCAGCTCAGTTTTTAACCCGTATCCAGGGTTATCTTGAAAGATGGCTGGAGTTAGCTGGAAGAGAAAAAGGATTATAATGGACTGTCCTATTTGGTCCTGAAAGAGCAGTTCCTGGAAT
This sequence comes from Monoplex corrugatus, assembly GCA_030674185.1. NCBI lineage: Eukaryota > Metazoa > Mollusca > Gastropoda > Littorinimorpha > Ranellidae > Monoplex > Monoplex corrugatus. The sequence continues at coordinate 20,350,585 of CM060308.1, read as the reverse complement.
CATGTCCCAAGGACCTGGCAGCCTACCTTCTACAGGAGAAAAATCAGAGCCTAGAATCCCTGACTGAAGCAGCACAGAGGTTCCTGGAGTCTCAAAATCAGAAATTTGACGTCAAGACGAAGCCAGCCACAGCATCTATGGACAGACCAAAGACAGCTCAAGACCCAAGATCATCGAAACAGAACTTGAAATGCTTCAACTGTGGATGCATGGGACACAAAGCCATTGAATGCAGAGCACAAGTGAGGACAGACAGAAGTGGTCTTCAACACTCTGGCCGTGAAGACAGAAAAGCCTGGGTCGAGCTGGAAACAGGAAAACCATGACTTCTGCCAATGTTGCCATCAGAGAAAGAAGCCTGGACAGAAAACTCTCCCAGAGAATACCCAGGGTTGCATCAAATCCAGTGCACAGAAAGTCTGAAAAACATGAAGAGGTGGTTTGGTGTGCATTCATAAACCGTACCAAGAGTGACCTCAGTACCATGCCAGTAGTGAAAGGGCGCTATGAAGACATGGAAGTGGTGTTATCATCAAGAGAAAGCTCATACCAGAAGAACAATTTACTGGCAAGAAAAGGTACCTGCGGTGGGTGCACGGACATGTTGAATCAATTCCAACTGCTGACATTGAGATCTCCACACCACATTTCATCGGCAAGACAAATGCCTTGTGTTTGCCTGACCCACCTCACGACATCATCATAGGGAACATTGAAGGAGCCCGAGCAGCGGAAGATCCAGACCTTGCATGGCAGCACAACTGTGCAGTAGTAACAAGTGCAAAAGCCAGGGCAAAAGAGGGAAAGGTGACCATCCCACTGAAAACCAATGACTCTAGTGGAATTCCAGAGATAAACAGGGAAAAGCTGGCCCAGTTACAAGAAGCGGACCCCTCTCTACAAAAGTACAGAAGCAAAACGGGCACCATAACCAGGGCAACACCGAAGTCTCTTTTGAGAAGAAGAACAGGATAATGTACAGACTGTATAGAAGATCGTCAGTTGATGGAGACCAAACCATATGACAAGTCCTTGTACCAGCCAGCCTATGGAAAACTGTGATGGAGTTGGCCCATGACTCTATCCTTGGGGGTCATATGGGGGTCAAGAATACAACTGACAAGGTCATGGCATCTTTTTACTGGCCAGGTATACAAGGTGACGTGGCTTGCTTGTGCAGGTCCTGTGATGTCTGCCAGAAGACAGCTCCCAAAGGAAGAGTCCCAAAAGTACCCATGCAGAAAATGCCCTTAGTTGACGGACCTTTTGAGAGAGTAGCCATCGACCTCATTGGAGAAATCAAGCCAGCAAGTGAAGCAGGACATCGCTATATCCTTACCTTGGTGGACTAAGCAACCAGATATCCTGAGGCTGTTCCGCTGAAACGCATCGATACTGAGACTGTGGCTGAAGCACTAGTGGGCATGTTCAGCAGACTGGGAGTCCCTGATATAATTCTGAGTGACCTGGGGACGCAGTTTGTGTCTGACTGCATGAAAGAAGTTACTCGTCGCCTCAGTGTTCGCCAGGTAACCACCACACCCTACCATCCCATGTGCAATGGCCTTGTAGAGAAATACAATGGAAGTCCATTCTGAGGAAATTGTGTGCTGACCAACCCAGACAGTGGCATTGCTACATCAATGTCCTATTGTTTGCATATCAGGAGGTCCCACAGGAATCCACTGGGTTTTCCCCCTTTGAACTTCTGTATGGCCGGACCGTGTGAGGCCTAATGCACATCTTAAAAGAGCTGTGGACGAAGGAAGTGGAATCTCAAGAAGTGAAGAACAGCTACCAATATGTGTTTAAGTTACGTGATCGACTCGAAGATACCCTGCAATTGGCCAGGAGTGAACTGGAAAAGTCTCAGGGCAAAAGCAAGCACTACTATGACCAAAAAACCAGGGTCAGAAAGTTTGAGCCTGGAGACAAAGTCCTTATTCTCCTGCCAACTGACCACAAATTGTTCAAACAGTGGAAAGGACCATATCCAGGGAAAGCTGTCAAGGGGCTAAATGACTATATAGTGAAAGTCAAGGGAAAGGAAAACATCTTCCATGCCAACCTCCTGAAGAAATACATTGAACTTCCCAGGGAAGCAGAGAAGCAAGCAGTGAATGCACAAGTTGCTGAAATCGAGGGGTGGGTGCCATTTGTCACTTGCAGCGGTGTTAGTGACTCTACTGATGAAGAAACAGTGAATGATGAGGAAGTTGAAGTTAAGTGACTTCAGTCCCCAAGAAACTGTAGACAATGTGGCTCTTGGACCCCAGCTCAATAACCAGCAGCAGGTTGAAGTACATGAAATATTGAAAGAACACTCAAACATATTCACTGAATTTCCTGGAGAGACTGACCTGATTCAGCATGAAGTGAAGCTGACATCATCCGCGCCCATCAGGTCAAAGCCCTATCCCATGTCATACACCAACAGAGAGTCACTGAAGGCAGACATTAAAGAAATGCTGAAGCTTGGCGTTGTACGTGAGTCCAGAGGGTCACCTTATACATCTCCAGTCGTCATTGTCAAGTAGAAAGATGGTACCAACAGAGTGTGCATTGACTTTAGGCAGCTGAATAAATTTACAGAGCTTGATCCTGAACCAATGCCAACTGCTGCTGACCTGTTCCAGAGACTGAGCGGAGATAAGTTTTTCTCCAAGATTAACCTCAGCAAAGGATACTGGCAAACCCCCATACCAGAAGAAGATGTTCCCAAGACTGCTTTTGTAACTCCAGATGGGACTTTTGAGTTCCTCCGTATGCCGTATGGCATGAAAAACTCTTAAGCAACGCTGAAACGAGGCATGAGGAAACTACTGGGTGACGTGAAAGGTGTAATATTCTACTGGGATGACATTTTGGTTCATTCTAAAACGTGGACTGAACATTTAGAAATCCTCCGAGAGCTTTTCAAGCGATTGATAGCTGCCAACTTGACTGCTAGGCCCAGCATGTGTATTATTGGTGCAGACGATGTTGACTTCAGTGGACATCGCCTCCAGGAAAGGGTAAAAGGGGTCCTTGAAGACAACATCAAGAAAATTGTGGAAGTACCTCGCCCCCAGACCAAGACGCAGCTGAGATCCTTTCTTGGCTTGGTGGGGTTCTACAGGGACTACATGCCCCACTTTGCAACTGTGACAGCACCACTGTCGGACCTGCTTCGCAAGGGACAACCCAACCAACTGGATTGGAGAGCAGCACAAGATCAGGCCTTCAGCACCGTCAAGGAGTTCCTGTCAAAACAGCCAGTGCTACAGTTACCTGACCCCTCAAAGACTTTTGTGCTTAGTGCTGACGCTTCTGATGACGGTATTGGTGCAGTGCTCAAGCAAGAACATGAAGAGAAGCTGTTTCCTGTTTGATATGCCAGTAAGAAGTTGTCCAGAGCAGAGCGGAAGTACGCAACCATGAGAAAGAGTGCCTTGCCATCGTGTGGGCTGTGCGTAAGTTTGAACTGTTCCTCCAAGGGGTTCGCTTTGTGTTGCGCACTGACCATAAACCTTTATCGTTTTTGGACTCTGCCAAATTTGTCAATAACAGAGTTATGTGATGGGCAATGTACCTTCAGAACTTTGATATGAAGGTGGAGTATGTGAAAGGTGCAGACAACCATGCTACAGACTTTCTCAGCAGAATATGATGCAAATGGACTAGTATACGTATTTGGACAGAAACAAATTGTATGTTGGTTTTCCTGTATTAGATTGTTTCCTTTTTTTAATGTAAAGAATTTTGAAAAATTCAGTGAAATTTCTTTAAGAGGGGGGTTATGTTACATTTCAAAAGAAGAGAAACTCAATGTGAAAGTGCGAATGCGATAAGAGAAGTGTGACGTCAAAATGTGTCTGTTGATTCAGCTACTGTCCGCTGTTCGCTCTTGAAGATTGGTTTGTGATTCACTCGATAATGATTCGAGAATGTTTGTTTTGGTTTATGTTAACACTGAAAATATATGGTTAAGTTTGATTTCGCTGTATGGAAATATGTAGAATCTTTTGGAACAATCTAGAAATGACAAGAAGATTGTAGAATACCTTAAACCTTTCTAGAATGTTCCAGAAATTGTTAACAAATTTAATATGTACATATGATTGGCTAGAACAACAGAACATTCCAGAAAGGGAAGGTTCGAGAATGTGGCTATGATTGGCTGAAAATCTAGGGAAAAGCCGAGAATATGTGGAATGGAGCTACTTCTCGTGTATTATGTATAATATTTTATCCTTCAGTTTTGTTGAGGAATCCAAACAACAGATGAATAGACACACGGACAAACGTTTATACACGCTTACTTTCGCAAGACCAGCACGCACATATCTTGAGACATGCATTCGAGAAGTTTCAAAAAGGAATGTCACATGCTGCAGTGTATATAAATGTTGATGTAGAACAGGCGTGTAGGTATGGATCCATAGTTTTCCACACAGCAGGCCATGATAAAGCCCAAGCACATGTAATCACAATCGTAAAACAACGAAGTTCTGAACTGTCTGCATTATAGAATAGACAAATGGTAAATGATGTATAAACTGCCATTTTCTTACAAAAAGGACCAAAGAAGAGGGATGTGTAAAGCACGAAACACAACAAAAACAAATACAAACAAACGTCAGTGGGAAAAATGGGAAGGAAGAGCAACAAAAGGTAAAAGAACATGATGCAACACAGCATGCATTAACGCCTATTTGATATGGGTGATAAAACACTACCACAAAGCCACAAGTGCAGTTTTCATCAATATGTCCACTGATGACTGGTTTTAAAGAACAGTCAGAGTTCAGCAGGACTGTTTACTTTTACCCACTGTTTTCAACATCTTCCTGGAACGAATTATAATTGACATATTGGAAGATCATGCAGGAACAATATTGGTAGCAGGACAATCACCAACATAGCTTTTTTCCGATGACACTAATGGCTTAGCTGGAAATGAACAGAAATTAGCTAATTTCAATGCCACGAAGATCGAGCTGATCACCAACAAGAGCAATGGCATTAGCACTGATATCAGGGTAAGATGACAACAGCTGGAGACAGTGCACTGTTTCAAATACCTTGTGACAACTATCCCTGGTGAAGGTTCCAAACTGAACAGCTTCCCATCTTACGTCGATTGGAACAGGTCTCACAAGACTGAGGCCAATAAGGAAAACAGCAATATCTTGCTTAGCTATAAAGTAAGACTGATCAACAGCAATATCTTGCTTAGCTCTAAAGTAAGATTGATCCTCCCTTGTCATGTCCATTTTCCTTTATGTTTGCCAAACACGAACTTGCACAAGAGAATCCAAGCCATGGAAATGAGATCTTTCACACACCAACCATACAACCAACCAGACTGTACAAGACAGAATAAAACTAACTATGGGCTTGTTCAACGACCCGACCACAGTAAAAAGACGCATAATGAAGTGGTACAGACATGTCACAAGATCCCTAGGCCTTGCTAAAAGCATCCTGCAAGGCACAGTCCAGGGAACAGAAGAAGAGGAAGGCAGAAAAAAAGATGGGGAAACAATATTCAAGAATGGACAGGCCTGAAATTCAGCACTTGCAATTAGTCGTAGAGAATTAGCGGTGCCCCTGTGACCCGCAGGATTTCAAGATACTTAACGTAACTTTTGTATGAGTCTTTGAAATGCTTTACATATTTTCCCCATTCGTTTGTTCGTCTGACTTCTGTCGTTCAGGTTCTTTTCGATGACTACAGCAATTCCTATACCATCATGTTTCTGACAATGCAGTCTTCAAAGTCCTTTTGTTTGTTTAGGTACATGGCATTTATTGTAGGATCAGTGTATCAGAGTCAAATTTCTCAATAGCTTTTTTCATTTCATATTGCTTATAGCCCAGCCGACCACTAGAGCCATATCAGGGCTAACACCACGTCAAAAAGAAATGAACAACCCGTTAAGATAAAAAAAAAACAATTAAAAACCACGTTCACCGTCAACCTTGCAAATCTAAAATGCCATTAAAGAAAAACCCGTAAAATCATATCAAGTGAAATCTATTGATCTCTTGTAAAAACTGAAATATTGCATCAGGAGGGACCCTTCGGAAGAGCCTCTTAAAGGAATTCGCCGTATAGTGCTTTTGTCTTACATCGTACCAGTCCCAGCAATCGAGGAGAAGGTGTCGGATGCTTACGGCTCATCACATGGTATACACCATGGCGCTTCTTCATTTTTCAAAAGGTACGAGTGAGTGTAGGATGTGTGACCCGTGCGTAACCTACATAACACTGTCTCTTTCTCTCGGTTTCCTGCAGCAGATGGGAGAATTTCTTTCAGGTTAGGGCGGATTTGGAAAAGTTTGTTATCTGTCTGTTCATTCCAATCCTCCTGCCACAGATTTCTTACGCAACTGTGTACTTTCGATTTGACATCTGTGTAAGGGATCAAGGACTTAGACATCTTTGTCATTGTAGCCTTCTTGGCCGGGTAGTCAGCCTTTTCATTGCCTCCAATACCAACATGGCCAGGAATCAAAACAATTTCGTAACCTTCATTTGCAAGAGTAGAATACAGTTCAAGTTCAGGGTGACTAATGTTTCGGCAAGCAATTGCCTGCAAAGCAAAAAGGGATTCAGAAAAAATGAGAAAGTCTTTGTGTTTGGATTGGGACACCATTTTTAGTGGCAAAACCAGAGCAGACAGTTCAGCAGTGTAAACAAAACTTTCAGATGGACTATGTTTTGAAAATGCTCGATTGGGAATCTCGGAGTAAAAGGCAGCGGCAGCAACACCTTCAGCACACTTGGACCCATCAGTGAAGATTCTGTGGGATGACAAGAGATTTTTTACACAATTCCGCATAAAACGATTTGTACGCTAGTGCACTGGTATTGTCTTTACGGAAAGAAGCAAGATCAAAACAACCTTGGTGTTTTCAACGTCAATGGTGGACTATCTAGCAAGATCAAAACAAACCTTTGGTGTTTTCAACGCCCATGGTGGACAATCTGGAAACTTCGAGAAGTCGTTAACAACTGCTAACTTCATATCTGCCTTTTCCACATGGGGACGGATACGCAACCCCAAAGGAGGAGTCACTTTTAGAGTTTTTTCAAAGTCACTTTGAAATCTGGGGTTGAATACTCAATAGCTGATCCCCCCCCCCCCCTTTGTTTGTTTGTTTTTTGTTTGTTTGTTTTGTTTTTGTTTGTTTTTTAATGGTCTATCACAATTCCGGGTACATTCTCTGAAGTACTTCTGCGCCAGCCATTCAACTTTCGTCATTTTGCCAGTTTTAAATACACGTTTTCGTCTTTTTCCACGCTTTTCTGTGTTTTCTAAAGGTCCTCATTATCGTCTGATTCCCAAGACAAAAACCTGTGGTTTTTTCTCATGACTGAACTCAAGATCCCCGAACTATCAGCTTGGCACTCCGATAAAATGAGCTAAAAGGGCTACAAAAATGTAGTAAGTGCACAAGCACATTACACAAAAATAATAAATAAAGATATCATACACACAACACAATGCGCGTGTACATTACACAAAGTGAACTCATAATAACACACACACACACACACACACACACACACACACACCACATACACACACACACACACACACACACACACACACACACACACACAACACACACACCACAAATTACTCTGCAAAAAATTTTAAGTTCTCACCTGCCAAACGGCTGGTGCAGCAAAGGGGTCGGCAGTTAGATTGGTGGCCACATTCTGATATAATCTGTACAATGTGATATTTCCTCGAGCTTCACTGACTGCTGGCGCTGACCACGACACGTTTAACACAGAGCCACTGATCCCAATGATGACAGGCGCAGGCATGAAAACTGGAACTGAAATTCACCATGGGTTATTATTATTATTATTACAGTGTTGTGGTCAATGCTGACCCTATGGTCTATTCTGAGAGTCATGATAATATTCATGAATCTTAGACTTACTTTGTGTTCACTAAAGGTCTTGTTACGAAGAGAAAAGGACAAAAAATATTGACATATATAAATATTTTAAATTGCATTCTCTATTTTCATCGGATAATAAAAGCAACCCTTAACAAGGGATGGTAGACAGTTGAGGCAAATGCGATGACAAAATATGATACCCAAAGAAACTATCTGCTTTTCGTAGGTACAGCAATACCAGTCCAGTTACCCCCTTTCCAACACCCTACTGCAATGCACCATTGCTGGACTTTTCTGAGAATCAGTATCCTACTCACGAACATTGTTAACTGAGTTGACCACAACGCTGCTCGTCACCATTATAATTTTGTCTACAATTCAGCAATTTGTATGCCCCGGCCCCCTTACTCACCACGCTGTAACTAGAGAATGTCAAGTTAGAAAAGACAAGAGAGAAAATAGATTTCATGTTACACATCCGATACGGGCCACGTGTAACAAGTACATATCCCACGTTCTCTCGTGATTATATCTCAGCGTATGGCTTCTAAATGGATGTAACAACGTATGAAATTCACGTTCTACGTGTTATTATCCATATGAAATCTAGACTACATAATTAAAGTTTCTTGGCAAGTATTATTTTGTCTTTTCTTTTACAGTTTCTTGGCAAGTATTATTTTGTCTTTTCTTTTACATACATAATCTTGTTATTACCTTGTTACATGTTTCAGCATTTCATATACAAATCCAGAAAGACACCATAATCATCATATTCACCAGATTTTGTAGATCTTTTTCATTTTCTGCAATACGAACGGTGTCATCTGCGTAACGAATGTTGTTTATTATTTTTCCTGCAACCTCTATCCCAGGGCATTCTTCTGGGTTTCTCATGTTTCGCTGTAAAATGAAAAAACATCTGGTGACGGAACACAACCCTGCTGACCCCTCTTTTGGTATTTTGGAAAGAGCTTATATCGTTTTCTATTCTCATTGCTGCTGTTTGTTTCTGATTATTCTTAAATCTTTTCCATCAACATTGAGCCTTTCCAGCTGGTTGATCAATTCTTTGCGTCTTACTCAATCAAAAGCCTTGGTATAATCAACAAAGCATAAACATAAATCTTTATTCAACTCGACAGACCTCTGTATGATAATTCTTAGGATGTATATGGCATTAATAGTTCCATTAGGTTCGACAAATCCACATTGTTCTTCTGCTATTTCTCTTCTGTTGCTTTTCCTCCTCCTCATTTTTCTTAATAGGATTTTTGTTACATGACTCATCGATGGCGTCCGCATTCTATAGCCCCTGCTTTCTTTGAAAGTGCAATGAAAATTTACCTATATTTGGGGATTTTTACGGTGTCATAAATTTTATTTATGAAAATCGTTATTTTTTCAATATCAAACTCTTCTAGGACCTTAATCATTTCTGTCGTAATATTGTCTGGTCCTCTGGCTTTTCCCGGTTCCGTCTTTTTCAATGCTGCTCAAACTTCATCTTTCATTATGGGTGATCTTTCAACGTTCTTTCATCTGATGTGTTCTTCGTTTCTGTGATCTTTAAACTTTAATGTACTCTCCCCATCTATCTAGTATTTTGTCTTTTTCCATGATAAGCATACCATCTTTCGATTTTAAGCAGCCAGTTGAAGTGCATGCCTTTCTCCTGCGGGCAGTTTCTTCCATTGTTCCGTACATAACTTGAGGACCTGTTTTGTGTCGGTCTTGTATTTCTTTGCACTTTGTTTCCAGCCGAGCTTCCTTAACTTCATTGAACCTATGCCTGATTTCCTTGTTTATCTCTTTGTATTCTTCCTCTTTTCCTTTTGCCTTCCTCCATTCTTCCATCAAGCCTAAATTTTGTTTTGTCATCCAGTTCTTTCTTGCTTTTCTTTCAACTCTAGGGATTTCTTCACATGCTTCATTTATCGAGTTTCTCAACTTTGTCCATTGTTCTTCATTGTCGCCAACGTCCTTCACAGCACTGGATTTGTTTTGAACATGTACGTTAATTTTTTCAAGGGTCGCATCATATGTGTCTTTAAGAGTCCTAGATTTAGTTTGATGTTACTTTTGGTCTGTTTTCTTTTCTTAAGTTTCAGCCTAAATCTTCCCATGACAAGATTATGGTCACTGTTGCAGTCTGCGCCTGTTAATCTTTTTGCTATCAGTAAAGAATTCCTAAATCTTTCATTTATCTGGATGTGATCAATTTGATTTTTGGTACTATCTCCTAGACTCATCCATGTCCATTTTCTTCTGTTAGGCTGCTCAAACCAGGTGTTTCCTACTATGAATTTATTTATGTGCCATGAAGTTCAGCTATGTCATCCACCCTCTCCTGTCCCATTTAAGTATTAAAATCTCTCATTATTACAGTAATATCATGTGATATAGATGTTGTCAATTTCTTTTTGGGTACTTGCGGATGTTGGATGCATATACTTGGATAATGTTGACATCAAATTGCTTGCCAAATTCAAATTGCTTGCCAATCCACCTTAACTTGTAAAAATCTCAGATAGATTTAATAAGAAAAGGACACTGGAATAATGTCACGGCCATAAAGGCCATTCCAAACGCAAACCTTGGATAAAAACAGAGCTCATGACAGCAAGGTAGCATGTCATGTGCGCAGAGTGGTGCGTGCACATGTTTTTTGTTGTGTGCATGGAATGATGTATGCATGAGTTTTTTATGTTGCATGTGGAAGGAAATTTTGTGTGCATGTGAATATAGTTTTAGAAAAGAGCTCACTTGGGAACTTGGTGTGGACTGGGTTACTTGGTCAGTCTCAAAAAAAAACGCCTAAAGAAAGGAGAAGGAGAAGAAAAAGAACAAGAACAAAGCAAAAAAGAAGAAGAGAGAGATGGAGCAGAAGAAGCAGAAATAAAAGAAGTAGAAAAGAAGAAGACGGACAAGAAGGAGAGAAAGGAGAAGAAAAAGAACAAGAAGAAAGCGAAAAAGAAATAGTAAAGAAAGAGACGGCGAAACACAAAAAAAAGGAGAAGAAAGAAAGAAAAGTAGCAAAAGGAGAAAAGAAAGGAGAAGAAGAAGGTGAAAAAGGAGAAGAAGAAGAAGAGAAAGAAAATGAATTAGAAGGAGAAAAAGAAGAAGAAGAAAAAAAAGAAGAAAAATAAAAAAAAAAAGATGCAAACAAGAAGGATAAGGAGAAGAAGAGGAACGAGAAGAGTAAGGAGAAGGTGAAGAAGGAGAAGAAGAAGGAGACGAGGAATAGGAGACAAAGAAAGAGGAGGAAATGAAGGAGACCAGGAATAAGGAGACGAAGAAGGAGACGAAGAAGGAGACGAAGACGAAGAAGAAGGAGATGAGGAAGAAGGAGAAGGAAAAGAAAGAGGAGCAGGGGACGAGGAAGGAGACGAAGAGGGAGGAGAAAACGAAGGAGGAGAGAAAGAGTTACTATGAAGGTGCGTGGGTGGAAATGTTGTATGAGTGATGTGTGAAAGTTTGTAGTAATAAATGTACAAAAAATCATATCACAATTTGTTTAGTGCCATTGGTTGGAAGGAGTGCGTGCGGTTGCGTAACGGACGAATGCTTTTTGCCTGTGTTGATTGCGTGAGCATGTGTACAAGAGCATGACATAGCATTTATTAAGAACCATGAACAACTTTAACTCTGATCAAACTGAGGAAGCTTTAGAAAGAAGTATGAGAGTAAGTAAAATTGGTGACTGCAAAAAGACTCAGTAGCATAGACAGCTCTGCAGGGAGCTCTTAAAAGAAGAAAATCAAAGTTTTCAAGAACACATTAAATGAGCCTCTTACCAAAGCGTGTCGCACAACAACGGTCAGAGCAAAACAGACGAAACAAACTGCTTGTGGAATGACATAGTGAAAGACGCCATCACAGAGAAAAAAAACAGAAACGAAGAGGTTGTGAAACCAAAGACGACTGAATGTCGTACCAAATACAAACTTGCGAGAAGCCACACCAACAGAATGACAAAAGAGGCCAATGAACAACCAAGGAAGAAATATGAAGGACAGATTGAACTGTGTAAACATTCGCCCACAATTTTAAACAACTGTTAAAAGCCATGACATTAACCAACAACGGTCATCAATGATAAAGATGAAACTCCTCAGTGACGAAGACAGCACAACACACACACACACACACACACACACACACACACACACACACACACACACACACACACACACACACACACACACACACACACACAAACCAGATGGCAGGAGCACTGCAACCAATTACTTAGCCCAGTCAGTGAAGGAAATGCACAGCACCATTTTCAGCCGCCCCACACAGAAAAAGAAGAACCAACAATCTTGAGATCAGAAGTTCAAGAGGCTTTATAAAGCAGCAGAATATACAGAACAACGACACAAAATACTCTACATGTACTCTTGGAGGCGCGGAAATTATATGGTTGACAAATGTGTTACAAAACCGTGGAGAGAAACAAAAATCCCAGAAGACTGATAACGAGCAGTTGTGGTCCCCATCTAGTAAAAGAACAGCAACAAGAGACTGCGTCATGTCTCGAGGAATATCGTTGTCGAGTCAACTTGGTAAAGTATGTGCCAAAATCCTAGAACAATGCACTGGACACAAGTTGCACGAGTGTGTTTCATGCCACATAGATGTCATCATTACACGAGTTTTATTAAGGCATTGCCTTGATTCATATAGCTGATTGATCTTTTAATGTTTTGGATATACAGGAAGAATGCATTATCGACAGAAAAAGTCAGATCTTCAAACAGAACAAGATAAACACTTCAAATAGACAAGATGCACTCAAATTAGCACAGCAAGCGCGAAACAATCTTTTTAGAGATTAACATACAAGGTCTTGAATTTTGTGCATAAAGAATGCTGGTACCAGTAAATAGACGCAAATTCAGACACTTTCTACTACATACATAACTACACAGAAACTCTCCAGCAAAAGTATCTAGATAAAACTAAGAACTACTTGTTATGTTTTTGCTAGCAATATAGGATTGTTTCAGTTTCAATTTTTCAAGATAACGACTTCACACTGGAAACAAATTCCATATTCATTCATGCCACTGATGCCAGGTGATAGAGAAGATCCAAAACAATAATGGCATATAACCATTAATTCTGCACATAAGCCCTGTGCAATGGCAAGCATTTGATGTTCTCCTTTGCATAATAGTTTTACAAGTTATCTTTTTATCAGTTTGTCCGTCGAACAATAAAGTTACAATGAAATATACACTTCAATCCGCAAATTTTAAAAAAAATGGAAAGGGATAAAAACACAACCAGCGCCTAGCACAGTTTCCTCAACACCGCCCAATACAATTGCATTACAGACAACACACCCAATCAATACGATACATACCTCATCTGCCCATCAACATGATTATATTGTCTTCATTATCCAAAGCTTCAGTCCACTTCCAATATAACACACACACACACACACACACACACACACACACACACACACACACACACACACACATATATATATATATATATATATATATATATTTTATATATATATATATATATATATATACACACACACACACGCGCGCGTGCGCGTATCAAGAATCCAAAGGCAAGATATTACAAATAAACATGCATGAAATATCAAATCAAGAAAAGAAAAGAAACAGAAACACAATCACCACAAATATAACTTTCTGTCCACCATATTTCTCTTCAGTGTTTGTCCATATGTCTTTTCAATTTCTTTCAATTGCTTTTGTCTCGACACTGAGAATGCCCAAACATGTTCCATTTCACACTGTATGGATCTGCGTAGTGTTACTTTTGACAAAGTACCAACAATTGCCTGATTAGTGATGGTTCTTGCTTTCCTTTCATATTGGATACTCGGTCACTTCTTCTACTTCCTTTCGAGTAAGACGACCAATTGTATGATAACTCAGATTTTGTTCGCAAAGGTATGAACTAAATGCCTGAAGACAGCACTGTAAAAAGCAGGTAATCCTTAAAAGCTGACTGAAAATGCGATCCTTGAAAGCTCACTGTAGTGAGAATCACATGCCGTTTTAATGTTCTCTTTTAGAAGCATGCTGAAGACGGGAATCAAAGTGTCCAAACAAATGCCATCCGTGTATGTTTTGTCACATGCAATAATGTGCTGTGGTGGCTGGAGTCCTAGTTCTGAACAGAAAGAGGAAAACAGGTTCTATCTGTGATCAAGGATGAATAACGTTTCCGATACTGGGTTTTATTTCATTGATTCTGTATTTGTAAATACGAACTAGAAAAACACAAAAACAGAAGCAGAGCGCGTGCTTAATATAACCAAATAAAACAGGTGCAAATTTTGGCCGACTGGCCTCTGTCAAGCGTATGAAAAATGGAAGACCAGCAGTAATATCTTATCTATATTATCAGAAAATGATAATATTTGGCCAATTAACCTTTGTCAAGCATATGAAAAATGGAAGACTAACTGTAATATCTATATTTGATTTGTCTGAAAATGACAATCAGACAACAGTTTTACTACTCACAAATCTCTTGTGTGCGGCCAACACTCCAGTTGCTGGCAGCTCGCCCCGCTTCATTCTCTGCCAAAACTTGGAACTCGTAGGCTGTAAAAGGTTGAAGCTGAGTAACGTTGAAGCTGGTTGCTGGGGCTGTGATCACAGACGTCTCAGGGTTCAGAGGATCGTACTGGCCACTAGGATAAAAGATTCGATTCTCCATCGGGTTTCGTTTTCCGTCAGGGCCTGGCATGCCACGTATCCACAGCTCATAAAATGTTATGACCCCTGTTGATTGACGAAAACAAACATTGAGTTGAACAAGTCTCAGGATATAACTGGTACACAATAGTTCATAACAGCCCCTCCTGAACACACCCTCCAATCAAACCCAGGTGGTAGACAATTTTCTGCAAAAAAGGCGACAGCGGAGGGGCATCCTTGAGTCATGACCTGGGTGCGGCCCGATCCTGTTAGAGTGTAAGAAATTATGGGGACAGACGGACAGCGAAAGTCCTCAGAGGGTAAAACCCCGTCAAGCAAGGTTTCTGCCTTTAAGTCCTTACCCACTAAGCCAATAATGGGGCCCAGACGAAACACTTGCTTGACGGGGGTTTCTCCTCTGAGGACCTTCTGCTTATGGCTCTCCCCAGAGTTTCTCGTTATCAAACGCAGCACACTCAGTATTTATACTACTTCTAATGTTATTCAAGAAACTTTCATTCATTACAATTTTCATACCGTCATTCTACACACACACACACACACACACACACACACACACACACACACACACACACACACACACACACACACAGATATATATATACATATACATATGTATGTACATGTACTTGTCTGAGCGCCTTCAGATGTGTTATACTATATCAGTGCAAAAGTTTCGACATCAAAGAAAAGCGTGTAATAATTTATACTTAGCGAATAGGAACAGATGAAGGAGAAGGCACACAGAACGATGACAGCACATTGATTCGCAACATCTGAAAACGCGTCTACATCCAAAACTGTTTTGTGCACAAAGCTTCTTTTTTCCATTCATAATTTCATAGTGTTTGGTTTAGTTTCTCAAGTGAGATAAAGTCCTCAGTAAAATGGGCGTAAAGCTCACCATTAGGATTTAATGGAGGGTCCCATTGCACTAGAAGCTGGGTACTGCTGATAGGGATGATGACGGGTGGCTGCATGTCAGTAGGTGGAGCTGTTTTGGTGGTGAACGTGCTGCCGATACTCTCTGAACAGCCTCCTTCTGTACAGGCTCTCACTGTCAGGTTGTATCTATCACAACATATAATGGCACTCACGTGTATACGCCAATGGCCAGCCTTTACGCTAAATGCTAAAATCTTTTGAGTTGGTGAGAGAGAGACATAGACACAGAGAGACAGAGGGGAGAGAGAGAGAGAGTGTGTGTGTGTGTGTGTGTGTGTGTGTGTGTGTGTGTGTGTGTGTGTGTGTGTGTGTGTGTGTGTGTGTGTGTGTGTGTGTGTGTGTGTGTGTGTGTGTGTGTGTGCGTGTGTGTGTGTAAGGGTGACCAACTGAAATTTTCACTGACGGGCGTAATGCTTCTTGATGAATTTTAACAAGTCTTTCTAATTTATATGCAACAATATCTGAGCTACGATTTTCCTTGTATCTTCCATCGGTTCCAGTTTGAAATTCCAGTCATGATACAACTTATGACTTACCATGCTTTATAACTTTAGTGTGAGTTCATGGTGTATTTCTATCAGAACCGTCACGTGACACATTGACTAACTGATTTTAATCGGTCAGTAAAGTTTCTAGAGTGTTAAGTTCACGGATCTTATCTAATCAGTAAAGTGATTTTTCTAGAGGGTCATCTGGTGTTGAACTGATTCAATTGCTTTCAAAAATCAATGTGGGGTTGGGTTTTTTTTTGTTATTTTGTTTTTTGTTTTGTTTTGTTTTGTTTTTTGCTCCAACCCGCTCATACCCAGAGCTGAGCGTACATTTTGCTTATTGGGAAGACTGAGACCATACAGTCCAGTCTGATCCACTTCACGAATGCGTCATTAAGGGTGTTGCTCAAATCTTCTGACCAACATTGCAGATGTCTGTATCTCACGGGCCTGACTGACACCAGGATACATTACGATAGTAAGCACTGAGTACAGCCCTGTCATGCAGTCTCAATCCTGCATGGCACTCCACAGTATATAGTTATCATCCTTCTCGTCATCATCATTTTCGCACTGTAAAAACTGTGCCAGATTCTGTGGTCATTGTGGTGGCTTACACATGAGACCAAAAAAAAAAAAAAAAAAAAGAAAAAAAGAAAGGTAAGCACAAAGGAAATCTCCCGAGGTGCAATGATACTAAAAAGTGTACAGAAAAGAAATAAGTGGAGGGGAAACAGTTGGTCTGTTCAATCTATATCAGTAATCTACTCCCATATGTTTAAACAAATGTATTTAAATTTTGTGCTGACCAGTCAAAATCTCATTCTCAAACAATTCAACATTTCCTCAAAATGTATTAGATAAGACGTATTGCCCAGCTAATGATGCTTATGTCATTTGTGAATTCCGTTAAACTAGGCCTTTATATTTTGCTCATTGACAACTCTCTCACTTACACACTCAAAACTCTCTCTCTCTCTCTTTTTTTTTTCTTTCTTTCTTCTCTCCCTCTCTATTATTATTATATATATATATATATATATGTATATATATATTATATATATACGAATACACAACGTAATTATTTATGGTACATCTCTATGCCTTAAAAAATGAAAACTGATCAGAAAGAAATCAAGAATAATGAATGAGGGAGCATTGATAGAATTAAAATTTCTATTCTCTAACTCACTTTTGGTAAGGTCTAAGCGAGGAGAGCTCAGCCTGTGTTTGGGTACCCTCCCACTCCACAATTTGTCTGTCTCGTTCTCCAGGGCATGCGAAACCAATTGGTACTTGAGCAGAGGGCCGTTCATGCTGGAAGGCGCGTTCCATGAAAAGAAAGCACTTTTCACCTGGACTTCGTTCACCTGAAATGTTGATCTTCTCTGTAAATGCCGGCAGTTTCAGTTTCAGTTTCAGTATCTCAAGATGACGTCTTCGCATTCAGACTGAATTCATATGCACTGACGTCACAGGTGCCATGTGACAGAAAGATCCAGAATGATTATGGCACAAGCCTTAAGCCTGCACATAAACTCATGAGTGCCCAGGTCTTGAGATCCTACTTAGCCTATGTAAATGCCTGCACTTTTGTAAGTATTCACGATAATGTCATTCAGTGAAAACATTTTTTGTGTTAGGCTTTATTTTCAGTTCCTCAAGAAAACGTTTCCATGCTCACAAAAAAAATCCATATGCACTGACACCACTGATGTCACGTGATGGAGAAGACCCAAAATAATCATAGCATAAAGCCTATGCACTGGAAAAGTCTTGAAATCCTATCTAAAGTGTGAGTTTATATCTTATATATGTATCGGTTTCTTGTTCAAATAATCTACGCTATACTTAATAAAATGTGTAGCGTACTCTGTATGTATAAAACGGAAATTGATGAAAAGACAATCGTAAAGTGTAAACTTATCTTGCCAACGTCCTATACTATCACAACACAGCAATCACCCCAAATCAATAGGACACAAAGACTCATCTGCGCACCAAAGTGAAAAATTTTCGTCTCCAGTATTGCAGTTTCTCCAGTCCAGCATCTTTCTAAAACATGGTTGTCACTGTGTTTAAAAAGAAAAAAGAAACAAACAAACAAATTCCACGCCCACCCTTTTCTCTATTTTCATGCATTTTTAGAACAATTTCAGCTTGACTGTTTCTCCCACTGTCTTTTCCATTCTGTAAACATTCTTGTATCTCTAATTCAGCAAATTCCCCAAACACTGTAACAGTCTGCACAGTATTAATATAATAATAATAATAATTACAATATTTTATATAGCGCAAAATCTTGATAAAATCAAATCTAAGCGCTGAACAGACACACACACGCACGCACGCACACACATGCACGCACACACACACACACACACACAAACACACACAGCATGGCTATAAATGGAGAGAAAGAATAAAAGCAATGGAAAATTATAGAGAGCATATTATATACAATTATATATTACAATGTGATTCCCCTCCGAGTGGAGACAGGCTGCAGAGGGGGTTGAGTGAGGTCAGGATTTTATGCAGAGGAGAAAAGGTGAGTTTTGAGAGTGGACTATTACTTTTGAGATAGTACTAACGTTGTCTATCTGATGGTGGCTCTTGTTTTTCCTTTCATGGAAGATTTTCAACCTCTAATTATTCCTTTCTGGGTAAGACAATCATTAGTATGATCACTTACATTTGTTTTCAAAGGTGTCATTTTAAATGCTTGAGGATTTCCGATTTGTCGAAGGAAAAGGAACTATTAACGCTATATACATTCTAAGTACTATCATAGAAAGGTCAATTGATTGAATAATGATTTAAATTTATGCTTTGTTGATTATACCAAGACATTTGATCGGGTAAGACACGAAGAGTTTATCAACCAAATAGAAAGGCTCAATGTTGATGGAAAAGATCTAAGAATAATCAGAAATATGTAATGGGAACAAACAGCAGCAATGAGAATAGAAAATGATATAAGCTCTTTCCAAAATATCAAAAGAGGAGTCAGGCAGGGATGTGTTCTGTCACCAGATTAGAAGAAGGCTCTGGGATAAAGGTTACAGGAAGAATGATAATCTTATTTACGCAGATGACACCGTGCAAAATGCAAAAAATTAAATAGACCTACAAAACCTTGTGAATATAATCGAAATGGAAAGCAAAAATAAAGGGCCGGAGCTAAATAGCAAGAAGACTGAAGTCATAGTAATTAGTAAAAAACAAAAAATTCCCTCATGCAAAATAATGGAACAACGTTGAAACAGGTTGATGAGTTTAAATATCTGGAAACTGTCATATCAGACGGCAGATACACATCAGAAATAGCCAGCAGAATCGGTCAAGCCAAAACAGCGTTCAAGAAAATGAAAAGAGTTGTTACCCACAAATGCCTTTCAATTAACATCAGGAAGAGACTTCTTGAATGTTACATAGAACCGATATTGTTGTACGGTTGCGAGGAGTGGACAGTCAACACGCAAAGTCAGAACAAGATCGAGGCAATCAAAATGTGGTTTCTAAGAAGAATGTTGAAAGTTCCATAGACAAAAAACAAACAAACGATACAGTCTTGAAGGAAACAGACACAAGAAGAACATTAATGAAGAAGATTAGTAAAAGACAAGCAACATTTATAGGACATTTTATGAGGCAAGAGAAATTAGAGCACATGGTCACAACAGAGGGGGGAAAGGGCACCAGGTAGACCCAGGGACAACATATTGGACGGACTTGCAGCGTGGCTGAGGACAGAGAGGGGAATGTACTTGCAGGGCCATGATCGCCAACGCCATGCGGCAGGGAACATGATAAAAAAAAAGAAGGAAGAGACCTCAGGACTTTCCAAAATGCAGAAATGTTGCAGTGATATTACCTTAAGTTTGTTGTACATTTATTTTCCTTACCATCAGCGTGTTCAGGACAAAAGACTTATGTGGCGTTTTGTAAATCGATATTACTGATTTCTTTTATGACAGTTTTGGGTTCCTGTTTCATTTCGTATTTCTCTAGTCAGTCAGGATAAAGACTTGTCTTTGTTCTATTTCATCATCCAGTGAAGTAACCATTTTTAGTGCATGCGTGACTGCCTCAATTTCCATTGTTAGACAAGAGATTATGACATTATATGTTGCATGTTATTTATGTATGGTGTATTCGTTGTGTTTGGCAGTGAAGACCTGTCCATCTTTCTCATTGGTGGCCGGGCCATCCGTGTAAATCAATCACCTGTTTGGGGTTGCAACTTAACTGCTCAGTTGTGAAAACAGACAGAGCAGTGTCAAATTAGATTCGATTGAGCTTTTTTTTTTTTGGGGGGGGGGGGGGTTGTTTGTTTGTTTTGTTTTGTTTTGTTTTGTTTTTACATTACTTTCAGCTGATTTTGTCTGACTGTGCTATCCACAAAAGTGCATTCCTTCAATCAAATGTGATGTGCAGTGATAGGTATTAATATGCAATTTAGAATTACCACTAAAACATTATCATACTATTTATACCTGAAGTGTCATATCAGAAGATGGAACACCAGGATTGGTTCTAAATGTAATGAATGGACTGCGTGTACTGCCCACTGAATTAATGGCTTCCACCTGATAGGAGTAGAGCGTGTAAGGCTGCAGGCTTGTGTCCACATAGTACTGATCTGTTCACAGAAACATCTTGATTAATGAAACTGAAAGATGTACCGTGATATATTGATCACCATTTGTACGTACAACAAATATGCTGACATAACTTCATCACGTGGACAGAAACATGTTAACAAACAGTTCATCAATGGACAGACATGTTAATAATATACAAGTTCGTCAAGCAGACAGATATCTGAACATACAATTCATCAAGCGAACAGACACAAATCAACATAAAAATCTAAATCAAAGTGACTGTACACAAAACCTAGATCAAAGTGACTGTACACAAAACATAGATCAAAGTGACTACACAAAACCTAGATCAAAGTGACTGTACACAAAACCTAGATCAAAGTGACTGTATACAAAACCTAGATCAAAGTGACTGTACACAAAACCTAGATCAAAGTGACTGTACACAAAACATAGATCAAAGTGACTGTACACAAAACATAGATCAAAGTGACTGTACACAAAACATAGATCAAAGTGACTGTATACAAAACATAGATCAAAGTGACTGTACACAAAACCTAGATCAATGTGTACACAAAACCTAGATCAATGTGACTGTACACAAAACCTAGATCAATGTGTACACAAAACCTAGATCAAAGTGACTGTACACAAAACCTAGATCAATGTGTACACAAAACATAGATCAAAGTGACTGTACACAAAACCTAGATCAATGTGTACACAAAACCTAGATCAATGTGACTGTACACAAAACCTAGATCAATGTGTACACAAAACATAGATCAAAGTGACTGTATACAAAACATAGATCAAAGTGACTGTACACAAAACCTAGATCAATGTGTACACAAAACCTAGATCAATGTGACTGTACACAAAACCTAGATCAATGTGTACACAAAACCTAGATCAAAGTGACTGTACACAAAACCTAGATCAACGTGACTGTACACAAAACCTAGATCAAAGTGACTGTACACAAAACCTAGATCAATGTGTACACAAAACCTAGATCAACGTGACTGTACACAAAACCTAGATCAAAGTGACTGTACACAAAACCTAGATCAACGTGACTGTACACAAAACCTAGATCAAAGTGACTGTACACAAAACCTAGATCAATGTGACTGTACACAAAACCTAGATCAAAGTGACTGTACACAAAACCTAGATCAAAGTGACTGTACACAAAACCTAGATCAAAGTGACTGTACACAAAACCGAGATCAAAGTGACTGTACACAAAACCTAGATCAAAGTGACTGTACACAAAACCTAGATCAATGTGACTGTACACAAAACCTAGATCAATGTGACTGTACACAAAACCTAGATCAAAGTGACTGTACACAAAACCTAGATCAAAGTGACCGCCAGCGTTCAAGCAAATAGGAATCAGAGAAACACAAAACTAGAATCACAAAGCGTATTTACTGTAACGGAACAAGACAGGCGCAAATTCCTCGGCCAGTTGGCCTTTATCAAGTGTATACAAAAGACAACAACAAATAAATGCACGAATGGAAAAAAAAAAACGGCAGACGACTTTCTCGACGTTGCACCGAGTCATTTTCACCTGCTCAACGCAGCATCAGGGAAATCGTCTAGTGCCTTTTCCCTCTACATCGTGTGTATCTGTTCGTTGTTTCTTTGTTTGGTTGGTTGGTTGGTTGATTGGTTGGTTGGTTGGTTTGTTGTTGTTTTGTTTGTTAATTTGGTTGGTTGGTTGGTTGGTTGGTTGGTTGGTTGGTTGGTTGGTTGGTTGGTTTGTTGTTGTTTTGTTTGTTAATTTGGTTGGTTGGTTGGTTGGTTGGTTGGTTGATTGGTTGATTGATTGGTTGTTTTGGTTTGTTGTTTTTTTGTTTGGTTGGTTGGTTGGTTGTTTTTTGTTTGTTAATTTGGTTGGTTGGTTGGTTGGTTGGTTGGTTGGTTGGTTGGTTGATTGATTGGTTGTTTGGTTTGTTGTTTTTTTGTTTGGTTGGTTGGTTGGTTGTTTTTTGTTTGTTAATTTGGTTGGTTGGTTGGTTGGTTGGTTGGTTGGTTGGTTGGTTGGTTGGTTGTTTGGTTTGTTGTTTTTTGTTTGGTTGGTTGGTTGGTTGTTTTTTGTTTGTTAATTTGGTTGGTTGGTTGGTTGGTTGGTTGGTTGGTTGGTTGATTGGTTGATTGATTGGTTGTTTGGTTTGTTGTTGTTTTTTGTTTGGTTGGTTGGTTGGTTGTTTTTTGTTTGTTAATTTGGTTGGTTGGTTGGTTGGTTGGTTGGTTGGTTGGTTGGTTGGTTGGTTGATTGATTGGTTGTTTGGTTTGTTGTTTTTTTGTTTGGTTGGTTGGTTGGTTTGTTGTTTTTTTGTTTGGTTGGTTGGTTGGTTGTTTTTTGTTTGTTAATTTGGTTGGTTGGTTGGTTGGTTGGTTGGTTGGTTTTTAAGTTTTGTAAAGACCGGCAAAAATTTATGCCTGTCTTGTCAGTTGTAGTGACAAAATACAGTTCATCACAAACATGTTTATGTACAGTTCATCACATGGACATACACAGTTCATCACATGGACATACACAGTTCATCACATGGACATACACAGTTCATCACATGGACATACACAGTTCATCACATGGACATACACAGTTCATCACATGGACATACACAGTTCATCACATCTTCACCTCCCACATTTCTACTGACTGTTATTTTGTCCTCATTCGCAATAGCTGACCCAGATGAAACCACGTCCACCAATCTCATAATGGAAATCAACATGTTTAGATTTCAGACAAACGGAACAAAACTGTGTCAGGCTGTCGGTTTATAAATTGAGGCAGTGTGTGTTTCTTCCCGTGTTAGTCTGAAAGTTCTTTTGTTTTGACCACAAAGCATGAATCTAACACATAAACTGCACCTGAATCGCTATGTGCTCTGAGTTAAAATGTGGTTGGTGAATATCGTTACATATGTTTGATTTATCAGTAGTAGTAGTAGTAGTAGTAGTAGTAGTAGTAGTAGTAGTAGTAGTAGTAGTAGTAGTAGTGGTGGTGGTGGTGGTGGTGGTGGTGGTGGTGGTGGTGGTGGTGGTGGTGGTGGTGGTGGTGGTGGTGGTGGTAGTGGTAGTGGTAGTGGTAGTGGTAGTGGTAGTGGTAGTGGTAGTGGTAGTATTGTTATTGTTGTTGTTAAATCTTATTATTACACATCAGGTACACAGTTTCTTCACAAATGTTTCCAACACACATAGCCTACATACTCACGAATCAATATAATCCATCTATCCATTCATTCTCCTTTTATTCTACACGGCAGCGCTGAAAACTACGGCGGCGAGGGATGAAGTAGTAGTAAACAGGCACCACAGTTCCATCATAATTCTGCCCCAGGTTTCCCATCTAGCTACAGACCGCCAACCTCATTTCTCCCAGGTGCGAGGATGGGAAAAGCAAAAGTAAGTAAATCATTAATCTATTTACCTATTCATCCTGAGTATACTCTATATCAATATCTAAACGTGTATTTATGATCCAAACAACTTGACGCTTTTCCAGACAGGATATGCTTGCTCTGTCTAAATCAAAGCAGACCCTTACCACTCCCTTCAAAGACAACTGTGCCATTCCTAGTCAAGCGGTAACTCTGTATGACTCCGTTGGGAAAGTCCGGCGGTAACCAGGAAATGTTCATTGATGTTGGTGACAGTGGGTCGTAAACTGGGGCAGGCTGCTGGGAGGGAGCTGCAACACAAAGCAGTCCGAAATTAGCTGTACAATTTTGTAAAAGGAAAAGAATAAAATGCAAGAGTATTACTGTGTTTCTGTATGTACGAACTCATATATGTATGAGCATGAATGTATGCCTGTAATGCACGCTTTGCATCTCTGTGTGTGTATGTGTGGTGTGTATGGTGTGTGTGTGTGTGTGTGTGTGTGGTGTGTGTGTGTGTGTGTGTGTGTGTGTGTGTGTGTGTGTGTGTGTGTTGTGTGTGTGTGTGTGTGTGTGTGTGTGTGTGTGTGTGTGTGTGTGTGTGTGTGTGTGTGTGTGTGTGTGTGTGTGTGTGTGTGTGTGGCGTGTGTGTGTGTGTGTGTGTGTGTGTGTGTGTGTGTGTGTGTGGTGTGTTGTGTGTGTGTGTGTGTCTGTATCTATGTGTGCGCATGCATGCAAGTATATATGCATGTGTACATCGCAAACATCGCGAAGTAAAAACTGAATAGGAATAGGTTGCGTCCTAAGACCTTCAGCAATTTGAAAGTGACCAGGGAGGCCTGTAATGTAACCAGGGGTACGAGGGATTCTCGTTAATTCAGAGATCAAACCTAAATACCTTAATATTCTAATAAAGTTTCTAAGGCTCGTTCCTGAAAATGGGTGAGCTGTCGATTCGTAATTTAACAATATTAAGAAGCCGCTTCCGACATCTCTGTGAGACAGCATGCATGTACCAAAAAGCAGTTCCTATTTTGTCTTCTAGACCAAAACAAATTAGTTGACTGGTTCCACAAGAGCAAGCTCTGGAGGGCACTGGAATTGAATGTGGAGAGGGGCAATTTCTCCACAAGATCAGGGTAATCCATCTCAGTAACCAAAGTGAAGCACGGATCCCATGCGGACTATCCGACTGGTTCCAAGCGAAATTTGCGGTGGGTACTGTCTCCGTTATTGTTCATTGTATACATAGACAAAATCACCAAAAACGCCAACCTGTACTATTGTTAACCAATGCCTTAAACATCCTGAATGAAAGCAAAGAACACTGCAAGACATCATTCATAGACAGCCTAAACAGCAGCTGCTAATACCACGGAATGAAGATCAGCGCATGTAAGACAAAAGTCATATCAGTAGGGCGCACTCCTGAAAAGCCGGATATCACCATCAACGAACAGCTATTCAAGCAAACTGCAGAAGTCAAATATTAAGGGGGCGTCTTTGCTGAGGATGGAAAGCTGGACAGAGAAATAGAGACTAGATTCAAACAGGAGAACTCAGTCAACTATCAACTACCATCCCCACTGAAACACACAGGCTATAAAGAAACCATGGCCAGATTGATCAGTGTACTCTTCATTCCCACCCTCACCTATCAGTGCCAGACTTGGACTCCCAGCGCAGCCCTGGAGCGTACATTGACAACTTGTGAGATAAGATGTCTTCAGCATCATCATCATTATCAAGTGCCCTGCCGCACGGCATTGGCGATCATGGCCCTCCATATGCATCTATCCCTTGTTGCCGCAAGCACATCTTCCACCCTCTCTGTCCTCAGCCACCCTGTGCAAGTCCGTCCAATATTTTTCCCTGGGTCTACCTGGTGCTCTCTTTCCCTTCAGCTTTCCTGTTGTGGTCAGGTGCTCTAATTCCCCTTTCCTCATAAAATGGCCTATAAATGTTGCCTGTCTTTTCGTAATCTTCCTTATGAATGATCTTCTTCTGCCTGCCCCCATCAAGACTGTCTCGTTTGTTCTCTTTGCTGTCCATGGAACTCTCAACATTCTTCTTAGAAACCACATCTCGGCTGCCTCAATCTTGCTCTGGCTTTGCTTGTTGACTGTCCACGCCTCACAACCGTATAACATTATCGGTTCTATATAACATTCAAGAACTCTCTTCCTGATGTTAATTGATAGGCATTTGTTGGCTTCAATGCTTTTCATCTTATTGAGCGTTGTTTTGGCTTGGCCAATTCTGCTGGCTATTTCTGATGTGCATCTGCCATCTGGTGAGATGATCGTTCCCAGATATTTTAACATATCAACCTGTCTCAAGCTTGTATCGTTTGCTGTTATTTTGCATGAGGGGATTTCATGCTTTTTACTGATTACCACGACTTCAGTCTTCTTGCTTCCAGCGTGCAACCAGCAAAAACCAGAAGGGACTGGGTCAGAAACGATGATGTCAGAGAGAAGGCTGATGCTACACAGCACACCAGCACATAACGTGTTTTGGTCACTGACAAGAATGCCAGTCGTGCAAGCCTAGGTAATCAGCTTCATTACCAGAGAAAGATTAGGCCGGGAGTGGAGCTATGGAGTCTCATATACACTCTACACCTACATCATGACGTTCCTCCAGGTTTTCCGACTTGCCATGGATCGCTGGCTTCACCTGTCTGCGACAGGTTTCCGGTAGAAGCGGCTGGATGAAAGAAAGAACTGACCACTGGGTAGTACAGGCGATAGTACCTTAGAAAGACAAGTGGGCACGTGATCCTCACTGACTTTCTGTAGGACAGTGAAATGAAAATTAGATGTCAAGGTATTTTGTTCTGATTTCTCAATTTCACCAATCCGTATTATGTATGTCCCATTTCCTGTGAACGCTTTAAAGCTCTGTGCTCAGTTAACATTTCACAATACATACTATTACTATAATACCGTCGGGCATTGCAGTCAAGGGGGTAAACGTCGGACTTCCAATCGGAAGATCCTGGGTTCGATCCGCCTAGAGATTTTTCTGATTTCAGATCAACGTGTCGCAGATCAGCAGGTGCTTAAAACCACCTTCTTATGTATACGTGCGCAGAATATCAATCCGTTCAAATCCCGTCATTGGCTGGGTTATGGGAACAGAAAACACCCAGTATATACGCTTACTGAATACGGAATATGTAGTGTGCAGTGCTATTACACACGTATGGGCAAAATAACTTGCGAACACGTATCCGACAAAATTCGGGTCCATTTTTTTACTCGGAGACACTGTCAAGTCCTTTTAATCTAATAGCTACAAGATGGGTAATTAATAATGACTTTCAGTTGTTTGTAAGATACAGACGTCTTCCGGTCTCCCACTTATCACTGAAGAATTACAGTAATAGCCTACACCAAATCAATACTCTTTGGCAACTTACTTTATTAAAATTTTTCATATCTAAACTTGCAACTTCTCTGATCTTGTGTTGAATCGATTATTGTAATACTAGTTGTCTACAAATTCCTCGACACAAATGTACTACAGTCAGTCGCCGCTCTTTTTCTGTGTCTGGTCCATACGTTAACTGGAACGACCTTCCCCCGTCGACTCGACAGTCAAAACTCTTCCTTCAAATCTAGCTTGAAGACAGATTTTTGCCTGGCGGCGATTTCCCCTCTTCATGTTCATTCTTTTGTCTGCCCTTCTGTCCACGCACTCCCAGTTTGCGAGTGCTTCGTGCCCTGGAGTTTCGGTTGTTGTTGGGCGATTGCTTTGGTGAATGATGAGTGTGCGCGCTTTGGTTTGATTCTTGTATCAAGATTTGATGCATAATAGATGTCATTATTATCATTATTATTTATTGTTATTATTATTATTATTATTATTATTATGACTAATACTATTATATTATTTTTATCATCGTCATCGTAATCGTCAGTATCATTATCGTCATTAGTAGTAGCAGTAGTAGTAGTAGTAGTACTAGTAGCAGCAGTAGTAGTAGTATAAGAACAAAAGTTTTTCATCCAAGGAATTAGCACTGTGCGCTGTATGTAAAGTCACAACTGCTTTAGCCAGAAGCACCGAATTATGCTCCTTTCTCCTTAACATTTTCCTTAGTTTAGAACATCATTCTCAACAAGAACTTCTGCATTTGGAGGGATGTTGTTCAACTGATGTGTCCTCATCAGCCTTTGTCTCATGTGACTTGTTTTGATGCTTAACAGCAATTTAGGATTTATGGAAAACAGCAGTAACGAAATTGAACTGTTCCTTACAGAGCCCGGCTCCAGAAATTGCTTAAAATACATTGTACAAAAGTAGATCTGCCATTAAACAGCCTAACATAAAAGTGCAGAAGAAAAAAGGACCTGAACATACTCTAAATCTCATACAATGTGTGCATGCAAAACCCTTCATACCATGAAACCCAATATAATGGAATCAACTGCCTAATTCAAGAAAACTGACTGGTACAAACATCTGCCATTTGCAAAATCAACTGGTACAAATTTGCGGAGGAGGTTACGTGATAACTCACGGGTAGCTGAAATCAACCATTAAAATGAAAATGAAAACTGTTTGCGTGTGTTCACATTGCACAGCAGACTGAGTAAGCCGTAGGCCAGGTCCCGAAACCCTCCAATCCAAGAAATTTTTGCAGACTATGCTATTATTTATCTTGACACACGGCAGTTTCATATCTACATTTTTGTCGGATGAAATTGCCTGGAATGAAACAAACAACACTTTGGAAGGGGGGTGAAGGAGTCGTACCGTGGCAAGAATCATGTCCATATTCACCAACACACAATGCCTACAAATCAAACAAGTAAATAGAAGATGACTTTACTAGTTATTTTTTCTTTTTATATTTGATTTTAAATTAATACATAGCATGGAGGTTATCTTCCTCTTTTATCGTGTGGGCGTGGTCAGAAATATCTGTTTACACGCAAAGACAAAATACATATATGCTCCATATTTTTCATGGTATTTGTTTTTGCAGTTGGAACTACCAAAGTAAACCAATAGCTGTTTAAATTAATGCCATTTCATATTGATAATGAATTATTTCTAAAATCAAATACATTCGAGACAAAAAAATTCATGTTTCAAAACAATAAGCTTACATTACGATGGAACCAGTTTGTATTGTCTTCCTTGAATGCCAATGCCACTGTTACTTGTAATTTAATGCTTATCAAGAATACACACTTCAGTATTAACTTAAAATGACTGAACAGAAACTTAAACATGAAAAGAAAACAACATGCTCAAAGCAATAAACACATTTTCCGCACATGCGAGAGTTTTCAGCGGCACTTAAAACTGTTACTATTTCGAAACGAATACGAATGCACTACCACATACACGCACACACACACACATTTCATTGTTCAATCAGTCTCTACAGCATCTAGTTAGTCAGAGCAGGGCAGCCACATCAAGGGTAGTTTAACAACATGAGGTATACAATAATCCCAGACACGGTAGGTAACAAATGCAACCTTACCACTCGGGTTATACAATGACTAGGCCTAAAGCTAACAAAACCGGCAGACCGGCTACTCTGGCCTACAGTCACCTCATGTTAAGTATTCACTACGACACTGGCCAAACAAATGGAGACTTAGCCATAGCAACACAGGTGAAATAGCCTCAGGTAACAATAGGTGTTAATATACACACACGCACGCGCGCTGCTTAGAACTAAAAAATCATTTTCAAGTTCAAAAATAGTAACAGCTTAAAAAGATCTTACGTTAATATTGAATAGAAACCCATCAATTATACCTTAACCTATGAAAAAAATCTCACACATATTTAAGAAGTCCTCCAAAAGTGAATAACTAACACATCTCTGTACTCAGTTTGTCCGCTATTCATTTTTTGATGGTAGGTAGATCGATGGCAAACAACGTGCAGTCAGTCAGTACTTAGCTGTCAGAGTTTACGGGGATGCATAGATCATAAAATTCTGGGTTATAAACAGGCCCACAGTCTGGAGCTAAAATGTCTGTATTTGTTTTACTTTCTCTGTCCGTCTGTACCGTGAAATGTCGTGAGTAGATAAAACGACGTCTGCAGCTAAATGAGAAGCCTGACGTATGTGTAGAATCAAACTGTAGATATGGAGTGTTCCTGTTACTCCTTCTATCCTGCGCCGCCATGGTTTTCCTCTTGCTCTGAAACCGGGCATCCGCTTCGGTTTTTCAGAAAGAGTGAAGGTTGGTTTTTCATTGCCTTTGACTGATATGGTGTCAGCATGATAGTCACAAGATGGATTGTTGCTACACTCCAAGAACGAACAGGAGTCCTACGACTTGGAAACTGGTGTTCAGCACCACAAAAACTCTCCATGGGACTCAAGAATCACCACTTTCCCCTGTTCTCTACAACATATATACAACGGACTAGCCCGTATCCTCACTTTTGCTGATGACGGACTCATCTACAAGACAGGCATCAGAAAGAAACAATGCAGTCCAAGAACAGTTAAACAACGTAGATCAGTGGTGTCAAGAAACCGGATCAGCAACCAACCCCACCAAAACACAGGTACTGTTCTGTACCCTTGACAACAAAGCAGCGAGTGAAAAATGTCCATCAGTTACTTTCAGAGGAACCAATATCGAGCGAACACACAATTTACGCAACATTGGCATCGGTTTTGGTAGAATGTTAACCTTCAGAAAACACGTGGAAACCACTACACTCAAAGTCAAATGTAAAAAAAAAGGCCTTTCAATCCTGAAAGCAATGGCGGCTAAAGGCATTGATCAACGTCATCTCTTTCAACTATACCAAGCTGTAATACTGAGTGTCATCGATTATGGACTGGGCCTCACTACGTTGTCACAGACAAACCTGCTAAAACTACAAAGAATACAAAGCAATGAGAGTGATCCTCTGAACTACAAAAGACACACCCACGGAGACTATGCGCTATCTGCTCGACCTTCCTTCAATACAGTCGAGACACAAAACAGAAGAAGTAAAGGCTTATTTCAGGGCATTGAAGAACCCAGAAAACCCACTCCGCCAGATAGTCGGAACAGCAAAAGGCAATAGACTCCAGCGTGGAAAGTCTTGGATGGGACAGGCAGAAGACTCCATTCAGCATGTGCGTCAACTGACAAGAACTCAAAGAGACAAAGGAATGGGAAAAACATTCAAACCGTTTCAACAATCTGTACAAAACTGTCATACCCAAAAATATAGGAAGACACTGTCGCGAATGGCCACAAGGGAAAACAAATGCAGAAATTCAGCTACTCATGGAGCAACTAAGCTGCAACCCCAAAGATATAATCATATACACGGATGGCTCAGTCACCAATAACAAATCTGGATGGGGCTTCACTGTCAAACAGAATGGAAAACACCAAACTGAAGAAAACACTACATATGATATCACAACCTCCAGTCTAACGATGGACACTGAGGCAGTCACACATGCACAACAATGGTTAACCTCACTGGATGACGACATGAAAGAAAGCCAAGCCTTCATCCTGACTGTCTCAATGAATCTACTCCAAAAAGTGCAAAATGGAGTAGGGACCCCACAATGGCACAGGGCAATGAACAGTATCAACCTAAAAAGTCTCACGAGGATCTATTGCCCTGGACACGCTGGTGTTAAGGGAAATGAACGGGACGATAAACTTTCAAGCAATGCCATTACAACAAAAATTCTCCATTTGGGAAAGTCTGAGGTCCTTAGACGCTTTAAATCATATCATCGTGAACAAAATGTGGGTCATCATACCATCGAACGTCTTACCCAAAAAGGAATAGATAGAGGAAGTGGCCAGAAATCCACTGTGGAAGGCAAAACAAGAGCTGTCATTAATCAGACCAGCATTGGTATTATCTCAAAAGTAACACTGCACAGATTCTTATAGCGTGGAATGGAAAGTGTTTGGGCTTTTCCTGAAACAGAGATAAAGGAAAACTGAAGAAAGAAAAAGACAGCTGAAGAACAAGCAAGTTTGCCAAACCGTCTGTGTGTGTGTTTTTGTGGATTGTTTGTTGATGTTATCCAGATACTGTCTGAACGTTTGTCATATGTGTATATGGGTGTTTCCTCTTTGCTGGTGTTGTTGTTGCTGTTGTTGTTGTTAGCTGTTGTCAGTCTCATGCTGTTTCGATAGGGGTTTATGTACGAATGTATGTGTGTATGTTTGTGTGCAGGCGTGTGGATATATGCGTGTATTTACTGTTATTTGTTATTTTCATCTCTTACCTGTTTATTTATCTACGTACTCATTTATTTTGTATTTATTTCTTCACCTACTTACTTCTTCACTTACTTATTTTACTTAGTCATTCACTCACTTACTTACTTACTTACTTACTCACTCACTTATTTACATACCTATCTATGATTAAAAAAAATACTGTCTTCACCTAGTTGATAGACAGTAAGCATTTGGGCATTGACTTGGGGGGAGGGGGTTATGGCATGTGAGACGAGTTTATACAGAATAGCTAGTTGTGTCGTGATTCAGACTTTTCATTATTTATTTATTTGCTTTATATGTATGTTCCTTTTTTGAAGGTAAGATACACACATACACATGTCATTTACATGTAACCAAGATTATTCCAGTGGTAGGCTGATAAAATACCTGTATAAAGTATAGACAAGGTAAAACATAGTGCATGTAGGGCCTCAGGACCTGGCCAGTTTATGTGCAGGCTTAAGGTTTGTGCCATGATCACCATACATATGGCACCTGTAACGTTAGTGCATATGGAATTCGTTCCGAACGCGGTGACGTCATCTTGAGTAAGTGAAACTAAAACTTGCCTTTGACTATTTCCATCTCAGCTTTGAACATTTTCACATCTTCGGTAAATAAGTTTACCCCATATTTTATTGTATTTGTCTTTGTCCATCTGATCTTTGTCTGAACATTTTCCCATCTTCAGTAAATAAGTTTCCCCATGCACTAAGTTCTGAAGTTTATTTCCCCCATGCACCTAAGTTCTGAAGTTTAATGTTAATGTCGCCCTTAATTCTGGGTTCCAGTTCGTCAAGTGTTCGTCTTTATAATTTGCTGATACCAGCTTTTATGTTATAGTTTTCACAGCTGCCGTTTAACTTGTTTGTATGTGTTTGCAGCTGTGTAGTGTCAAGTTCATGATCGCTTGTTCATAAGCAAAAAAAACCCAACAGTTTGTTGAGAGCTTCTGTATCAGGGTTTGTATCTTGAAAAATTTGGTCCATATAGAGAAGGAGCGATGATAGAACACATCCATGTCATACACCAGATGTTACTTGTAATCAATTGGAAAATTCATTTGGAATCTTAACATCACTTTTACAATTTGCTCAGACTGATTTTAAGTTGTTGACGAGCTGGCCCTTAATTCCATGTGACCAAAACTTCGAAAAGTGTGATTCTTTTTACACGTTCAAATGCCTTTATGCTCTCTCATAAAGTTGGCACAGTGCGAAAATAGTATATGCGCATTATTCTCTGTCATGTGCACAGGATGGTGCGTGCACACGTTTTTTGTGTCGTGTGCATGGAGTGATGTATGCATGAGTTTTTTGTGTAGCGTGCGGAAGGAAATTTTAAGTGCATGTGAATGTAGTTTTAGAAAACAGCTCACTTGGGAATTTGGTGTGGACTGGGTTACTTTGCCAGTCTCCAAAACACCGCCTTGAGCTCCAGGTGTTAAAAGAAAAAAGAAAAGAAGGCGAAAACGAAAGAAGAAGAGAGAGGTGGAGCAGAAAGAAAAGAAGTAGAAAAGAAGAAGACGGACAAGAAGGAGAAAGGAGAAGAAAAAGAACAAGAAGAAAGCGAAAAAGAAGTAGTAAAGAAAAAGAAGGCGAAACAAAAAAAAACAGAAGAAAGGAAGAAGTAGAAAAAGGAGAAGGGGAAGGAGAAGAAGGTGAAAAAGGAGAGAAGAAGAAGAAGAAGAGAAAGAAAATGAATTAGAAGGAGAAAATGAAGAGGAAAAGAAAAAGAAGAAAAATTTTAAAAAAGAAGGCGAAAAAGAATAAGGAGAACAAGAGGAACGAGAAGAATAAGGAGAAGGTGAAGAAGGAGAAGAAAGGAGACGAGGAATAGGAGACGAAGAAGGAGGAGAAAACGAAGGAGACGAGGAATAAGGAGATGAAGAAGGAGACGAAGAAGGAGACGAAGAAGGAGACAAAGAAGAAGGAGACGGAGAGGAAGGGGACGAGGAAGGAGACGAAGAGGGAGGAGAAAACGAAGGAGGAGAGAAAGAGTTAATGTGAAGGTGCGTGGGTGTAAATGTTGTATGTTGTATGAGTGATGTGTGTGAAAGTTTGTAGTAATAAATGCAAAAAAAATCATATTGCAATTTGTTTAGTGCCATTGGTAGGTGCCATTGTTGGAAGGAGTCCGTGCGGTTGCGTGACGGACGAATGACGAATGCTTTTTGCATGTGTTGATTGCGTGAGCACGTGTACAAAAGCATGACATCCTCCTTTTCTGAATCGAAAGTAGGTTTCAAGTTTAAGAATACTTTGAAATGAAAATGTCTTTGTAAGCGCATATTTCCAAGAAGACATAAAGAGTATATTACGTAGCCCACGTACATTACCAAGTATGTACAGAGAATGTGCATATTATTAAGTAGAGACAGGTAATGAAAATAGGCCTACACATACATGGGCATATTATTAAGTAGACAGGTAATGAAAATAGGCCTACACATACATGGGCATATTATTAAGTAGAGACAGGTAATGAAAATAGGCCTACACATACATGGGCATATTATTAAGTAGACAGGTAATGAAAATAGGCCTACACATACATGGGCATATTATTAAGTAGACAGGTAATGAAAATAGGCCTACACATACATGGGCATATTATTAAGTAGAGACAGGTAATGAAAATAGGCCTACACATACATGGGCATATTATTAAGTAGAGACAGGTAATGAAAATAGGCCTACACATACATGGGCATATTATTAAGTAGAGACAGGTAATGAAAATAGGCCTACACATACATGGGCATATTATTAAGTAGAGACAGGTAATGAAAATAGGCCTACACATACATGGGCATATTATTAAGTAGAGACAGGTAATGAAAATAGGCCTACACATACATGGGCATATTATTAAGTAGACAGGTAATGAAAATAGGCCTACACATACATGGGCATATTATTAAGTAGAGACAGGTAATGAAAATAGGCCTACACATACATGGGCATATTATTAAGTAGAGACTGGTAATGAAAATAGGCCTACACATACATGGGCATATTATTAAGTAGAGACAGGTAATGAAAATAGGCCTACACATACATGGGCATATTATTAAGTAGAGACTGGTAATGAAAATAGGCCTACACATACATGGGCATATTATCAGTTACCAATGAAACAAGGAACGTAAATGTCTAACAAATGTATACTAGAGAGTAGACACAATCAAAAATAAGCGGCTTACTCATGCTACATCCATATTGGTTGTCTTCACTGAGGTCACTGGCCCCATCAACACAGCGGTCACACATGCGGCCAGTCACGTACTGCTTACACTGACAGTCGCCCGTCACAGGATTGCAGGTGGAGTTGGTGCTACCTGCTGCCAAGCAGTTACAAGCCGTGCACCTGCCATGAAACCATCACCTCAAACCTGCTCTACCATAACAAAGCACCTTCACGTTTATACAGTATTAAGTTACGAGAGCAATTAGAGTAATGGTAACAAGAATTATTATATTTAATATGACGATGATAATGTTTCTGTTAATTCGCCACATCTGCTATATTACTGGCGTTATGATGATAACAATTGCGCCTTTACACTGAAAATTATGTTTATCAAATTACATTTGCAGCATCACTGAGGGCTACAGTTATGTATAATGTTGCTCCTACACTGACACTTTCGTTATGACTTAACGGCTTACAGATTCCGCTGGCAACCAGTCGCCTCTACTTTTCAGTGTGAGTGAGCGTCTAGGCTGTGGCAATAACAGAGACCTTTAGATTACACGTCACGTATCTCCCAGCAAGTATAGCTTACATATCGCGATACGTACGTGTCCCGTACGTGAAAGCGATTTGGGTTTAGATTACACGTGAAACAGATCTACGAAAATGCGATACATGGTCGGTACGTTACGTATCTATTCTCTCTCTTCTCTCCATTTCTTCATCTGTCGGCTATTTCTTTTTCCTTGTACCATTCTGTGATGGACCTGACAGTTTGCTGCGCATTCACTTCCTTCTTTGAGACTAAATTGCTGCATGCTTAGAAATGGATCGAAACGAAAATGTCTGTGCATGTGTATATTGCCAAGAGGACAGAGACAGTCAAAAAAGGCATGGAGAGCCGAGATGATACAATGTGTCATGGCTAAACAGACTAAGCTTTCTCTTCCTTCTTGTTAACACAGGGTCTTTAAAGTGACTTACGTGTTGAGCAAGCGCAAATTTCGGCGTTAGTGATGTAGCCAGTGTACAAGACGCCGAAGTCTTCTTAATGATGTCATCTATACGCATGAATCTTCTTCTGTGTCTCGCATGCATGAAATTAAAAGACTATGTAAGCACAACCCCATGCCATAGTTTTACTTCAGATCCCTGTGCCATGTTTTTGTCTTTCCATATTTGCTAGTGTTGTTGGTGTTTAGAACAGTCCTTGAAAAAGGACTTGAGATTTTGATCCTTCTTGACTAACGATGGCACCAAGATATTTAAACTGTTTGTTGTGTGAAGTTATTGACCATTGTGATTTTTCTTTTGATTGATTCGGCACTGCTTTATATCACTGTCATTGCTTGGGGAAGACCGTATTTCTTTTTACCATGCGACATTCTGACCGCTCTCCTCGCAAGATCAAGCTATCTAACTACAGCACTACTATCGTGGTGGTGGTCCAGTGAAAGAAAGCGCCTGGCTGAGAAACAAGAGAAGCCAAAGTTCCAGATTCGAATCCCGGCTAGACAAGAACCTTCTCCCCTCCCCACTAGATCTAGAACCTGTCAAATGAAACGATAAACCGAAGTCACATGTGCAGCTTGCACTCAGTGCATAGAAATGAATTCACGACAACAAAGAATCTGTTCTGGGCAAAATGCAAAAATCCATCGAAACAGTAAATATAGATATCCCGTCTACAGAAAAAAAAAACAACAGAAAATGGGTAGTACCGTTTGTGATAGACATCAAATATAAAATATTACGTTAACAAATAAATGAACACAAAAAGGGGATATTAATTTAAATGTGTGGCTTCAGTATCATTCTTTCGTATGGATGTAAGCTTTATTGGAGGGGACAGCAAAAAACTTATCCAGTCTTAAAATGTAACCAGGGACTTCATGTATGCGTTCTTATCACCGCTTCACTCTCCTTATGTACACTTACATCAGCCCTGCGTGCAATGTTAACAAGCAAATCTCACATTCCATCCTTAAAGTTGTAGTATCCTTCAGCACATCGGTCACATTTGGGCCCCGCCACACCGTCATTTGTGCGACATGAGCACTGTCCTGTCTGGCTGTCACAGGTGGTGCCAGGCTTCTTTCCACTCGGGTCACAGTCACACTGCAAACATCCGCCCTCCTTTGATGTGTTCTTGTAAAAGCCTGTAGAAAACCATCAGCAACAGCACACAATCAAACAGCTCTGATCAAGCACACCCATCCAACAGCTGAAACAGCAAAACAAAGAATAGATGCGTGGTATGTCAGGAAGCAGACATTGTTTAACAAGTGTGTGTGTGTGTGTGTGTGTGTGTGTGGTGTGTGTGTGTGTGTGTGTGTGTGTGTGTGTGTGTGTGTGTGTTTGTGTGTGTGTGTGTGTGTGTGCGTGCGCACGCGCGGACGTTTAGATTTTTTTCTGCCAAACTAAACCAAATGAACAAATATCGACTGAGACATCAAAACAGCCCTGTTTGGTCTGTAAAGCCGCAAAATGTTACGGAGTTGTAAATGAAATAAAATGATATTCTGCTGGTGGACTGATTTTCTGCTACATAATTCAAATATAATGAAACCAAGAATTTTGAGTTAAAGACGTAAAAATACATGATTTGTCTGCGTTATGTAGTTTAACCATTTGACAAGTGTTCACTGATCTTGGGCATGGATACAAGAGACAACGAGACAGATAAAGGAGAACAAATTTTAGTTTTAAGGTATAAAATAGGCAATACATGCTTTTTCACACACACACCCTCGTCAGAAGACGGTCTACAAAAACATAAGGCAAATTCTTACGCCATTATGATTTCAATACAACAGAACCATTAAATAACTGTAGCATTAAATGTTAAAGAATCCCTTCTTAAATTCTGTGAGATCTTCTCGGGGCTTTCCAGGAGTGTGTTCCAGACCGATTCTCCTGAATTAGAAAGGTTGACTGAGGTCGTTTCTATATTTTAGCGTGGGTGTGATTTATGAAGAGACTGTTAACTTAAGCAAGTACATTTTTTATAATGCACGACAATTATCCTTTTGTTATTCTGAAGTCTTAGTTTTAAATAATAAAATTTTTGAGCATTTGCTATGCACAGTCAAAGACGTGTTTGGTTTTGACAATTATTCACTGAACTTGGACACGTGGGACTGGGTGTCTTAAGACGTAATAGATGAAGCACCCTTCACAGAAAGTGAGACGTTCAGAACGCCTAGGTTCGAGTCCAAACCAGTTCTTAAAAGACAAAAAAATAGTCGGATTTCTCTTCTGCCCCTCTGATATCATAAAATTAATAGACTTCACGATTATCAATTAAATGAATTTATGCACATTGTAATGATCATATACGAGATAATGTCTGAATGTATTTGATATAACATTTTTAAATAAAAACCATTTTGACAGCAAGAAATGTCTTGTCAAATGTATCATCTCATCTGATATCGGCATCAGTACCGAAAAGAACAGTACTGTCTTTCTCTGAACCTGCGTTTAGGCAATTGTTCGTACCTGTAATTAACTGTTCCAAGAAAGATTAAATACATGGGCATTCCCACAAAACATGTTGCATGCTGCCGTGATCTTCACTGGAAAATGAACATTCACATCTATTTTCAACACCCATGTACACTAATGTAATCTTACTTGCTAAGATTCTATCAATCATTCTGATTTGAAACCATCTTAGTTTAACTTCTTTAGTTTTCTGTACTTTTTAAACACAATTTGCTAGTTTATTTCAACATACAGTTTATCATTCTATTTATTACAACATTTTCATTCTACGTCTTTTCTTACCAGGATATCATAATGTAGTCATGCACCTTCAATGTACAGCGTAATATCAGCGTTAGAGTTTTGAGGCAATTGATGAGTCATCATTATTTGAACAATGTATTTGTATCCATAACACTTTGTGGGTTAAAATACATCGAAAGTATGTAAAAGACTATATAATTCCATATTTTTGTTTGAAACGTTGGAAGGTTGTATAGGCCATCCTCAAAAAGCTAACAACATCATGTGCCATTTATTAAACCAGGATTTATGAAATATTACTCCGTTTGCAATTCTTATTTTTCATTAAAAATATAAGTTCTGTTACTAGCTTCTCTGATGCTTTGACGTGTGTTCTCATGCTAAAATTATGGTAGACTGGAAGTATGTGAATACAGAAGTTATTGTCCAGTTGGCCTGACTAATTAGAAGTGATCAATTTACCTTATCCAATGAGATAGTTACAAGGTATAATACATTTCCATTCGTGACTACTTTTTCCTATTTTTCTTCAGTAATGCATTTCCATTCGCGGCTGCTTTTTCCTTTTTTCCTAGTTTCGATGCATTCGATTAGAACGGATGGATATCTTCAGTGACACAATACTTAAGAACAATCAGAATTCAAATGAACAAGAATACAGGTAATATTTTAAATGTGTCTAGTGCAGTAAGACTAATAATGAGCACAACAAGAGTATAAGAGGTAGCAAAACTTTATTATGGAAAAATTGAATTTCATAATAGTAAACCAAGCTGGATGACAAAAGAAATTTTAGGCTTGATGGAGGAACAGTGGAAGGCAAAGAGAAACGAGGAGATATACATAAAGATAAACAAAGAAATCAGGAATAGGTGCAATGAAGCTAAGGAAGCTTGGCTGAAAACAAAATGCAAAGAAATAGAAGACCGACACAAAACGGATCCTCAGGGTATGATACAGACGAATTGAAGAAATTGTCCACAGGAAAAATACATCCACATCAACTGGTTGCTTAAAATCGAAAGATGGTACGCTTCTCATGGAAAAAGACAAAATATTAGACAGATGGGAGAGTACATTAAAGACCTTTTTGAAGATGACAGAAATGAAGAACACGTTATAAGAAAGAACTTTGAAGGACCACCTATAATGAAAGACGAAGTTAGAGCAGCATTGAAAAAGATGAAACCAGGAAAAGCCCCGGGACCAGACATTAATACAGAGATGATTGAAGCCCTGGAGGAAATTTGCCATAGAAAAAATAGCAATTCTCCAAAATGAAATTTACGACACTGGAAAAATCCCCAAAGATATGCCAAAATCAATTTTCATTGCACTTCCAAAGAAGACGGGGGCTATGCAATGCGAACTCCATCGCACAATCAGTTTGATGAGTCATGTAACAAACATCCTATTAAGAATAATCATGATGAGGACAAAGAATAGAATCAAAAGAGAAATAGTAAATGAACAGAGTGGATTTGTGGAAGGGAAAGGAACTATTAATGCCATATACATCCTAAGAACTATCATAGAGAGGTCAGTCGAGATGAACAAGGATTTATTTTATGCTTTGTTGATTATACCAAGGCTTTCGATCAGGTAAGACATGAAGAATTGATCAACCAACTAGAAAGACTCAATATTGATGGAAAAATCTACGAATAATCAGAAATATGTATTGGGAACAAACAGTTGCAATGAGAATAGAAAACGATATAAGCTCTTTCCAAAATATCAAAAGAGGAGTCAGACAGGGTTGTGTTTTGTCACCAGATCTGTTTTCACTTAACAGCGAAAACATCATGAGAAACCTAGAGGAAGACCCTGGATTAAAGGTTGGAGGAAAAATGATAAACAACATTCGATACGCAGACGACACCGCGCTAATTGCAGAAAGTGAAAGGGACCTACAAAACCTTGTGAATATACTAGAAATACAAAGCAAAGGTAAAGGGTTGGAAGTAAACAGCAGGAAGACTGAAGTCATGGTGATCAGTAAAAAACATGAAATCCCTCAAGCAAAATAACAGCAAACGGCACAACCTTGACACAGGTTGATAATTTAAATACCTGGGAACGATCATTTCATCAGACGGCAGATGCACATCAGAAATAGCCAGCAGAATCGGCCAAGCCAAAACAGCAT
Organism: Monoplex corrugatus; assembly: GCA_030674185.1. Lineage (NCBI taxonomy): Eukaryota > Metazoa > Mollusca > Gastropoda > Littorinimorpha > Ranellidae > Monoplex > Monoplex corrugatus. Next base: position 20,309,180 of record CM060308.1, on the reverse strand, counting down.
TCAAAAGACGAAAAGCATTCTTACCAACAAATGCCTATCAATTAACATCAGAAAGAGAGTTCTTGAATGTTATATTGAACCAATACTGTTGTACGGTTGCGAGGCGTGGACGGTCAACAAGCAAAGCCAGAACAAGATTGAGGCAGCCGAGATGTGGTTTCTAAGAAGAATTTCAGAGTTCCATGGACAGCAAAGAAAACAAATGAGACAATCTTGATGGAGGCAGACACAAGTAGATCATTCATAAGGAAGATTAGGAAAAGACAGGCAACATTAATAGGCCATTTTATGAGGAAAGGGGAATTGGAGCACCTGGTCACAACGGGAAAGCTGGAGGGAAAGAGAGCACCGGGTAGACCCAGAGAGAAGATACTAGACGGATTTGCAGAGTGGCTGGGGACAAGGAGGGTGGAAAAGATGCTTGAGGCAACAAGTGATAGAGACAGGTGGAAGTCCATAATCGCCAACGCAATGCGGCAAGGCACCTGATGATGATGATGATGAAACCAAGCTGTTGCCTTAAACTGGTCAGAGAAACTAGGCACAAATCTTGCGCTGAGTTTTTTTTTCTAAAACAATTATGTAATAAGTGATGCTAAACTAAAATGCTTGCAGTTCATCTTGTCTTGTCTTATTCTCCAGTGTCAAACATGGCACATAGGGCAGGAACCAGTGCTCTCCATCCTTCTCTATCAGCTGCCGTCAGTTTAGTTGCTTATATATCGTTGATGTTTACCGCTCTTCCTTCAGACTGAAGTGTTCTTTTGTGGATTGTTTTTGGTCCTTCTCTTCTTCTTTGCCCCTTCGGCCCCTAGAATAGAGCTGCCTTTAGCAGTATTTTATTGTCCATTCTCAATACATGGCATAATATTTCCGTCTTTTCTTTCTGAAGTCGTTTGTTATGTATGGCTGTTGGGCGATTTGTCTTACTTCTTGGCTGGTTTTAAATCATCCCACCTAATGCCGAGAATCATCCTATAATGATTTTAAAGTAGTCTTTGCAGCTTCTACCCTGGCAAATTCCTGCCTGTACTTTTATGAGAAGTATATCGATTTTGTCTCTTATTCTGCTTAGCATTGTATCAAACACTTTACCAGCTACTGATAGACGGGTAATACTCCACTCTTAAGTTATTACGATCTGAGAGGTCTCTTTCTTTGGAAGTTTGATGATTACCCCTTGTTTCTCTTCAGTTCCTTCATGACACCATTGCGTTCTGATAATCTGAAGGGGCCAGTCTCTATGTTTAGCGTTTTTCAGGTCTTCTGAAATATTGTTTGACTAAATGGCATGCCTGTGGTACCCCTGAAATTGTTCTACCCATCATTTTTCTTTGTCTGAACTCAATACAACACCTTTATTCCTGGTAGGGATGCTTCTGTTATTCCTTATGCCACAGAGCGGTTTAATGATGTAGATTGCGCCCATCTGCTGCATTTTGTGTTTCAGTAGCAACAGCATCTATCTACTTTCTTGCTCCTGCGTTTGCATTGACTTTGTAGGCCTTCTCATTCAACTCTCTCCTTCAAGGCTGCTTATCCTCCATTTTCTGTCCCGACGACTTTAAGTTTTGCTTGTTTTCTGTCTCGAATATTCTTCTAGGTGTCACCCATCACCCATGGCTTGGACTGTTTCTGTTCATATCCTGCTGCCAGTTATGCTCTTTCAACTATTTCGTTTTTTACATGCTATCATCTTGATTCCAGTGTCTCTCCTTCAAAACATTGTAGTGGACTGAACCTATTTCTCAGTTCCAATGGAATTTTTCCTCTGACACTGGCCTCATTTAGTCTCTGAGTTGATTTTTGTATTCCTCTCCTTCTCATTGGTAGCTCTTTTTAATTTCATTTTGACCTCGGTTATGAATGAGTGGTTCTTCAACGTTCTTTTTTATAATGTGTTCTTCGTTTCTGTCATCTTCAAAAAGGTCTTTATTGTACTCTCCCCATTTGTCTAATATTTTGTCTTTTTGCCTGATAAGTATTTGATTTTAAGCAATCAGTTCATGTGCATGTCTTTTTCCTGTGGACAGTTTCTTCAATTCTTCTGTACATACCCTGAGGATCTGTTTTGTGTCGGTCTTCTATTTTTTTGCACTTTGTTTTCAGCCAAGCTTCCTTAGCTTCATTGCACCTATTCCTGATTTCTTTGCTTATCTTCCTGCATCTTCTTCCGTTCTTCTATCAAGCCTAGAATTTCTTTTGTCATCTAGTTCTTTTTTGCTTTTCTACCTATTCTAGGGATTTCTTCACAAGCTTCATTTATCGAGTTTCTCAACTTTGTCCATAGTTCTTATTGTCACCAACGTCTTCCAGAGCACTGAATTTGTTTTGAACATGTACGTTTATTTTTTACGTATCGCTTCATCTGTCTTTAAGAGTCCAAGATTTAGTTTGATGTTGCTTTTGGTCTGTTTCCTTTTCCTTAATTTCAGCCTAAATCAGGACTGTGGTCACTGTTGCAGTGTGCGCCTGGTAGTGTTTTTGCTGTCAGGAAAGAATTTCTAAATCTTTTACTGATCAGGATGTAGTCAGTCTCATTTTAGGTATTACCTCCTGGACTCATCCATGTCCATTTTCTTCTTCTATTAGGCTGCTCAAACCAGGTGTTTCCTATTATGAACTCATTCATCTGTGCCCATTCTACAAGTTTCCCTCCCCTTTCATTTTGTGTACCAAGGCCATGAGGTCCAATTATATTCTCCACCCTATCCTGCCCCACTTTAGCACTAAAATCTCCCATTATTATTATAACTTCTAGTGATTCACATTGAGCCTTGGCCACCTGTAATATTTCGTAGAAGTTGTCAGTTTCGTCCTGAGTACTTGTGGATGTTGGTGCATACACGTGGATGATGTTGATATCAAATGGCTTGCCATCCAATTTAACCAGCAAAACTCTGTCGGACACTACCCAGTATCCCTTAATTGCTTTTGATTTGTCCCTGTAAATTATGATGCCTACTCCTCTTTCATGTGTGTTTCCATCAGAATGTGTTATTGTATGCTCTCCTGATGTTATCATGTCTGCCCCCTTCCATCTCACTTCCCCTAGTCCTAAAATACTAACGTTAAGCCTTTCCATCTCCATTTTGACATTCTCTAATTTTCCCTTCTGCAGCAGTCTCACATTCCATGTCGCGATTTTGTTTTTAATTTTTTTTGTTTTTTAGATTGAACGCAGTAGCTTGCTGACGGTCTGGTGTCACATGTGCAGCATGACGGTCCCTACCGGACGAAGTGCTCCATAGGAGCCCCTGTTTACGTCGTTATCCCCATTTTTCTTGTTTTGTCTGGCCATGATTATACTTGGGAAAGTACGATGGTTGCCTTCCATCGGTTTGTGTACGGTCTCTCTGCTAGCCTTTGTCGTTCCCACGACACCCTACAAGGCAATAGGGGCGATTTTTTTCAGGGTTTACTCCCTTAGCCTTATTCTCTCCCGAGATAACCACCAGGCAATGGTGCTATTTACCCATAGCTGGGGGTCTGGTTCGTGGGCACCAGGGCATATCCACACGTCGGTGGGCCGCGCGGGCCATACCTCCTCCGAGTCCCTCGAGTCCGTGAGGTGCTCAGTTACCACATGTCGCCACGAGGAGGCATAACGTAGGGCTTGCTGATGGAAAGGCTATGTACTGACAGACAGAGACTTATGCATTCTGCTCTCCTTTTTGCATAGCTGCAAGCAGCAGTGCTAGTCAGTAGTGCAGGCTGAAAGTGAGAGGTGACAAGCACACAGTCACAAGCCAACACACCAGACGCGTCACATCAGCCCTTTGACATACATGGCTTAGTTGACAACAGTAAATGGTATTGTTTCGGCTACTTTAGTTTTCCTCGGTGACAGGCTCCATGATTTTTTCGATCTGAAACTGAATGAGGCAACTAGCTCGTCTAAGTGCTTCAGGATTTTATGTTTCCTCTTCTATTGAGGAAAGCAATGTTGTGTCATCCATGAAGGCTTTTAGAGGGAACATCTGGTATCTATTTATGAGATAAGCTGGACCATATGTCTACATGTAAACTGCTGCATTCAAGATGACCTCCACTGCCAAAATGAAGTAGTACTGGAGAACCTGCACAGCCCATTGCTACGCCCACTTCCAGATTGATCCAATCTGTCGTGTATTCTTTTGTGGAGAACGGCATTGACAAGCTATAAAAGTACTTCTTCGCCGTCTCTCGGATCTCCTTGGGAATGGTAATCTTGAGAGCCAGTTAAATCATCTTGTGCGGGACTGATCCGTGTGCATTTGCCAGATCGAGTCACACATGACGCAGCACCGAGGTCTCCCATCTCCGCTTTAGATTTTTGGATTGCTTCCCAAATCATTGTAGCATACTCTACACAGCCAGTCATTCCTGGGATGCCTCAATTCTGAACTGACCAATCCAGATACTCATTTTTCATCAAGTGTTTAGTCAACCCTGCTGCAACGGCAGAGAAGATTTTCCTTTCAGGGTTCATAAATAATATTGGTCTGAACTGGTTAATATCACTCAAGCGCTGTTCTTTTGGAATGTGCAGTCTATCAGCTATCATCCATTGATTACTGATCTTCAGGTTTCTCCATGTCCATTTTACCAGTTTGTGGAGCCACCCGAGAACACTGTGACATTTCTTATACAGCAGGTAAGACATTCCATTAGGCCCAGGTGATGATTTGGCTCTGGCTTTGTCAACCACTTTCTTTACTTTCATTTAGTGTTGGTACCTTATTTAATATTTTTCTGGCATTGCATGCCACACTAGACCCTGGATTTCATGTGCTGCCTCGTTCTGACGGTCGGAATATATTTAAGAGAGATGTTGTTCCAGAAATTCTTTGTCTACAGTGAGGTCCCGAATTAGGGCTGTTCGAATAGCTTTCTGGCGAACTGAAAGGTGTCTCTGAAGAAGCAATTTTGGGTATTTTTCCTTTCGCTTCTCCTCCTCCTTTTTGATTCTGGTTTGCTAAGGGCACTATGTTTCGCTTTCGTGTTTTTATATAATTCCTCTTATCTATGCTTCTCAAATTCCGAAGCAGCCTTCTTTATTTCGTCAGAGTAATTTTTGTTTGTTTGTTTGTTTGTTTTGTTTTGTTTTTCCTTCTGATATCCTGCATCTGATCCTGACGTCTGCATTTTTGTTGAGATGCATTCACGTTTGGCTGTCTTACTCCATAGGCATTCCTACATGTTGCATACACTATATCTCCAAATGTTTAGTTTGTCTTCCAGGGTGCTCCTTCCTACCAGCGCATTTAGTTTGTGGACTATTTCTTTCTCCAGTCTCACCCATTCCTCTTTTGCACTTGCAGGCGACAAGTTGAGTTTCTAGCGTTCAGCATCAAATACCTGTACAAATTCCTCGTCTGAACCATCAACGTTGATGTCCTTGGTATTGTTCACTTCCTGGCCTTGGTTTTCTGACGTCTTATCCTTACATTGTTTGTTGATATTTTTATTGTAAACCAAATGAAATGATGAAAAAGGGTTTTAATTTCAAACAATTTGACGTTCATCAAGAACAATGGTACTGCCACAACAGAAAAAATAGTTTAAATGTTTCCAGAAGTCCTTGTGAAAGTGGTGTTTACAACTTTCTTCATAAAGTGTTGATCTTACGCACTTTGTTTTGGCTGTGTGACCTTGAACTTGAAGCTTTTGCTTTTAAACTTTTTGCATTTGCAAACCCTCAACAGTCCGCAACTTTTACCAAAATGTTCAAACTTTTCACCCATAATAGCTGAAATAATTTTATTTACACATTCTTGTCAAAGAGAGGTACACGCACATACAAGCACAGGTACACAACTCCCTCTTGTCGACATAAAACTACGTTAAAAACAAAACAAATCACGAAGGCAAGCTTTCGATAACCTCCCTTTCATACACAAAAATCAATAAGAACCGAAAAAATCGTTTTTAATGAACACATTTCTCATTCCAATTCCCCATACAGCTGAGAAACTAAAACAGCATTACAATTAAATGCCACAGTACTGTTATATCATATGGACACTGGTAAAATTTGTCGTGTTTACCTCTATGAAAACATGGAATACTAAAAGCAGATGAATGACGGGGAAAGGTGGACATGTCTGACGAACATCATTGATGACGATTTTAGGTACAGATTCGGTCACTGTGAATTAATCACAGGCCAAATGCTCGAAGTTTTTTAATGAAGCTTGTGTCTGGTTTCATACAGAAGTGTTGGAATTATGGAAACATAGAAGACATTATTGGAAAGCGAGGATGTTAATTTTGATATCAGTGTAAGAATAATAGTACTTTGTGAGAGCGTTCTCTTCGATTTCTATTGAATTTTTTAATGATTCTTACCCAGATTTTACTTTGCAGCCTTTCTCTGTCAGATTGTTTGATGTAAACAAAACACATCGTGTACTGAGGTATCATCTATGATTGAGAATGCATAACAGGGCTATACTCTGTACTTCTTTTAACATTATACACTGGTGTCAGCCAAACTCGAGAGCTACAGTATTCTATCTGAGCATAAAGAAGCAATGTCGACAAGGATAACTTTCGACTGTGTGGTTTCACTCTTTTTTGTGAAACACACGCAAATCTAAACTGGAGCCGATAGGATCTGAAAATCCCATACTGATTTGGTCTGTTGGGATTTCATAATACAGTGCACTATAGTTGCCGCAGCCCCAAACGAAGTAAGCATTATACCAAAGGTCAGAGCACTGACCCATTTCTCCAGTACATACAACCAACTTTTGTCAGTAAAACTTCTATCTTCCAGATTCCGTGCACTACCCCCGTGTTTCAGTTACTGCGGACACGCACCAAGGCTGGAGAAACCAGCGACCCATTCTTGTCTTCACATCTACAGACTTCATTCCCGCCTATTGTAAACATACTCATACGCTCAACGATTCCAATCTGATTCCAGTCTCTCTTTATCCACAACAGTGTCACCTACCATAACTGCGTACGCATTGAGTGCACAATCAACTGGCCAGAAAGAAAGTCATTCTGATAAGAATTACTTTTTATATGACAGAACCATGGCTCCATCCTCATGCTAATAAAGTAAAACGTACATATCGTGTACATATCGTGTACCCTGGTTACACCATTCTTTCCTTCCCCCCGCCGTACAGGTGGTGGTGGTATTGCCATTGCCATTAAGGAACATCAGAAGTTTCAGTACAGTCAAACTTCTCGTTCAGCATCTTTCATTTGAACTTATGCTGCTAATCATCGTTCTCCCTCATCATGCCATCAACCTCTTCTGCCTATCACACACCACAGGAAAAAGAAACGTTCCGATAGTGTTTAAATAAGTTTTCCACCTATCTTGAATAGTCCAACACTCAGTGGAAGTTTAATTTTAGTATGATCAGACCACATATGCTACCATGGCTAGAACCATAAATCTATTGGATAATTTTGGCCTCTCCAAGTCTGTCAATATACCAACCCAACGCAGCGGCCACACCATTAACTGGATGATTTATCGGGATGAGGATGAACGTTTGGATCCAATCAAAGTCAGCTACACGCCACCATCTGATCATGATGGTGCAATTTTCCACCTGTTTGTCCCTAAATAATGGTTCCTCCAAACTTGAAGAAGAAGAGAAATATTGCTGCCATTGACAGAAACGCCTTTACAGAAGACCCACGGTCTTCCCTGAGCTTAACACCCCAATATACTACTCCCGTGCCAGCTACACCAGTGCCTTTAAACCACATTAGACTTTCCCCTTCCAGCAAAACTCACAAAAGTATCGCCCCCCCCCCCCCCCCCATCCCGACCCTCCTCCTTTGTCTACGGTACAGTGTTATTGCAGATCAAGTTAAGGAAACAAAGTGTGAACGACACAGCGCAGAACAACTATGATTATCCTCCAAGCTCATCATTCATAAACATATCTTTAAAATGCTGCTTAACAATCGTGCAAACAACAAAAACAGCATTTTACTCTTTTAAGACTGTCGATTGTTTCATCTTCGAACAGTGTACAGTGTGACAACCAAACTTCTAGCAAAATCATTCTAATTTCTCTCCCAACTGTATTCTATCCTAGTGCACTGCCTCCAACACTGATTTTTTTCAAAAGTAAGACCAACACCATCTGTGATATGCTAACACACTCTGCATCTGTTCGTAAATAACCATTTTGTGGACGGCCTTTCCTTTCTTCAAGCAGTATCAGAATAAACTATGAAAAAATGTGACTTTAAAGTCAACACAAAAATCTTGCCAATTTGATATACTTCGCATTTCTCTTTTTTGTTTCTTTGTTTATTTGTCTCGATGTATTACTCCCATATTCTACTCATATTATTTATAAGTCCTTGTCCACTAGTACTTTATCCACAGAGTAAAATCAATTCATAAGAAAGCCTCATTTGACCCCAAACTGTTTAAAACTACCGACCAGTTTTCAATATTTTTTTCATCGAAAAGGTGAATGAAAAAAGTGTCCTCTGTTCGTTACTTCGTCATCTCAGTTCCAGTTCCAGATATCTCTTGTTACATCAGTCTGCTTACAGAACTGGGTACAGCTACTGCACAGAAAAAGCTTTAGATAGGGTCTTCAGTGATCTCTTTGCTGCTCTCGACAATGACAAAATTTTAATATTATGTCCTTGACCTGTCTATCGCTTTTGATACAATAGGCCATCACATTCTTCTTTCTCAACTAAAGTCATATGGAATCTGTAATGTTGTGCTTTCATAGTTTAAATTCTATCCGAGTGGGAGCACTAAAAGGTTTTAGTCAATGGTCTCCATTCTCCCGAAACATCTCTAAACTGTGGCGTCTCACAAGAGTCAGTTTTCAGACTGTACTGTTTGTTCTTTATACTAAACCAATATATACTGTGATTTCCTGTCATTCTCTGTCACACAAAAGGTTTGCAGCGGCAAGAAACTCTGCGGAAATCTGGACATTTGGAGATCCTCAGAGGAGGTCTCCCCCATTTCAAGCTAGTGTTTCTGACAGTGTAATACTGCTGAGCTTACTGTCCCTGAACCAAGTAAACTTGACTTGCAGTCAACCTAAAGTTTGCATCATATAAAATTGTCTTGCATGCTTATTTCTAAATACATTTCCTGAAAACTTTGTAAGCTTGTGTGAAACCGATTCTTTGATATAATGTACAATTTTCTATTGCAAACAAAATGATATCTGAATATTCGATTCGACCACGCCTACGTGAAGGCCCATACCGGAACCACAAACGTTTGGTCATCGTCGTTTCTCGTAGTCATTACAAGCAGTGAACGATCATCACTATCATCAACAGTTTGAAACACCAATGTCTCTACTTTTGAAAATATTTCCGCTGGAATTGCTGTCAAAACCACCGTCAAAATCAATGCTTGAATCTTCATTATCTGCAGTGCTAGTTTGTCCTGGTCATTTCATCAAGTATGTGTTCAGCAATGCAAAACCTTCGTTTCAAGAAAACACTGTTACACTTACAGGAAATTCGCAGCGTAGTCCCCCCCCCCCCCCCCCAACTGAAACTCTTGCTTGGTGAAGTCCCACCTTCTTCTGTTGTTCCCGGCAACAGGAAAACCCGGGAGTGGAAGTCGCATCCGGTAATTTGTTGGTTGCAATCCTCAGGTGGAGTTTCATGGGGCCGACAAATTGTTGGTTGTGCTCAAAAATGTGTTTAACTCCTTGCAGGGTAAAGGGGCCACGTCGTATCAATGTCATAACTCCACGATAGCCTTCTGTTGTTGCCTTTTTCCCACCTGGATTCGAACTCACACCTTTGAGGTAGTCAAAAACCCCAAAGACAACTTATCCTTGTGACGGATTCACTTGGCTATCAGACATCTGCTGTGCATAGGGGAACTTTAGGCCTATAAAGTTCACTTTTGTTCCTCCTCGATCAGATCCAACTGGAACTCTTCTTAGCTGTTTCTGTCATCGCCTTCAGGGCTCTCATCCTCTCTTCCCCAGCAATCGAGAGCTGTTTTATGAGGTCATGGGCAGATGTGCCTACCAGTCCTCTTGCTCAAATCTCTGGTTTTCCTCAAGTTTTGATTTGATTGGTATACATTTCCTCAGTTCTACTTTCATACGGCACAGCGAGTTCGATCAGAATCATTTGTTTTTTGATGAATCAGAGTGAAGTACTATATCCAGTCTCATGCTACTCTCGTTGATGATTTCTGGATTTGTTTGGTTGGTTGGTCGGTTGGTTGGTTGGTTGGTTGGTTGGTTGGTTGGTTGGTTGGTTGGTTGGTTGGTTGGTTGGTTGGTTGGTTGGTTGGTTGGCTGGCTGGCTGGTTGGTTGGTTGGTTGGTTGGTTGGTTGGTTGGTTGGCTGGTTGGCTGGTTGGCTGGTTGGCTGGTTGGTTGGTTCGCTTGCTTTTTTTCATTCTGTAAGATTTGCTGTACACTTCCAGTCATCCAGTCCATCCAATACACTCAGCTTCCATGATCTGGATATTCGGATGTAACTGTTTTTACAGGCCACAGTTTGCTGGTGACCGCAGTGTAGAAGGTTATTGGGGTTTCTGGTCGTGTGGTTTTTAATCCCCTGGCAGTGCTGATGGCTTGTGCGATTTCTTTAAACAATTAAATGCGTAAGTAGTTTTCTTGAATCAGCGCCGAGCTCAGGAATGTTCCACTGTTTGCACCGTCACAGATTGCATACAGGGTCTTCTGATTTCTTCCATTGCACTAGATTTGCATTTAAGGGCAGGTCATACACAGATCTGAGGATGGAACTGATCGCGAAAGGGGCCATATACCACATGCCATTCCAGCTGAGACTTCTTTGGACTGTGCTTTCCCACTTTGTCCATCGTCCCCATTGGCCTTTCTGGAATATCTTCTGGATTCTTTTGGCATCATCTTCTTTCTTAACTCAATGGACTTACAGTCAAGGGGGTGCAATTCTTCCATCAAATCACACAATTCTTACCACCAAGATGTAAAAAAAATTACCAAAAATGAACCACAACCAGCAAGATACGAAACAAATACAATTGAAAAATAGACGAAATGAACTTTTAAAAGAGTCTACTTGAAGACACTACTTAGGACAGCTGTCTTGGTATAAGTAATCCGAAAAAGGAAAACAATCCTCGCAAACTAATTCACGTTCACAGCATACTTTTCACAAAGGCTCAATACCACATGTGTTCATTATCTTCTGCTCACTGACAATACTAATTGTGGGTAAACACGGAAAAAGCCACAGATTTTACACTACACTCAAAACGTTTGCCTGTGAGTCGTTATACTGAAACTCATTTGATTCTCGGAGCATGTGATTCGCAGCAGGTCAGTTCAAACTCATAGTAGTGCACTAAATGAACGAATACTGGTGAAAGGGGGAAAAATGACAAAACTGTCTAAGGTTCCTGGGAACATGTTTATTTTTTTCCCTTGGATTGATTTCAGTTAGCACAAAAAACCCTGTAGGACACATGCATTTGACACGCTCTCAAGTGAACATCGCTGTGTCAGAAACCACTGTCCGACAAGACTTCTTTAATATAATCTTTGAATTAGTACATCTCTCTTTGCTTTTCCCTTGGCCTTTGACAACCATTTAATTTTTGCTGTTCCTAGTCTCTAACCTGTTGGGTTTCCCTGTGTTTTTGCTGATGCTGGCTTCCACCAATTCCACTGTATATAGCTTTTTCAAATGTGGCTAATTTGTGTTCCATGGTCCTGTTTTCTATCAGTACATCTAGCCTGCGGACTGTTTTCTTTATCCACAGCCTCTACCATGCCTCTTTTGCACTTGCAGGCAGCAATTTGGTTTTCTGGCACTTGGCACAGGAGTCTGAACAAATTCCTCGTATGATTGTTCAGCGTGGATGTTCTTAGCACTTTGGTTTGATTCCTGGCCTTGGTTTTCCAACGTCTTATCTGCAGCGCAGTGAGCTTCAGCTCAGTCACCAGTCTTCATACAGCACAAGTTCATCCCGTGGATCTTCATACCGTGCCTGGTAGAAAATTTCCTTTCACAAACGCACAGAAATTCCATTTTAATGTTTTTAAGCTTATATATAAAATCGATTCCTTCCTCAACATTTTTGCTGCTCACTGTGTGATCTAAGCATACACATCATCTTGAATATCAGTCCCTGTCATCTTCGAAGAACCTCCAGACATATTAAACATGACGTACAGTGTGGACAGTGATAGACTGGTACAACTGTATAGACAGAATTGAAATACTGTCACAGGCAGATGTTACTGAGAAAGCGCTGTTCATACGTCGTCTGAAAAAATACTGAAGTTAGGCACTGTTTTGTTCCGTATTACCTTGACTTCGGCCTTACCTTCCAAACTTATGCTTTCGAAACTCAACAGTCCACACCAAAATTTGGTAAAGAATAAACACACACACACACACACACACACACACACACACACACACACACACATACACACACACACACACACACACACACACACACACACACACACACACACACACACACACACACACACACACACACACACACACACACACACACACCCTGCCGGCCTGTATGAAATAATCTAGAAATAATCTCCCTTTGGGGGAAAAAACGGAGGATAAAATAGAGATTGTAACAGTATTTCACATATGAAAGCATATAAAGTCTAAAGCAAGGCTTGAACGAAGAGAAAGAATTCACGGATCTGTTTCTTTCAATGAAAGATATGATTTTGTTACTTTAAAACTTAAAGAAAATGTCAATTATTTTTCTTGACCATTCTTTCTTCTCCTAACTTGAAAAATGTCGTATTGCTTTCTGTACCTGTACAAAATAATGTATGTTCTCCTGCGAACTGAGTAAACACTGACCTGCAACACAGTCCTCACAGCGACGACCCTGTCTGTTGGTCAGGCAATTACACTGCCCATTGACCGCATTACACGAGGCATTGATGTACACTCCACTGGCGTCACACTCACAAGATTGACATCCTAGCACATTTTCTTTGGTCAGATTAAAGAAATTGGGTTTACACGTGTTGCAGTAGAACCCCTGTACATTTGTCTTGCAGGTACACCCATTGGTGCAGTCAATGTTACCCTCAGGCACCCCTGCTTCTGTACACAGGCACTGTTCACAGCCTTCTTCGGGGGAATTGCCAAAACTGCTGCTGCCTGGTTTGCATTCGTTGCACTGTCGCCCAGAAGTCTGAGATTTGCATACACACTGCCCTGTATCCCTGAAAAAAAGGAAAAAAAATAATTCACATACACAAACGCACGCGCGTACACACACACACACACACACACACACACACACACACACACACACACACACACACACACACACACACACGCGAGCAAAATATTTTAGTGTTGAGAATAATCCAAAAAATATATATACTTCTATGCACGTTGTTCAGCGATCATGTGTTATACTGATTTAAACTTTGTACATGCTCAATATAAAAGTCGTTTGTCTTTTTGCCTATCCACCGCCTGCCACCTGGCAGCTCAAACAAGCTCACGGTTTGAATGTTTACGGATGATTTCCTCATTTACTTCAACAATACATTGTATGTGATTGTTGTTCTTGTTGTTGTTGTTGTTGTTGATAATGATGTTGTTGTTCTTGTTGATGTTAATATTCACTTTTACTCTTTTTAGACTAATCTGTTGCCTCTGTTCGAAAAGTCCTTGACAGTCATGGTTTGGCCTGCAGCGCCAGAAGGAAAATTCAATAACAAACCACCAACACTGGATGAAGTGAAGAACGTAGTAAAGAAAGCCAGAGCCAAGTCAGCACCTGGACCAAACGGAATACCATACCTGCTCTACAAGAAATGCCCAAAAGTGCTCGAGTGGCTCCACAAGATGATTCGATCAGCATGGAGGAACCAGAAGATCAGCGACCAATGGATGAGAGCTGAAGGAGTGTACATTCCGAAGGAGCAGAACTCCAGCAGCATCAATCAGTTCAGGCCAATATCACTTCTGAACGTCGAGGGGAAAATCTTCTTCTCTGTTATGGCAGCAAGATTGACAAAATACCTGACTGAAAACAAGTATCTGGATATGTCAGTCCAAAAGGGAGGCATACCAGGAATGCCTGGATGCTTGGAACATGCCACGTTGATTTGGGATGCCATCCAAAAAGCAAGAACAGAGAAGAGAGACATTGACGTAGTTTGGCTTGATCTGGCGAATGCATATGGATCAGTTCCACACGATATGATCCAGCTGGCTCTTGAAATGTATCACATCCCAGAAAACATCCGAACAATGCTGAGGAAGTATTTCCAAGGGTTCTCAATGCGGTTCTCTACCAAAGAATACACCACGGACTGGATAGACCTAGAGGTGGGCATTGCAATGGGCTGTGCAATCTCTCCCATACTGTTCGTGTTGGCAATGGAAGTCATCTTGAAAGCTGCAATGAAGAGTTCAGGTCCAGTGAATCTGGGAGATGGATACCAGATGCCTCCTCTGAAAGCTTTCATGGATGACACAACAGTCTTGTCCACGGATGAGGAACAGACACACCAAATCTTAAAGCAGCTGGATGAGCTGGTGGCCTCTTCAAGAATGAGGTTCAAACCTAAGAAATCCCGAAGTCTCTCACTGCGAAAAGGAAAAGTGGCAGATTCAGTCAAATTCATGGTAGCCAACCAAGCCATCCCCACTGTCACAGAAGAGCCAGTAAAAAGTCTCGGAAGATGGTATGATGACTCCCTGAAAGACACACAAAGGGGATGTGAAACCAAGCAAACAGCAGAAGAAGGCCTGAAGAAAATAGATAACTGCGGACTGCCAGGCAAATACAAAGTCTGGTGTCTACAGTTCATGCTGATACCAAAGCTGCTGTGGCCACTGCTAATCTATGACATTTGCACCAGCACAGTCGAAGCAATGGAAGCCAAAATCAACAAATACACAAGAAAATGGCTCGGTGTCCCACCTGGTCTCACTGATGTTGCATTCTACTGTCGTCAAGCAATGCTGAAGCTACCTCTCAAATCCATAGTGGAGGAATACAAAGTTGGAAAAGCAAGACTGTTGAGCATGCTGGAGGAATCGGAGGACAATATCGTGAGAGCAGTTCATCCAAAGCTGAGAACTGGCAGAAAGTGGAAAGTCCAAGAGGCTGTAAACAATGCCAAGAGAAACCTCAGCATCAAAGAAATAATTGGACACACGCAAACCAACAGACAGGGACTGGGAGCAACAAAAATGCAGTGGTGGTCCAAAGCCAAAGGGAAGGAAAAAAGAGACATGATCATACAGGAGTTGAAGGAAGAAGAAAATGTCAAAAGAGTGCAGAAGGCAGTCCAGCAAGGTCAACAGGGGCAATGGACAACATGGGACAGTGCACTCCAAAGAAGTCTCAGCTGGAACGATATGTGGCACATGGCTCCTCTAAGGATAAGCTTCCTCCTCAGATCTGTATATGACCTGCTCCCCTCGAATGCAAACTTAGTGAAATGGGGGAAAGCAGACGACCCAGCATGTCCGCTCTGTCAGAAGAAACAAACAGTGGAACATGTCCTAAGCTCTTGCAAAGTAGCGCTAGCCCAAGGAAGGTATACATGGAGGCACAACCAAGTTCTGAAAGTGATCACAGATGTGGTTAGCGAAAACACCATGACCCCAAACGCACCAATTGCTATGACAACGTTCTACAAAGCAGGAGGGAAACAGGTCTGGCCCGAAAGGGCTATGACAACCAGCACATTGCCAAAGGGTCTTCTGGATGGAGCAGTCGACTGGAGTGTACAGCAGACCTCCCAGAGTGGAGAAATTACCCAGATGTCATCAGCAAGACAGGCATGAGACCAGACATCCTCTCCACTCTGACTCCTCGAAACAAGTGATTCTGATAGAACTCACTGTGCCATACGAAAGCAGAATGGAAGAAGCACATATCTACAAGACCGAAAAATACGCCGGTCTTGCCAGCACCCTGAAGAAAGCAGGTCTGCGGGTCAAAATCTTCGCCATAGAGGTCGGGGCAAGAGGGTTTGTGGGCACCTCCGCTTATGATCTCATGAAACAACTCGCCATTTCTGGGAAGAAGAGGACTAGAGCCCTTAAAGCGATGGCAGAGGCAGCAGAAAGGAGCTCAAGCTGGATCTGGGCAAGGAGGAACCAAAAAAGTGAACTTCATAAGGATTAAATTCCCTACAGATGATGTGTGCCCCGTTAGCACATTGGTAAAACCGCGTACCGCAGTTCTGAAGCGCAGAATCGCCCAGGTTCGATCCCCGGCGTGGGAAAAAAAAAAAACAAAAAAAACAACAGCAGAAGGGCATCCAGGAGTCATGACCTGGATGTGGCCCGGCCCCCCGAGAGTGTAAGGAATTCAGGGCCGAAACACTTGTCTAAAGGGGGTTACTTCTCTGAAGACCTGTTGTCTAGCTCTCCCTAGAGTTTCTTTCTACCAACAATACTTTGTATGTGATTGTTGTTCTTGTTGTTGTTGTTGTTGTTGATAATGATGTTGTTGTTCTTGTTGATGTTAATATTCACTTTTACTCTTTTTAGACTAATCTGTTGCCTCTGTTCGAAAAGTCCTTGACAGTCATAGTTGCAAAAAAAACAAAAACAAAAAAACAAAAAATGGGGACAGCCGGACAGCAGAAGTCCTTCACTCCTGGATGCCCTTCTGCTGTCGCCATTTTTCAACAGAAAATTTTCCTCCACTTAGAACCGAAGTTGATCAGGCGTCTCAAGGCCAAGTCACCCTTGCGACAGATAGCTTAACCACTTAGCTATCGAACACCATCAACATATAAGGGGATTTTAATCCTTATGAAGTTCACATGTGTTTATCCTGAACCAGAACTCTTTTCCGCTGATTCGGCCATTCCCTTTAGGGTTCTAGTCCTCTCTCTCTCAAAACTCGAGAGTTGTTACATGAGGCCATATAGGCTTGACGTGCCTATCGACCCCCTTGCTCCCCTTGCAAGGACTTTGGTGGCTTGAAAGCCAGATGTCCCAAAGTTGCTGGCAAGAGTGGCATACTCTTTAGTTTTGTAGATATGGGCTTGCTTCTTCCATTCTACTTTCATTCGGTACAGTGAGCTCGATCATAATCATTTGTTTTGATGAATGGAAGTGGAGAACAATGTTTGGTCCCATCTTACTCTTGTTGATGATTTCTGGTGGTTTTTTGTTTGTTTGTTTGTTTGTTTGTCTGTCTGTTTGTTTGTTGTTGTTTTCATTGTGGAAGATATACTGTATACTCCCAGTCGTCCGCTCCATCCAGCAGACCTCGTTTCCATGCTCCGGATATCATAACGTTTTCAGGCCACAGTTTGCTGCTTCCTAATGTGTAGAAGGTTGTTGGAGTTTCTCGTGGCAATACTGATCGCTTCTGCGATCTCTTCAAGCACTTGATTGTGCCTCGATATATACCTTCCTTGGGTTAGCACTACCTTGCATGAGCTCAGGACATGTACCACTGTCTGTTCTTATTTCCCCCATTTCACCAGATTAGCAGTCAAGGGCAGGAGGTCATGCACAGATCCGAGGATGAAATCGATTCTGAGAGGGGCCGTACGCCACAAGTCATTCCAGCTTAGTCTCTTTTAAAGTGCATTTTCCCAAGTCGTCCACTGTCCCTGTTGGCCTTGCTGAATTGCCTTCTAAAGTCTTATGGCAATCTTTCCTTTCTTCATCTCTTGTACTATAATATTTATTTTTGTCTTTCCGTTGGCTTTTGACCTCATTCCATTTTTAATGACCTCAGTCCGTATCTCCTATTTCTCTGACCATGGGGGTTCCCTGAGTAGTATAATTCTCGATATTTCATGCCTCAAGGATTAGGATTGCTCCTGCTCCTAGGTCAGGAGGTCACCAGGGTACTAGGTTAGTGGGTTTACCAGAGCACCAGGTCACTGAGTCAGATCAGGTTATGGAGTCACTACAGCATAATGTCGAGACTGAGCTAGATAATGATAACGGCAACGACACTAACGGCAAGATTATTAAGTTTCTCATTGCCTTCGCCAATCTAGGCGGCATGTCTTGATTTGTACATGTATCATGAACAGCGATCAATGATTGGACAAGGTAGTAAGTGACTTGGGATACATAAGGAGAACAAAATAGAGTTATCACAGCAAACAATCTATTTTTCAAAGAAAGATTACCCCCAAACACCCTTTCATGTTATACGTAAATTATCCAATCTGATTACAGTCTGACAGGCAGAAATTCTGCGTTGGAATGTAACACACATGACCGACGGTCATTACAATTACATGCAATCCACAACTTACTTTTCACATGTTGTTCCTGCTTCTGTACCAGTCTCATTGCAGTTACACGGGAGGCAGCCAGAAGAGAAGTTGTAGAAGCCGCCCACACACTGATCACACTTGAGACCCTGCACGTTGGTCTTGCACTCGCACTGACCATCAGCTGGATTACAGGCCATACTGCGTGAGCCGACTGGGTTGCAGTCGCAGGCGGTACATCCATAAGGATTGTCTTCAGACAGATTGTTGAAGCCATACTCGCAGTCACTGCACTGCTTGCCTAGCAACACACACACACACACACACACACACACACACACACACACACACACACACACACACACACATACACACACACACACACACACACACACACACACACACACACACACACACACACACAACGTTTCAAAGGATAGTTTCGACTCTAGTCTTTTAAAACGAAGGGAAAGGCTAAAATCAAACAGACAAAATCATGTATAAAAACGCCTGACCTTCAGCAGAAACAGCGTAAATGGCTGGTTGTACCAGGGGATAAACACAATAGTGATTTCATCCGATTTATCCATGAGCATACTGGTCATGACTAAGTTAATGCAGAGATGACTGATACAGAGAACTCACGGGACTCACAATAATGCAGAACAGCACACAGTTTGTTAAGAAATAAGGACCACCTTTTTGGAGTGGTGGTCCAGTATAAATGTCTTCCTTTTAGAAACACGATCGTGGTTTTATGTTTAATTTCCGGACCGAATAGAATTGGCGTTTTTGTTTCCTCTCCACAACACCAAGAGAGTGTTCTGGGTGGCAGTGATTTCTGGGTTTGTATGACAATGACTCGGTACTATGACTTCCAAATTTGTGCATTCGCGACTCCTCAACTGTCCATATCTGACTCAACTTTGGTAAAGATCCATGAACAAACTTTTGAGAACATCTTCCTGATACACTTTGTCACACACACACACACACACACACACACACACACACACACACACACACACACACACATACACACACACACGCACGCACGCACACACACACTCACTCACACACACACACACACACACACACACCTCTCTCTCTCTCTCTCTCTCTCTCTCTCTCTCTCCTCCCACTAGGTTCAATATGAAAAAATTTCTATTTAAGAAAAAACAAACACAAAAAAACGAAGGGGAGATTAAATAGCGCAAAAAAAAAAAATTAGTAAACCGATTTCAAGCCATGTTGATATTCTTCTTTTTATGTTATGCACACGAGAAAAACACAGGTGACCTTGCAAATAACTTTAATGCTTTAATACTTGATAAATAGTTTATCTAACCAGAAAACCCAAATGTATTACATTTGAGTCATACTCTTGGAGTTTTGGCGAGATATGTACATTTCAACAGTCGTGAGGATGTGACCTTGAAATTCTACCAAAGTCATTCAAACTGCAGCTTTGGGGAATCATAGTATTAACAAAAATTATGAAAACGATCATGTTCTGAAATGATACTGTTAGTGTTCACACAAATTACATCATAAGCCTTATGATGAAAGGAAAGGTTTATTTACATAGCTTGACCGTTTCTGTTGAAAGGTGAGATTGCCTATGTTATGTGCCTACAGTGACTCTGCCAAAAATGTCACTGTGATCATGAAATAGCATCAAGTGAAATAAAACGACCTGTGGCGAGACAATGGTAGGGTGTTACAACTGTGAGAAAAAAAAATTAAATATTCTTAGAAGTTCACGGTAAAGTGTTGTTCATACATCTTTCTGAAAGAATGCTGATTTAAGGCACTTTTTGGCCCGAGTGACCTTGGCCTTGGTGCCATGCTTCCAAAGGCATGCATTCACGAATATCTAGCGGACAAGAACTTTACCCCAAATTGGGTAAAGATACAACTGAGCAAACCTTGCTGAGAGTCTTGTCAGGGATACACGCAGACACGCCTCCCTCTCAGTTGATATGAATTAATCTCCTGTTTATGGAAAATTAAACTTTAGTTATGTCTATATCGGATTACAGCGGGTGACCTTTTTCTTACTTTGAACTGCAGAACAGGGCGAGAAACAGCAACCACGTTAAATGATGACGGTACAATTAATAGAAAAAATTTTAAAATATCACATACCTCTGACATTCCGCTTGCAAAAGCACTGCCCTGTGACCTGATTACATGCTTTACTCGCACCTTCAGTGCCTTCTGTGTCACAATCGCAGGGTATGCAGCCAGTAGGATTGTCCGCTTGTAAATTATACCATCCTACCGTGCACAGATCACATGCACGTCCAGTGACATTGGCTTTGCAGGGGCACTGGCCACCCTCCTGAAACAAAATATCTTACTTTCTACAAAAGAAATGATGATGATGGACTCTCCTGTTGATCCGACGGATAAACGGGTCTCATCGCTTAGTGTGGATCTTCATGCTGATACAAGACCGATCCTGGAGGCAGATGCTTGTCCGTACGACTGTGTGGGAAGGACTCATGCAACCTTGGTTTCTGCTTCCGTCTGTCCCTCTTCAACAGCAGCTGTTCTGAGCTGTTCAAATGTGATTATTTCCTGCATGCGCTGCCGTTGCTAGCTTACTTTGTTGCGAACAATGTCCGTTCAAGTAATGGTCCAATGCCATCACTATGGCACAGCTGATGACGTGGCCTTCATAGTATCTTTAAATTGCTTTAGTGCCTCTCCTGGTTATTCTTTTTATTGTTCCTTAACGCCCAGCCGACTGCGAACAGCCTATCAGGGCAATAACCATTTCAATGCACATACAGTACTTCAACAGGAGAAAAAGGAAAAGAAAATAACAATGCATTCATGCACATAATCTGAGATGCCCCTAACGTTGACCACTCCGTCTAATTTATTGCACAGGGGATTTGAAAAACATACCTGAATACAAAATTAAACATAACTAAGGACACTAAAATATGTATAAGAACGGGTCTACATGACCTAAAATTGCTTCTGCACATCGCACTTCCCTAGAGCCAAAATGCACTTAATACATGTACCCAATTATCAATCCTAAGAGAAAAATACTTGAGACTTTATTGAACACATACAGGTGAATGGACCAGTAAGGCGGAAAATGGTAGGAAGAAATGACAGAAAGCAAAGGAACAAGGTAGAAACAAAGACGAAATTCCTAGCACAAAATTTCCAGAAGGCGGGGATACTAGTTATACTGAAAGAGCCCCCGGTGTCCCCACGGGGAAGCCTCTCCTGTTCGCGGATTTCTTGCCTTAGCTATAATAATTTTTTTTTTATTTTTTTTTTTTTATAGCGCAAAATCTTGATAAAAAATCAAATCTAAGCGCTGAGCGTATATATGCATACATACCTACATACATATGAGCGTATACATGCATACATACATGCATACATACTTACATACATACATAAATCTAAGCTGAGCGTATACATGCATACATACATACATAAATCTAAGCGTATACATACATACATACATACATACATACATACATACATACATACATACATACATACATACATACATACATACATACATACATACGTACGCACATGCATACATAATAATTACAATATTTATATAGCGCAAATCTCGACAAAATCAAATCCAAGCGCCGAAAAGACACACACGCACACACGCACGCACGCACACACACGCACGCACACACACACACACACACACACACACACACACACACACACACACACACACACACACACACACATGCATGGCCACAAATGGGGAGAAAAGAATAAAAGCAATAAAAGCAAGAATAAAACAAATGGAAAACCACAGAGAGCACATCATATACAATTATATATTAAAACAAAGTGATTCCCCTCCGAGCGGAGACAGGCTGCAGAGGGGGGTTGAGTGAGGTTAGGATTTTATGCAGAGGAGAAAAGGTGAGTTTTGAGAGCGGACTTGAAGGAGGCAAAAGTAGGTTGCTGACGGACTGAGAGAGGAAGTTTGTTCCAGGAGAGTGGACCAGAAACAGAGCGTGGACCATAGGTATTGAGCTTAGTGCGTGGAAAGCGAAAAGTCAGAGGATCGGAGGCAGAGCGGAGGGTACGTGAGGGAACATAGATCTCAAGTAGGCTTGACAGGTAATCGGGGGCTGCGTTATTGAGGCTTTTGTAGCACATGGTGTCTAGTTTGTACTGTATGCGCTTTGATACAGGGAGCCAGTGAAGTTGTGCCAGGAGAGGAGATATGTGGTCAGCTTTTTTCTTTTTGAGTACAAGGCGTACAGCATTGTTTTGAATGCGCTGTAGGATGTGAATGGTGGAGGCAGGAAGACCAGACAGGAGTGAATTGCAATAGTCAATGCGAGACATTATGAAGGAGAGAACGAGTTTTGCAGTTGTTTCGACAGAGAGATACTTCCTGATCAGGCTTATACGATGGAGATGATAGTAGCAAGATCTGGCAGTTTGAGAAACAAAGTTGTTCATGGACAGGGTAGAGTCAATGCAGACACCAAGGTTTTTAGCTGAATCAGAAATTGGGACTGATGTGTTACATAATGGGAGAGAAAGAGGAGGCAGCTGGGAAAGTTTCTGACGGGTGCCAATGAGGATAGCTTCTGTCTTGTCGTCATTAAGCTGAAGTCTATTGTGTGTCATCCAGTTCTTAATGTCCGAGTAACACTCAGTGGTGCGAGTCAACAGGCGCTGTATATTATCAGGTGAGTCACTGTCTTGAAGTTGGGTGTCATCAGCATAGAAGTGGTGTTTTATAGAGTGGGAGTTGATGATGGTGGACAGGGGGGAGGTATAAAGAGTGAAAAGAACAGGGCCAAGGACAGATCCTTGTGGAACACCACAGGTCAGGTATGCAGGTTGAGAGTAAGTGCCATTGATGAGAACAGTTTGTTTTCTGTTTGATAAATACGAAGTGAAAAAGGAGAGAGCAATGTCAGAGATGCCAAAAGTATGATGAAGTCTAGAAAGGAGAATACCATGGTCAATGGTATCGAAGGCTGCAGACAGATCAAGGAGTGTGAGGAGAGAGACTTTGCCAGTATCAGTTGCAAGGAGGAGATTGTTGAGAATGTGTAGTAGGGCAGTTTCAGTGCTATGGCACTGGCGGTAGGCTGACTGGAAAGGATTGAGGAGATTGTTGGCAGACAGGTGAGAGTTCAGCTGGTTGAGGACGACCTTTTCAAGGAGTTTTGACAAGAAAGAGAGATTAGAGATAGGCCTGTAATTTTTCAGTTCATTTGGGTCTAAATTGTGTTTCTTGAGGAGAGGGTGAACAATAGCAGACTTGAAAGAATCTGGGACAGTTCCAGTTTGAAAAGAAGTGTTGATGATGTCAGTGATGAATGGGAGGAGAGTAGGGAGACAGTCGGAGTAGAGAGAACCTGGAAGAGGATCCAGTTCGCAGGTTTTGAACGACATGGATCTGATTGTGTTGAAAATTTCTTCTTGTGAGACTGGGGTAAAAGTAGTGAGAGGTGTGCCAGAGAAGGAAGGGTCAGGTGGGCATGGTTGACAGGGTGTCCTGTCAAGCCTGTCACGAAGAGTTTGTATTTTGGTGGTGAAATACTTGGAGAATACAGATGGAAGTTCTTCATTTGTATGTTTTGTTGGGAGAGGTAAGTCTTTTCGTGTGCCAAGGAGATGATTCATGGTTGTAAAGAGTTCTTTTGAAGAAGAGGCATTCAGGATTTTGGTTTGGAAATAGCTTGTTTTTGCAGATGCAATGAGGGTGGATACTTTTGTTTTAGAGGCTTGGAAAAGTTGCCTGTGTACAGTGAGTTTGGATTTGCGCCAGCGGCGCTCTGCTCTGCGGCGGGCACGTTTTGCACAGGCAATCTCATGAGTGAGCCAGGGGGTACGGGGGCGGTCAGGTAAAAGACGGGTTGTGGCTGGAGCATGAGTGTCCAAAAGATGGTGGAGAGTAGTATAGAATTCATCGGCAAGGTTATGTGACTTTTCAGAAAGGAGACGGGAGGCATCAGATGAAAATGTGGAGAGGTCGATAGATTTGAGATTGCGTCGAGTCACTGTGCGCGTGGTACGGGAAGGAGGAGAAATGTCAAGAGAACAGAGAATTGCAGAGTGGTCAGATGGAAGGGCTGAAGTTAGACGGGTAGAAAGAACTAAGCAGTTGTCAGTAGCTGAATTGTGGTGATCACGAGAAATGATCCAGTCAAGAATGTGACCTTTTTGATGGGTTGGTTCAGAAATGTGTTGAGTCATATTGTGATTGGACAGAGAGTTGATGATATGTCTTGTGTCATAACGGTGAGTGTTGTCATAGTGGACATTGATGTCACCTAGAATGATGAGATTTCCAGGTAAGAGGCAGTAGTGGTCAAGCAGTTGGTCAAAGTCAGAGAGAAACGTGGATGTGGTGAGTTTGTTGGCAGAGCTAGGTGGAGGTCGATAGACACAGGAGAAGGTGATGGGGTGAGGGGTGGATTGGAAGGATACTTCAACGTGCTCGAAAGAAGGATGGGAGAAAGGCAGAGACTGCGAGAAAGATAGGCGGGAATGGAGTACATGCAATCAGTATAGGAATATCTTTGAAATGTTGTTGTCGTCTTCCATACAGACAATGTGTCCTACCCAGTGAAGCTGACATTTTATTAGTAGACACTCTACACTTGGCAAGCCACATTTCCTCAGAACTTGAAGATTGGACATTCGATTTTACCATATGACGTTGCAGATCTTGTATAGGTAGTAGAGGCTTCGCGGCAGTGCAGCAGGTTTTCAGGACTACAACTCTGTACACAGCAATCTTTGTGGCGAGCCTTATGTTATGGCCTTGCCCAACCTCTCAGTCTGCCTTTCACCAAAGGCAGAGCTAATCTTGGAGATGTTCAGCGTCACCTCAGCAGTAAGAGATGCATTGCTGTTCACTGTACTGCCCAAGCAGCAGAATTTGTCTACACTGCTGATATCCTGGATGACAATAAGAGGCAGTGAAGCGCCAGAAATAGGATATTATTGGTTGAAACAAGCTTCTGTCTTACTGAGGCGACAGTAAATTGGTCAGTGATGCGCTGGTTGTCTTGTGCGACTGTGCAGCCAGTGTGCAGTCATTAGCAAACAGCAGTTTTGGCGAGATGGTTTCGAGCACTTTGGTCTTGGTTTGGAGTTCCGCTGGTTAAAGAGTTTCACATTTGACCACGATTGCATGTACAACTTCCTGGCAAAGTCTCTAAATGAATCTATCATCACTGTCACAAAGAGGATGGAAAAGAATGTAGACACTAGAACGCATCCCTGTTTGAATATAATCTGACCTGCAATGAGAGGGGTTTGGATGTGTCCCCATTCCCTTGCACTCTAGTTAGCATGCCGTTGTGAAAGAAAGCAGTCAGCGAGACATGCTTCTGGGAGCAACCAAACTTTCGTTGTAACTCCCCTTGACGTTTTTGGTTAACCGTATCAAATGCTTTGGTTGAGGCTACAAACACCATGTGGAATCCTTGTTTTGTTCGTGACATTTCTATTGTAGCTGGCATATGGTAAAATGGTATGTAAGAGTATTTCTGCCTCTTCGTCCACAACATCTACATTGAGACTATGGAATGACAGGCTCAGCCACAAAACAGTTCCAGCCCGATTTATACCAAGGGAGAGCAAATGGTGCGATGCAAAAGCATACTTGCGAAAGCTACACTGGCTTCCAAGAAGAATATAAGCTGTCACTCTGCTTAAATATCTAAGTTCGGATACCATACCAACATATACGTCAGAACTCCTTCTGCCTTGCAAATCTTCCAAAGCTCTCAGGAGCCCCTTCGCCCACAGAAATATTTGCTGTCTCCAGTGCTGTTCACTTTGTACACTGCTGGCTGTAGGAGCAGAAACATTTCAAATCTGCTCATTAAATTAGCAGATAACACTTCCTTAACAGGAATGATCAAGTAAGACCAATCACTGCTCAAGAGAGCTGTACATGAGCTTGTTGAGTGATGTGATAACTATTTGCAGTGACAAAAGCAAAAGAGATCATGACTGATTTTCAGAAGACAAGGAACAACGCTGATCCCATCATCAAGAGAACAGGTGGAAGTCGTCAGCACCTATAAGTATCTTGGAACTGTCACTGACAAACTGAACTGGTCAGCAAGTATTGATGCTGTCCGTGAAGAAAAGCCAGCCACCAGCTGTACTTTCTGTGGAAACTAAAGTCTTTACAAGACGACAAGAAGATCCTGTCCCTCTTCTACCAGTCCATCATTCACAGTGTCATGCGATTCAACCAAGCGTGCTACTACAGCAGTACAACGCATACTGACACGGACTGACTGGACAAAATTACAAAAAAGCTGCTAAAATCATAAACAGAGACTTCACCACCTCCAGCGTCATCTTTGAGGAGGCTACGGTGAAAAAAACTGACCAAGAAGATCTTGTTACAAATTATCACACAGAAGAACAGAATGCATAACTGACCTGGAATCTATCCACCTTTAAAGAGAAATGGCTGCCATATTTACCTTCAGTAAAAACTGAGGCTTGATTCTGACGAAAACTGTAATACAAATGTTTTCAATGAACGTGATGGAATGTGATAATGAGTCTGTTTTTAACAACGTATGTGTGTATGATGACTTTCTTGTTGTTGTTGTTGTGCTGCTGCCATTGATGTTATATATTTCATCATTGCTGATTATATGTTTTGCGTAGATGTACGGATAGTTTTATTTTAAATATATGAATATTTTTCATTATTTCAATTTTGTTCTGATGACATGGTTACAACTACGCTTTGATTTTTGTCTTGCATTTATTTGTATTGTTTAAAATGAATAAAAAAAAAAAGATTCGTATTAAAAATACTGTAAGAAACTGACAAAGATCTTGAGGATCGTGAGGAAGCAGCACCATCAGTCTCCTCCTCCCTTGCACAGATCATGAACATGCGCTCTCGGTCTAGACCATCTGGAGAAAAACTACATACGTACAAAGCACACTGGCTAAAGCTTTAATAGCCTTTGCAGATAGTACATAAACAATTCTCAGAGCGTAATGCAACACTGACCCAAACGCATCAATCAATCGTTGGAAAGAACAGACACCTCGCCCTTTACGCCATGCGTCACACCAGCCATCAATCATACAGCGTATAATTTTTATATACAAAGGGTGCGGCTACGCTAGACACTCGCTGAGTGTACTCGCGTGCCGCTGCCACCATATTGTAAGCGCCAGCTCTGACCACGGTCACTGTACATGGTACTGTATATTCTACTAGCTTTCTCATGGTAACTTGCAGCAATCGTGATGTGAGAAAGAACTCACAGCAAGGACTGAGTATCCATAAAACTGTTTCCACCTCTCTCTCTCTCTCTCTCTCTCTCTCTTCTCTCTCTCTCTCTGTATGCATATGCGTGTGCGTGCATACACGCAGTGCGCGCTTGTGTGTGTGTGTGTGTGTGTGTGTGTGTGTGTGTGTGTGTGTGTGTGTGTGTGTTGTGTGTGTGGTGTTGTGTTTCCTTGTGATATTGTGGGGTGTGTGTGGGTGTGTGTTATGTGACTAGGTGATAACTAGTAAACTGAGCGCCTCAAGTTACTGGTCATGACAACTTAGCATGCACTTGGGATTACAGAGGATTTGATCCACCTCAATATGATTAGATTGTTTGCCGTCAAACAGCATCACAAAGTATGAAAGTAAACAACACGTGGACAAGAGACGGAAAGATCTTCGCTCTTCTCAGAGACGGACAAAAACTGGAAGTACCTGGTGGAGACTTGAAAATTCTGGATCGGGCAGCAGTTAATGCCACAGTTACCGCTAGCAACCGTAAGACCTTCAATCCTCCTCCATCCTTCAGACAGACAGTCAGAAACCAACTACTCCGGAAACGCTGACAGAAGTGGAAACATTCCAAGGCAAAGGAATGAACAGAGGGGGGAGGATGCAACTAATATATGGTCATCACAGTCCAGTCTCTCCCCAGCTGCAAAACGATAACCAATTTGCACAGGAGACCTGTTTCTGCTGAGAGCCAAGCAGAATGATCCAGTGTGTCTTCCCAGTACGATTCACCCACCATCACATTTGACGCCCGAGCAGTGGAATGTTGAATAAAGAAACACAACCGACATGTCAACATCAATACGTTCCGGTCAACGATCCTGTGCCTGTTTCCAGTTCTCGACATCCTCATTCCCTACGCCACCACCCGTACAATCACCCACCCCCACTCTCAACTCTATTACACATGCCATCCCCCAAACTCAACCTTCACCCTACCACACGTCCATTCCAATCCCCACCCTTACCGCCAACACCCTCAAAAGTCCCTTCCTTTTTCATTCTTTACCTGGCCCATATCTGCATGTGCTTTCAGTGGGTGTGCGTGCACTCGATTGTGCATGTAAAGATGCACAAAAACGTGTTTGCGTGTACACTGAGAGCATGCATACATTACTTGCACTGTATTGACAATTATTGACACTAGTCCGGATCTCGAAGTTTGCATTTATGTCTGAAAATCAAGAGAAACTGTACACTAGATGTCAATATTACTAACACTCACCCTGGTTGACAGTACTCGTGGGCCTCTTCCCTACTGCAACTACCAGAGGTTGTCGTTACTGAGATACAGTTAACGTGTGTTTTGTGCAGATATGAACCAATACATAAATATATGTATCGAGTTATGCACAGATGTATGAGAACGATATCCTGCCTGAATCCTCCTTTTCTCCCCTCCCCCAGTGCTTTGTTATACTCTGAACTACATTACAAATATTTTCTTGATTAGATGGTTCGAAAATATTACATAAATACTTGTGTTTGACTGGAGCAAGTGTATTCGACTACTTGAATTAGATCTGACACTTCAACGACTGGAATGCAAGCGCATGCCCTGACGTGAGGGCGCACGCCAGTATTCATGTATGTGTGTATATACACGTGCGTGCGTGCATGTGTGTGTGTGTGTGCGTCGCGCGCGCGCGCGTGTGTTGGGTGTGGGTGTATGTGTGTGTGTGTGTGTGTGTGTGTGTGTGTGGTGTGTGTGTGTGAGGCAAAGAGAGAGAGAAAGAGAGAATGAGTGATTTTTTTGTGTGTGTTAATGACCGTATGTGCGCGAGTTCAAAGGTAAAAATGTTAATAAAGACCCCGAAGGAAATTTTCTGATGGTGCACATATATACAATGAACAGAGATATTTTATTAGTTAATGTATATGGACCAAGCAAAGATAGCCAGATTTTTACCCACGCATCAATGGAAAAATAAAGGAAATGAAATTATGTGATATAATATTTGCTGATGACTGGAATCTAGTCAAAGAAATAAATGAGCTTACTGAAAAAAATCATTGCACAATATCCAGCACTTCCATATTCAAGAGGTAACTTACCGAATATCCCAACTGAAGATACACATTTTACAATTACTGACCAGTTGTTTTGGGGTGTATTACTCATGGAAATTCGCAGTAAAACAATTGCATACTCTGCTATGGAAAAGAAACAAAACCAGGAACTTGAAAACGCCCTAGAAAATGAAATAAAACATTTGGAAGCAAAGCTGCATAAACATGAAAAGGATCTCATCAGTTTACACACTAAAAAATAATGAGCAGCTGGTTGAATTGAGAAGTAAAAAAAATGGAAAATGTATTACTACGCTCCCGAGCTAGATGGGTAGGCGAAGAAGAAAATATTACAAAACATTTCTGTGGAATGGAAAAAAGAAACCATCTTAGTAAACAAATGACAAAAACAGTGGGGAAAATGGACTTACTATTGATAAAACTTCTATCTGATATTTTGAACAAAACAAAACGTTTTTATGAAACATTATACAAAAAAAAGAGAAACAGACGACTGTAACATTACTGAGAAGGTCGACAACTTACCAACATGTTATCCCGATGTTCCCCCATGCTAAGACAGTTTCTGTTGTTATTGCACCTCTTCCTACTACTTATATCTTTGGGTTGATCTCCAATACCTGCTGAACTTCTGATCTCAAGATTATTCTTTTACATCATTCTTGTATAATGATATTCTCCGATTCACTACGTACAACATGTAATCAAAAATCAATTTTTTAGGGGAACACGGAGAATTCAAGTAGTTAGGCCAGCTGGTCAAACTCAACTATTTTACTGCACAGTCTGCATCTTTGATGAGGGTGCATGCTGGGTGTTTTCATGTTTCCATAAGCCACTGAACACTGACATGACCTACAGGATTTTTAACATGCATACTTGATATTCTGCAAGTGTATACACACCCAAGGGGTTTAGGCACTGACAGGTCTGCACACATGGTGACCTGGGAGATTTGAAAATTCTCTATCCTTAGTGGGACGTATTCAGGTAGATCAAACTTAGGACCATCCGATCTAAAATCCAGTGTTGCTCACCTGACAACCGCGCCTGCCGATTAACGGTTAATCACCTGTGAAATTCTATGCAGGGAATAGTTTGTTTTCTTTTGACAATATTTGAAAATAGATAAATTTGATTTCTACAGTTATGATGTGGAAACTGATTTTGAAAGACTTGAGCTTATTTTTGACCAAAATATTAATGCGGATGCCAAGATCGACACTTTCATCAGTGTAACTGGAGGGGAAAACATTGAGGTCCCTCTGGCGCCAGAAAAAAACCTGGATAATCTAAAACAAACATTGACATACATATACCACCCAAGCGACCAATTATTTGCCAGAGAACAATGTTCTTTAACGGGAAACGATAGACAGGAGAAACCATTACTGACTATGTGGCAGAGTTGAAACATCGCAAGTGAAAGTGAATTTGGTGCATTTCTCAATAAGGTACTGAGGGATATTTTGCCATGGTGATTCCTAATGTAGAACTCAGAAGAAACTTGAAACAAAGAAGGACTAGGCGTCTAAAAATCTGCAGAAATTACACTGAACAGAGAGACACTGTCACGTGATTCTGAGAGCAGTACTAAGTTGCACAGCTTACAAGCAAGCTACAGCAGCGGGGATTCTTTTCGTGACAATAGCAGGCAAAGGCAGGTGGCGCGTAGGTCACATCCTAGCGGCACTCCCAAAAGGATGGGCTCTGTAGCAGAGTGTCAATATCAGGCTGGGAGAATACCACAAGCCCTAGAAATTGTTAAAGATGTAGACAACAGCATGTCTCAGTCAAGGCCACTTTAAAAGAATGTGTGGCTCAAGGGCATAGTACCTTGTGGAAAAAACATGACAATAAGAACTACGAAGATCAGTCAGAAAATGAGCATGTGGAGATTGCATACCTTGGTATTTTTCATCATGGAAGAAGAGGAAGAAAACCTTGGACAGTCCCATTTACAACATCAACAACGAGCTACAAATAGAAAATGACACGGGATCAGAAAGAACCATTACTGCTCAGAAACTCTGGTGAGGCTGCTAGGCAACAAAAAGGTAACTCCCACAACACTAATGTTAAAAACCTACTCTTGAGAAAAGCTGCTGAAATTAGAGATTTGCCAGGTGGAAGTGTCCACAGAGCAGATGCATACCGGCTAGCACTGTTGGTAGCTGGTGGCACAGTCCATCTACAAGTCATATTAGAAGTTGTACTGTTGGAACCAAACTGTGAAGGCCTCCGCCATTTCTCTGGTGCCGTCAACAGTGTGGAGAGGGAGGGGGGCCGCAGCATGGGCAATAACTTGTCCTCCATATCACCCCACCCTCGCTTGCAACCCTGCAGAGGTCACTGCAGGTTCACTTCACGATGTTGAAACAACACGGGAAGCAACAGTCTACCAGTTATCAGCTACAGCTCAGCTGGCGTAGATAATAGCTCCAGGGGCTGCTTCCGACGGTGGAAGAGATTCTCGGATCTCACTGGACAGCTACCACCCAAGGTTCGTGAGGCCATTATCAGAGACCTACTGTTCGCTAATGATGCTGCTGTCACCTCACACACTGTGCCTTAAAGACAGATTTTCCCAAGCCTACAAAGGCTTTTGTCTGACCATCAGCCTGTAAAAGATGTACGTGCTGAGCCAAGACGTGGACACTCCACCTGTCATCACCAACGACAACCACGAACTTGATGTCGTCCACCAGTTCACATACCTCGGTTCCATCATCAACAACAATCTGTCCCACAATGCCGAGACCAACAAGCGCATTGGCATGGCTGCAGCAACCTCAGGCCGACTTGCTGCTCGCGTCTGGGAGAATCCAAAGCTGACAACTCCAACCAAGATGGCGGTGTACAACGCCTGTATCATCAGCACCCTACTGTATGGCAGCTAAACATAGACAACATATGCCAAACAAGAGTTAAATGAACACCTTTCATTTGCGCTGCTTTCGCCTCGTCCTCTGCATCAAGGGGAGCGACAAAATACCAAAACGCCCAGGTTCTAGCATGCGCTGGTCTCCCAACCATGCACACACTGTTCAGACAATACAGGCTGCGCAGGCCTGGCCATGTGCGACGGATATCCTTTACAATATCCTTTACGGTGAACTAATCTCCAGCAAGAGATTTGTTGGCCGCCCCCAGCTACGATACAAAGACGTCTGCAAGCGTGATATGAAAGCTCTGGACATCAACACAATGAGCTGGGAAGATACAGTAGCCAACCGCAACAGACGGCTCAGTGTGCTCCAGAAACAACTCAAGTCGGGGGAAAAGAAGATCTAGACCTTGGCTGGGGAAAAGAGAGCCAGGAAGAAAGCAGGCTCCTGTGAAGGCAATCCTATGGCTAGCATCCATTCATGCATACAATGTCGCAGAGACCGCTTTTCCCGCCTTGGTTTTACCAGCCACAGACGACGCTATTCCAGAGCCATCAACTCGGCTCGAGATGACACTAGCGCTCATCATCCATAGTCAACGTCGACTGGCGGAAGCTTACTACTACCGAGAAAACTTAGAGTAATGATCAAAATTGGTCTGGGCAAGATAAAAAAAAAGCTCAAAACAAAACTGCATTTAAAGACAGATGCGACACTTAAACTCATGAAGGCTAGGCAAGTTCTCTATGCACTTCCTCCAAATGTGGAAGCAGCACTAGATAAACTGGAACCAGACGGTTCTGAAAAAGTAAGTCGTTGTGAATGGGTGGTCCCTAAAGTCATCGTGCCAAAGAAGGAAGTCCAGGTCTCTGGAGACTACAAGGTAGTTGTCAATCCGGCATTTGATATGGACTAGTACCCATTTCCAAAACCGTCTGATTTGGTTGTTACATTAGCTGGAGACAAGTCTTCACTAAACAGGATCTTAATCTAAGCTACGCACAAAAAGTTAAGGATCACTTGCACAAAAATTCATAACTTTCAAAATAAGAAAGCCAATGCGTTGAAGTTTTGCAAACATTTAATTCCATGCTTTAGCG
The DNA here is from genome assembly GCA_030674185.1 of Monoplex corrugatus. Taxonomy (NCBI): domain Eukaryota; kingdom Metazoa; phylum Mollusca; class Gastropoda; order Littorinimorpha; family Ranellidae; genus Monoplex; species Monoplex corrugatus. Next base: position 20,275,694 of record CM060308.1, on the reverse strand, counting down.
ATAACGATACACAATTGCCTTCAATTTCGAGCAATCGTTTGGTGTGTACATTTGATCAAAGTGGGTACGTATCGAAATTTGATTTCCCAAAGTCATTGAAATCACAAGACAGGGCATTCTGATGCTCCCAAAAGTTCAGTAATGCGTGTAATCGCCATGGCTGTTCTGGCACTCGACGCAGCGAGTCCTCATCGAGTTGACCAGGTTGGTGAAGATCCTCTGTGGAAGCGCCTGCCACTCAGCCTGCAGCATCTGGTAGAGGTGTTGGGCATCCCTGGGAGGGGGGTGGATGCTCCTCACTTTGCGATCCAGCTCATCCCAGAGGTTCTCAATCGGGTTGAGATCGGGACTGCATGCTGGCCACTCCATTCTGTTGACTCCAGACTGCTGCAGGAAGTCGTTGACCACCCTTGCCCTGTGGGGGCGAGCATTGTCATCCTGGTAGACAGCCGTGGTCCGACATCCTGCGTGCGGTGTAGGCACAGATCGGTCAAGGAATCTCATCCAGGTATCGGAGGCCATCAGGTTACCCTGTAATGATCAAGTGTTCTGTGGTGAAGCGTTAGGCCCCCCAGAACCATTACAGAACCTCCACCAAAAGCCACCTTCTACTAGACGTGGTTCAATAAAGCGTTGCCCTGGGCGCCTCCAGACCCTCAGCTCGGCTCATCGTTGTGGTTCAGGTGAGCGTGATTCATCATGCATGGACACTGGCGACCATTGCTGACGGTTGATCCAACTCACGAGACTCACGCAGAAGGCGCGCCGTGCTGCCCTATGGGCTGGAGTTAAGCGTGGCCGTAACAGCTGGACGACGAGAACGGAGTGTTAACCAGAAGGCGGTTCCGTATGGTCGTGGCATGTTGATAGCTTAGTAGCCACCCTCAGCTGCCTTCGAATGATGCTGGTAAGAGGCTGTTCTTGTCTGCAGGGCTTGTCGTTCAATGATATGTCTTCACGTGGTTTCGTTTCTTCAGTCGACAGATCTGCGCTCTTTCATGACCCTCCAAAGTGGCTGTGAAGCGTTGAATCAATCTGACATGACCGAGGGACACCTGAAGCTCCGCCTGGCCATTCTCGCTTGGAAACACCATCTTGGAAACCATGCAACAGCTCGTCCGTCTCAAACTCGCCCAATTTTCGTCGTGGAGGCATTGTCAGATCAGGCTACTACTGGTGGAATGTCTTCTTATAAAGCAACAAGAGACCTGATTCTCACACATCAACAGCAGTGCTTGCACGGCATAATGGTTTTTCCATCTGGCTTTGCAAGTGTTCAGGCAGAACGGTCCAAAACAAGGTCCTTTTTCGCAAGTTTCCGCTTTCCGTTGGCGTAAGCCAAGCACAGTAGAGAAATACCCGTGCAATTTTTGCACTAACACACAGCCCACTTACAGTCTGAAAAGAATTCATAACAATTTGGCTGGACCGAGTAAATAAATACAGTAGCGAACTGAGTTTATTACGCACTGTTATATCATAGTGATCCTTAACTTTTGTGGTAGCTTAGTTTACCATCAGATGAAAGGACATGAAACTTTAATGCCTACTAACAATACAGACACACACACCCTAAAGGTAACGAACACTTCACTAGGCACAACAATTTCAAGGGCAACACTAGTAATACATCTCCAAAAGTACAGAATTGGTTTGCATTCAATGATGATGTCGAGTTCTAGGATCGACCGTAAGAAATCCAATTGACGAATGTGATCCAAGTGTGCACCAGATTCAAAGATAATATCTTAGGATGCAAAAACAAGTATGAATCCTGAAAGGCAGAGCAGAGCACCTGGACCTGAGGAATTGACAAAGAGGTTTCACCCAGTCCCAACGAGCAACTGAAGAGACTGAGACTGAGCACCTTCTACTGTCAACGGACTGCTTCTTTCAAAGATACATTGTACTATTATTCTATTTTTCTTCCACATATAGTAATTGAACTGCATCAGCATCAGTTCCTGAAGGAAAACGTACGAGCGTAAATTGGAATCGAACCATGGAATGTCAGAAAGCATTTCGAACGACCGAGGAGCTCCTGTCTTCTGCCTGTGTTCTTACACATTGTGACCCCAATCTCAAAATATAACCGGTTAGAACGTAACGGGTCATCAGTAGCACTGGGAGCTGTCATGAGCCTAGAGATGGCAGATGGGCCTCAGTGTCCTATTGCTTTTGCATCAAGGACATTCACAACAGCAGAAAGGAATTACACACACACGTAGATAAAGAGGTCTTGGCCGTAGTACTTGGAGTTAGAACATTCCATGAGTATTCGAATGAAAGATCCTTAATCCTGATCACACACCACAAGCACCTAATACTTGTAACATCTAGGATGCAACGATGGGCTATCATACTGCCTTGCTACCTATATGAACTAGAGTTCAGATCTACAGAAGACCATGCCAATGCGGATATGCTGTCCAGATTGTTCTTAACAGAGGGCACAAAATAGCTGTACAGAGCACATCGTCACTTTCACTATCAAGATGAACTGCTTGTCACCACACAGAACACTGCTAACACAGAGGATTCTGTTCTTTCAAAAGTTTCGACACTACTTTAAATGGGTGGCCACAGTGGTCTTCAGATCCCTCTCTGTGGCCCTACTTCAGCAGATGCCACGAGCTGTCAGTAGAAGGAGTGACTCTGGGGACTACATGTCATTGTACCATCTTCACTTTAAAAAGGAATGCTGGGTAAACTGCATAAAGAGCATTCTGGAATTTTCGAATGGGGATACGTTTGGTGCTAGGCATGATCAGCAGATTGAGAAGACAATTAAAGGATGCAATACGTGTGCCTATGTTGCCAACGTCCTCCCATTGCTCCTCTTCACACAACCATGGCAGAGACTGTGCTCTGACTTTGCTGAACACAATGGAGAACATGTTCTGTTCTGGTCAAAGCACATTCCAAATGGCCTGAAGTCTACAATATGATATCAACCACAGCAGAAATGATCATCAATATATATTGATGCATACCTTTGCTTCATATGGGATCCAAGAAATGATCGCTAACAACAATAAATCCCAGATTCTCGTGAAAAGCCTAAAAACGCTCTCCAACGTCTCAGCAAAGAACACTAGCAGTAAATTTCTTGACGATATTTTGCTCCACCCCTCAAACTACGACAGGCTCAACTATTTCTCAGAAGGCAGCTGCGCACATGTTTCACCTTGACGAAACCTGATTTGAGAATAACAATGAGGCATATGTATGAAAAGCAGAAGGAACAGCATGCCTATGTGTCAAAGTCATTAAAAGCTTTTCAACCTGTGGTTCATAGGCAGTTCGTCAATTTCGTGGTGTAGAGAAATGGGCGGATGGTCTTGTGGAAGAACGACCGATCCACCAACATATATTGCACAAGTTGGTACCAAAACTTAAGTGCACACTGGTCATTTCATCTAAGCACTTGAGAATGGTTACTTCCAGACTGGGGATGTAGAGGTGACAATGGTCACAATTCACGTAACACTCAGTATGCCTCCAGGTCTGTGTGCAGCGTTGCTTCTTCCTGTGCATTTTCCGGACCCTGCTCCTCAAATATTGTCACCTGTGCAAGGAAGCGTCATCAGTGGATAAGCCAGACGAGGTCATGAAGATTTGAGATCCGATCACAATTGCTACACAAGGACCTTCAACCCAACCCAGGACCACAATGTCTTTACCCTGTTCAGCGTTGGAGATTTTTTCATACGTCTGGACCTATATACGACCCCATTTGTGCACATCAGTATTGAATTGAAGCATTGATATTTCTTCAGATTTGTTTCTATTTCAGTTCATAACAATGCTTCTATCAGTAAATTTTTATCTTATATCACTCGTATCCAATACCATATCGTAAAATCATATGCTACTAGTCACTGTACGTAATGGATCAAAGTATGCACTATTTCAAGTAAGCGCATCCGACAACTTCCCTTTTTGGTCAGTTCTTGTCTCATCAGACACTCACTCCTCTCTCTGCGTCCACCTTTCTTCGTGTGGTGGTGTCAGTTGTGTGTGAAAGAAAGAATGTGTTGCACACAAACATAACATATGTGTGTATAGATGTGTTTATACATGTATTGCTGTTGGCTGCATATGATATCTGTCCATGACAATGAATTGTTTGTTCTTTTATCAAAGACGTTTTAATTGTATTGCATTGTATGCGTAACCCATACCTTCCTGGGTGTACCCTTTCCCGCCTTCTCACTTTTTTTGTGTTATATATAATAAATGGGAAAAAAATGGTGTCATGACATGGATGCAGCCCGTCCCCCTTAGAGTGTCAGGAGTTATGGGCCGAAACATTTACCTGACAGCGGTTTCTCCTCTGAGGACCTTCTGTTGTCCGGCTCTCCCCGGTGTTTCTCATTACTTTCTGATCAGATGTCAAATTCTTTCTTCTTTCATCTGTCAGCTTGTACCATTCTGGGTATTGCAGGCAAAAGACTTGACGGTAGCCAAGGAGCTGGAAAGCCTAAGTGGGAAAACGGTGTGTTACTTCAAAGTCTTTCTTTCATACAAGCAATCCAGGACTTCTTTGGTCTACCTCTTGCTATAACTCCAGATATCTTTTTTTGTCATTTGCTTATTGAGCCAGCTGGTAAGATTGCATTTAAATCTGATTACCAGTTCAATAAATCATGGATGTCGTAGATATGAAGTCTTCCATTATAATAAGCTCTTCTCTGTCAAGAACAGAAGTGATGGTGTCTGCCAGTCTTTCGAAGAATTGCTTTTTCCACTTTTGTGATTCTCTGTCTTTGATTCTACATACATTCCAGTTGTATTTTTTCTTGTGTTCATCTTTCTGTCTGTTTTTGAGTTTTCATCCGTTTGTTTCCTTCTTTTTATTTCTTAAGCGGCTACATAATCTGCTTTTGTACTAATTTTCCTGGCCCGTTAAGCGTTAGACGGACTTTTGTCTGATTTCGTCTCCCACGATAAGGACATGGGACTTGGGACTGGACTTCAGCAAGCAGTGGGACTGGGGCTAACTTTAATTGAAAGTGAAACACTCAAACTGTGTGATACAAAAACACATGCATAATTTCATCCATCCATAATAAACTCATACACTGACACACAATTGTCAAACCTACCTTTTCACACACTGTTTGACCATTCACGGTGCCAGAGGCGTTGCAAAGGCATGGCGAGCATACATCAATATCTGACAGGCTTTTGCCAATGGGCCTGAAATAGCCATCCTTACACACTTCGCAGTTTTGACCCTCCGTATTGTGTTGGCAGTTGACACATACACCCCCACCACCTTCTGTCCAAGTGGAAGGACTGGGATCCAGTGTGGCATTGTACACGCACGACTCAGAATGATTGTAGCATTGGCAATACTGACAGTCATAGGCCTTACGTAAACCTCCACGTCGAAACGGTTTGTTGTTGTATAAAGGCTGGCACTTGTGACACTGCATTCAAAAATAATTCTGAATTATGACCTTGACTCTACAATTATCATCATTGTCATCCACATGCTGGCTAAACGACATAATGCTGCTTATTAAATAATCAACATATAAACTGACAAACTAGTCAGTCTTAGCCCTGATCTGGCTCTAGTGGTCAGCTGGGCTATAAGCAATATGAATTGAATCGAGTCAGTCAGATGAAAACCGACAATAATAATCAAGACTGTTACTGTTCTTTTAGTCAAGACTGCTCATTTTGATGTAGTCAATATCAATGGCAAGTTGACTTAAGCTGATTTAAAGAATAAATATACCAAACATACGGATGCAGTCATTTAAAACTTACATTTTACGATTTTCTTGAACTAAACAGCAGACATGAAAATGAAGACAACAAAACAGTTGTGAACTCACTCTATCTCCCTGTGTGTGGCTTTCTTCTGTGCAATGGCACTGATAAGGAAGGACATCCGTAGCACAGCTTTCTGCGTGACCGTTACAGTTACACCTGCACACATGCAAAATCAAACATATTCAACGCTTGCAGAAATAAGTAAATGATTTACCCCTTCAATCTAAGTTTGCAACTTACTCACTCATGCCACATTTTAGTAACATTTATCAAAACTACGTTTATAATAGAGGCGTTTGTCATATTCATCATAACTTCTGTGTGCCCTGTGACTTGCTGTGCGCACCCACATAATTTCCGCACATGATTACGTGTACACACAGACTACACTCCACAGAAGATTACACTGATTTACTGGCGGTCTACTTTCCAGGCATGGGGGATCTCCAAGTCCTGTAATTTACAATGACCTAGGTATTCATACTCTCTGACGTTATTCTAATCTTACATAAACGCAGCCCCCGATTACCTGTCAAGCCTACTTGAGATCTATGTTCCCTCACGTACCCTCCGCTCTGCCTCTGATCCTCTGACTTTTCGCTTTCCACGCACTAAGCTCAATACCTATGGTCCACGAGCCTTCTCTGTTTCTGGTCCACTCTCCTGGAACAAACTTCCTCTCTCAGTCCGTCAGCAACCTACTTTTGTCTCCTTCAAGTCGGCTCTCAAAACTCACCTTTTCTCCTGCGCATAAAATCCTAACCTCACTCAACCCCCCCCCCCCCCCCCCCTCTGCAGCCTGTCTCCGCTCGGAGGGAATCACATGGTTATAATATATAATTGTATGCTATGCTCTCTATAATTTTCCATTGCTTTTATTCTTGCTTTTATTGCTTTTATTCTTTCTCCCCATTTATAGCCATGCGTGTGTGTGGGTGTGTGTGTGTGTGTGTGTGTGTGTGTGTGTGTGTGTGTGTGCGTGCGTGTGTGTGCGTGCGTGCGTGCGTGCGTGCTTGCGTGTGTGTCTGCTTCAGCGCTTAGATTTGATTTTATCAAGATTTTGCGCTCTATAAATATTGTAATTATTATACATTCCCCTTTTTTCAGCGATCAAAACAAAAACGAACGAACACTGCCAGCTAAATTTAACTTATAGTTTCCATAGCAAACTGATCTATCAAATACTGACATTTTGGCGGCTTTGACACCCGACCGCTTTTGGTGATGATTATGCCACGGCCAAAAGAAAAGCTCAAACAAATTCCGCTCCACGCTGCGGTAGTCTGTACTGTTACTTTTAAAATGTACGAATGTTTGTCCGACTAATGATAAAAAAATGCGGCCCGCTTAAGGATCAAACCTACGACCCTTGTGTTATCAGCATGGCGCTCTACCAACAGAGCCAACAAACCACGGGTATAAAGGAAATGTGATGAAATGGAAAACGGTCAAGGTTGTCACAATGTCTGTGTTTATTTGTCGTTTGTTTATTGCCCGTAGTCTGTATCTGTATGCGTGTTGTGGTATTTGTCTGCCTGTTGTTTTGTTTTATTGGTGTGTGTGTGTGTGTGTGTGTGTGTGTGTGTGTGTGTGTGTGTGTGTGGTGTGTGTGTTTGTGTGTGTGTGTGTGTGTGTGTGTGTGTGTGTGTGTGTGTGCGCGCGCGCGTGTGTGCGCGTGCCTCTGTGTGTGTGTGTGCACACGCGCGCGCGCGTCTGTGTGCGTCTGTGTCTGTCTATGTCTGTGTATGTATCTGTTTTCTTTGTTTTGTTTTGTTTCATTTTGTTTAGTTCCGTTTCGTTTCGTTTTATTTGCGTGATTCGTTGTATTGTTTTGTTTGTTTGTTTGTTTGTTTGTTTGTTTGTTTGTTTGGTTGGTTGGTTTTGATTTTGGTTTCGTGATGTGTGTGTGTGTGTGTGTGTGTGTGTGTGTGAGTGTGTGTGTGTGTGTGTGTGTGTGTGTGTGTGTGTGTGTGTGTGTGTGTGTGTGTGTGTGTGTGTGTGTGTGTGTGCGTGCGCGCGCGCGCGCGTTATGTGTGTTATGTGGGTGTAAGTGTGTGTGGCTATTGTTATCTATTTTTGTTATATTTTATTCATTTGTTTCTCTACCAACTTCTTTTTTCCCTGAAGGTGAATGGCAGACTGGGAAAGCTATGATAAAGAAGATATTATTTTCATCCTGTTTGTAGGCAGCGAAGGCAAAGTGTAATAGTGATGTAAGACAAGGTTAATGGCTGTTGTGCTTTATTGCGATCCGTTTTATTATTTTTAAGAGGAGATACACATGTCATTACAATATAGCCAAGATTCCAAATGACAGACTCATATAACTAATAGTATAAGATACCAAAGCCATATGCTAAGTATGGCACCAGCACCTGGCCACCTCATGGGTTTATGTGAAGGCTTAAAGCTTGTGCAATGATCATTTTAAATGTTCTCCTCACATGGCACCAGTAGTGTCAATGCACATGGAATTCATTCTGCAGTCTTAATAAACTAAAGCTGAAACTATGCCACGGTGCATCGGATGGGGCTGCCCATTTCTTGCTTGGATTGGAAGGTTGTTTTGCCTTACCCGACATTATAGGAGCAAGCTCCAGATCCAGCTGCACCTTTGGTAGTGGCATGTACTCCTGGGTTTACGGGTAAAATAGCTGACAGTTTAGATGTCGTCGGTTTCTTCGATTTTTACCTTTTTGTACCTCCACCCGTATGACCGTGAGTCCATAGCCTTAACCGCACTGCCTTCTCTTCACTTCGTTCTTTGACCCAGACTGGATCTCCTGGCTTCAACACAGGTAGCTGTACCACACGATGCTGTTGGTTGTAATTCTTCTTCTGGGTCATCTTCTAGGCAGGCCCCCTACAGCCTTCATGTCAGCCATCTTCTGTCGGTCAGGAATCAGAGAAGACGGGACCACTGGCAATCTGATACGGATTTGTTGCCTCATGAATATCAATGGACTGTAGCCTCTCTGCAGTCGAGTATTCTTTACTGAAGTAGAGCTAAATAGGGGTATTCTGCCTTTGCCAGCAAGTTTGTAACTCTTAACACAGCTCTTTGTGCTTCACCGTTGCCCTCAGAATGGTGTGTGGACTGCTAGTTGTCTGTGTGAACCCACACTTCTTTGCAAACTGGGCAAAGGCTATCAAAGCAAATTTTGGTTCATTATCTGAATTATCGATTACTATGGGGAAAAAAACACCAAAATATTAGATAGACTGGGAGAGTAGGCTACATTAAAGACGTTTTTGACGGTGACAGAAACGAAGAACACATTATGAGAAAGAATGCTGAACGACCACCCATAATGAAAGATGAAGTTGGAGTAACAATGAAAAAGATGAAACCGAGAAAAGCCCCAGGACCAGACAATATGTGGCCCTATATGAATTTAGTATTGAAAAAAATAACAGTTCTAAATGAAATCTATGACACCGGAAAATCCCTAGAGATATGTCAAGGTCGATTTTCACTGCAATTTCAAAGAAAACATGGGGCTATAGAATGCGAACTCCATCGTAGAATCGGCTTGATGAGTCATGCAACTAAAATTCTATTAAAGTTAACTGTGATAAGGACAAGGTACAGAATCAAAAGGATATTGCAGAAGAACAATGTGGATTTGTCAAAGGGAAACCTGTATATGCATCCTAAGAACTCTCATAGAAAGGTCAGTCGAGTTGAATAAGGATTTACATTTATGCTTTGTTGATTATACCAAGGCTTTTGATCGGGTAAGACACGAAGAATTGATCAACCAACTAGAAAGGCTCAGTATTGATGGAAAAGATCTAAAAATAATCAGAAATATGTATTGGGAACAAACAGCAGCAATGAGAACAGAAAACAATATAAGCTCTTTCCAAAATATCAAAAGAGGAGTGTTTCTTACCTACAAATGATTATCAATTAACATCAGGAAGGGAGTTATTGAGTGTTCTATAGAACTGATACTGTTGTATCAGAATACCCGTTGTACGGTTCCCTCCCCCGACGGAGACACAGACTTCTTCAACATCACTGCTGGAGTCCTTCAAGGAGATACTCTTGCCCCCTACATTATCATCATCTGTCTCGATTATGTGCTGAGGAAAGCAGTGGATAAGAACAAAAAACTCGGCTTTACCCTCACAGAACAGAAGTAAAGATAACAGATGCGGATTACGCTGATGACCTGGCTGTTCTCGCAGACCTTCTAAAGGATGCAACATCTCTCCTTCACAGAGTCGAAAGAACAGCAATGGAGATCGGGCTCCACCTCAATGCGAGCAAAACAGAGTTCATCTGTCTGAACCAAGATGCATCAGAAGGCATGAGAAGTCTCAATGGAGATACAATCAAACAAGTGCAAGACTTTAAATACCTGGGCAGCTACATTGACTTCACAGAACACGATGTCAACACCAGATTCGGAAATGCCTGTGGCGGTCTAAATCAACTGGACAAAATCTGGAAATCCAATCTACCAGACAACCTGAAAAGGAACTTCTTCCGAGCAGCAGTAGAGTCCGTTCTTACATATGGCTCAATCTCTTGGACCCTAACAACGACATTAGAGAGGAAGATTGATGGAGCATATACACTAATGCTGCGTGCAGCCCTGAACAAATCCTGGAGAGAACATCCAATTAACAAAGAGTTATATGGTAAGATCCCACCAATCAGTGAATCAATATGTCAACAAAGACTCCGCTTTGCAGGACACTGCTGGCGTAGCAAAGAAGAACTGGTGGGGGATGTTCTACTATGGAGACCAGCCATGGCAAACAAAGACCAGGACGTCCAAAGAAGACCCATCACCAAATGATGGGATGATACGGGCTGTCAGTATGATGAACTACCTACTGCAATGTCTGACAAGAGAAGGATGGAAGAAACGTGTCATGGATAGCCGAGCAAGCTCAACATGATGATGATGATGGTACTGTTGTATGGGTGTGGGGTGTGGACAGTCAACACGCTAAGTCAGAACAAGATTGAGGTAACTGACACGTGGTTTCTAAGAGGAATGTTGAAAGTTCCATGGACAGCAAAGAAAACAAACGAGACAGTCTTGAAAGAGGCAGACACAAGACGAACATTAACGAAGAAGGTTAGGAACAGAGAAGCAACATTAATACGACATTTTATGGTGCTAGAGAAATTAGAGTACCTAGTCAAAACAGGAAAGCTGGAGCGAAAGAGAACACCAGGTAGACCCAGGGAGAAATTATTGGACGGACTTGCTGAGTGGCTGAGGACAGAGAGGGTGGGAGATGTGCTTGCAGCGATAAGGGATAGATTCGTAAGGAGGGCCATGATCGCCAAAGCCATGCGGCAGGGCACATGATGATGAAGATGTCGTTTTCAGGTCGTGATTTCAGCTGCATCATGTATCTGTTTGGAACCCACTGTCAGTTGATCTAAGGGATCTGCCCACGCTTTCGCGCTTAAAGTAACAGTTAAAGACTCACCTGTCCATCCAGCCTCTCATCGTCGATATCACAGCTGCACTTCCACTTCTGTTTACCAGTCATGTGGCATCGTGTTATCATTCACGTATATACATACCTTTATGACCACAATTTTATACTGTGTGTATGGTTAGACATTTTCGGTGTAAATTCATCTGTGCAATTTTATGTTTGTATTTTTATGTGTGCATGTTTGAGATATTTGTTTCTATATAAGAATTACACTTTGTCTTGTGATATGTGAAGTATGCAATAACTTTAATAACAATAAAGTATTTATATGCTTAATCTTGATAATACAAATGAAAGCGTACTCACGTACCAGACATACGCATGCTATAACGCACACTATATGCAATATACAAAAAGACATACAAAAACAAGGGCAAACAGGTAGTTGAATTCATTATTGGAAAAGAGGCGAATTTTTAATTTGGATTTAAAAGCAGACAAGGTAGGTGTTAGGCGAAAGGAGAGTGGAAGTCTGTTCCAGGCAGATGGTTCTGAAACAGCAAAGAACGAAAGAACGATGGCCTTAAAGTTGATAGCTTAAATCTAGAAATCTAAAATGAAAGAGTACCTGAAGCTGAGCGTAATCTGAACACAAACTGCGAGTTAGAGTTTATATATTGATGTCACAAAGATAGGATGGAAGGGACTGTTGAAAACATTTGTAGCACAAGTTACGCAGCTTATGTTCAGTTTAGCTCGAAACAGGCAACCAGTGCAGAGAGCCAAGGAGAGGACGAATATGATCAAACATTTTCTTTCTGAGGACAAGATGAGCATCTGTGTTTTGTATGCGTTGAAGACAGAGAAGAGAAGTTGCCAGTTGGCAAAAAAGAAGAGTATCACAGAAATAAAGACAAAGGAAAATAAGAGTTGTTACAAGCTTAAGATGCAGCCTTAGTTGAAAGGTATTTTCGAATGTAACCAAAGCACCGAATCTGATAGTAGCATAATTGGCAGGTCTGCGTCAGAAACTTCCTCAAAGAAAGAGTCTTGTCTAGGGTCACACCCAGATTCTTGACAGAATAAGAGATGTGTCAGGTTGCAGTCGTCTGGGTGCTGGTCCAGTTCTTGCTAGGCCTCGATTAAGTTATCGTATTCCAAACCAAGGTTGGTTTCGAGGCCCATATGGTTGCCTTGGTTACAGGTGGAATTTCAGGGATGCTCTCTTGGTGGTCAAGGGAGACGAAATTTTGTTTGGGAAATATTTCTCAGTAAGGTTTGTTTCCATTTCTGCTTTACTCACATTTGGACGAGGTTGAATATCTATAGGTCTGGGTTTCAAGAGGCGAATCACTCTCTGTTTCATGTGGACTTGTGAATCACGCTTTACACGGGGATTCGGTGGATTGTGGGGCTAACCTGAGTCCAGGTCTGATTTTGAGTTCTCGTTATACTGACTTAGAAATTTCTAGGCAGTTGTCGAATATCTATGTTGATGAAAATGTATGTACAAAATGCGGACTGTAAGCACGCGGCGTCATACGTCATCCAGATGACGTCAATGTTCCCGTGACGTCACGGAGAATTTATATAGTGCAACATTGTTGTTTAAGGTAACTGACAGAGCAGCATTGAAGTGACTGAGTGGGTGCTGGTCTCTCTTCTTCGAGATAACCGTGTTACTTGTAACATGTTATATGTGAATTTAAGATGTAGTTCTAGTTCACTTTCGAGAATTTTCTGCATCTTCTATGTTCACCCTGTAGTCCAGTCGAGGGTACTTGGCATTATGGCAAGGGTGATGTGGCGTTTGTATCCGTTTGTGCTGTTTCCGCGCTGTTAGAATCTCTATGTCGTCGTGAGGAGCAGACAAGAATTCTAGTGAAGACCAGTGCAGTTTCTGCAACTCTGTTGAAGAGGTGAGTAGATAGGTGGGACCTTGGTGTAAATTGTAAAGTGTGCCTTTCAATTGCAGATGACGGGAAGCAGTCCTGTTTGTATTGTGTATTCGTGTATAGTTAGTTATTTTGCAGGTCAGTTGTGTTTTGGGTTGTTCTGGTGCGCTGGCTGCAGCTTTAACTGCGTTTTGTGAATTGTCGTAAATTGTGAGGAATTATATCTTAAATGGTTTAATGAACCTAAAATGGGTCGTAATTGGGTCAGCTTAATTCGGGTTGGTTGTTATTGATTTGTGTGGGCGTGTTAGTTACGTTATTGGTTGTGTTATGATGGTGTGTTGTTTACGTTTATAGGTTCAAATTTCTGGTTTCCTTCAATTATAAACTTGTTTGAGAGGTTTGCCCAACCAGTTTGTGGGGCGTCGTAACGTAGGTTTGGATTAGGTTTTATTCGTCGTCATTGAGATGTAAATTCGCGAATACTTTAATTCTCTTCGCCTTTGGTGGCTGGATGGGCCTGGCATTGGGAATCCGACCCGTGACGTTAGGATAACCAATTTAGTTTGCTGACAATAAGTATTTATGTTGTTTACTGTTTGAGGATAAACCTAGAGGAGGTTACCGTTTGGAGATAAGATTAATGCGTGTTGTGTGACAGACTTGCAGACAGTTTGACAGAGGAAGTTAAGGATAAAATGGCACGTAACTATTATTCAGTGCCAGTATGTAAGTGTGGCTATCATTAAAGGGGCCGGTCGATGTTTTTCGTGTTCTGGGCCCATTGTCATGGTTACATTCTAGGGTCGCATTTATGTGGAGTTTGTCCTGGAAGCTTTTTGTAAATTGTAAATGAGTCTTTGCAGTCGCGCCCATATTATAAATTTGTCTTGGTGTGCCTGATGATTTGTGTGTTCGCTCGTATCGTTAAAATGTGATGTAGGAGAGGGATTATTTCTAAAATTTTCTTTTCCTGTAATATGTAGTCAACCACCGATTAATTGTATTTTCTACAGGTGGTTCGCCCCTTTGTATACAAGCCCCGTTTTGACCAGCATCTGGGACCAGTCCTTGGGAAAACAGTCCATAAAATTAAATATTTGCATCGTGTTGTTCCGGTTGCCTTATTTGCGGACCTGTGCCGTCCAATCAGCACATCACTAAATCCACAATCGACCACCCTTCAGACTCAGACTCAGACTCAGACTCAGACTCAGACTATTTATTAACCAATGAATTAACAAAGGAATTTGATTTGGTTTTGCGTAACACACTCCCGCCATGCATACAAGACATGTGACAACATGAACAATACATAATATGAAAAATACTTGATCAAAAACACTTCAGGTACTCACACATGCCTGGGCGTGCACACCCACCCGTGCATCAAAAACAATATATAATCATACCGGAACACCGTACAAGTACTGGCGGATCAGGGGGTTTTTTTCTTCCTCGCTTGTTTGCTACGTGCTACATTTCCTGGTCGGCAGTGTGCTGTCGGAAGAATTTGCCAAGGAGTGTGTGGTGGTTGTGCGATTCTACTGTGTGTGTGCATTGGGACGAGTAGTGAAATTGTCATCTTAATATGTTAATAGGATTTGGTCAGGGCTAAGTTAAATCATTTACCTTGCCTGGTGCAACGTGATGATTACTTATACCTAACCTCAAGTTCATTTCAGTTAACAGTTCAACTTTATTTCAAGGGTTTATGTTTTCTTTTGTGGTATTATGCTTATCATAATTCGATTGAGCCTTTAACTGTGAAGCGCTGTGGATTATACAATGTTAGTACGTTGTGTGGTTATTCGATGAAATTCGTGATGTTGGACTTGTTTTGAGAACCGTTTTCGTGGGATTTAACCAGCCTGGGACTGCCAAGCTGGTTTAGACAGCGTTTGGGTTAAGACTGCTGATAGCAAAAGCCAGCGTCAGGTCGACTGTGCAGTCGAGTAACTCTGTGCACTTGCTGTTAGAGTCCTGGTGCAGTAGGGTGTTTGGATGTAGATGTTAGAAATGTGTGGGTGAAGTTTTTAGGTTTGTGTGTGTGTGTGTGTGTGTGTGTGTGCGTGTGTGTGTGTGTGCGTGTGTGTGTGTGTGTGTGTGTGTGTGTGTGTGTGTGTGTGTGTGTGTGTGTGTGTGTGTGTGTGTGTGTGTGTGTGTGTGTGTGTGCAGTGAACAATTGCGATTAAGATATATGTTAATGTGTAATTTGTGAACTCCTGTATTGTTGGATGACAGCTATTAAATATGGGTGAATAAAAAAATAGTTTTTTGTTGACCATTACTGTGTGTTGGGAAGATAAGTAATTAGGTCTGTAAATTCTGTCTGTCCCTCTTAGCAAGATCAGGTCTTAGCAAGCCTGACAAGATGTAATCACTAATCTGGATGGTATTCACTGTAACAGAGGCAAGTTTGTTTTTGGCGGTGTCTACAATCATGAAATCGGTATTATAACCATATAATGTATTTTACTTGGTGCCATCCTGTTCTGGATGTCAAGATAGCAGCCAGATGCTTCTGAGATGAGAGAAGAGTTAATTTCAGGGATCGTTCTATTCTGATATTGTAAGTTGTAAAATTGATGTCTCATGTTGATTATCTTGGCATGGGTGAGGTATAGAGGGTGAACAGGACGAGCCCTAGCACAGAACCATGAGGAACTCAGCAAGAAAGCCTAACAGGCTCAGACTGACTCACATTGACGAGAACTGACTGAAGGTGATCAGACAGATAGGAGGAGAAAAAAAAAGAAAGAGCACTGCCATGAATTCCCCAAATATGTTCAAGAATGTCCTTGAATTACCCAAATATGTTCCCCTTAGCAGACGGATCCAGAAGTGTTAGGAGAGAATTGTTACCAGCATCAGAAGGAAGATGCTCATTGACTGTGTGATCAAGAGCTATTCCTGTACCATGGTTTGCTCAATAGGCAGACCGGAAAGGATGGCAGAAGTTATTCAACCGTTTTAGTACCACTTTCTCAAGAAAGTTGGAGAGAAAAGGAAATCTGATATGTCTATAATTTTTTTAGGTTATTGGGATTGAGATTAATTTTCCTAAGAAGTGGCTGGACGACAGCAGCTTTGGAAGCAGAAGAGAGACTCCAATACCAAAAAAATTGACAATGAACAATGAAAAGAAGGAGGCCGGAATGGGGTCAAGTTCGCAAGATTTCAAACATTCTTTTAAGGATCGATGAGATTTCAGTTTTATATACTAAGTGGAGGGTCTGGAAGTGTTGCGTGAAAGAGCGCTGAGTCAAATTTAGTACGCAGATTAAGAATCTTGGTGAAGAAAAAATATGGAAAAGACAAAGGGGAGATCATCTGAACTAAATATTTGATAGTAAGGATTTGATCTTTCAGTGCCAAGTAAATCTACAACAGAATATTTCTGTTGTTGGCTTCAAAATTTTAAGAGAAAAAAATCGTTCTTCGCAGTGAGTAAAATGTGTAAT
The DNA here is from genome assembly GCA_030674185.1 of Monoplex corrugatus. Taxonomy (NCBI): domain Eukaryota; kingdom Metazoa; phylum Mollusca; class Gastropoda; order Littorinimorpha; family Ranellidae; genus Monoplex; species Monoplex corrugatus. Next base: position 20,259,139 of record CM060308.1, on the reverse strand, counting down.
ATACGGGGAATCCAAATGAGTTTGGATTATAAGCACTATACAAAAATGATATATCATCATCATATCATCATCATCATCACTATCATTATTATCATCATCATCATCACCATTCTCCTTCTTCTTCTTCTTGTTATTATTATCATTTTTATTGTCAGTATTATTATTACATTATTATTATCAGTATTATCATTATTATTATCAATACGTTGTTGTTGTTGTTGTTTGTTGTTGTTGTTGTTGTTTTTGCTGCTGCTGCTGCTGCTGCTGTTGTTGCTGCTGCTGCTGCTGCTGCTGTTGTATTATGAAAATACTTACTGCAAAAAATCAAATTTGTTCAGTCACAAACGACTTACCAGCTTTTAGGCTGGCTGAACTCACCTTCCACTGACTGTGATTTCAAACAGGCCAAAATAGTTGTGTCGGAAGTTAGTCACATTGAAGTGGTCCTTCAGCTGAATTCTCACTTTGGAGGTCTGCACAAACTGCTGCATAGTGGCGCTGTCGTAGTAGTTGGTGAATCCCGGACGGTCCGTTGACACCACAGTGAACATGAGTCTGCCTTTGGTATACGGCAGAGGGATATTGCTCCTGTTACAACAAGTAAAGTTTAAGTGAGATACACAAACCTCCTCCCTTTTAGCTAGGCCTGTTCTATCTCTAGATGAGCAGTCTTACAATACCGATCGAAACTGGGGTGTGGAAATGTTACGATTACCAAAATTGAACTGTCTGTTGTGACAAACTTTTGTCTTCATAGAACCATTTATACAAACTGATGATATGCACCACAAAGGACCAGGGTTTACACTTCGCAAAGACAACTGATTAGGGCTACTGGGCAGTATTTGGTAGAGGGCTTTCAGTCACTATGGAGGAAAGAATCCTATCGTCCATATATAATTGTACATCAAGGAAATGCTTCAGAAGTTTGTAATGAATTTCATCCAGGCCAGGAGAAGAGTCAGAGCAAGTCAGAAGAGCAGCTTTTAATTTGGCTAATGTCAGTGGAAAATTGTACTCTTCAGTTTTATCAGATACGAAGTTACAGGCTGTTTTTTATTTGAAGGACTTGTGTTTAAGAAAACGCGCCGATTTGTTGGCTGAGAAAGAGTCGGATTCAATGGTGGAAGCTAACAGATCAGAAACTGCTTGTTTGTCAGTAATCAGGAAATCTGACAGTTTGAGATGGTTGTTTGAGGGATAGGTGTTTCTCCCTTTAATTTTTTTTTTAATGTTTAAACGTTCTTCTTTGGAGTTCGGGACGCCAGTTTGGAACAGTAGTCTCTCCGAGACTGTCGCTTACATGTACTTATTTTAAAGGCATACGTCGACTTTGCTCTGAGTTTCTGATGAGCTCGAACTTTATCCACTGACGGTGTTTGGAAGGCGTGACGTTGAGCTCTCTGGCCGACTTGTTTAATTGGGTTACATTCGGAATTAAACCATGGTGTTATAGGCATTTGAGGTTTCTTTGATGATATGTCTGCTGGATCATCACCTTGCAGAACTTTGTCTTCCTGTACTTCGCTCTGGTTGGTCTTTGTGAATAAATCCCAGTAGCCTTGTGGAAATTCAAACATTCCAGTAAGGATTGATGTTCAAGTTTTGTATTTGTTAAGACAACTGGAAATGTTCACTTCCATGCAGATCATTGAAAACTCTCCACTCATAATCCAAGACCAGAAAAGCATCACACATCGATAGATCTAAACAGGAAAGTGTACCACTCACAGGATGAATATAAGTAGGAGATTCATCGTTTAGACAGTGTAAGTCTAATTCTGAGTAGATATTTTCCAGCAGACGACTTCAGGTTGAAGTATCCACACTACCCCAACGTGGGGAATGGTAATTCAAATCGGCCAACCACAAAAAAGATCTCGGAAATTCCTCAATCAGATCAACCAGTTCTTCTCTTGTAACAGGAACAGACGGAGGTAAGTACTGAGAACAAATGGCTATGGTTTTGTATACCCTTGGTGCTACTACTTGCAAAGAAGTGTTCAGACTAACAGGGCTATACAAAACAGACCTGTGCAGGAGCAAAGAAACTCCACCCGTTACTCCTCCGTCCTTGGGTTGTGCTGGTCTGGAAATAATGTTGAAACCCAAAACATGTGTGACTTCCCGCCTTCAAGCAAACAGGAACCAGATAAAAAAAAAACACGAAAAAAAAAAGACACGAAAAAATAGTCAGAATGCGTATTTAATACAACCAGACAAGACAGGAGGGGAAACCACCATCGTAGTTTTTCCCCAGGAAAACCATGGACAGGAGAAAGAAAAAGAAGAAAGTTAACGACGTTAATAGGTGTTCCTGCGGAGCACCTTCGTCCGGTAGGGACTGTCATGCGGCACAGGTGACACCAGACCATCAGCCAGCTACTGTGACCAAAATCAAAATTAAATTCAAAATAGCAACATGGAATATAAGAACAATGCTACAGAAAGGTAAATTAGACAACATCAAAATGGAGATGGAAAGGCTTAACATTAGTATTTTAGGACTGGGGGAAGTGAGATGGAAGGGGGCAGGCATGTTAACATCAGGGGAATGTACAGTGATATACTCTGGTGGTAATTCACATGAAAGAGGAGTAGACATCATAATGAACAAAGACAAATCAAAAGCAGTTAAGGGATACTGGGTAGTGTCCGACAGAGTTTTACTGGTCAAATTCGGAGGCAAACCTTTTGATATCAACATCATACAGGTGTATGCACCAACATCCGCAAGTACTCAGGAAGACATCGACAACTTCTACGAAGTTTTAGAGATGGCCAATGTCCAATGTAAATCACAAGAAGTTACAGTCATAATGGGAAATTTTAATGCTAAAGTGGGACAGGATAGGGTGGAAGGATATAGTTGGACCTCATGGCCTTGGTACACAAAATGAAAGAGGGGGGAAGCTTGTAGAATGGGCACAGATGAATGAGTTCATAGTAGGAAACACCTGGTTTGAGCAGTCTAACAGAAGAAAATGGACTTGGATGAGTCCAGGAGATAATACCAAAAATCAAATTGACTACATCCTGATCAACAAAAGATTTAGAAATTCTTTACTGTCAGCGAAAACACTACCAGGCGCAGACTGCAACAGTGACCACAATTCGGTAGTGGGAAGGTTTAGGCTGAAATTGAGGAAAAGGAAACAGACCAAAAGCAACATCAAACTAAACCTTGGACTCTTAAAGTCAGATGAAATGATACGTCAAAAATTTAATGTACATGTTCAAAACAAATTCAGTGCTCTGGAAGACGGTGACAGTGAGGAACAATGGACAAAGTTGAGAAGTTCGATAAATGAAGCTTGTGAAGAAATCCCTAAGGCAAATAGCAAAGCAAAAAAGAGTTGGATGACTAATGAAATTTTGGGCTTGATGGAGGAAAGGAGGAAGGCAAAGAGAAACGAAGAGATATACAGGAAGATAAACAAAGAAATCAGGTATAGGTGCAATGAAGCTAAGGAAGCTTGGCTGAACACAAAATGCAAAGAGATAGAAGAACGACACAAAATGGATCCTCAGGGTATGTACAGACGAATTGAAGAAATTGTCCACAGGAAAAATACATGCACATCAACTGGTTGCTTAAAATCGAAAGATGGCACGTTTATCATGGAAAAAGACAAAATATTAGACAGATGGGGAGAGTACATTAAAGACCTATTTGAGGATGACAGAAACGAAGAACACATTATAAAAAAGAACTTTGAAGGACCACCCATAATGAAAGATGAAGTTAGAGCAGCACTGAAAAAGATGAAACCAGGAAAAGCCCCAGGACCAGACAACATTACTACAGAGATGATTGAAGCCCTGGAGGAATTTGGCATAGAAAAAATAACAGTCCTCCTAAATGAAATTTATGACACTGGAAAAATCCCCAAAGATATGTCAAAATCAATTTTCATTGCACTTCCAAAGAAGACAAGGGCTATAGAATGCAAACTCCATCGCACAATCAGTTTGATGAGTCATGTAACAAAAATCCTGTTAAGAATAATCATGATGAGGACAAGGAATAGAATCAAAAGGGAAATAGCAGAAGAACAGTATGGATTTGTGGAGGGGAAAGGAACTATTAATGCCAAATACATCCTAAGAACTATCATAGAGAGGTCAATTGAGATGAATAAGGATTTGTATTTATGCTTTGTTGACTATACCAAGGTTTTCGATCGGGTACGACATGATGAATTGATCAACCAACTGGAGAGACTCAATGTTGATGGAAAAGATCTACGAATAATCAGGAATATGTACTGGGAACAAACAGCTGCAATGAGAATAGAAAACAATATAAGCTCTTTTCAAAACATCAAAAGAGGAGTCAGACAGGGTTGTGTTTTGTCACCAGATCTGTTTTCACTATATAGCGAAAACATCATGAGAAACCTAGAAGAAGACCCTGGATTAAAGGTTGGAGGGAAAATGATAAACAACATTCGGTACGCAGATGACACCGTGCTAATTGCAGAAAATGAAAGGGACCTACAAAACCTTGTGTATATACTAGAAACAGAAAGCAAAGGTAAGGGGTTGGAACTAAACAGCAGGAAGACTGAAGTCAAGTTGATCAGTAAAAAACATGAAATCTCCTCATGCAAAATAAAAACAAATGACACAACCTTGACACAGGTTAATAAGTTCAAATACCTGGGAACGGTCATTTCATCAGACGGCAGAAGCACATCGGAAATAGCTGGCAGAATCGGCCAAGCCAAAACAGCATTCAAGAAGATGACAAGCATTCTTACCAACAAATGCCTATCAATTAACATCAGAAAGAGAGTCCTTGAATGTTATATAGAACCAATACTGTTGTATGGATGCGAGGCGTGGACAGTCAGCAAGCAAAGCCAGAGCAGGATCGAGGCATCCGAGATGTGGTTTCTCAGAAGAATGTTGAGAGTTCCATGGACAGCAAAGAAAACAAACGAGACAGTCTTGAAGGAGGCAGACACAAATAGATCACTCATAAGGAAGATTAGGAAAAGACAAGCAACATTTATAGGCCATTTTATGAAGAAGGGGGATTTGGAGCACCTGGTCACAACGGGAAAGCTGGAGGGAAGGAGAGCACCAGGTAGACCAGGTAGACCCAGGGAGAGAATGCTGGACGGACTTGCAGAGTGGCTGGGGATGAAGAGGGTGGGGGAGATGCTGGGGGCAACGAGAGATAGAGATGGTTGGAAGTCCATGGTCGCCAACGCCATGCGGCAGGGCACCTGATGATGATGATGATGAGACAAGACAGGAGCACATTATCGGCCAACTGGCCTTTGTCAAGCGTAGGCGTAAGATCACAAACGAACAAACACCAAACACAAAAATTAGGAGAAAAAGACTGAAACTTCTCTGCTGCTTCGTCCAGACTGAGAAAAGGATTACATTACTAAAATGACATCATAATGTGTTTGTGAGTAAATATGATGTCAGAGCGAAAGTGAGATGAATTCTGCAATTTGAAAAGTGGTCATGCCATATTAATATTGCATTATCCTGAACAGGGTCCAGGGCTAAAACTAAATCTATGATGCACTAGCTACGAGTAGTTTTTGGAATTATAAGTATCTTCCTATGAAATAATGCATACGAGAAAATATAAGCATATGATCGACTGAATGGGAAAATACATGATCAAGAGGAATGGCTAAATGGATCGTGCCTAGTGCAACGAATCTGGTCTGACCTTGGAATAGGAAGAAAAACATCCTAAACCAACAGCCAAGGGGCTGAAAGGAAAACCAGAGTCCCTGGAGAAAAAAAACCTTAGTCAGATGTGGCTATGCCTGTCTTGTGAAACGACAATTAAAACAGATCTATTTACAAAATAAATAAGATAAAGTTAAAAAGGCATATGTGCTGCCACAAAGCCAAGACATCACCGAGATCGGAAAATGGTGATAATATGATCTATTTCAGCAAATCATCATCGGGGTCAAATATACATGGACTCAAGGACACATTAAAAGAAGATAATGTGCATTAATTCATCCAAAAAGTGTAAACATAAATCATACATGAAGGACAAGGAAGTTAATACCTATACATCTGAGCACCAAGGTAAAAAGTACATGCACAAAGAGCCATGTCCGGGTAAAATGGTATGATACTAAATTCTGTTGAGGAAATCTTTATGGTTTGTCACTGAGACCATGTCGCTTGTGTGTTCCAATTTTATTTATGAGATGAGATTCTGTCTTTCTTGTCTATGGTGCTGTTACTGTACAGCAACTACAGACCTTTCCCTTGGATGTTGTTGATTGAGTGGTCCGACTGGTTGAAATGATCTGAGATAGTTTTATCTCTTTGATGTCGGATATCAGCCAAATGTTCTTTGAAACGTGTATCAAGGGTACGTCCAGTTTCACCAATGTACAGTTGAAAACATTTAGAGCAGCTGATCATGTAGACAATGTTATAGGTTTGATTGTTAAAATGTTTTGTAATTTTCATGAGATGTGAGACTTCTGACTGTGGTGGCTGAGCACATGAAAGGACATGTTCGGCATTTAGGTTTGTTGCATGGAGAGGTTCCTGGAGATTTGCTGGCTAGTTTTCTGAGTCTTGAACGTACCAACAAGTCACGGAGGTTCGTGTCTCTTTTGTAAACAATTAAAGAAAGCTGGTCAAAGATTTCAGTTACAATAGGACTGGATTGTAGAATGTCTCAGTTGGATAAGAACCAGAAAAAAAACACGAAAGAAGAATATGAACGCGTATTTAATACAACAAAACAAGACAGGCGCAAATTTTCGGCCAACTGGCCTTCGTCAAGCGTAAGATTACAAACAAACAAACATTAAATAACGTAACTCTTGAGAGTCACGGAGTTATCTCCCATGTAGAATTTCTCAAACTCAACACAGTTTGCGCTACCCATTCAGCTAGCATAGACGCAGCCACAAAGCATAAAGTGGTAAGCTCAGAACATTCTTACGCTTGACAAGAGAATGGGCCGCACCATAGCCTTATAGGCTGTCTCTTTGAGTCTGATGTTACTGACTCTGAGGTTTCTTCGCAAGAACCCTAACGTTTTGTTGGCTTTGTTCGTGATGTTTTGAACATGGAGATCCCAATCTAGGTCTTGTGTGATCGTAATCCCCAGATACTTCGCCGAGATGACATTGGCGAGAGTCTGGTTGTGCAGCTGGTGCGATGGTGTCAGCAGCTTTTTCTTTCTCTTGGGACTGATAACCGGGAGGGTGATGCATTTCCCAGGGTGGAAAGTCATGTTCCAACTTTCTTCCCATTTCTCTAGTTGCTGGAGATCTGTTTGTAGTTGTACCTGGTCTTGGCCTGTTGTTATTGACCTGTAGATGGCGGTGTCATCTGCAAAAAGTCGCGTGGATGAGAGGACAGTTCCGGGCAAGTCGTTTATGTAGACCAAGAACAAGCTTGGCCCAAGAACGGAGCCCTGGGGTACTCCAGATTTCACAGCGACTGAGTCTGATTTCGCACCGTCAACCACCACAGCCTGCTTCCGCTCACGTAAAAAACCTCCAATCCATCTGTTAACATGGCCTCGAACTCCATAATGGTGCAGTTTGTGCAGGAGGAGGGAATGATTAACCTTGTCGAAGGCTTTCGCGAAGTCCATTACCACGATGTCAGTTTGTTTGCAGGCTTCCATATTCTCGGTCAGCTCCTCCATGAACTCCAGCAATTGGGTTTCGCAGGATCTTTTACGACGAAAGCCATGCTGTCTTGGAGAAAGGATGTTGTTCTTCTCTAGGTGGTCCATGAGTGAGCTGACGATGACATGTTCCATGATATTTTTTTTAGAAATAGTTGTCAGGTCCGCAATCCAAGAATGGATTACAGTGACACATCCTCTGTAGCAATACATCGTTCCAAACGCCTAACATCAGTCTATTCCGTACGAACTGATCCAGCACCCCATAACACTTTGACATATTTCTAATGAGCAGAGCATAACTGAAAAAGGACAGGCCTCCGCCTCTTTAACTGTTATGCCATTGACACACAATGGTAAGTAGAGTTACAGCGTGTCACACGATCGCTGCATTTGTTTACAGAAGACGACTGCAGACTGCATAAACACATCAGCACTATTCTTGACTTACTTCTCTTTAGACACTTGATTCTATCACTTGCTTGCCAGTATCAATAAAAGTAAACACAATTCAGCGACAATATTTAATTCTGTAATCACTGGAAATTGAGGAATGCTGTCCAATCCCAATATTAGGTGTAGCTGGAAACCGATGAATGCTGTTTGGATCGCATGCGCGAGCATGTTGTGGATCGCATGCACGAGCAGGTTGTGGATCGCATGCACGAGCAGGTTGTGGATCGCGTGTGGCAGTAGTACAGTCTGGTGATGTGTGCTCGTGCATGCGTATGAATACATGTGTGCGCATGCGCACCTTTTTTTTCTTCGGTTTTTTTAGCTCTCCGATCTGAAGATAATAAAGTTTAGCAACGGTGAACAGTTTGCCAGGGTGGTCGTTTTTCTTTGGTTCGAAGTCTAGGTGTTGTGACTTCTGTTATGTTCTGTGTGTTTTGAACATAATATTTTGGTGCCGGAACCCGGGAGCAATGCCTCTGCTGTGTGTGCAGCTGGTATTTGTCTAACTTTGTGGAGGAAACTGTTTAATGGTTTTTTTAGTGACGTTGCTTATTTTCGGATTTGTGACTGGATACATGAACTGTTCTCTAACGATTTCTTCCGCTCAATAGATTTGGATTTGTGATTTGAAACGAGCGTAAATATGTCTGACAAGTTGAAAACTGTTATGAAACTGCGTGCAGTGGCAAGAAGCTGGGTAACTCGTTGTAGCAATAACTTAGATAAACTTTGTTCCAGTTCTCGTAATCTCGTAGATAAACTTTGTTCCAGTTCTCGTAATCTCGTAGAATTAACGGATGCAGTCGAAGAGTTTGATAGACGGTTGAACAACTTGGACGAAGCACAAGCTAATGTTGAATTCGAACTGGACATCTCAGAAATAGAAAATGACATAGTGAAAGCTGCAGAATTCAGAGAAAATGCCAAAATTCCCCGTGTTAGAGCAGCAGAACTACTATCATCTGAAATTAAAGAAAAATCAGACCCCAGTGTGACTGCTCTTCTAGTCATTTGGAGGCAAAGTTGCCTAAGTTAGAACTGCCAACCTTTTCAGGTGATGTCACATGGGTAGAATTTTGGGAACAATTTCAAGTTGTTGTTGAGGACTCGGAGTTACCTGATGTTTCAAAATTTTCATATCTGCGGTCCCTTTTAAAAGGTGAAGCCAAAGCTGCCATACAGGGACTTTCTCTTTCTGGTGAGAACTACAAAGCGGCCTGTGAGATTTTAAAACAAAGGTTTGGACGGAAAGAGAGGATAATTTTTTCACATCTTCAAGAATTGTTGACCATCGAGGTCCCCTGTCAGCCCAATGTGCCGGTGCTGTGGAAGATGTTGGACTGTCTTCTGACCCATGTGCGGAGTCTGGAGACGCTGGGTATCTCTGGCCAGCAATATGGTGTCATTTTGACACCTCTAATCCTGTCATGACTTCCAGTAGAGCTGCGGTTGGAGTGGGCCAGAGAGGGTGATCAAAGAGAAGGTGACCTGCAGTTCCTACTGAAATTTCTTCAGCACGAAATAGAACACAGAGAACGATCCCAGACCTTCGAGACCCATCCTGGAACCTCCGAAAAGCCTGTCATCGTTGGTGCAGCGCAACCTGTGGCTACCTGTTCGGCATGACATTCAGTGGCGGAGACCAGACCTGCTAGACCTTCATGTATTCTTTGTCACCGTCCAGGACACAAGTTTGAACAGTATTTCAGTCTTACCAAGGCTCCAATTGAAAATAGAAAAGACATTTTGAAGGGTGTGGGGGCATGTTTTCGTTGTTTAACAACAACAAAAGGGCATCCATTCAGTAGATGTCGGGCTAGGTGCACAAAATGCAGGGGAAAACATGTTTTGTTGTGTGTGCCAAAACAATTTTGTTCCTCCAATAATACCACAACAAGCAATGCAAAACCCAATACTGCATGCACATCCAAGCCAAATTCAGATGCCTCTCTTGGTAAGGTGAATGTGTCTAGTGTCAATACTGTCTCCGAAAAATGTCATCATGTTTTGCTACAAACTGCCAAAGTTTCTGTACATGGCCAGGCAGGTGTAGCTGAAGCCAATGTTTTGTTTGACACTGGATCTGATAAGTCATATGTTTCCAGTCAACTTTTTGATAAGATTGGGCTTGAATGGGTTGGGTCTCATGATCTTGCATATGCAGCCTTTGGCAGTAATGAAACAAGCAGTGTTGAACGTAGAAATGTATATAATATGCATTTGCAAGGGCTTGTTGGGAATGCTGTCACTCTGAAAGCCACAGAGATCCCCACTATCTGTGTCCTCTGTATCGTCCATTAGTGCCCCAGAACATGTCTCCGTTGGGAAAGGACATAGAATTTTGTGATGTCACTGAGGGTAAAGAAGTTAAAGTAGAGTTTGATTGGGCTTGATGCCTACTGGAAGATGATGACCAGTGATATGATGTTTTTGTCAGAGGGTTTGGTTGCTCAACGTTCAGTGTTTGGTTGGGTATTGTCTGGTCCAATACCAGTAGATGAGTCTCTTTCTAGCCCTGGTGTAAGTGCAAACATCTCTCATCAACTGTTTTGTTCACAAATATCTGAATCTTCTTTAAAAAGCATGTGGGACTTGAAAACAATAGGGATACAGGGAAAACAGCCCATTCCAATTGATCCAGTGTTGGATGATTTTAACAAGTCTATCCAGTCATCAGAAGGAAGGTATGTTGTGTCCCTTCCGTGGAAGAGTGAAGAAATGAAATCTTCACTTCTGAACAATGAAAAGCTAGCCAGGTCTCGTTTGAACTTTGCAACTCATTGTCTCAGCAAAAATCCAGATTTAGAGTCCAGATATCATAGTCATCTCTGATATGTTGAAGGATGGTATCATTGAAGAAGTTCCTGAGGATGAGGTCGTATGTTCAAACCCTGTGTTGTATTTGCCACACCGTCCAGTAGTTAAAGGGTCTAGTCTAACTACAAAAGTACGCCCTGTTTTTGATGCTTCTATGAAAGGTTTCAATGGAGTATCTTTGAATGACTGCATGAACACTGGTCCTAATTTGTTTCCAGATTTGCCAGGAATTTTGTTGCGGTTCAGGCGTTGGAAAGTTGCTCTGACTGCAGATATAGTAAAAGCATTTCTGCAGATCCAAATGTGTCATGAGGATCAAAATGTTCACAGATTCTTTTGGAATGACAAAGGTACCATCAGAATGATGAGGTTTGTTCGCGTGCCTTTTGGAAATAAAAGTAGTCCTTTTCTGCTGAACGCTACTGTGAAACACCATTTATCACAATACCCATCATCCTGCGTGAAAAATGAACTATTGGAAAATTTGTACATGGATGATTGGCTGTCTGGTTGTGACAATGATTCTGAGGCTTGTGAGATGGTTCAGCAAGCTAATCAGATAATGGGTCAGGCTAAAATGTCTCTGGCAAAGTGGGTTTCAAATAGTGAAAAGGTTGGTGATTTGTTGTGTAGGGAGTTTCAGGATAAGACTGTTGAAACAATCTTTCAAGGTCCTGGGAATGCGTTGGTTACCTTCTGAGGATTGTTTTTCCTTTGATGGCCTAGACGTTTCAAAGGACTTATGTGTCACAAAAAGAGCTGTCTTGAGTCTCATTTCAAGGCTGTTTGATCCTTTGGGTTTTCTCATTCCTTTCACCATGAAAGCCAAATGTTTATTCCAAGAAATTTGGAGATTTGGATTACCTTGGGATCAAGTTTTGCCTGAAGCATTGCAAGACAGGTTCTTACATTGGGTCAAAGGCCTGGAACTCTTGAAAAAGTGGAGAATTCCTCGGAGTTACGCTAGTGAGATCCTTTGGAGAGACACATCTGCGTTTCAATTGCAGTCCTTTAGTGATGCTTCACAGTCTGCTTATGGAGCTTGTGTTTACCTACAGGTGGTCATGGCTCAGGCGAAGGTAGCCCCGTTGAAGAGGAATCAGTTTGCCACGACTGGAATTATTGGGAGCCCTACTCTGTGCAAGACTGGTGGTGTATGTAAGACAGGCATTGAAGTTGCCTGAGAATGTGCCCTGTAACTGTTGGACAGATTCAGCTGTTGTTTTGGCCTGGATTCAAAGTGATCCTTATAGGTGGAAGCCTTTTGTTGGCAATAGGGTTGCTGAGATTCAGGATCTTATCAGTCCAACACAGTGGCATTGTTGTCCTGGCAAAAACAATCCCGCAGACTTAGTCACTCGTGGCATTTCAGCAGAACTATTGAATTCTCCGTTTTGGCTCAAGGGTCCTGCCTTTCTGGCAACCGGTGCTGATTGTGATTTCATCCATAATGCTACAAGTTTGGGTGATGGAGAAAAGGAGGGAGATGAGCACACAGTTTCTGATCTTGTGTATTCTGAAAAATGTAAAACGTCACGTGAAATTCAACGTACACTAATAAATGTGGCCATGGGTGAAACGCAATCTTCAGTGGTTGAACAAGTTGAATCTGACTTCAATCTGCATGACATTGATATTGAACGCTGGAGCAGTTTGACCCGAGCTATGAGAGTGATAAGCTGGGTTCTTCGGTTTCTGTTCAATATCCGATCTTCCAAAGAGAAGAGACGAGAGGGTGATCTGCATTACACTGAGCTTTGTGATGCAAAGTTAAAACTTTTGAGGCATGTTCAAGGAAGGGCATTTTCTGAGGAACTGAAAGCGTTGAGAAATGGACAAGGAGTTCCTAGAAGTTCTTCCATCCATAAGTTGTCTCCTTTTGTTGGGAAGGATGGTTTGCTTCGGGTTCAAGGTAGGCTTCAGTTTTCAGGCTTACCATATAAAGCTCAGCATCCAGTTATTGTACCAAAGGGTCATCTTGCTCTTCTCTTAGCACGCCATGTACACCACACTTTGAAACATGCAGGTGTGAACAGCATGCTCACAGAGCTCAGAAATCAGTTTTGGATTGTGGGTGCAAGGCGTATCTGTAAGAGGGTGAAACATGAGTGTGTTTCATGTCAACGTTTAGATGCTCCTCCTGGTTATCAAACCATTGCACCACTACTTGAGCTACGAGTTAAAGAAGCTCCCCCCTTTTCTGTGACAAGAATTGACCATGGAGGACCACTATTTGTTGTGATTTCCCTGGAAAGAAGTTTTATGTTCTTCTCTTCACGTGTGCTGTGATCAGAGCAGTTCACTTAGAGCTGGTTGATTCTCTGTCTAGTGAAACAACTGTCATGGCTTTGCGTCGTTTCTTTGCACGCCGAGGCATGCCTTCGGTACTCATGTCGGACAATGCAAAAGGGTTTTTGGCAGCAAGAGATCACTTGAAGAATTTGGGTCCAGATGCTCCTGATTGGAAATGTATTCCACCACGTGCTCCATGGTGGGGAGGATGGTGGGAAAGGCTTATAGCCTCCATGAAGTCAGCCTTGAAAAGGTCAGTAGGCAAAAGGTCTCTTACCAGGCTAGAATTGGAAACACTTCTACATGAAGTTGAAGCTTGCCTTAATTCTAGACCTTTGACTTTTGTGGTAGATGAAATAGATTCAGGAGCTCTTTGACTCCTTCTCATTTTCTTTTGGGTAAATCCCCTCATCACAAACTGGTTGTGGATATAGGAGATGATGTTGTTCATCCCCAAGATCTAGTTAAAAGACAAGATATTTGTCAAGAACTCCTGGACAAGTTTTGGTTTTGTTGGACCAATGAGTACATACGTAATCTTCCTCCATGTAAAGGTGGTCCAGTCAGTAGAAAAGGAATCAAAGTTGGTTCTGTTTTGGTTAGAGGTGAGGGATGTAGCAGACTGGATTGGCCTCTGGGTGTTGTACAGAAAGTACATCCAGGTCGTGATGGGTTAGTGAGAGCAGTGGATGTAAAAAAAAACTGCAAAAGGAGTTCTCACAAGACCCATCCAAAAAATTCATGATTTTGAATTTAGTGAAACTGCGAGTGAGCCCTCACCAACCTCTGAACAGACAAACACTGAAAGCAATGCCAGTCACTCTGAATCTGACTCAAGCATACAACAAACACAGACAGATGTGTCGGAGTGCATGAACATTGCGCATGAAAGAAATGTGTTGTCTAATTCCGGACGTGTGATCAAAAAACCTGTTAAATTGAACCTTTAAACTTTGGTTAGATGTTTGTGTTGATTCAGTTGTTTAGATAATGGTGATAGTTATTATTAGTTATTATTATTACAGTTATGGATGGAGGTTTGCACCAAAAACTTGATTCAGTATTGAAAGACTTTATAAAATATGGTGCTTAAACCAAAGACTTGATATGGTGTTGAAACTATAGACTTACCTACAGCCTTGATAAAGTGTGGAACCGAAAACTTGATCTTGATCTTGTGAGAATATCCTTTAGATGATCCTTAATGGTGCATCTATTAAGCCAGAGACTGTCTTGATATTTTCTTTGTTCATTCACAAATGATATGAACTTGTAAACTGTAGGTGTACGCATAATGATAGAAAATTTATGACCATTATTAGAAATATTCTTGTTGGAGTCTTATAAGACTCAGGTGGGGAGAATGTTGTGGATCGCATGCGCGAGCATGTTGTGGATCGCATGCACGAGCAGGTTGTGGATCGCATGCACGAGCAGGTTGTGGATCGCGTGTGGCAGTAGTACAGTCTGGTGATGTGTGCTCGTGCATGCGTATGAATACATGTGTGCGCATGCGCACCTTTTTTTTCTTCGGTTTTTTTAGCTCTCCGATCTGAAGATAATAAAGTTTAGCAACGGTGAACAGTTTGCCAGGGTGGTCGTTTTTCTTTGGTTCGAAGTCTAGGTGTTGTGACTTCTGTTATGTTCTGTGTGTTTTGAACAAATACTATCCAGTCCCAGTTTTATCTGTGCAGCTCAGTACTCGTACGATAGATGAATATATCATAAGTTTTTGTCAGGAACATGACCCACTTGGAGAACACCTCGCATTGCATCTGGCAACATGGATAATGCATTTCCAATGGCCACTTTTGTGCCCCTCCCCCCCCCCCCACACACACAAACTCTCTCTCTCTCTCTCTACTTCTCTGCCTCTCTTGCTTTCTCTCTCTCCTTCTCTATCTCTCTCTACTTTTCTACCTGTCCTGCTTTCTCTTATTACTGTCATAGTAGCGGTAGACGTAATAGTTGTAGTAATATTTATACTTACGATATCAACTGGATGCAATTTATACTGTCTTCCGCTGTCAAGGGACCATTATTTTCCATACCAAAGTATGACGTACAATTCTCTGCATAATATTGCCATGGCTTAAATCCGTTAGCATCAGCAGTCAGTCGCTCGATCACAGCAGCTTTAGGCAGAGGACTGTAAAACTCTAGGCCAATATGGAACACCTGTACATATAAAAAAAACGCACTGAAAGTTTCCGTTTCCGATCTTCTGCATACAAATGACCTTAAAAACACCACTGTCAAAGTTCACACAAAGTCTATGCTATAACCAAGTATTTCATCAAAATTTAGTGACTAATCATCAGTAAACAGCACAGGTACTCCAGCTGAAACTTTCGTACGTTTCTGAGTACTCTGACATTGACATCGCACTTCAAATGATATCGCAATTCAAATTTGTATACAAAGTTCCAACTTCTTCCAAGACCATGCTCCAATTCAAACTGTTTCCTATTAGACAAGCTCACGAAACTAGCCAGCAGGGTCCTCCCATTCTTTGCACGGTATGAACAGCTTTCTCAGAAAAAGCAGTTAGTAATGTGACCTGATTCGCAACAATTCAAACCTTAACGAGTATTCAACAAGGTCATTTTCAAAAAAAAAATCTCTCAACACAAAAATAAACACACAAACACTAAACGTGTTTTCGCCTGTCAAGTGCACCACACAATTATACATGTGTATGGATGAACAAAGAATTGATGCAACATTACTGTCTAATAAGTAATTAATTTCCTTCAAAAGTTACCATCGCCTATCTGACTGCTTTCAGTGAAAGCGTGCCAAAGTCAAATTTTGCCCGACCATCCCGCAACATGCACAAAGACAATTAAAGCACAACCTGCATGGCATCCACTGACTTCAATGCCTTCGTTTAGACTGCTCAAGATGTCGTTAGAGCACGCGATGCCATAACAAGCATTAATCATACATATGTGATGTAAGATCCAGAAAAAACAAACTGATTGCTGTATGATTACTTCCTTTAAATATTGCAGAAACAAAACCGTATTTGTACTTTTATAAAAATGTCTCTTAATCATATGTTGACAACCACTTTTTAAGGAACGATACATTCAGTCGCGATGAGCTTTCAGTTCTATAACGGTCTACCTCAATTGAATTTTCATTTGTTTGCTGGACGCTCACATGCGCTTTGAGTGGAAATCGTGCCAGTGGGTTCATCAGTACATATAATGTAACAAACGGCCGACAATCTACTAACAAGCATTCCCAGCTTCGTCATATTTTTAATTATTAAAACGAAACAATTCACCTGGTCTTAAGTAGACTTGAGGGTTGGTAGAAACAGGTAAAACTAAACTGTTTCTAGTACAAATTATTTTGTTCCTAATCACCAAAAATCTCACCTCAAATTGGTCGCCAAGATCAATTTCCAGCGAGACTTCTTTCTGGAACTTGGATATCCACACAGTATTCACATTTTCATCGTTAACAAACTCCACAGGATGAGAGAACTCGGAGATGCGAAGTGTTGCATCTCCTGCATTATCTGAGACCCCATTGGACAAACAGAACAGTGTATCGTATGGTTTGATGCGAGGTGCAGCCGGAGGGCAGCGACAATTGCTTTGAATCCGTACTGGCGGTAGTACACCAGAGTATACTTCCTGTATTTCTCTGTAAAAGGTGCATTAGACGAACATATATATATATAAGTAAGTATCGCATCATTATTATAATGCTTAATTCATTAAAACTATTACCACATTAAGTTAGTTGGCCTTTTTTTCGATATTTTCAGTGTCATTAATTATATTTTGTCGTAGCTAATAACATGCATGTACTTTTATCCTAACTTTTTTTTTTTTTTTGCAGGTAAAGCGGCAATTTAATTTAGATCTAAGCGGCAATTTAATTTAACCATTAACAGACGAGGAGCGCAAATGGATTTTAAAACAATACTGGAAGACAGGTGGACTTCTTTTTTGGGGGATACGTAAAGGAAAGGGTTTTCGCACGCAAGCCGCGCACTGTTAATGACATGATTCAGTTCATCTTGCAGGCTTGTCAAGAAATCGATGCTGATAAAAATCTTTGTGCTAGAGTGTGCATGAGTGTCCGCTTTCGATTAGAGGAGTGTGTGAATATCGACGGCAAGCAGTTTGAGTATCTGAGGGATTAAGGCTGTGCTTGTTATATGTGTATATGCAATATTCATTTGTTTGTATAATAAATGCAATGAGTATTGTACTGTTTCCCCCCCACCCCCCCTGTATGTATGTGTGTGTGAAGAGAGAGAGAGACAGAGAGAGACAGAGAGAGAAGAAGAGAGAGAGAGAGAGAGAGAGAGAGGAGGAGAGAGAGAGAGAGAGAGAGAGAAACGCTACCGTCAGAACATTAAGTAAATAAGTAAATTTTTTACACTTAACTGCATTGTTAGAACATCAAGATTAAGTGAAGAGGCTTATGACATCTCAGACCATTGTAAGAACATCAAGTAAAAAGACGGTACAAGTCACTGTCAGAAAATCACGTCAAAAGATATAGCAGCATAGCCAGAACACTGAGCAAAAAGATTCATTACATCCGACGGCACTGTCGATATTTTGACAAGTAATTGTCAGAACATCAAATGGAGATTTGGCGCATGTAATTGTCAGAACATCAAACCAAAAACTATGTGACATCTATAGGTCTACCAGAATAGCACAAATGATTCAGCTCACAGTGTCAACCATTCCGTCCATAAGACCAGATCATGCGCGTGTTCGATCTCAAAATGAACTATCACCAAATTTGACAACGTAAAAAATTGAAAGGTACAGAAAATCAGTTGTAAAGAAAAAAAATGAATGCTATTGCCATTGGCCTCGGGGAAAGTCTGATTCAGTAAAATTGACTTTCTTTATTTACCACAAATCAGTACACACTTACCCCTTCTTTCGGTGTGTGATTAAGGAATACCGGATGTGATAATAAAGTCAAACTCACAAATGATATAAATACTGAGGTATGGTTTGCCTATCATTGCATGAAAAGAGTTAATCGACCTGTCAAACATTTAGTTGAAATCTCGATCACTTGTTGATGGTGTGGTTGGTCTGATTATTGATTCTTCAATTGCTTGATTGGATGACTATTTGTTAAACACTAAGTAGGTTTGGTCGACTGGACGATCGATCAGTTGAATGATAAATTGATGGAGTGATAGAATTATTAATCACTGAATGATAAAGATGTAATGGAAAGTACATTTGCAGTGATGTGGTTCCACTCAAGTGAAACAAATGTAAATTGCATATATGTGATACTAGAAAAGCAAACCTTTTTTTGTTTGTTTGTTTGTTTTGTTTTGTTTTTGATATAGCGGCCACGCGGATTGTTTAACATAATTGTTAAATAAGCATGAAATCAACAAAACCGTGAACCATCCCCACCCTCCAGTTACTTGTATTGTAGCCCAAGGAAGATGTACATTAAACTTTTTTACTCTCTCTCTCTCTCTCTGTCTGCCTATCTGTCTGTCTCTCTGTCTCTCTGGAGCACACACACATATACACATGCACACACCATACAACAGAAATGAAATATATAAAAAAAAGATAGAAGAGACAAATAAGTATATAAACGTAAAAACGAAAGCAAGAAACAAACAACAGCAAACACTATAACAAAAACAAGAAAAGAAAGAACAGTAGGAACAAGAAGAAGAAGAAGAAAAGCAACATCAACAACGACAAAAACAACGGTGAAGAAATGTGCAAACAAGCATTACCACCAGTTCCGGTTTCTACTCGAGGTCGAGTAGACGCTTGCACCAACACCGCAACCGAAATCGAGGTAAATTAAGTAGTTACAGAAGACCATCGTGCATAAACGTGAAGTGAAGAATAGTGTGAAGTGGCTATCTGTGCATCCAGAACATCGTTTTGTGAAAATAACCACCGAATTCGTCGACCGACATAAATAAGGTAAGTGAGCAGTGTAGAGTGTGCCGACAGTACAATGGCGGCGGCCGCCGAACACGTTCAGCCAGTGTTCCCGGTGAACAGCAGCTTACCACTGGCAGGAAAACAAAAACTACACAGTGTCTGAACTATGTATGGCTGCTGAAAAAAAACAGCGGATATGGAACGTTAGACGGGGCACAGCGCATAAGAGGATTGTGGCGCATATACCCCAAAACAACTGAAGCAAGACTTGCGCTGCTTACAAAGGGACTGACGATGCAGGGCAATACCGTGACTCCCCGTGACGTCAGCCCGTTTACTGTGAGTAGTCAAGGAGAGGAGAAAGCGACAACAAAACTCATCATTGGAGACATCCAATGTCATGTTCCAATGATGACATAAAAAACAGCCTGACGAAAATGGAAGGAGTGACCATGCGATCTGCCATTCTTGAAGAGAGAGCAAGAGACGAGTATGGAAAACTGACAAGGTGGAAAAGCGGACGTCGATTTGTTTACATCGACGTCCCCAAAAAAAACACTACCAAAAGCAGCTGACATCGGAAACCTTCCAGCATCGCTCTACCACAAAGAGCAGAAATTCCAACATGTAGCAAATGCCTTGACAAGGGCATCATGTGTCGACATGACCAGTGAAGTGAAATGTCGTCAGTGCTTCACCACTGGCCCTGAGAAGGGGGATCCAGAATGTTTGCTTCCCCAAAACACGGAAGAAGAAAACCAACCTGGCACCAGCAGACGACACAAAAACCAACAGCGACACAGCCAACGGCGCACATCATCCAATCAACCATCCCCATTCTAGCCAGCGGCCGGCGAAGACAGTAGTGTACAACAACAAAGAGGGCTCGCTTTCTCTCCACGGGTTCATCGCCGTCCCCAACACGCACAAGCCCCCAGTAAGAAAAAGGACAAGAAAGCAGCCCGAATTAGAACAATGGAACACACTGACCAGCGCCACACACACCAGTCAGTGTTCCCAACCCAGAAAGCACTGACAGAGGGAAGAAAGGTAGCCTACAGTACGACACTGACAGTGACAGCGTGTAGGGCCTACTGGTTATCCGCACCTGTCTCCCTGTTATGACCCGGCTCGGACTACTGACTTGTGAATTTTCAATGTGCGATTATTTATTTGTGTTTTGATAATGGATGAATTGCTTGTTAACGTAAGAGGTATCAAACGCAGAAAAAAACGTCATTGTGTTTTTAACTATTATAAAAAAGGAAATTGTGACGTCATAGCCATTCAGGAAGGACATATATCAAAACATATGAAGCAAGTCAATGGGAATTACGATGGGGCGGTAAACTGTATTAGTATTCAACTAAGACGGCTCACAGTCTTGGGCAAATCATACTTGTAAATAGGAAACTCAGGAATGATTCTGAACTTATTCATGCAGAAGACAGAACAGTGGCTGCCAGTAAATGGAAAAAAGATACTCTTTATAAACGCATATGCACCCAACAAAACAAAAGAAAAAACTTCAATTTTATGAACACTTTAGAACAGTAATTGAAAAACTAGAAGTTGACACAACTGATACAGTTTTACTAGGTGACTTTAATTCGGTGATGTCTAACAAAGAAGACATCATTACAGGAGAAAAACATAATGAAAGAGAGGTAGAAGCCCTTAACCACCTAGCAGCACAAACAATCACACACGACGTATGGAGACTACAACATGAAGAAGTTAAGGAATACTCGTGGAATAGGTCTCATCCTTTTATAGCTAAACGAATTGACTACACCTTAGTATCAGTTACACTGTTACCATTTGTAGAAAAAACAGAGATTTTACCATTTGCTTTCTCAGACCACAGAGCCATTGTAACAACACTGAAATTTCATCATTTCAATAAAGGTCCTTCTTACTGGAAGCTCAATAATAGTCTGCTCAAGGACTCGGCATACATCAACAAAACAAACCAACTACTAACAGATCTGGAAACAAAACACCAAACTCTTTCTCCACACTCAAAATGGGAGCTAGTAAAAATAGAAATAAAAGAACACACGATAACCTATGCAACAGCAAAAGCAAAGAAAAAGAAAACTGAAATGCACGAATTGACGACAAAACTAAACGCAATAGAAAAAGAAATCGCGCAGCCCAACAGCAATAAAGATATACTTGAAAGGGAGCTCATGAAAACAAAAAAAATGGAAATAACAGCATTAGCCAAAGCTCAAGGCGCCCAAACAAGATCCAGAGTCAAGTTCATAGAACAGGGACAGAAAACCCAAAATATTTCCTTGGATTGGAAAAAAAAAACCGAATGCCATAAGCAATACAATTACTACCATTGACACATAAGTGGACGAAAAGTAATGAACCAAACAGATATAATAACGGAGCAGGCCCACTACTTTGAAACACTGTATAAAAGACAGCAACCTACAGAACAAGGAAAACATATAGGCCTACATAACAGACTTCTTAGGCCCTGATTCCATAGCAACCTACAGAACAAGGAAAACACATAGGCCTACATAACAGACTTCTTAGGCCCTGATTCTACACATCCTACTCTGGACAGGGAGGAACAAAGTCTGTGCGAAGGCAGACTTACAGAAGATGAAGTTGCCAAAGCACTAAAACATGAAAGACGGGTCAGCACCAGGATGTGATGGCCTAACTACAGAATTCTATAAAATATTCTGGACCAAACTTAAAAACGTGCTAATCGACTCATATGCCTACTCCTTTGAAGTAGGACATGTCTCTCAAACCCAACAGAGAGGAATAATAACCCTATTACATAAAGGCAAAAATCTACCACGAGATAATCTCGCCAATTGGAGACCAATAACCCTATTAAATACTGACTACAAAATTCTACCGAAAATCGTGGCTAACAGACTCAATACAGTTTTGCCTAAACTAGTTAATATGGACCAGTGCAGCTTCATGAAAGGACGAAATATATCGACAATTCACAGAGTTATAGATGATATGATTAAATATCTAAAACACAAGAAACTCCCAGGGATTTTACTAGCAGTAGATTTTAACACAGCCTCCGACACTTATCCAAAATAATTGTAACAGACAGTCTGCATCATTACGGATTTGGCAGAAATTTTATCCAGTGGGTGATCAGCCTGATCACACAAACAGAAAGTAACATCAGTCATTATGGCTGGTTATCTGAAGCATTTAAAGTTGAGCGCGGCATACAACAAAGATGCCTACTTTCACCATTAGTTTTTATACTCACAGTTGAACTACTTGCTGTTAAAATAAGAAATGGTAATATTAAAGGAATAACAATCAGGAGCGACAACCAAGAAAAAACAATAACTATATAACAATCTGCAGATAATACAACATTGTTTCTAACACCCCCTTCCCACTATGAGCGAAATGACGGAGTGATCGTGTTTTTGGGCCAAAATTCGTTAAAGTTCTCGATGAATCCTGTAGCATTCCCACTACCAGACCCTTTCACTCCTAGCCAGCTTTGAGTGATTGTGCACGGTCAGATCACTCCGTGGTCGAGATTTGTGTTCAAACATGTTTAAACACAAGTGGCACCTACTGCATCCATCGTGTCCAATTTGCATACCGCGGGAAAATTTTCGGTTGCGTGCGAGCCTTGCCAGCCACAGTCTGAGGCGAGGCGAGGCGAGCGTGGCCCACAGGAAATGCTTGGGTCAGCTCCCCAAATAGATCACTCACACCGATCACCCAAATGCATTCCCACTATTTTGGAGTGAAAGGGCCCTTTGTCGCTTCACTCCTGAGTGCTCCACGATCACTCAGAACTTTCACGCACAACTTTCACTCCGACAGTGGGAACGCGGTTTAAGAGATGAGGAAGATTTCCACAAATCAGTAAAAATATTCAAAGAATTCGCAAACATGTCAGGCTTACGCATGTCTCACCATAAAACGGAAGCCATGTGGTTAGGCCTAGACAAAGATAGAACTGATAGTCCCCTTAACATCACATGGGTAAAACAAATGAAGATTCTAGGCATACACTTCCAAGATGACACACGGACATGCAATATTAAGAAAAACTGGTATACAA
>CM060308.1:20228436-20230936 GCA_030674185.1 Monoplex corrugatus | reverse complement strand
AAGAAAACGGAGCAGTTGTACAGCTGAATATAGCCTTTCAGAATGGGTATTTTCTTCAGACTATTTTATGTTAAAAAGTATCCATTTTGTTGTGCTCATGTGACATAAGGGGTGTACAAATACTTGAATGAATAAAAGAGGTTCGTATTATTCCATGCAAAAAGTTCACATATTTCCTGTCACGACCCAAATTAGATGGTAATAAGAGTTTGACGAGATATCTATTTTACACAAACTCCTGTGTGGCCTGCTTGACGTACTGGTTGAAATCATATAGCGTTGTATGAATGGGATCATAGGATTTTATTCGCATTAATACAGGAGCATATAACGGGTATATGTTTATTACAGTTGTAGCAGTTTGTGCGTGTGTGTGTGTGTGTGTGTGTGTGTGTGTGTGTGTGTGTGTGTGTGTGTGTGTGTGTGTGTGTGTGTGTGTGTGTGTGTTGTGTGTGGTGGTGTGCCCACGCGCGCGCGCACGCGATGCACGCTCATGTTCAGCCGACCAATAAGATTTAACTGGGTCTATCAGAATCCCTTTCAGATAACATTATTGGTGATAATCCCAGATGGTGTGACATAAGTAAATTGAGGCATGACACTTTTAACAAATTTTAACCCTAAGAGGTATATACGGAAAAGAGGGTATAATCGGCATTAATTCTTTCACTTCCAAGTGTCCTTACAGCAATTCAGAACAACAAAAATGGATTCTTATCGTAAAACACGTGGACCCAACTGGCAAACTTTATGTGTCTGCACAATTTACTCCTGAAATCTTCGATTGCACAATTTACTCCTGAATGCTTCGATTGCACAATTTACTCCTGAATGCTTCGATCGCACAATTTACTCCTGAATGCTTCGATCGCACAATTTACTCCTGAATGCTTCGATTGCACAATTTACTTCTGAATGCTTCGATCGCACAATTTACTCCTCAATGCTTCGATCGCTCTGGTCAAATGGTCTACAGAGAAAGGTTTGCTTGCCGGACGCGTCCGGAAAAATATAGATGTCAAAAGAGACTCGCTGAGTTTGTGTTGCAAACAGAATTTACGCATAATGCTGACCTGTCGCATTAATGTACCTACTTAAACATAAATTATTAACATGCATTTGCATAATATTTGTTAAGTATTATTGACACTCGATCACAAGGAGCAAGGGCTTCTTTAAATAAAACATCATGTGTCCTCTCTCTCTCTCTCTCTCTCTCTCTCTCTCTCTCTCTCTCTCTCTCTCTCTCTCTCTCTCTCTCTCTCTCTCTTTCTCTCTCTGTGACTGAGGGAGGAGAGCGTGTGGAGGAGCATGTGCAAACCAGTGTGCACGGTGTGCGACAAAACTGTCTCGGGTACAAGCACCAACAGAAAGCTTTCTGTCAAACTGATTGTAACTCTTATGCACTTAAGTGTCTTGACCTTTTACTGAGACATGAAGAGCCATTTTAAAAAAAGGATCAAATGCCAGAAACACAATTTAGCATAAGAAAAAAGATCAAATGCCAGAAACGTAAACTAGCATATTTTACACGCTTGAGGGGGTCCTACGTGCAAATTATACAAACATGCCCCGCAGTACTGTAATGTACACGCACTGCTTTCAGCTTCCGAACGGTGGATACCCCAAGATGGCGCGATCGCTACTTCACTTACTTATACGCTCTATGGTTGAAATTCTTACAACTGGATATCGAAAGTTTGTTATACTAAAATGTTTGACTTAGACAGGGCAAATAAGAAATGTTGGGTAATGAATCTAAGGAAAATTCTGTGTAAAACTAGATTTAATATTGAATGGTTGCAGTAAGGTAAAGGAGACAAAGGTTTACCTGAATGTATTAATTAAGACAGAGACTTATACACATTTCTATTCAAAAATGGACTGACGTGATTAGAAATCGTGTGTGACCTAAAAAAAAAGAAAAATATGTGTACCTTTGATGATGCAGATACATACTGCTTTAGAGTTACTATTACTCAGTTTAGAGTTTACGTACTTCCACTCTGTAACAATGTGCATGGTTCTAGTGACTGATCAAGCAAAGGCTTGCGAATTTTGCAGGAGATTAGTTGAAAATAAATAGCATTTTAGTACAATTATCCTATATACACAGGCTTAAGAGTTGAATTTTTGAAAACCCTGCAATGCTAAGCCTGCCTATGAACTTTCTGCTCCAGATTAAACGCTAACCACAGAAACTATGTATCCAGGTTCATTTTCCATTCGATCAACAAAAGAAACATCGATAACTTTTAAAAAAATAATTAATCTCACATGATTATGAATGCTTACGGAAATGTCAGCAATGACATTTTTGTAAGTGATGCATGATGTTATGAAGAATTGTGTATTCTCTTGTGATTTGGTTTGTTTTCGTATTGTGCGATGTGATCTTTCAAATTTGGCTTTTCAATTGTGAATTCTACTACCCCATCGCCCTACGCCTATTGTATATATTTTGACCAAAAACCGTTGTACATTAAAACGAAAATTTTGA
>CM060308.1:20208436-20223436 GCA_030674185.1 Monoplex corrugatus | reverse complement strand
ATGCGTTAGTTGCAGTAGCACTCTGTTGATGGAAAGGAGATAATTGTTTTGACAGACACAGGCTGTACAAGTTCGTATATCCGAAAGTCGTTAATGATGGAGAAACAGTTCACAGGTGAAATTCAACTCTGTATTTCTCTTATTGGACAGATAGTGAGTCTTTCTGCTCGCGAATGTTTCAGTCAAAATTGCATTTTTCTCTGGTGATGTCATCTGTCGTGTCATTGAGATATCCCGTTGTAGACCTCATTTTGAGGGATTTTACCAGGTGTAGTGGATGTAACCTGGCAGACGCCGGAGCTATGGTTACGACAACGTTACATGAAAGGCAGAAGAGATTGGTCACTCCTTTTTCTGTATCAGTGCCACATGACTTGCATGTGGATTGAACTGTTCCCTGGTGATTTCAGAGAGAGGATGCTTCGCGCAAAAACTTGTTTGTGCAGGCACAAAGTGGTTCTGTGTTGCAAAGGTTTCCTCCTTTCGTGTGAGAGATCAAATTTTGCGTGTGCATTGTTCGTTGTCTTTTCTGTATGCTTAACAAACGCAATTGGTCGAAAATTTGTGCCTGTCTTGATTTTTTGTATCAAATTCTTATTCTCACTCAATTTTTGTGTGTTTCTGGTTCCTATTTGCTTGAACGCTGGCAGCCACTTTGATTTAAAATTTGAATATATCATTTTACATCGTAAGAAGAATGTACTGCTGGAGTTGTGACGCTAGTAAGAAAATATCCAAGGGAAGATGCCATCCTATTCTTTAGGGAAGATGTCTGTCACACCTTTCAAATGGATCGCTGTTGGTTTTGTACGTCTTTTTAAGCGTACATAAAATAAACAGATATTGTTGGATGCTTACAGCCATCGACAGAGCAAATCGGTTTCTGGAAACTGTATCCTGTAGAGGCACCCTAACCACCACACACACACACACACACACACACACACACACACACAAAACACACACACACACACACACACACACACACACACACACACACACACACATATGCAGAAGAAGAGAGAGGAAAATATCACCCTTTAAAACAGCTGAATATTTTTAAGCAGACTGTCAGGTTTGTAGCTATTTTCAGTTCAGAGAAACAATAAATATACCATCCATTTTTCGAAACATTTTGCTCATTCTCCGTGGTGTCGAGCCCATGTTTGTGCATATTGGGGTGATTTGTTTCCATCATATTCTCTCTTGCTTTGTACTGAAAGGCCGGTAAGTGGTGAATATGGTGCTTGTTTTCAGAGACTTACTCATCATTATCATCATCATCAGGTACCTTGCCACTTGGCGTTGGCGATTATGGACTTGCATCTGTTACTATCTCTTGTTGCCTCAAACACCTCTTCCACTCTCTTTGTCTTCAGCCACTCTGCAAGTCCGTCTAGTATCTTCTCCCTGGGTCTACCCGATGCTCTCTTTCCCTCTAGCTTTCCCGTTGTGACCAGGAGCTCCAATTCCCCTTTCCTCATAAAATGGCCTATAAATGTTGCCTGTTTTTCCTGATCTTCCTTATGAATGATCTTCTTGTGTCTGTCTCCACAAGACTGTCTCGTTTTTTTTCTTTGCTGTCCATAGAACTCTCAACATTCTACTTAGAAACCACATCTCGGCAGCCTCAATCCTGTTCTGGCTGTGCTTGTTGACTGTCCACACATCACAACCGTATAACAGTACTGGTTCTATATAACATTCAAGACCTCTCTTCCTGATATTAATTGATAAGCATTTGTTGATAAGAATGCTTTTCATCTTCTAGAATGCTGTTTTGGCTTGGCCGATTCTGCTGGCTATTTCTGATGTGCATCTGCCGTCTGATGAAATGATCGTTCCCAGGTTAAATACTTATCAACCTGTCTCAAGGTTGTGCCGTTTCCTGTTATTTTGCATGAGTGGATTCCATGTTTTTTACTGACCACCATGACTTCAGTCTTCCTGCTGTTTAGTTCCAACCCCTTACCTTTGCTTTCTATTTCTAGTATATTCACAAGGTTTTGTAGGTCCCTTTCATTTTCTGCAATTAGCACGGTATCATCTGCATATCGAATGTTGTTTATCATTTTTTCTCCAACCTTTAATCCAGGGTCTTCCTCTGGGTTTCTCATGATGTTTTCGCTGTAAAGTGAAAACAGATCTGGTGACAAAACACAGCCTTTTCTGACTCCTCTTTTGATGTTTTGGAAAGATCCTATATCGATTTCTTCTCATTGCAGCTGTTTGTTCCCAATACATATTTCTAATTATTCGTAGATCTTTTCCATCAATATTGAGTTTGTCTGGTTGGTTGATCAATTCTTCATGTCTTACCCGATCGAAAGCCTTCGTATAATCAACAAATCCTTATTCATCTCGATTGACCTCTCTATGATAGTTCTTAGGATGTATATGGCATTAATATTTCCTTTCCCTTCCACAAATCCACACTGTTCTTCTGCTATTTCTCTTTTGATTCTATTCCTTGTCCTCATCATGATTATTCTTAACAGGATTTTTGTTACATGACTCATCAAACTGATTGTGCGATGGAGTTCGCATTCTATAGCCCCTGTCTTCTTTGGAAGTGCAATGAAAATTGATTTTGACATATCTTTGGGGATTTTTCCAATGTCATAAATTTCATTTAGGAGGACTGTTATTTTTTCAATACCAAATTCCTCCAGGGCTTCAATCATCTTTGTAGTAATGTTGTCTGGTCCTGGGACTTTTCCTGGTTTCACCTTTTTCAGTGCTGCTCTAACTTCATCTTTCATTATGGGTGGTCCTTCAACGTTCTTTCTTATAATGTATTCTTCATTTCTGTCATCTTCAAAGGGTAATGTACTCTCCCCATCTGTCTAATATTTTGTCTTTTTCCATGAGAATCGTACCATCTTTCGATTTTAAGCAACCAGTTGATGTGCATGTCTTTTTCCTGTGGACAATTTTTTCAGTTCGTCTGTACATACCCTGAGGATCCGTTTTGTGATGGTCTTCTATTTCTTTGCATTTTGCTTTCAGCCAAGCTTCCTTAGTTTCATTCCACCGATTCCTGATTTCTTTGTTTATCTTCCTGTATATTTCCTCGTTTCTTTTTGTCTTCCTCCGTTTCTCCATCAAGCTTAAAATTTTTTGTCATCCAGTTCTTTTTTGCTTTTCTATCTACTATAGGGATTTCTTCACAGCTTATTTATCGAATTTCTCAACTCTGTACATTCTTCCTCACTGTCACCAACGTCTTCCAGCGTACTGAATTTGTTTTGAACATGTACGTTAAATGTTTTACGTATCAGTCATCTGTCTTTCAGAGTCCAAGATTTAATTTGATGTTGCTTTTGGTCTGTTTCCTTTTCCTCAATTTCAGCCTAAATCTTCCCACTACAGGATTGTGGTCACTGTTGCAGTCTGCACCTGGTAGTGTTTTTGCTGACAGTTAAGAATTTCTAAATCTTTCATTAATCAGGATGTAGTCAATCTGATTTTTGGTATTATCTCCTGGACTCATCCAAGTCGATTTTTTCTTTAGGCTGCTCAAACCAGGTGTTCCCTACTGTGAACTCATTCATCTGTGCCCATTCTACAAGTTTCCCTCCCCTTTCATTTTGTGTACCAAGGCCATGAGGTCCAACTATATCCTCCACCCTATCCTGTCCCACTTTAGCATTAAAATCTCCCATTATTATTGTAAATTCTTGTGATTTACATTGGGCTTTGGCCATCTCTATACTTCGTAGACATTGTCGATGTCTTCCTGAGTACTTGCGGATGTTGGTGCATACACCTGAATTATGTTGATATCAAATGGCCTGCCACCCAATTTAACCAAACAACACTCTGTCGGACACAGCCCAGTATCCCCTAACTGTTTTTGATTTGTTCCTGTCCATTACGATGCCTACTCCTCTTTCATGTGAGTTTCCACCAGAATATATTACTGTATACTCTCCTGATGTTATCATGCCTGCCCCCTTCCATCTCGCTTCCCCTAGTCCGAATATACTAATGTTAAGCCTTTCCATCTCCATTTTGATATTGTCTAATTTACCTTTTTGCAACAATGTTCTAAAGTTCCATGTTGCGATTTTGGTATTTTTTCTGAGGTTGAACGCAGTAGCTTGATTGACGGTCTGGTGTCACCTGCGCAGCATGACGGTCCCTACCGGACGAAGGTGCTCCATAGGAGCCCCTATTTACGTCTTTACACTTATTTTCATTGGATTGTCTCGCCATGATATCTTGGGTTAGTAAAAAGGTGGTTTCCCTTGCCTTCCATCGGTTTGTTTACGGTCTCTCCGCTAGCCTTTGCCGTTCCCACGACAACCTACAAGGCTGTAGGGTGATTTTTTTCAGGGTTTATTCCCTTAGCCTTATTCTCTCCGAGATGACCACAAGGCAGTGAAACTATTTACCCATAGCTGGCGGGTCTGGTTCGTGGGTAACAGGGCATATCCACACGCCGGTGGACCTGCGTGCCGCATGTCTGGGGGCCAGACCACCTCTGAGTCCCTCGAGATTTAGCCTGAGTCGTGAGGTGCTCAGTCTACCAAATGTCGCCACGAGGAGACATAACGTAGGGCTTCTGATGGAGAGACTATGTACTGACAGAGAGAGACTTATGCATTCTGCTCTCCTTTTCGTATAGCTGCAAGCAGCAGTGCTAGCCAGCCGTGCAGGCTGAAAGTGAGAGGTGACAAGCACGCAGTCACTAGCCAAACACTAGACACATCACATCTGCCTTTTGACATGAGAGATTGACTACAGAACAACAAAAACAGTAATGAATAGAAATATATGTAAGACAGCATTATACCTGTAACATTACCTATCTTTAATCATTTACTCAAATCATTACCGTCAGCATTTTGTCCTAGTCGGAAGGAACCTGAACCATCTGCAATGACATCATCGACAAACACAGTTTCTGCTGCCTTGTAGTCTTGTTCAAGTCCATTGATGAAAAAACTCACAGTTTTCTGGTACACCTGAAAAGAGATACCAAAGTATTCTTATCATACAGTGATTAAGCAAAAATTGAATAAATACAGAAATAAATACATATAAACACAAATGATAATGGGAGATTTTGGTGCTAGGGTGGGAAAGGATAGGTAGAGGATATGGATGGACCTCATGGCCTTGGTGCGCGGGGTGAGAGGGGAGGGAAACTTGTGGGGTGGGCACAGATGAACGAGTTCATAGTGGGAAACACCTGGTTTGAGCGGCCTAATGGAGGAAGGTTGACTTGGATGAGTCCAGGAGATAATACCAAAGATCAGATTGACTACATCCTAATTAATATAAAACTTAGAAATTCTTTGCTGTCAGCGGGGGCACTACAGGGCGCAGACTGCGGCGGTGACCACAGTCCTGTGGTGGGAAGATTTAGGTTGAGATTACGGAGAGGGAGACAGACCAAGAGCAGAATCGGGCTAGATCTTGGACTCTTGGAGACAGATGAAGTGATACGTCAAAAATTTAATGACATGTTCGGCGCAAATTCAGTGCTCTGGAGGACGTTGGTGACAGTGAGGAACAATGGACAAAGTTGAGAAATTCGATAATGAAGCTTGTGAAGAGGTCCCTGTAGTGGTTAGAGGAGCAAAAAAGAACTGGATGACAAAAGAAATTTTAGGCTTGATGGAGGAACGGGGGAAGGCAAAGAGAAACGAGGAAATATACAGGAAGATAAACAAAGAAATCAGGAATAGATGCAATGAAGCTAAGGAAGCTTGGCTGAAAACAAAATGCAAAGAAATAGAAGACCATCACAAAAAGGATCCTCAGGGTATGTAAGACGAATTGAAGAAATTGTCCACAGGAGAAATGCATGCACATCAACTGGTTGCTTAAAATCGAAAGATGGTACGATTCTCATGGAGAAGGACAGGATATTAGACAGATGGGAGAGTACATTAAAGACCTTCTTGGAGATGACAGAAACGCAGAAGACATTGTGGCAGAGAACTCTGAAGGACCACCCATAACGAAAGATGAAGTTGGAGCAGCATTGGAGGGGGATGAAAACAGGAAAAGCCCCAGGGCCAGACAGCGTTACCACAGAGATGATGAGGCCCTGGAGGAGTTCGGTATGGAAAGAATAACAGTCTAAATGAAATTTACGACACTGGAAAGGTCCCCAAAGATATGTCAAAATCAATTTTCATTGCACTTCCAAAGAAGACGGGGCTATAGAATACGAACTCCATCGCACAATCAGTTTGATTAGTCATGTAACAAACATCCTATTAAGAATAACCATGATGAGGACAAGGAATAGAATCAAAAGAGAAATAGCAGATGAACAGTGTGGATTTGTGGAAGGGAAAGGAACTACTGTGCCATATGCGTCCTGGGAGCAGTCATGGAGAGGTCAATCGAGGTGAACGAGGATTTATGTTTATGCTTTGTTGACTGTACCAAGGCTTTCGATCGGGTAAGACATGGAGAGACTCAATGTTGATGGAAAAGATCTACTAGTGGTCAGATGTGTTGGGAACAAACAGCTGCAATGAGAATAGAAAACGATATAAGCTCTTTCCAAAACACCAAAAGAGGAGTCAGATAGGGTTGTGTTTTGTCACCAGATCTGTTTTCACTTTACAGCGAAAACATCACGAGAAACCTAGAGGAAGACCCTGGATTAAAGGTTAGAGGAAAAATGACAAACAACATTCGATACGCAAATGACACCGTGCTAATTGCAGAAAGTGAAAGGGACCTACAAAACCTTGTGAATATACTTAAAATAGAGGGCGGGGGTAAGGGGTTGGAGCTGAACAGCAGGAAGACTGAAGTCATGGTGATCGGTAAAAAACAAGAAATCCCCTCATGCAAGATGACAGCAGACGGCACAACCTTGAGACAGGTTGATGGGTTTAAATAACCTGGGAACGATCATTTGACCAGATGGCAGATGCACATCAGAGATAGCCAGGGGAATCGGCCAAGCCAAAACAACATTCAAGAGGATGGAAGGCATTCTTACCAACAAATGCCTATCGATTAACATCAGGAAGAGAGTTCTTGAATGTTATATGGAACCAATACTGTTGTACCGTTGCGAGGCGTGGACAGTCAACAGGCAAGGCCGGAACAAGATTGAGGCAGCCGAGATGTGGTTTCTGGGAAGGATGTTGGGAGTTCCATGAACAGCAAAGAAAACAAACGAGACAGTCTTGATGGAGACAGATACAAGTAGATCATTCATGGGGAGGGTCAGGAAAAGGCAGGTGGCATTCGTGGGCCGTTTTGTGGGGAAAGAGGAATTGGAGTACCTGGTCACGGCGGGAGAGCTGAAGGGAGGGAGGGAGGGCGCCGGGTGGACCCAAGGAGAGGATGCTGGACGGACTTGCAGGGTGGCTGGGGACAGGGAGGGTGGAAGAGATACTTGAGGCAACAAGAGATAGAGACAGATGGAAGTCCATAATCGCCAACGCCATGTGGCAAGGCACCTGATGATGATGATGATGAAACACAAATGATACAAACATTTTCAGACCACAGATGTGTGCAGATGTATCAGTTGTGAGCTTCTTAATTAAATGAGGGAAAGGGGTCATAAAATATTGACGGTGGCCAACCAGATCAATACAAACCAACTGCAAACACCCAGCTCAACCAGGATCCTATCTCTGTCCCCTCTCCTCATCTACCAGGCTGACGTTACACGGGACGTACACAGGCAATCAAGCATCACTATCTATTATTCACACATCATTGTGAATATTCCATGACCTGAAAATCCCATATGTTTATTGTACTGTTGATCTTGAAGGCCAGCACTAAAGATAGAACAATGGAAGCTTGTGTGTCTTCTTTCCAGCTCACTGTATTGTGAAGGATGTATGATAATGAAACCCCTAGCACAGAAACGCGATGTAAAACCAGGTGTGTTAAAGACAATGGCTGTCTATCGTCTTTGTATGGACTACAGTTTATCTGAATCTTAAGCCATACTCTCTCTCTCTCTCTCTCTCTCTCTCTCTCTCTCTCTCTCTCTCTCTCTCTTCTCTTCTCTTCTCTCTCTCTCTCTCTCTCTCTCTCTCTCTCTCTCTCTCGCATACATTTCTGACAGTGGGAACAGCGTTGCTATTTTACATTCTCAAACAATCTTCCTGCGCGTATGTTTGACAAATGGGAACTGTCTATCGTTGAACGAACTGAATCAGACCATTTGCCTGTCACAGCTCGTGTTTGTTTTCCAAATGAAAATACCTTTTTTAGAACGGAGATCATGAAAGGTATGACCAGTTCATCGAAAGAATTGTTTGGAATGATGAATACGTACATGTGTGTGGTGATGCATTGGGTCAAGATGAAAACGTAGAAAATTTCATGATGCTATAAGCTTGATCGATGTAAACGTGAATACGGTTTTGATTATGTTTACTGACTATATAAAAGAAAGGGCTGAGTGCATGAAGAAACGTGTAATCATAAACAATAAGAGGGTACCTGGTGATTGGTTTGATCAGGAATGTGTGAGTGCATGGAGAAATGTTAGAAGACAATTAAAAACAAATCGTCGCTCAAAGAAAAATGAAGAGCAAAACAAATATGTAATTGCTAGGTGTGAAAATAAAAATTTACAAATAAGAAAGAACAGTTTGATAAGGCAGTAGTTGATAAACTACTTCAGTCTATTAAAAGCCAAAAGAAATTCTGGAATACAGTAAATAAATTTACTTTAATAAGAAACCAACCTACAAGTTACGATGGATATGTGGTTTCACCACTTCAAAGCTTTTTTAGAAACAGATATTGATCTTGATAACACACAGAGTGAAGAGAGTGATGGCTGTATGAATCGCCCAATATCAAAAGAGGAAGCATAATTCGCAATTAGGCAAATGAAAAACTGGAAAGCTGCTGGTCCTGATGGCGTGATAGGCGAACGTTTTAAGAATTCAGGTAGCAAGTAATGCAGTTTTTCTTAAAGTTGTTGAATACTTTGTTTGATAATAGTGAATTTCCCCCAAACTGGACTGAATCTACTATTTTACCACTTTTTAAAACAGGAGATACTAATCATCGTAATTATAGAGCACATAAGTAATAAACGATTTAGCATAACAACCAATAGTAAATCGCAAGAACGGATGGAAGAAAACAATATCACAGGTGACCATCAAGCTGGTTTTAAAGGGATACTCAAACTATCGACCATATGTTTACTTTGTTAACTCGTATACAGTAACAGTTTGCTAATAATCGAAACTGTTTGTAGTATTTATTGATTTTGAGAAAGCGTTTGATTCGATCAAAAGGAATACACTTTGCCCTGTTCTACTCAAAAACAACATAAAAGGTAAACTGTATCGATGTATGAGAAGAATGTATGATCCGGTAAAGTCCAGTTTCGATGTGGTACCAAAATTACAGACTATTAACTGCAATGCAGGAGTAAAAACAAGATGACCCATGCAGTCCAGTGCTATTATCTCTTTTTTTTATATAAATGAACTGGCAATTGAGGTGATAAACAATGGAAGACAGTGCTGTTCTGTCTCGTAATGCTTTGAGTCATTTATTCTTTTACTAGCAGACGATGTTGTTTTGATGGCAGAAACAGTCACCGGACTCCAAACCCAGTTAAACAGTCTGTGACACACAACAGCTGCACTTCATTTAAAAGCTAATATGTCTAAAAGTAATATCATAGTATTTGGAAAGGATGGGTACTTGAGTGCAAGGGAACTATGGATGTGTGGTGGAAATAAAATGACTGTGATGAATGTGTCTAAGTATCTTGGAATATTATTCTCTACTCGTCTGAGTTTTGCTGTAACATGCAAGAATTTATCTGGCAGAACTAAAATTGCTTTGTTTTTAATCACACAGAGAGTGTATTTTCCTAGTATTAATTCTCTTGATTTTTATTAATGTTTTTTATTCTCAGGTACAACTATCGCGCGATATGGGTTTGAGTTATGCGAACTCAGTAGAAATGCAATTCATTGTTGAAGCAGTGCATAATTTTGCTTTGAAGGAATTTTTTTAGAATTGATATGGGAACACCTGATGACCTTGTATATGGTGAAACAAATCGCTGTCCACTGGTTGCCTGTTTCTCAAAGAATTTCATACAAAAAAAACTGTAGCAGTCAACCCCAAGGATACCCTCATTATTCTTAGAGATTCAACGCTCGTGTTGGAGTGGACACCCCACTAGGACAAATGTCATTGGATACCAAAGTATAAATAAATGCAACTTAAATGGACTGATGTTACTGTCACGGTGTGCTCAGCATGATCTTGCCATTACCAATACCCTCTTCCAGCTAAAGGACAAGTTCAAAAACATGCAGACGTGCCCATGTTACAAACATCAACACCGCTGCGGTGAGACATTTGAATTCTTCACAGAAAGCTTTTTTGACATTATTTGGAAAGTCATAGTTAGGGTGTAAGTACTGATTTCCATAACAAAGTGGTTTCTGTGAGCTAAAAAACAAAGACATGCGTTTCACACACTGCATGAGAGAATCTGACTGCTGGTTCAGTCACCGAATAATATACAGCAAAATGAGTATCCTGCTAAGTCTGAAAACCGAGACAGAACAGGACAAACCTGCGAAGAAGCTGAATATCGCCCATCCTGAAAATAGGAACGGCGCCCTTCAAGAGAAGCTCCGGGAATTTTTTTCTACGAGCTTCAAAGAGAGAATGTAGAAGCACAATGTAAATCCTTCAAAGAAATAATCTAAAGTACTGTCACTGATGGTGCAGTGCTGGACTAAATGCTTGCAACATCCATTCGGTTTAACACTCAGCCGTACCTTCGATTAATCCATTCTGCTGCCAGATAAAGCTGTCATCTTATCACGCTGGGCTGATCACTTTACCATGTTGCTGAACAAGGGCGTTGATAACATCTGAGGACACCTTCATAGCAATCCTCCCATTGGAAATAAAAGAATCTCTGACAGACCAATATCCCAATGCCAAGATTATTAAAAACCCAAAGAAACTCATGCCTGATGAGGCACCAAGAGCTAATGGTATTCCTGTAGATTTCTACGGTCTGTATAATGACAATGATAATGATGATGATAATGCTGCCGTTGCTGCTGCTGCTGCTGCTGCTGCAGTGCTGATGCTGTGTGTGATGATGATGATGATATCATCATCATCATAATGATGTAGGGGGCTCTGGATAGGGGACGTCCCTTTGTTCTCTGACAGCTGTATCCTACTTGTAACATGGACAGAAACACTGGTCTCCAACTGTCTCCTAAATCTCTCACGGTTGGTTCCAAGTGCCACATCCCGGTACACCATCTCCGCTGGCAGGCTCAGCAACGTGACAGAGTGATATTAACGCAGCATCACTGGCCTGACGAACTTCCTCAAAGAAATCAACGGCCAGGATGGAGGAACTCCAAGTAATGCAACTACCTCGTGTTCACGACAAGGACGAGAGCCACCAGATCGGAGAGAGAATGACAACTTAGATCAAAGGTCACAGGCTGAGTGTACACTGGCTCAAGATCGAGACTCTGTGTGTGTGTGTGTGTGTGTGTGTGTGTGTGTGTGTGTGTGTGTGTGTGTGTGTGTGTGTCTGTCTGTCTGTGTGCTGTCTGTTGTTGTGTCTGTGCGCGTGTGTGTCGTCGTTGTCTGTGGTGCGACCAAGAGGGAATGACAACTCGAGTCAAGGGTCACACGCCTAACAGGCTTAGTTCTCCAGTGTGTGTGGTGTGCGTTGTGTGTGTGTGTGTGTGTGGTGTGTGTGTGTAGTGTGTGTGATGTGTGTGTGCATGTGTGCGTGTGTGTGGTGCTGTGTGCGTGTGTGTGTGGTGTGTGTGCGTGTGTGTGTGTGATGTGTGCGTGTGTGTGTATGTGTGCGTGTGTGTCTGTTGTCTGTCTGTGTATGTGTGTGTGTGTCTGTTGTCTGTCTGTGAAGGTCTGTGTGTGTCTGTGTGGTGTGTGTTGTGTGTGTGTGTCTGTGCCTGTGTTGTGTCTGTGTCTGTGCCTCTGTGTGGTCTCTGTGAAGGTCTGAACATAGACTAGGTAGGGCCCCAGGACCTGGCCAGCTCATGGGTTATGTGCAGGCTTGACGCTTGTGCCATGATCACCATACACATGGCACCTGTGACGTCAGTGCATAGGAAATCGTTCCGACCGCGAAGACGTCATCTTGAGAAACTGAAAACTGTGAAGGTCCGTGTCTGTCTAGTCTGTATTGTTTCCGGTGTAGGTGGGGCAAAGAGAAGATGATAACTTTGGCTAGAGTACTCTGGTTTAACATTTGTGTGTGTGTGTGTGTGGGGGTGTGTGTGTGTGTGTGTGTGTGTGTGTGTGTGCGGCGTCTTCGTGTGTGTGTGTGTGTGTGTGTTGTGTATGTATTTGTGTGTGTGTGTGTTGTGTGGTGCATACATTCGTGTGTGTGTGTGTGTGTGTGTGTTTGTGTGTGTGTGTTTGTGTGTGTGTGTGTGTGTGTGTGTGTGTGTGTTGTGTGTGTGTGTGCGTGTGTGTTTGTGTGTGTGTTTGTGTGCGTGCGTACATTCGTGTGTGTGTGTGTGTTGTGTGTGTGTGTGTGTGTGTGTGTGTGTGTGTGTGTGTGTGTGTGTGTGTGTGTGTTTCGGAGATACAGGATGACAACTTCGGCCAAGGGTCACATGCCTAGCAGGTTGAGTGTACCTTTGCTCAGCATTCTCTCTGTGTACTCGCGTGCGTGCTTGCGTGATCATGATATGATAAAAGCACTTCATCTCACAAGAGCCCTCTGCATTTCATAAAAGCATGAGAGAGCAAGCATACACAAGTAAAGCAAAACACTTTAACCCCTACTGACATGACGGAAACTGATGAACTGTAAATATATAATATGATGAAATAAAAACACGAAAACACCTTTTTTTAGCTTTTTTCCCAGCCTGTGAATATAAAGTAGTAAAAAAGCAACAAAAGTGAAATGTAACCATATACCTATTTCATATCAATCACGCATACACGCACCACACACGCGCACACACACACACACACACACACACACACACACACACACACACACACACACACACACACACACACACACACACACACACACACACACACACGTGTTTACATGTATCAATTATTATTAGACACGTGAGTAAGTTGGTTCCATTTTTCATTTGCTTCGTTTTTGTCCGGACTTTACGGAAATCCTTGAAATCTGAAATGTCTTTTGTGCAGTATGATGCCCAATAAAACTTCTTTGCTTCAGCAATGATTTTGTTACTCATGATCTTCAGGTTTTCTGCTTTTGATGTACATTGTATGTTTAGAAATTGTCTTTTTTATATTTAACTGCTTTCTCACATGCCTCCGTCCACCAAATATTATCCCAAACGGTTATTGGACCTGAAAGTTTTGACTTTTGGAATTGATAGGTCTGCAGCTCCTAGAACTGACCCATGAAATTCAGAAAACATAATGTCTACATTTTCACCTTCATAGTGTTTGTAATCTTGATTACCAAGAGCAGTTAGAAATAAGGACCGGTCTGCGCTCATGTAACTATATTTAGGAATAATATCGGGCGTGCTGTTTTTCATCCTGACGTTTTCATCAGTTATTGTTATGATGATAGGTAAATGATCGCTTCCCAAAGTATCTCTTTGAGTTTCCCAGGTTCAGGATGGTACAAATTCTGGTGATATTAAAGACAAATCAACGGCTGCCACCCTGTGTTTGGGGCAAGGGTCACACGCCTAGCAGGTTGAGTGTACCTTTGCTCAGCATTCCCTCTGTGTACTCGCGTGCGTGCTTACGTGTGGAGGAGGGGTGTGCATGCGCAATGTTTGTTCTATTCCATTCAGGGATCCTAGTGACACTACCATCATTCAAAAGTAAAGCGACCTATCAACTATATTTCCTACCAAACGATTGCTGATAACAATACAACAGTCCTTTTCCCAAAACGGGAGTGTGAACTAAAGTCTCCATCTATTAGACATTTACCACACTGCTGATCTTGAATCGTGAGCAGCCATTCAGTGTGGTAGTCATTTGGACCTGTTGGCTGGTAGACTGACAAAACGTTCATGATTAATGACTTACTGAATTGCACTGTGACGGCACAAGTGTGCAAATCTTCGTTCGATGTTTCAACTGGGGAAGTAATTGAGTGGTATTGTAACTCTTTAAGTACACACACACACACACCACACACACACACACACACACACACACACACACACACACACACACACACACACACACACACACAAATATATATATATATATACATATATATAAATATAGATATGTATATGTATACATATATATATATATGTTATGTAGTGTGTGTGTGTGTTATGTGGTCGACTATCGTGGTCGATAAAGTCCAACCTAGCACGTTATTTATGTGTGTACCCTCATGTGGGATCTCAGGCCAAAACATATACACACAGGCGGCTGCATACTGGACACTCAACGCTCTCAGAGTTAATTCTGGCCTTTATTGCTGCACGCTTTTACACTTGGCTGCTTTAGCTTTCATTTTCATAAGCTTCTGTTCCTTTGCGAATAGCTTGCCTCCGTTTAGACCTGTTTGTGGCCAAGATTTCCCATTCGTTCTTCATCAATATCACATTTCTGGAGGGATTTTTTCAGGGTGTCTTTGTAGCGAAAGCTTTGGCCGTCCTCTTGGTCGATGGCCCTTTGTCAGGTTACCGTAGAAGAGCTGCTTTGGAAGCCTGTTATCCTGCATGCACACAAGATGTCCAGACCATCTTAGCTGAGACTGAGTTAGCAGTGCATCTATGCTTGGCATCTGGGTTTGCAAAAGTACATTCATGTTTGTGACTCTGTTGTAACATTTGATGTTTAAGATACGTCGGAGGGAGCGCTAGTGAAACTGATCTAGTAGCTTGACCATTAAATGATTAAGTGTATGGAAAAGCAAACAGACATCTGTTGTTTGTTCATGCAGATACACACTGGTTAAAGATGCTGAATACAGAAGATTTTAGATGCGCAAAAATCATATTAATTAATGATACATTTTTATTAGACCCTGAAGGAAAG
>CM060308.1:19985936-20203436 GCA_030674185.1 Monoplex corrugatus | reverse complement strand
CTGGAGGCTGGGCTGGACCTGGTTGGTGCCGTTGTATGGCTATAGCCCGGGATTTGTCATCTCCCCACCTTGCCTTTCGGGTTTGTAAAAAAAAAAGGTGGATCCGAATGGGTCATGCAGCGTACGGACAGCTCCCCTTTGCTTGATGAAATGACTATCGAGTGGCGTCGGGAGCTTTGGAGGTGATTGTCCAGAGAGTGGCGAGGCATTGGTGCTCTGGTCCCATCCGCACCCTCATGG
The DNA here is from genome assembly GCA_030674185.1 of Monoplex corrugatus. Classification (NCBI taxonomy): domain Eukaryota; kingdom Metazoa; phylum Mollusca; class Gastropoda; order Littorinimorpha; family Ranellidae; genus Monoplex; species Monoplex corrugatus. The sequence continues at coordinate 20,203,196 of CM060308.1, read as the reverse complement.
TATTTCTTGTTTACTTGTGAACTGTGTGCTTCAATCGAAATGACAGTAAATTTCAGTAACACTGTTCTATTGAGTAGACTGTACATCTCTTGGACTGATATAGTCGGTGAACTCAGTGACCATCATTGTGATAAACACTGTTCTCAAAGTGCACATGTGTATTTCTCTCAGACTACTATACACAGTGAACTATAAAAGATCAAGTGTATTTTTATTGGACTGATATAGAAAGTGAATTTCAAGTCCACAAGCGGACTTCCATCAGACTGATACAGACTATGAAATGTTATCAGTGTTTGCTTTGTTATACAAGTACACACTTGTAGTCCTATGCTAATCTTTAATCTTTGTCTATGTAATACTACAAATATTGTGTATATTAAGTCACAAGTACTAAGTCTGAATGAATGCTTACAGCACTTCCTGGCCCTGTGAAATGATCTACGAATTTCTCACTTAAGCATCAACCTGCTGTCAATAAAATGACAGATGTTTCATCATCACTGTAAATTTATGGTAGAAACTTTCATGTCTAGTCCTAACAGAATCCTGGACAAATAGTCACATACCTACAGAGGACTTTACCTTTCCTGGATATCATATTACACATAAACGTCCTGAGCAACCAATTCAAACGCTTGATCCATCTCGAACAATATCAAAAAGAATCAGTATGGTTAGAAATTAAAATTAAAGAAACCACCATTACTTCTAATAGGATTTCTTCACAGGCATCCATCTATATCTGAACCAGACAACATAACCAACACCTTCTCTACAAATCTCACACGCAACAGAAGAAAAATTAATGCCTCCCTCCCAAGAATTAACCTCTTTAAAACCAGCCTCATATACTCAGAGGCTACCCTCTGGAACGCACTGCCAAAAAATATGCAAGAATGTCTCAATTTCACAATATTTAAGAACAGTTATTTTACACATCTCCTACATTAATTAACTCTTCTCCAAGCAATCCGATTAATTACTGTCGCCTTTTATTTCAGTTCAGTTCAATGTCGAGCTTGCTCGGCTATCCATGACACGTTTCCTCCATCCCTCTCTGTCAGACATTGCAGCAGGTAGTTCATCATACTGACAGCCCGTATCATCGATCAGTTGGTCGATGAAGGTCTTCTTAGGACATCCTGGTCTTTGTTTGCCATGACTGGGTCTCCATAGTAGAACATCTCCTACCAGTTCTTCTTCGCTACGCCAGCAGTGTCCCGCGAAACGCAGTCTTTGTTGACGTATTGATTTACTGATTGGTGGGATCTTACCATATAACTCTTTGTTTGTTGGATGTTCTCTCCAGGTTTTGTTCAGGGCTGCACGTAGCATTCATGTGTATGCTCCATCAATCTTCTCCAATGTTGTTAGGGTCCAAGAGATTGAGCCATATGTAAGAACAAGTTCCTTTTCCGGTTGTCTGGTAGATTGGATTTCCAGATTTTGTCCAGTTGACTTAGAGTGCCACAGGCATTTCCGAGTCTGGTATTGACGTCTTGTTCTGTAGAGTCAATGTAGCTGCCAAGGTATTTAAAGTCTTGAACTTGTTTGATCGCATCTCCATTGAAACTTCTCATACCTTCTGATGCGTCTTGATTCAGGCAGATGAACTCTGTTTTGTTTGCACTGAGGTGGAGCCGATCTCCATTGCTGTTCTTTCGATATTGTGAAGGAGAGATGTTGCATCCTTTAGGTGGTCTGCGAGAACAGCCAGGTCATCAGCGTAGTCCGCATCTGTTATCTTTGCCGCAGGGTAGCGTCTGCTCTTCTGTTTTGTGAGGGTAAAGCCGAGTTTTTTTGTTCTTATCTACTGCTTTCCTCAGCACATAGTCGAGACAGATGATGAAAATGTAGGGGCAAGCGTATCTCCTTGAAGGACTCCAGCAGTGATGTTGAAGAAGTCTGTGTCTCTGTCAGGGAAGCGTACGATAGAGCGGGTATTCTGATACAGCATCATGATGGCGTCTAGTGTTTCCTTGGGTAGTCCATATGCAGTTAGAATTTCCTTTATCTTTCCTCGGTGGATCGAATCAAAAGCCTTGGAAAAGTCGATAAATAGGAGAACAGCTGGGAAGTTTTTGGTTTTTATGCCTTCCAATATACGTCTGATGGTGAGTATTTTGTCAAGATGTCGATCTGTTTTGGCGAAACCCGTTTTGGTTTTTCCTCAGAACTGGATCTACCTCTGGCCTTATCCTATTTAGGAGCATTAGGTTGTAGATCTTTCCAGAAATTGCAGTTAATGTGATTCCACGGTAGTTCTTTGTGATTCCGAGGTCACCTTTCTTGGGGAAAGGAAGCAAGCATCCTTTAGTCCATTTGTCTATTGGGTCTAGGTTATAAACGTTGTTGCAACATTCCAGCAGTATCTGGTGAAATTCCTCTATTTTCCATACTTCCGCTGGTATCTCATCAAGTCCGCATGCTTTTCCACACTGAATGCTTTTCACTGCTATCAGTAGTTCATCCAGCGTAAATGGTCCTTTCTTGACATTCAGCTCCTTCGTGAAGACTGGAGTTATTTCTTCTTCTGAGATTTCTGTAGGTTTCCCCAGTATGTCTTGGAAGTGTTGTTGCCACAGTTTTATTCGCTCTTCTTGGCTAGTTGCTTTTAGCTTAGCTCTGTTACAGCTTTTTCTACCGCTAATTTCGTTCACGGTTTTCCATGCAACAGCAGACGTTTTGTTGTTGACAGCATTTATGATCTGGTCGACCTTGCTTTGTAGGTAGTTCGTTTGCTCTGCTTCATAGGCCTCTATGAGAGCAGCACGAGCATTACTGGAGTAGAGGATGTTCTCAGGAGATGGTTGAGAGTCTTTTAGTTGTGCAGCTTCTTGTAGTTGTTTGCGTTTTTGACAGATTTCCTCATTCACCCAGGGAGTTTGTTTTTTTACTTTGGGTTTCAGTGGGATAGTGTCTGCAGCTGTTTCTTTACATGCCATTTCAAAGTGGTTGTATGTCATGTTAACAGTCTTTGCTGAGGCTGTATCTTGTTGGGTAGCAAATCTATTTCTCACCCTTGTTATGAAGGGTTATAGGGTTTAACTACTTACTAGAAAAACTTCAAATCTATTTCTTCGATAAAATTGTATAATGCCTTGTTATAATATCTACGGTATCCAATGCATAAATATATGTGTGTAAGTGTAATGCTGACCCGCTTTGGGCAAGGCTGATGAAAAAAAAAATTATTTCTTTAATACCTTTGTATATAAAATTTGGTTTTGTTGTTCCTGCTCTCTCTCTCTCTCTCTCTCTCTCTCTCTCTCTCTCTCCCCCCCCCCCCCAATTCATTGATTTTGATTGTTGCTGTTGTTCACGGTCTTTCCACAATTTATTTTGTTCATCTGTGAATAAGTGTGAATAGAACTAGATATTTAGTGGTGATTCGATCGTACATAGTCTTCTGTCATGTCTCAATACAAGAAACACCACAAGGGATCTCAGGTAACATCCGTACCCTCGTGGTGGTTCTTTTTAACGTGTCTTCAGTCATGTCTCAATACTAATTTTCAACACCAGATGCCCGCACCATGCAGTTGAGAGACTGCAGATTTGCGCCAATCGTGCAAAGGCTACACTTACACTCAACAACAATTGAGAGAAACATAGACGACAAATTCCGTACCCTAGAGGTCAACGGTTCACAGTCCTTTGTTGAAGTTCTAACGACTAAGGAAGAAATTGATAAACTCAAAGAATACAACACAACAATAACAGACAGACTAGATAATTCAGAAAGAAAATTGGAGTCCGTGAAGCGAGATGCCAAGAGGTGCAGTGTTTAGTTGATTAGTGTGGAAAAGCATATTTTAATTTAGGACGACGACTACTCTTCGATCCAATATCACAGACATCTTGAACAACCATGCAACCAAGCCCAATTGGTATCAAGAGGACGTTGCAAGAGCTACAGGGCCTATGGCTTGGAAGACCTCGTATCCATAGAAGCAACCCTGTCCCATCCTCGTACAGTTCCTGCGGTGGACGGACAAAATGCGGTGCTTGTTACTAAGAGACAGTTTGAGGGAAAGTACGATTAAGGTTGCTTCCGATCTCACCTCGTGCCAAACAGAGATGGTCAAGTTCTATCATCACTTACATACATAAGATCAAACAAAAACACGAAAACACCATTTTTTTAGCTTTCGGAGCTCTGATGCTCCTTCTTCGGCAGCCATGTTTATTTGCTAATGATGTCATAGTTGACGTCACGGCACACGTCACAGCTAAAGAAAGAACAATAAAAAAAAAAAAACGTCACGGTACACGTCACAGATAAAAGAATGAAAAAAACGTCACGGCACGCTCACAGATAAAAGAAAAAAGACTGAAAAAAACGTCACGGCACACGAGAGTGAGAGAGGGAGGGAGGAAGGGAGAGAGGTTGGTGCTGGGTTGAAGAGAGGGAGAGAGGTTGAGAAGGAGAGAGGGAGGGAAGGAGGGGAGGAGGCAGAGAGAGAGGAAGAGATGGAGGGAGAGGGAGGCAGCTGAAATATTCAGAGCAGGTGAGTGTTTTTCGACAAGAATTGTCGTCTTTCCTCCAAGTCCTCCAGGTATTCAACAGGGCCACTACTGGTATAGGAAGACGAGGGACACATTCCAGAAGAGGCAACCATCACCAATTGTCCCAAAGTCAAAAACGTTACATTTAAAAGTGATATCAAGTTTCGTTTCGAAGTAGATGTAAAGTTACATTTACACTTACATACATAAAAGAAAACTGCGTGCATGGGACATTTAAGAAGTCTCTTATCGTGACTACGCTAACGATCATTACTACCCGTCGATCATTACTGTCCCTCAACTGCCTCCCATATGATGAGCAAGGGCCACAGGTAAAGGGCAACAAATAAATAGGGCATGACAGCATGAGAAGGACGTCTTCACTACAGATACTCATCAAGGAACAACTATGGACGTCAGCATACCGACCAGACCATTAGACATCACAATGTTTCAATGCAAGAAGGCAATACAGACTGATGGGAGTCAGGACAGTACAATAGAAGCAATAGATGACGAAAATAGTACTCTGGCACACACTGGAATCCACACAGATCCAGGAGAGGACGTGCAGATACCGAAGCGCTCAATTACAACAAGGATGCAGAGAAGTTTAGACCAAGAGCTCGTGATAACTTTAACCATAGGGATCACAACAAGAATGAGACTAGACCACTGGTCCCAGGACAATACTTATACAATGAAGTGACCAGACGACCTGAATCAGGTCAAAGAAGATTTGTGTTTCGAAAAGAAAACACCAACGGAAATTATTTTATTGCCCCGGAGTCAGTGCCAAATGGACCAGTAGCCATCAGAGGAGCGACGAGCAGTCAGAGGCACCTCCCTTACGTGATGACCCCTGCGATCAGAAAATACGTAGCAGGATTGAGCCAGTGGCCCCTTTCCACGTGATGAAAACCCTTTACTCATGACGTAAATAGCAGGATTGACTCAAAGAGCGATGTAAATAAAGATCAGCAAAATGATCAAAATGACATTCATACTGATGTCAGTGACGAAAACATCTATCACTTGTGTCGAAGCTGAGGATACAAGTATATGATGAGAGTGTGTGTGACGTAATTGACAAGGTAACAAAGAGCTGAGACCATGAAAACTGGCGAGGACCTGGCGCTCAATGACAGAACATTCAAAGCTGTTCAGGCTGACACTGTGACACAGACCTGAGATCAATCCTCAACACATACATGTACACACAAGTGACGCATAATGTGGCCACCGATAGCATGTTCAGAATCACAATTAACACCTTCTATCGCTCATGATCTGCGACTTAAGCGTGCTGCCTCATTATATATAATTTTATGAGTAAACAACGACAGCAATGGTCAAGCTCCGCCGAGTTCTAGCAGAGAAGGATTATCTATTCATTTATGAAAATTAAGACTAAAGGTACTTAAAGGGACAGCAGGACTATATAAGGCGGGAAGTAGATCGGAAGTCACTTGAATTCAAACGTTTGCCAAAGCAACACCAGCTGTCTGCTCTGAGTTAATTGCAGATTTCGGACGCTGTCGGAGAGCTACCTGGCTCATATTTGTCACACAGTACAATCTCAATCCCTGATTTTAAACTGTTGTTACATTTTTATCGAAAAATGTGCGTATATGCATTTATTAGGAAATTAAAATCTGAATTGGACGAACTTAGAGGCGGGGCTACAAAACATGACGAGACATCTGACAGACACGCCATCCAAAAATAGAAAAGCACGTGGAAAGAAAACAACGAAGGCATGTTGTCGCAACACACCCCACAACACACACACACACACACACACACACACACACACACACACACACACACACCACACGAAATGCCTACAATATAGACGTCCAGAGAATTAAACGATCACCTTAATTAAAATTGTGTAGTGTATGAAAAGAAATCAAGCACATGCAATATATGCACACACAAGCTGTGCGCACATACACCGTACTCATATAGACACACACATACACACACACACATACACACACGCACACACACACACACACACACACACACACACACACACACACACACACACACACACACACACACACACACACACACACACATCGGAGCACAATAGGAACACAACAATGACCTGTAGTCACTACCACTTATGTCCCATGTACGGCTTACCAGGTGGGTTAGGGTACAAGTCTTACAAGCGACAGCACACAGTCTGGCATTATCTCACGAGGGGCTGTCACCACACATTCATCTACACCATGACGCCCCATAGTCACCGATTTCTTTCGTAAATATTGTGGATGTCTCCATGCATTCCTAGAATTTAGCATGGTCCAAAATTTTCTATATATCTGTTTCCTAAGTCAAGCAAAGGTTGGAACTAAACAGCAGGAAGACTGAAGTCATGGTGATCAGTAAAAAACATGAAATCCCCTCATGCAAAATAACAGCAAATGGCACAACCTTGACACAGGCTAATAAGTTCAAATACCTGGGAACGGTCAGATGCACATCGGAAATAGCTGGCAGAATCGGCCAAGCCAAAACAGCATTCAAGAAGATGACAAGCATTCTTACCAACAAATGCCTATCAATTAACATCAGAAAGAGAGTCCTTGAATGTTATATAGAACCAATACTGTTATACGGATGCGAGGCGTGGACAGTCAGGAAGCAAAGCCAGAGCAGGATCGAGGCAGCCGAGATGTGGTTTCTCAGAAGAATGTTGAGAGTTCCATGGACAGCAAAGAAAACAAACGAGACAGTCTGTATGGAGGCAGACACAAGTAGATCACTCATAAGGAAGATTAGGAAAAGACAAGCAACATTTATAGGCCATTTTATGAGGAAGGGGGTTTTGGAGCACCTGGTCACAACGGGAAAGCTGGAGGGAAAGAGAGCACCAGGTAGACCCAGGGAGAGAATGCTGGACGGATTTGCAGAGTGGCTGGGGATGAGGAGGGTGGGGGAGATACTGGGAGTCCATGGTCGCCAACGCCATGCGGCAGGGCACCTAATGATGATGATGATGATGATGATGTCAGAGCAGAAGTGAGATGAATTCTTCAATTCTGAAAAGTGGTCATGCCATATCAGTATTGTTCTATCCTGAAGAGGGTCCAGGGCTACAATTAAAACTATGATGCCCTAGCGAAGAGTAGTGTTTGGATTGTAAAGGATCCCAGTATTGAATACTACATAAGAGAAAATATAAGCTGGCCCAGCCACGTCTGACTAAATTTTTTTCTCCGGGAACTCTGGTTTTCCCTTCAGCCCCATGGCTGTTAGTTTGGGATGTTTTTCTTCCTATTCCAAGGTCAGACCGGATTCGTTGCACTGGGCACGATCCATTTACATCAGCCATACCTCTTCATTAAATATTTTCCCATTCAGTCGATCATATGCTTATATTTTCACTTATGCATTATTTAATACTGGGATCCTTTACATTCTAAACACTACTCTTCGCTAGTGCATCATAGTTTTAATTTTAGCCCTGGACCCTCTTCAGGATAGAACAATATTAACATGGCATGACCACTTTTCAGAATTGCAGAATCACGTCACTTCCGCTCTGACATCATATTCACTCAAAAACACATTATGATGTCATCTTAGTCAGTTTATTCCTTTTCTCACACTGGATGGAGCAGCAGGGAAGTTTCAGTTTTATTCTCCTAATTTTTGTATCTGTTGTTTGTTTGTTTGTGATCTTACAATTGACAAAGGCCAGTTGGCCGAAAATTTGCGCCTGTCTTGTCTTGTATTAAATATGCGTTCTTATTCTTCTTTCGTGTGTTTTTTGTTTGTTTTATTTTTCTGGTTCCTGTTTGCTTGAACGCGGGTAGTCACACACTTGTTTTGGATACTGTGAATAAGTTGCATGTTGGGTTTCTTAACTAAGATGTTAATGGAATCTTGAAAAAAAAAAAAGAAAGAAAGAAAAGAAAAGAACTATTTCTTTTCACATGCGTTTTTATATGTTTGACAAATATTTGTTGCAAATGAGTTTAAAACACTAGGCCCAGTTTTTGCTAAATTTATAGTGTCCACGTCAATTGGCAAGAAGTTGTCTTACGCCCAGTCACTCCAGGGCTAAGAGCAGTTCACGACTAGATGATGGATGAACTCCTAAAAGAGTCGGAAATGCTCTCCAAATTCATGAAGATGTCGTGACTTTTACTACTCATTTTCTTGGCACGTCAAAATTGATCGTAGACTGGTTATTGTGCACGCACAACCTTGCCGAACTAAGTAGTCGACAAAAAGTCGGGAACACAACAAGTAAAACCACTCGTGAGGTAGATGCGATCAGTTATCGTGACCGTATGCAATAGAACGTGGGTGTCGGCTATCACAAGTTAAAGAGTATTGCGACTGGTCATATAGACGTGATAGTCGTGAATAACTCTTGACAGTTGTGAAGTCGTCTTGTATGGTAACTACATGTATTTAGAACTAGAAGTGATTCGAGCGGTCGCCGGCCGCTTCTTTGTTGGTCGGATATCGCTCGGCAAGTCTGCAGAGCAGTTGCTGACTGAACCACAAATGTCACGAGCAGGATATGACTGACGCGAGGGAAATACAAACATCAGAGTGACAACCGATCATCCCAATTGGTTCTGGAATTGTTGCCAACTGCGGCGTCTGTGGCAACTGTCACGTGATCGATTGCATATATTTCGCCGCCGGAGGCTGGGATTAAATCACGCAAAAACAAAAGAAATATAGAAACTAGGAGGGGATGGGGTGGAACAAAAACACCCAAAGAAACAAAAAAGAAAAATGACTACATACAAAACATTTGAAGATAAGGATAAACATTAAAACGTGGATAGAAATAAAAAAGAAAGTGAAAAGATGACATCCCCTTCCACCAAGAAAAATGAGACAAAACGTAAAACGATTGATTGTTAAAAAAAAATTTTTAAAAAGAACGAAACCAATGACAATGTAATAAGATAGATTGTAAAAAAAAAAACAACCAACAAACAAAGAACGAAAAGAATGACATTTACACTTTACCATAAGGGCAGCATGTCAACATTTCTTTCCTTTGTTTGAATTTTTTAGTCACCTTTTTATTTTGTATTAGTTGGTCTCCACTTTTGAAAGTGGGGGGGGGGGGGGTATTCTTTTAGAAAAATATCAAACATGCAAGTCAACATTCAGTTTATCAAAGACAGGGATACATTTTTCTACTTTTCATACATTTATCAAACATGCAGGTGAACTTTCAGTTGAATAAGAAGAACAACAAAACAGTTAAATCATGTGCTGCCTGGGCACTGCGCCTTCTTTCTTCACGCAGAAGACGTGCCGGGGTATTATCATCTCCAGCCTTTCTCTACACCTAGAACAACGGTCTAATGAAGGGAGCCATGCTTGCACAATGACGGGAATCATCGTACTAATGTGTATGAATATACTTTATTCTTTGAGTCTTTCAAACCATAGACGGTACTGAAATTGCGCTGTGGATGTCTGGTTGATACCTGCCATTATATCCCACACTCCTGGTGCAAAGTAAATATGCTAAGACCCAAATGTCAGTATTTACTACTAGTATATGGGGTGAGGGTGAGGGGAGAAGTGACGGAGGGGATAATTCAGAACGGTATTAAGCAGAGCCATTAGAAAACAGATGGTGACCTGAGCAATCCTTTCATGTTTAATTTGATCAACTACACGTCGATTGCCGCTGGCACTTTTTGCCATCCCAGTTAAACTGGTTTAGGGTCACTCCATCAGCCAAGCAAAAGTGTGTTACAGTTATGTCACTCTCGGTCTCTGGGTTCATAACATATGTGTTCAATCAACCTAACATACCTCTAGCTGTTAAGTAGAATACAACAGGATCGCTGAGAGCTGTAAAATGCACTTTGTTTGGGATGTTGGCCCAAAAACTGAAGATCATATTGTGACTTGTTTTGCCATTTTAAAAGCACTTCTTTAAAGCTTGTGGCTTGCAATAGCATATCTGATGTAGAAAAACGCTACTCTGTGATTTTTAATAATAGAATAAGATATTTAAAAACGGTGTGTTGCTGCAGACAAGTTCGCTAGTGCAGTCAAAAATTGGAAGTATCCAACACTTGCAAAAAATCATTCATAGATCAATGTGACATTGTCAGTAAATTGTACGTAATACTGTCAGCAAATTGGGCATAATATAGCTCTGACTTTGCCATTGGCACACAAGACAGAATCAAATGGTTGTTAAGTCTATTTTTGATTGATGTATGCTATGATATATTCAAGGTAAAAGGTTTCCATACATTCTTATCATATTTTTAAAGGCACGTCGCAGGTACACAAAATTTTGCAAAGAGCTCGCTCCTGATTGGAAGAGAGGACAAGTTTGCGAGTAGGACCAAGTTTTGAATAGAATGGGCACTTTGTCCCGTGCTTGCTAAGAGAGTCCAAGATGGTTAGGGAAGGCAGAAAGGGAGAACGGGAGGGGGGGGGGAGAAAGAAAGAGAGGGTGTCTTAAGCACAAACGAACTAAATGAAATGGTAGGACAGTGGGAGGTAGTGGTAAAGCAATACCCAGGGAGCTAAGTGAAGATGTCAACACAGACAGGTTGTTTACAAATTAAAAATACCAGAAGGCAGTGATGGAGAAAGTGGTTCTTCTGTTATGGTGCTCACCGTGCTAAGCAACAATTGCTCATGTCTAGTCTAGTACCCAAAGGATTACACTGAACTAATAGATGAAGTGTGTGTGTGTGAGAAACGGAAACTGGGGTGGTATTCTATGCTAACAGTTTCATTCATAACGCAGTCATAATCATAGCACAGAAATGTAGGTGTGACGATTTTTGTAAAAGAACATAAAATTGCCGTAGTCTGCAATCGTTTCGAGGCCTTAATACAGTACTGGACATTAAATGACCAGTATCCAGAGGAAAACTTGGGCAGATATGAAGAAGACGTACATTGAAGTAGCAAAAGAAAAGTTGGGCCCTGAGCACAAAAAAAAAAAAAGAAGACCAAGTAAACCCTACATCAGCGAGGAAATTATGGATCTAGCCAAACGGAAAAGCCATGCTCGCAAATCTGGAAGAAAAGAAGAATACAAAAAACTCAAAAGAGAAATTAAGAGCAAAATTAGAAAAGATCAGAAAAATTGGCTGAATGAAAAATGTGCAAAACTGAATGAGCCTAATGAATGCAGAAGATCCAGGGATCTATTTTATCAGATAAAGTTCAATCCACTAAATTCCAGCCCAGAAATTAGTGCATCAACAGCAAAGAGGGCGCCACACTAACTGAACTAGAGCATATTATGAACAGATGGAATGAATATGGGGCATCCCTTTTTAGCGAAATAGCCCTCAAGATACTCTATGCCCTGATCTGAACTGACCCGAATCAGAAGAGAATCAGAACCACTTTTAAGTGATATTGAAGCAGTCGCCAAGCACTTAGAAACAAGAAAATCCCCAGGAATTGATAATGTTCGAGGAGAATTGTTAAAACATGCTGGAAAAGAAGGTTTAAACGCAATACGCCATTTTTGTTGTGAAATCTGGAATACTCATCAAAGGCCAACAGATTGGAAACTTCAAGAATTTGTGATGCTTCATAAGAGTGGCAATGTGAAAGATTACAACAACTACGGAACCATTGCCCTAATCAGCCACGCCAGTAAGATTTTGCTCATATTTATTCTTAACAGATTGAAGCCCAAGATAGAAGAAGAACTGTCTGAATGCCAGGCAGGCTACAGATCAAACAGGGGCACAACTGACTGTTATTTGTGTTACAAACACTCACAGAGAAAATAAAAAGCACTGAAAAAGAAGCTTTTATCACCTTCATAGAATATAGCAAAGCATTTGACAGCATCATTCATCTCCACCTGTTCAACACAATGGTCAAAATGGGCTTTCCTAAACATCTCATTTCAGTAAATTGCCTCATTATATAAAGACCAAAAGGCTACAGTGAATTCTTCAACATCCCCAGGGGAGTTAGACAAGGTTGTATCCTCTCACCGTATTTCTTTAACATCTACACAGAACAAGTCATAAGAAATGCTGATATAGAAGACATGGGCATAAAGATGGGAGGAACAAATTTTACAAATCTGCACTTTGCCGATGATACTGAGCTTTTAGCAGACAGCATTACTAGTGCAAAAAAGAATTCTATACAGGGTGGATGCAGCAGTCAAAAGGGCTGGCCTAAACTTGAACGCCAAGAAAACAAAAGTGCTACACATAAAAAGCAAAGACACTGAAAACAATCATGACATCCTAATTAACAGAATATCTTTAGAAAATGTTAAGGCTTTCAAATACTTGGTTCTGTAAAAACTGATTATGGAACCTGCTCCAAAGACATCAAAATAAGAATTGGAATGGCAAAGCAAAAAATGGTCCAACTCAACAACATCTGGAAAGATAGAGGCATACCAAATGGCCTGAAAGTTAGACTTTTAAAATGTTTGATCTGGTCAGTCATGATTTATGGCTGCGAAGCCTGGACTCTGAGACAAAACTGATCGCAGAAGAAGGAACGAGAAAAAAAAAAAACACGAAAAAAGAATCAGAACGCGTCCCTGTGCGGTGGATAGGGGAAGGACCTCCAGATATGGAGGTTAGCTGCCTAGCAGTCGCAAGCTAAACGGTGGCAATCGTGGAGAGTGAGGAGTACCTCTGAGGGCACAGATCTGTCATTAACTGGCTCCTATACTCAATGAATGGATCATCTTGGCGAAGGGAGGCGCCATAAAACCTGCGTATAACTCCCATTGCCTTGTGAGAAGGCGTGGGAACGACAAAAGCTCGTGCAGAGTCCATATAAAAACCGATAGAAGGCAACGGGAAACTACCATCATATCTTCTGAAAAATATGCTCAAATATATGAAAAAAAAGAAAAGTAACGACATGACTAGGACCTCCACTGGAGCACCTTCGCCCGGTAGAGGAAGTCAAGCAGATGACACCAGACTGTAACCAAACTATTACTTTTAAAATAAAATGTATAAGAGTTGCAGTATAGAATGTTGGAATCATGCTCCAAAAGGGAAAACTAGAAAATGTCAAGATAGAAAACGGAAAGATTGAACATCAATGTTTTAGATATAGGAGAGGTGAGATTAAAAGGAGCAGGCATGACAACATCGGGTAAGCATGAAATTATATATTCTAGTGGGAACACACATGAAAGAGGTGTAGGTATCTGTCACAGACACACCTTATCTCACTGCGATCCAAATCATGATTCCATTCATTCTACAAGAATTTAACTACAACTGTCCTTGTTTGTTTGTTTGTTTGTTTCTTTGTTTGTTTGTTTGTCCTCCATTGTTGCATGCCTTGAAAAAGCAGGGTTACTTTCTTCTCCCCCACCCCCACCCCCATCACTGCCCCAAAGAAAGGAAATGAAAAATCCACGTGCTGGATTCCGTTTCAAACTTGTGTAAACCACATGCATATGTGTGCAGATGTGGATTCCTGTGCATGATTGTGTGCTTACCTTTATGTGCATTTGTGCACATCAGTATGTGTGTGACACTTTCATGGAGTTTCTTGTTAGTTTGCTAGTTCGTGTTTCTTAGTTTCCTCCAGAAGCATGTGTTACTTGTGTTTGAGTTGATGTGAACTCTTGATCACAACTTGTTGGGTTATATCGAGAATGATATCCCAGTACGAGTGGAGGTATGTTTGAGCCTTTGCTTGTAAACGTCAGCAAGTGCTCGTCGAGTCAGTTGGTCTGATAAGTTCCAGCATCGTTGATGGGCCTGCTGCCCTTAGACGTTGAAGAGAAGAAGAGATTCGTCGTTTCGATGTTACTTTGGGACGTGCAACCCCAGGCGAGGTGTAGACCCCCTTTTGTCACGTCTTCGTGTCTTCATCAGTTGTGGTTGTAGAGAGTCATCGTTTCCATGTTACCGTGGGATGTTCAACATTAGGCGACGTGTAGGCCCCTCTGTCATGTCTTTGTTGTCGTCGTCCCTGGCTGTGGTCATTCTGAAAATGGGCGTGAGTGGCAAGCCTCTATGTCTTTGGATCTGAGATTCCAATCCTATGTGTCTGGTTAATCGTATCTATGAGGTACCCAAAATGTGTTTATTAGGTGTAGCTATTGGCAGTTGGGCGTGTAATGTCTTGGTAGCGTAATATTGGTGTCGTATGTCGTGCCTTATGTGCGTTGTGCAGCAGTGTTCTTGTAGTGTTTAACCGTTTGTGTTATTTGGTTTCGCAGATGTGTTAATGTTCGTCCAGTGTTATGTTATGCATTGAGGACATTGAGAAAGATCTACTAATTTGAAGATGGTGGTTAATTTATGAATTAACCATGTGTGCCCATATAAGTTGGGAAGCGAACTGTGGCCAATGTGGCATCAATTTTTTCGTTTCCTGCGAGTGTAAATATTTTCGTATCACTATCATTATCATCATATGCCCTGCCGCATGGAACTGGCGATCACGGCCCTCCATATGAATGTATCCTTTGTCGCTGCAAGTACTTCTCCAACCTTGTCTGTCTACATCCACTGCACAAGTCTGTCCAATATTTTCTCCCTGGGTCTACCTGGTGCTCTTTTTCCCTCCAGTTTTTCTGTTGTGAATGGGTGCTCTAAGTTCTCTTGCCTCATAAAATGTCCTATAAATGTTGCTTGTCTTTTCCTAATCTTTTTCCTTAATGTTCCATTTGCGTCTGCCCCATTCAAGACTGTCTCTTTGTTTTCTTTGCTATCCATGGAACTCTTAACATTCTTCTTAGAAAACGCATTTCGGCTACTCCAATCTTCTTCTGACTTTGCATGCTGACTGTCCACGCTTCACATCCGTACAATAACATTCGTTCTATATAACACTGAAGAACTCTCTTCTTGGAGTTAATTGATAGGCATTTGTTGGTAAAAACGCTTTTCATTTTCTTGAATGCTGTTTTAG
This sequence comes from Monoplex corrugatus, assembly GCA_030674185.1. Taxonomy (NCBI): domain Eukaryota; kingdom Metazoa; phylum Mollusca; class Gastropoda; order Littorinimorpha; family Ranellidae; genus Monoplex; species Monoplex corrugatus. The sequence continues at coordinate 20,187,791 of CM060308.1, read as the reverse complement.
CCTGGCCGATTCTGTTGTGCACCTGCCGTCTGGTGAGATGACTACTCCCAGATATTTAAACTGATCAACTTGTCTCAGTGTGGCACCATTGGCTGTTCTTTTGCATGCAAGGATTTCTTGTTTTTTACTGATTACCGTGACTTCAGTATTCTTGGTATTTAGCTCCAGCTGTTTATTCCTGCTTTATATTTCTATTATGTTTAGGAGATTTTGTAGGTCTTTTTCATTTTCTTCAATTACAACGGCGACATCTGTATAACGAGACTGTTTATCATTTTTTCTCCAACCTTTATCCCAGGGCATTTTTCGAGGTTTCTCCTGATGGTTTCACAGTAAAGTGAAAACAAATCTGGTGACAGAACACATCCCCTCCTAACCCCTCTTTTGGTATTTTGGAAATAGTTTATATCATTTTCTACTCTCATTGCTGTTGCTTGTTCCCAATACATATTCCTTATTATTCTTAGATCCTTTCCAGCAACATTGAGCCTTTCTAACTGGTTGATCAATTCGGCGCAGCAGTCATCTCACCAGGCAGCAGATGTACATTCAAAAAATGAAAAGCGTTTTTACCAACAAATGCCTATCAATTAACATCAAGAAGAGTTTTCAGTGGCTACCTGGTTGAACCTGGCTCTCAGTTACAAAAAAGGCTACTCACTGCGTAGCTTTCATCGACGATCCAGCCGACTTCCTCAGCGCAACTGCTGGGTTAAGAACTGGCTTCAGTGCGCACCGCCGTGAGCGAACTCACGACAGTGCGACTGAATAAGTGAGGAGTACACCGATGGCAGGTTGTCGGCCCCGGTCACGGTTGAGGGTGGGGTTCCTTGCGGCGATGTAAACTGCCTCCTTTACTCCCCTCTGGAACCATCTTGCTTCTTTGTCGAGAACTTGCACATTGTCCTTTTCAAAGTGTTGGGTGTGGGTCAGATGTTCTCCCACTGGAGAGGACTCACGTTTGTGTTCTTTTAATCTTTTGTGCAAGTTGCGCTCAGTTTCGCCAATATAACTATAGTCACAGTCCTGGCAGTCTATCTTGTATATCACCCCTGATGTGTCCAATTTGTCTGTTTTGTCTTTGGGGTGGACTAACTGGCTTCTGATGGTGTTGGTGGGCTTGGCGTGGACACTGACTCCCAACTTCCTGATCTTCCTGCTGAGAGCCTCAGTGACGCCGCTGACGTATGGCATGGAGACGTGCCCTCTCGAAGGGGTTGTCCGTTCAGTGGAGGGGTGGGGTATGGTTTTCTTGCCCCCCGGAATATCCCAGGCCCACTTCTGGTATCCTGATACACTGAGTACTTTTTTGATGTACTGCACCTCTTCTTCTCTAGCGGTGTCGATAGAGCAGATGGTCTTCGCTCGGTGGGTGAGGGTGCGGATTACTCCAAGCTTGTGTTCCAGTGGCTGGTGACTGTCAAATTGTAAGTACTGGTCCGTGTGGGTCGGCTTTCTATAGACGGAGAAGGCGAGGCCTGTCTCCATCCGGGTGATGCGGGTATCCAACATCGCGATGCTGCCGTTCTCTTCTACCTCATAGGTGAGCTTGATGGCAGGGTGTTGGTTGTTGAGATGGTTCGTGAAGTCTTCTACCACCGATCTTTTCAGTACAGTCATAGTGTCGTCCATGTAGCGGCCCTAGTAGCGTGGAGGAGTGTGGAACGACGCCAAAGCTTTCTCCTCGAAATTTTCCATGAAGAGGTTGGCGACGATGGGACTCACGGGGGACCCCATGGCTGCACCCTCGGTGTGTTGGTAGAAGTGTCCTTCAAAGGTGAAGTAGGTGGTGTTGAGGCAGCAGGATAGCAGTTCACAGATGTGTTCCACTGGCAGGTTGGTGCGTTGCCGAAGGCTGTTGTCGACCTGTAACCTCCCCCTGATGATGTCAATGCTGTCCTTCACAGGGACACTGGTGAACAGGGCTGTGACGTCATAGGACACCAGAATCTCATCAGGTTGAAGTACAAACTTCGACAGCTTCTTCACCAGATCTGCACTGTTTGCAATGGAATGTTCTGTCTTTCCTACCAAAGGCGAGAGGATGTCTGCAATGAAGCGGGCCGTCTCATACATCAGGGATCCTCTAGAGGCGACAATGGGACAGAGGGGTACATCTTTCTTGTGCACTTTAGGCAGTCCGTAGAACTTGGGCACATCAGTAGCTGAGGGGTACAATCTGCGGTACTGTTCTGAGGAGAGTTCTCCTGACTTCTGTAGGCCTTGCAGTAGTTTGGTCAGACGGGCAGTATACTTGCTGGTGGGATCTTTGCTTAGCTGTTGGTAGGTCTTTTTGTCATCTAGCAGATTGTAAGCCTTCTCATAGTACCGCCCCTTGGGTAAGATGACTGTGGCACGGCCTTTGTCGGCTGGGAGAGTCATGATGGAATCCTTCCTCAATCCCTGTAGTGCAAGTCTTTCATCCCTGGAACTGTTGGATTTGGGGGGTTTGCTCTGTTTGAGGATATTCACACACTCTGATCGTAAGTGTGTGGCCTCTTCTGTTTGAGGACCAATCCGTCGACACGCAGTTTCAATGCTGGTGATGTACTCCGTGATGGGAAGTTTGTCTGGAGTGACCGCGAAATTGAGCCCCTTTCTCAACACTGACAATTCTGCTTCCGTCAAACTTTGATCCGACAGATTCACCACCCACCTGTTTTTGATTTCTTGCGTTTCTTGATCACTGACGGGAATGATGGGCACGCAATCGTCATGCTTTGGTTTAGCCTGCAACTTAGCAAACTTTTTCCTGTGGCGCATGCGCACTCTATCCCATTCACGCCTGACAGTGCAGTAGGACCAAGCAACCTTCTCCGCCATGATAGTATCCGGTACACACGCACTGAGTTCATCCTTTAAAATGGCGATCGTGTTGTTGATGATAACCAAACGGCTGTTGATTTGTTTAATCCATTCGTTCATGAGCGCACGTTGAGCACGATGGATGATGTTGTTAGCTGCCTGGCCTTTCATACTAGTTTTGATCTTAAGACTTGTAGGGCACACATTTTGATGTTTACAATGCAGCGTGAAATGAAGATGGTTCCTGAACCTGGCTAGCAATCGATGTTCCTCTTCCAGTTCTCTAAAAATTTTGATGACTTTCCCGTCGAAATCGCGTATGAGACGTTGAGGAAGTTTTAACGACTGAGGGGTAGACATAATGGCTACCTGGTTGAACCTGGCTCTCAGTTACAAAAGAGGCTACTCACTGCGTAGCTTTAGTTCTTCGGTGTTACGTAGAACGAATATTGTTGTACGGATGTGAAGCGTGGACAGTGTCTTACACAATCGAAAGCCATGGTATAATCCTCGAAACATAAACATAAATCTTTATTCAACTCAACTGATCTTTCCATGAGAGTTCTTAGGATGCATATGGCTTTAATAGTTCATTTCCCTTCGACAACACCACATTGTTCTTCTGCTATTTTTCTTTAGATTCTGTTCCTTGTCCTCATCATGATTATTCTTAAATGAATATTTTTCACATGAATATCAAGCTGATTGTACGATGGAGTTCGCGTTCTATTGCCCCTGCTTTCTTTGGAAGTGCACTAAAATTGATTTTGACATTTCTTAGGGATTTTTTCTAGTGTCATAAATTTCATTCAGGAGGACTGTTATTTTTTCAATACCAAATTCATCTAGAGCTTCAATGATTTCTGAGGTAATATTATCTGGTCCTGGGGCTTTTCCCGGTTTCATCTTTTTCAACACTGTTCTTACTTCATCTTTCATTATGAGTGGACCTTTAACGTTCTTTCTTATGTGTTCTTCCTTTCTGTCATCGTCAAAAAGGTCTTTAGTGTACTCTACCCATCTGCCTAATATTTTGTCTTTTTCCACCATGATCACACCATCTTTAGATTTTAGAGACCACTTGATGTGCACGTCTTTTTCCTGTTGGCAATTTTTTCAATGTTTCTGTACATAAATTTAGGATCTGTTTTGTGTCGGTCTTCTATTTCTTTGCACTTTGTTTCTAGCCAAGCTTCCTTAACTTCATTACACCTATTCCTGATTTTCTTATGCATCTTTTTGTATTCCTCCTTTCACTGTGCCCTTCTCTGTTCTTCCATCAAGCCAAAAATTTCTTTTGTCGTCCAGTTTTTCTTTGCTTTTCTTTCAACTCAAGGGATATCTTCACACGCTTCATTTCTCAAGTTTGTGAACTGTGTCCATTGTTACGTGTATCATAATTGTTGATGTGACGCATCTAGTGTGTTGGCTAGCGATTGTGTGCTTGTCACCTCTCGCTTTCAGCCCACACCGCTGGCTAGCACTGTTGCTTGCAAGCTCTGCGAAAAGGAGAGCAGATTGCGTATGTCTGTGGACATGCCGTAGTGCCCACGAACCAGACCCCCAACTATGGCAAAATAACACTACTACCTTGTGGGTGTCTCAGAAGAGACCAAGGCTAAGGGAATAAACCCTAACAGAAAATTACTCCCACTGCCTTGTTGGTAGTCATGGGAACGAAAAAGGCTAGCGCAGAGTCCGTACAACTGCAGCTGAGAAAGAGACCCTAGGCAACAGGAAGGCTCTGAGAGAATCCTGGATCAGTGATTACACCTGGCATCTGATAGCAGTAAGAAAAGGCCTGTATCAGAAAAGATATATAAGTACTTCAGACGACAAAGCAATATGTCAGGAATACATTGAGAAAGACCAGCAGGCGTAGCGCAGTGCACGATAGGACAAACGCAGGTGGCTCGAAGGCCCAAAATGCAACATCCTGCAGTGATATGAGAGCTGTATACCAAATCAAAAAAAAAATCACTGGCAATTTATTCGGTACTAAAAAGGAAGATTTTAAGCAGGCTTTACAATCCGTTTTCTCATTTATTTCAAAGGAACTGTGCAGATTGCGGAGTTCGGCCCACAGCATAATCAGTCGGACTGTTTCGAACCGGCACGCCGAGCAAATGCTTCGTCATTGATCCGTAGTTTGTTCAGGTTTGCATGCGAATTCAGTTCAACATACAGCACACCAGCTGTTGCCCAGGTCTATTTCTGATTTGTCTGTGCAACACTGCACGGTATACTCATTTATTTGTCTGACTGATGCTGTCCCCCTTACTTGCATTTGCTCCTCTTCTCTGTTATAATACTTGGAAAAAAAACCCACTAAAACAATTATGGATTGTAGTCCTATAATGTGTGCGTGCGTGTGTGTGTGTGTGTGTTGTGTGTGTGTGTGTGTGTGTGTGTGTGTGTGTGTGTGTGTGTGTGTGTGTGTGTGTGTGTGTGTGTGTGTGTGTGTGTGTGTGTGTGTTTCATCCACTGTTTGTTCACACGAAATGTTATAGACAAAATGAGCCAGACGTTGACTGAGTGTGTGCGTGCGCGCGCTCTGAGTGAGCGCATTTGTACGCGCGCGCACATGTGTGTATATGGTGTTGTTGTTGTTGTTGTTGTTTCTACTAACCACACATGGCTGAACTCAGTGCTTGCAGTGACGGATGTCCAGTCTCCTGCGAAGATATAATTCAAACAAAAACACATGAAAATGTAAAGTTCATTTTTACCTGTCAACAAAGGAGGTAAAATGTCCATATTAAGTGGAAGGTGGTTGAACAAGAAAAAACCCTGAGTCCCAGGTTTTATCACGAAATCAACATCAAATATGCAAGTCAAGACCCTGTGGGCCTTATCATGCTCAGTAGTTTATAGAAATACTAAACCATCCAGCAAACACACCGCCGAAAACGGGAATATGATTGCCTGCATGTCGGGAAAACACGCCAGTGCGCGTAAAATGAAAGGCCTCTCGTATCTACACACACTTCTTTCGCAACTGGCTTGTTACAAACAATACGTCTCGTGTCTCTTCCACCACGAAAGCCACGATGATTATCTCATAAAATCTCATCAAAAATATGGATGATTATAAAATCTTCAAGGTCTTAGGGAACATCTTTCTTCCACCATGTAAAATATACATGGTTGTTGGTTTCTCAAGAAATATATTGGCCCCATTCCTGTAGATATCTACAGAATCATCATCACCTCCTGCTTCCTTCCTAGTCATTGTTTACTTCAGGGCTTTAGTGATCTCAGTATGTAAGGGTAAGTCTGCCAGAGATTCCTTTCTTGGTAGTTGGGTTGATGCTGCTGCTGCAATGGCACTGTCAGATGTTGTCGACTTCCTGTTGAATCGTGTATTGAAGTTTCGGTCCAGCGTGGTATGACGTCAGCCTTCCTGTCAGTAATATGGAGTGGACAGAAGTACAGAAGCTTTCGATCCATACACTGTGCTTCGGCCATCATGGAATTCCTTAATGTCATCGGCATCAGCTGCAGCCTAGAGCTCTGCAGCTTTCATCTGGCACAATGACTTCTTCACTGCCGCGATTTTTGTGTTAGATACATTGCTTTGTTTGTTGTTATTGGAAGCGATTTTCCAAATATTGGTTCTAACATTTCATAGCCAACTTCTATGAAATACGTGCAAGAACACACCGACAACATCTACCATAGTTTTTATTTTACATAGGAGCATCGTTTCCATCAGGTCATATATGTAAAACAACATGGAAACATCTTTTCTCTGTATCATGACTTCAGGATAGATTATTTTACTTCTGTGCTACTTGGCTTACATTTTCGACCACAAAAAGTTTAGAACAATGCAGCACGTCCAATCATGGAGAAAAGAAGGCATGATCGTGTGACACAATTTTTCAAAGAGCTCCACTGGTTCACTGCTAACAGTCAAATCTCGCAGCTATTGCTAAACTGCAAGCTTTGCATATATCGCCATTTTGATGAATGTTTACCCACTGTATCTTTCTGACAGCTTTTGCACATATCAGAGAATCACCTGTGATTCTCTTAAGTCAACTGGAGAGTGTGCTTTCAGTTTCATCGTACCATCTGTTTGGATCTCACCGCAGCTGATCTGAGGGACCTGGCCACCCCAACTCAGTTTGAGCCACTTCCTATTGCTATTCCAGGCTTCCATCGTTCATATCAGTCAACACTAGACTGCAAGAATGAATACAACAACATGCGTCACAGATGACCATCATGCTGCTTATAAAAAGATACTCAAGTATTGACCATATGTTTACTTTGTTAGCACTAGTGCAGAAACAGTTTACTAATAATCAGAAACTATTTGTAGTATTACTGATTTTGAAAAAGAGTATTTCGATTAATAAAGCAGCCTATTTTTCTCACAAACAGCATAAAAGGTAAAATGTATCGATGTATCGGAAGTATGAATGATCTGGTACAGTTCAGGTTCGATGTGATGCCAAACTTTCAGGCTATTTTGGCTGTGCTGCAAGACTAAAACAAGGTGATCCGTGCAGTCCAGTGCGATTCTCTCTCTCTCTCTCTCTCTCTCTCTCTCTCTCTCTCTCTCTCTCTCTCTCTCTTCTTTTTTTTTTTTTTTTTTTAATGAACTGGCCATTGAGGTGATAATCAATGGTGGTATGTGTCGTGATGCTGTCGAACTATAATATTTTGTTAGTTGACGATGTTGTTTTGGTGGAAGAAACAGTCAATGGACTCCAAAGCCAGTTAAACAGTCTGCAACGTGCAGCAGCTACACTTCGTTTAAAGGTCAATATGTCTAAAACTAATATCACAGTATTCTTAAAGGGTGGGTACTTAGGTGCAAGGGAATGATGGATGTGTGGCAGAAATGCCATGCCTGTGGGCACTGTGTATAAGTATCTTGGAATATTGTTCTCTACTCGTCTGAGTTGCTGTAGCATGCAAGGATTTATCTTGTAAAGCTAAAAATATTTTGCTTTTCATCATGCAGAAGTTATACTTTCTTAAATATAATTCATTCTATGTGTTTGTTAAATTATTTGATTCTCAGGTGCAACCCATTGCACAATATGGTTCTGAGTTAAGGGGATTAAGTAAAGCTGCAATGCATTGTGAAGCAGTTCGTACGTCTGCTTTGAAGACATTTTTAGGATTTAGTATGCGAATATCTAATGAAACAGATCACCATCCCAAATACAAAAACGCTGCAGTTAATTGTTTGTTACTGATTTAAATTGGTGCATATGAAAGACTAAAAGAATTCCACGAAAAGCGTACACTGTTATATGATTTAGGTACTAAAGACAACCAAAACTGCAGACAATCAATTCATTCGTGTTTTTCGTCAATTTTAATTGACTGTAGGCAGTAAAAATGGAACGAACATATTCAAAAAAGTGAAAGAAGCAGTAGGAATGGAACGAACATATTCAAAATAGTGAAAGGTATAACATATACAGAACTTTTCTAATACGCATGATTTGAAACCACATTTAGAGATAGATAAGGACAGATATCTAAAATATACAATGACACGACTTAGGTTAGATATATATAAGCCACGTTTCGTTATTTTAGATACACAGCACATAGTTGTAGTAATCTATTACGTCTGTTGTGCACAATTTCAAATGAAGATGAAGCACATGTTGTATGTTGTCCACTACTCCACTCTATTCGTGAGAACAACGCACGTTCAAAATATTACAGGTAGCCCTCTTTATTTAAATTCACTTTACTGATATCATCAACTGCCACTAAAGTTGTTTCGAAATTTAACTTTAATAATATACAAAGCGTTTAGATTTAGAGATACTGCAATATCTTACATGTCTGTCAGAACTAACTCTTCGCGAGGAACCCAAAACTTGAATATGAATAAAATGTATTTTATGTTTTTTCCACTTATTTATTATGTTCTAGTATAAAAAAAATTAAAAAAAAGGTTCAAAGCTTGTTCATTTCTGGGTCGGCAGCAGCTGTGTTGGGTCTTACTACAGACATGGATAGAAAAACAGGCTACGAGATTTGTTATTTCTGATACGATGGCCGCGATATGCCACAGAGCTTGAAGCTAAATAATGCCACAGAGCTTGAAAGCTAAATAATCTTGTCTGTCATTTAGTTCAATTTGGTGGCAAATATTTGTTATTACAAAAAAAATCTAGTTGTTTACAGCAATATCTACTTACCACTGAATTGTAGAAACATACCCTTGTTTATCTTGATTGATCCAAATCCAAGCAGTGATGGTGAATGATCCGTTGACCCCAGCTGATGGTGACGGTTTAGATAGCAAGAAACACGAACTGCCAGATGATGTGATGGACGTCGAATACTGGCCACTTCCTGAGCCAGGCCTGACGTTGACTGTGTCTGAGTTCACACACTGTAAAAATCCAGAACTGGTTGCATCGAGCAGATTGCCATGATTGGGCAGGACTGTTCTGTTCAGTCTGCATGTTTGAATGCAGAAATCTTGAATGCACGTTTCTGGGGAACTTGTGGTGCTGACGCAGTATGCATTTCTTGTAGAAACTCCGCATGTACTGGCAGCCGGAATTGTAAAACTGGTTTCCCATTGGCAATATTTTGTGGCTGGGGAAAAGGCCGCAGGTCACTAACTGTCTGATCCTGACAAATTACACAAGTCAACCACAGAAGGAGGAAGGTGCTTATGAAAGTGACCGACAGAGCAAATGCCCTAGCCATGTCAATATTAAAATCACAGTCAGCAATATCTGGACAGAATTAGTTGTTTGTATAAATAATTGTTCGAGAAATGTATCTTGTTAATGACACTGCCTACATGTATTGTTTTGTCCAGTTCAGAAACAGTCCGCATTTTTATTTCCTGTAAGATCAATATCAACTAAAACCTGTGGAATTTACAAACATCAATCAGCCAGAAAGAAAAACATTGCTAAGACAAGCTAGAAATACGAAAACATGTCACAACTTAATTATCATTGTCTGTTATTATTAATATTTCACTGTGATTGTTGTCATTACACTTATACATGTAGTTGTAAAACTCATCAAACCCAAGCCCCAAACTGAAGAAACCATTGCCAAATTACAGTTAGACTTTAGAGAAAGTAGGAGCGTTACAGAACAGATCTTTAATCTGAGAATCCTCTGCGGCAAATATTTGTAGCAAGACGTCTTTGCAGATTTTAAAGGCCTTTGACAAGGTTTGGCAAACAGCTTTATAAAGAAGTACACCATATGCTACAAACTTGTGCCATTCTGAACACCTGTTTGAACAAGACCATCAGTGCAATCCTCAACGATAACTTCACCAGGGTCCTGTGCAGAATCTGCCGTGGATGTTTACCATTAAATGCATTCTTAAGCATCTTTCTGAGATATAGCACTGGGAGACTATGATGGAACAGTCAGTGTAAAGGGCCAACTTTCAATTAATGGATGATATTGATGCGTTTCCAATGGAAAAGAAAAAAGTTATTGACTGTTAAATGCGTGGCATAGAAACGAGTCCTATGAGACGAAACTGATGGTCAGTGACATCAATGACTCAGTATTGCCAATGTGATGAGCTTTACAAACATCAATCAGCCAGAAAGAAAAACATTGCTAAGACAAGCTAGAAATACGAAAACATGTCACAACTTAATTATCATTGTCTGTTATTATTAATATTTCACTGTGATTGTTGTCATTACACTTATACATGTAGTTGTAAAACTCATCAAACCCAAGCCGAGTGGTTACAGGCTTGCTTCTTTCCATCGCTCATCCCGAGGTGGTGGTATCGCCATCCTCTACAACGACTCACTCCATTCCCGCCTGTCTTTCTCGCAGTCTCTGCCTTTCTCCCATCCTTCTTTCGAGCACGTTGAAGTATCCTTCCAATCCACCCCTCACCCCATCACCTTCTCCTGTGTCTATCGACCTCCACCTAGCTCTGCCAACAAGCTCACCACATCCATGTTTCTCTCTGACTTTGATCAACTTCTTGATTACTACTGTCTCTTACCTGGAAATCTCATCATTCTAGGTGACATCAATGTCCACTATGACAACACTCACCGTTATGACACAAGACATATCATCAACTCTCTGTCCAATCACAATATGACTCAACACATTTCTGAACCAACCCATCAAAAAGGTCACATTCTTGACTGGATCATTTCTCGTGATCACCAAAATTCCGCTACTGACAACTGCTTAGTTCTTTCTACCCGTCTAACTTCAGCCCTTCCATCTGACCACTCTGCAATTCTCTGTTCTCTCGACATTTCTCCTCCTTCCCGTACCATGCGCACAGTGACTCGACGCAATCTCAAATCTATCGACCTCTCCACATTTTCATCTGATGCCTCCCGTCTCCTTTCTGAAAAGTCACATAACCTTGCCGATGAATTCTATACTACTCTCCACCATCTTCTGGACACTCATGCTCCAGCCACAACCCGTCTTTTACCTGACCGCCCCCCTACCCCCTGGCTCACTCATGAGATCGCCTGTGCAAAACGTGCCCGCCGCAGAGCAGAGCGCCGCTGGCGCAAATCCAAACTCACTGTACACAGGCAAATTTTCCAAGCCTCTAAAACAAAAGTATCCACCCTCATTGCATCAGCAAAAACAAGCTATTTCCAAACCAAAATCCTGAATGCCTCTTCTTCAAAAGAACTCTTTACAACCATGAATCATCTCCTTGGCACACGAAAAGATTTACCTCTCCCAACAAAACATACAAATGAAGAACTCCCATCTGTATTCTCCAACTATTTCACCACCAAAATACAAACTCTTCGTGACAGGCTTGACAGGACACCCTGTCAACCATGCCCACCTGACCCTTCCTTCTCTGGCACACCTCTTACTACTTTTACCCCAGTCTCACAAGAAGAAATTCTCAACACAATCAGATCCATGTCGTTCAAAACCTGCGAACTAGATCCTCTTCCAGGTTCTCTCTACGCCGACTGTCTCCCTACTCTCCTCCCATTCATCACTGACATCATCAACACTTCTCTTCAAACTGGAACTGTCCCTGATTCTTTCAAGTCTGCTATTGTTCACCCTCTCCTCAAGAAACACAATTTAGATCCAAATGAACTGAAAAATTACCGGCCTATCTCTAATCTCTCTTTCTTGTCAAAACTCCTTGAAAAAGTCGTCCTCAACCAGCTGAACTCTCACCTGTCTGCCAACAATCTTCTCAATCCTTTCCAGTCAGCCTACCGCCAGTGCCATAGCACTGAAACTGCCCTACTACACATTCTCAACAATCTCCTCCTTGCAACTGATACTGGCAAAGTCTCTCTCCTCACACTCCTTGATCTGTCTGCAGCCTTTGATACCATTGATCATGGTATTCTCCTTTCTAGACTTCATCATACTTTTGGCATCTCTGACATTGCTCTGTCTTGGTTCATTTCATACCTATCCAACAGAAAACAAACCGTTCTCATCAATGGCACTTACTCTCAACCTGCATACCTGACCTGTGGTGTTCCACAAGGATCTGTCCTTGGCCCTGTTCTTTTCACTCTTTACACCTCCCCCCTGTCCACCATCATCAACTCCCATTCTATAAAACACCACTTCTATGCTGATGACACCCAACTTCAAGACAGTGACTCACCTGATAATATACAGCGCCTGTTGACTCGCACCACTGAGTGTTACTCGGACATTAAGAACTGGATGACACACAATAGACTTCAGCTTAATGACGACAAAACAGAAGCTATCCTCATTGGCACCCGTCAGAAACTTTCTCAGCTGCCTCCTCTTTCTCTCCCATTATGTAACACATCAGTCCCAATTTCTGATTCAGCTAAAAACCTTGGTGTCTGCATTGACTCTACCCTCTCCATGAACAACTTTGTTTCTCAAACTGCCAGATCTTGCTACTATCATCTCCATCGTATAAGGCTGATCAGGAAGTATCTCTCTGTCGAAACAACTGCAAAACTCGTTCTCTCCTTCATAATGTCTCGCATTGACTATTGCAATTCACTCCTGTCTGGTCTTCCTGCCTCCACCATTCACATCCTACAGCGCATTCAAAACAATGCTGTACGCCTTGTACTCAAAAAGAAAAAAGCTGACCACATATCTCCTCTCCTGGCACAACTTCACTGGCTCCCTGTATCAAAGCGCATACAGTACAAACTAGACACCATGTGCTACAAAAGCCTCAATAACGCAGCCCCCGATTACCTGTCAAGCCTACTTGAGATCTATCTTCCCTCACGTACCCTCCGCTCTGCCTCCGATCCTCTGACTTTTCGCTTTCCACGCACTAAGCTCAATACCTATGGTCCACGAGCCTTCTCTGTTTCTGGTCCACTCTCCTGGAACAAACTTCCTCTCTCAGTCCGTCAGCAACCTACTTTTGTCTCCTTCAAGTCCGCTCTCAAAACTCACCTTTTCTCCTCCGCATAAAATCCTAACCCCCCTCTGCAGCCTGTCTCCGCTCGGAGGGAATCACATGGTTATAATATATAATTGTATATGCTATGCTCTCTATAATTTTCCATTGCTTTTATTCTTGCTTTTATTGCTTTTATTCTTTCTCCCCATTTATAGCCATGCGTGTGTGTGTGTGTGTATGTGTGTGTGTGTGTGTGCGTGCGTGTGTGTGCGTGCGTGCGTGCGTGCGTGCTTGCGTGTGTGTCTGCTTCAGCGCTTAGATTTGATTTTATCAAGATTTTGCGCTATATAAATATTGTAATTATTATTATTATTATGTACAGAGTCATGGAATAATTTTCAAATGCTTGACGGCAATCGTCTCAACTGAAGATTTAAAGCGTATGTTCTTGCCAGGACAGCACAAGCAACAGCAATGATTGCATAGCTTAACCCCATCTCGAATAACAAGATCATCTCCCTGAGTTCCAAAGGGAGACTTACGCCATGTTCAGCCATATTTCTTGTATGCGTGTGAAATATAGGCCTTCGCAGCAAAACCACATAAAAGAATGAAAACCAGATAAATGAGATACTGCTGAAAAAGTCTATAATATATTCTGAGGAGGCGTGATAGATCAGATCATTAAAACTCATGACGACATTGTTAAAAGGACGCTGGCACAGTCAAACATTCAGGCCAAGAAGCAAACAGAGAGGCATAACAAAAAAAGAAAGAAAAAAACATAAGAGGAAAGTGGACAGATCTGGATTTCAGTGACACCTACGTAGATGCAATGCAAATTGTGTGTTGCCCGTAGGTAAAGTGAAAGGTGAAGGTTATTATTATTATCGTTGTATAAACATTTAAAAAAATTATAGTTTACTAAACATTTACTTATGGTGGTGTATTATGACGGTCGTAACAGCAATAATAATTTGTGATTTTAAAGAGATTTAGAGTATTTGAAAGCCGCTCAGCAGTCCATATAAAAGTTATGAGAAAACATTACACAAAGGTAAACACATAAATACAACAGACGCATAACTACACAGACATACACATATAGATACACACGCATCCATGCACATACACGCATATACACGCACACACACACACAGAGGGATGAAAAGCACGCGTAGGCAAACGATCTATGATTTCCGACTGTTCCCTCTCACGCATGGCACACGCTTAGCATGCAACACACAAAACAAGCCAAGCATTAAGTTTCAGCGAATGGGGCTATGTCAAGTGTACACACAGAAGACAACAAAGCAGCATTCACTAAATTAAAGAGAGAGAAAAAAAAAACTAATAAGGTAAGCGTGTGCCATTCGTTTTTTAAAGAGGTATGGGCGCGTACCGACAAAAAGTGTTTAAACTTCGAGTATTTTTCGTTTATGATTGACCATAGAAGTGATTGTGAACGTGATAACTGTCACCTACATATTGGTATTCGGGGCATGTTTATAAAAATGCATGGGTTTCCTTAAAGCGAACACTGGCAGCATTCCGACCACAAGTGGTTGTAGGCCTATTTGTCGATGGGCCGTTTCACGTTTGATTTACAGCAAAAGAGATTGTTACTGTTTCCACAAGTGTGACTCTTTGTGTTCGTGGAAACTAGACGAAGAAAGACAAAGGAACGCTGTTAATGACAGTTATGTACAGCCAGACAACAACAAACAAACAAACAAACAAATGACATTTCAAAATAACATGTCTTCGGGTTTCGATGTCTGACTAAATTTGACGATAAATATAATAAATTTGACTACAAATTTGTGAGAACTTCATAACATATTTATAAATCTCTACGTAAGGAGGGGGGGGGGGGGGGGACAAGGACCCGTTTCCATACTCTACGATAGCAGTGCCTGGATTGATTGCCGATGTTATCAATGTTTCCTTCGATTCTTTGCTGACTTTTATCATAATGATTTGATTCATACGAAAAAATCAGTGTACATACAAGTCCAAGTTACTTATCGACTGCTCTCAGAAGCATTCTGGAATCCCATTCAAATAGGGATCTTCAGTGAGGATAAACACAGCAACTGCTAACACTTCATACACAAACACATCACAAGCACACAGTACTCCTGGTGACGGTATGACTAGCTCTACTGGCAAAGTAGTCGGTTTTATATGTCTACCGGTTATTGTCAAACAACGAGGCGAGTCTCTCTGACAAGTCTGCGCTCAGGCCACTAAGGAAATAATTAATAGGCGATAGCGGGTCTATAGGCCCCCAGATGGGCGGCTATCGTGTGTAGCAGCTGCAGCCAAGTTCAGCAGAAGCCTTTCCAGTCAGCTTCCTGTCATCACATTGATCGATTTCATCCTACATCTTTCTGGCTAAGTCATTAATATTTAGGACTAGGATGGGTCTTGTCGGCTTACTGCACGGCAGAGGAGAAGACCTGCGTAGATCTGCCGATAACAGAGGTTATTATTATAGATCTAGATGAATGTTGTCAATTTAATGTTATTCATGTAGCGTCCATTTACAATCTCGCTTTTAAAGAAAAAATTATAGCTTTCGACTTTAAAGTCAGGATTGAATAATTGGATATAAATGGAGTGTATGGTTACCTGCCTAGGACTCCAGAAACCTCACTCACTTCTTACGGCTAGGTATAAAGTGGTTATCTAGGTGCTAATCTTTCGAATAAGACGATAAACCGATGTTCAATGTGCAGCACGCTCTTAGAACATATTAAAGATTCCATGGCAACAAAGAAGTTGTCATTGGGAAAATTGCAGAAAATCCCTTCTATGGGCTGTGTGCAGATGACATCACTCCTCGCCGGGAGGAGTTATCTTTCCATTCCTACGGTATTCATCGCGTCTGAGAGTCCGCGAAACGTTCCGAGTCGGTTCTATACTTCTGCTCGGTTTACCACGTTGGCGCCAACAGGAAAAAAAATCATGAATGAAGAGTGGAAATTAAAAAGCTAGAGATGGTGAACAGCTGTTGTGTGAAAGAATGTCACAACAGACAAGATCGGGAAAAAGACAGGCGATACTACAGAATACCAAGTTTTGTGACAACGACTGAACGAGGGGAAAGGATGTGGAGGAGCTGACATTGAGGAGACAGAGAGAATGGCTGGCACAGCTTCAGCTCAAAGGCCTGACATCTGATTCAAACATGACCCACACATTTGTTTGTTTGGACCACATTGTAAATGGTAGGCCTATGTTATATGTAGGCCTGTCTCTTTTCGATGCATGCATAGTCTTGAGAGATAGATCTACTTTCGCCTTTGATCTCTTCCCCGCGAACCTTCTGTGTCGTCTGCCACAGTGGCTGGCAGCGGGCATAGCATTTGAGATGTAAATGTGTTATGTATCGTAGTTTCATCTTGTTTTCAGTTACTGATGAATGAATGAATGGGGCGTGTAAATTACCGATATAAACAAAGAATTATTTTTATCTGCAGATTTGCACCTAGCTTTCAGTTGTTTGACTAGATGCTATTCTCTACGCAGAACACTGAACTATTTTGTTTCTATTTCAATGTGTGTGTGTGTGCGTGCGAGTGTGCAAGTGTTTGTGTGTGTGTATGTGAACTAAAATGTTTCCAGAGTTTCCAAAACCTGAAATTTTGTTCCTCCTATCACCACCCATATCCCACGCCTGCAAAATACAATCACAACTCATGACTTTTTTTTTCTTTTTCTTTTTTTTTTTTTTGGGGGGGGGGGGGGTCATTTGTGTATTTGTGTGCTTAACTGCAATCTTTCATTTGATCTAGAAATGGGTGAAAAATAATAAATCAATAAATCCAGTGATCCAAGTAAGTGTGTGTGTGTGTGTGTGTGTGTGTGTGTGTGTGTGTGTGTGTGTGTGTGTGTGTGTGTGTGTGTGTGTGTGTGTGTGTGTGTGTGTGGTGTGTGATCAAGCAGCTTACATACTCCTGCAGCTCTAGCAGCACTTAAACCGTAACATAACTGGAGACCAGTTATGAAATTTAGCTATAGTAAAAACCACACACACACACACACACACACACAACACCCCACACACACACACACACACACACACACACAAGCACGCGCGCGCGCGCGCGCGCACAGTTTCACACATGTATGGGTCTCTCTCACTCTCTCTCTCTCTCTCTCTCTCTCTCTCACACACACACACACACACACATACACACACACACACACGCACGCACAACGCAATATACATGTAATAAACTTGTCGTATGCGCGCACACACACATCACACACATACCCAAGCATGCACACACACACACACACACACACACACACACACACACACACACACACACACACACACACACACACACACACACACACACACACACACACACACACACACACACATGACTCGTGCAGAAAACACCGAAAGCAAAAATGAAAGGAAGAACAGAGCTTGATAGTGTACACGAAGCAATACTTAGCTGAGACGACCCCATTCTGACATCCATCAGGTCAGTATCTCCAAATATCACAGACCCAGCCGGAAACGAACAGCCGATATGCCTTCAGACTTTTGTAAGCCCTGAATTCGTCCGTTGTGTCGGCGCTGGTCCCATTAACAATGCTGATATAGTTTATATCAGGGACATTATCTGGATGCACAGACCATGACTGTTTTGGAATGTCATAAGGATCAACTCCATCTATATCCAGAATTTTTAAATGATACCTATGCTCCTCCTTTTCATTGAGTTTTTCTGCGTCTTTCAATGCCGACTATGCCGTGGCGTACGATAGGAAAGGGAAGGACCTCCCGATAACTTGTCGAACTGCACACAGCGCATAGGTGGACAGAAATACACCCAAAGAAAGAACAAAATGGTGGGAGTGCTTTGCAGCCCAAATTTCACACGGTAAATACATTGTGAAAAAAAAAATCATGATTTCAAATCTAAAGACGACATGACCACGCAATGAGCTGCTATTGAATTTAAGCAGGCAAATGGTGTGACCAGGCCCTAAAGTTTAGAACTTCTGCTGCCGTACAGCATACCCGATTACGGGAAAGGCTTCGGGAGTAAAACCCGATGAAAACTCTGGAGCTGGAGTTTTCAGCAACGTTCCGGCCACTCCTGCGACACTGTTGGTGCCAAACAGTACCGGCCTTCGTCGCTCCTTTGGTCCTTTGGTCCCATCAACAGTGTGGAGACGGAGGACCTGCTCCATAGGCAACGGCTGAGGTCATTTCTCAAGAAACGTCGGTTTATAACAGTCACTTGGCAGAAAACTGCGTTAAGATCGAGACTTCATCTGCATCCCTTGGCTTTGGGTTACTGATGTGTTTATGATTATAACAATCACGGATAGACCGATCCAAGGTTAAAGTCTCCACCTACTATAATCTTAGTACAGTCCAATTTAGTCAAACAGTTCTTAATGTCATGACAGAATTCAGGTTCATCTCAATTAGGGCCATATATATTTACCAACAGAAAGTTATCCTCTTGAATCTATATTGAAATGATGATAAATTCCATGATCTCCTTTATAAACGTTGTTAGTCTTAAATTCAAATTTGTTCTTGAACAAAACAGCTACGCCATTCAAATATTAATTATTTGAAGAAAATGATACATAGGGGTTTAATTTGGAATCAAAATGAGTATTCTGTAAGAAATATATAGAATAATTTTTATTCCTCAAAAAGAGAGACCACCCTGCCTTTTCTGTGCATTGTTTAACCCCTAACAATTTACTGACAAAATGGTCAACAATTTTTATTTTTGAAACTCTGTGTTGTCACTGCAGTAATGGCTATTCATTTCAAATGCAAAGACATTCGTCTATTTTTTTAAAAACAATGCAAGTTCAAGCGTGGGTGACCAAAGTCGTGTATCCTTATTTTTCTATATACAAAAGCCACACAAACAAAATATTCTAGATATTGAAACAAGTGTCAGAAAAAGGTTACATGGATACATATACAAAATGCCAACTTACCCTCATAGCAATACATGTCACACTGGCTTCGATGAAAGATTTTACACCACATATACAATACATTAAACAATTGATGATACACAAAAACAGATATACCAAAACGGGAGAAAAACGTGCAGCCTACACTACAAATACTTCGGCATATAATCAGATGATATTCAGTAAGCGCGCCAACAAGGGGTTGGCGCAAAAGACAGACAACAGAATCAATGCAAGAACGCATAAATCAAACATAACAGATCAAAAGGATTGCACAGAGATATTGTATATAACATAGGCAGATGTTTACGTCATTTACGCAAAGAAAAAAAAAATTCTTCCCATCACACACATACACACTCACACATGCTCGTGCAGAGACATTCAATGAAAAATAATGGAGTTAAAGATTATACATCGATTAAACATACATGTAAAAGGAGACCGACATTAAGTAGCATAAGGAAGATAGGAATTGGTTTTAAACACATGATTCACTATTTTCAAACAGCCGTAACAAACTTATATTTGTTTGTTATACTGCAGTCATGGATAAGATGTAAATGCAAGGCGATACTACAAACCAAATCAGTGATGAGGGTAATGAGGTGGTAAATGTCTCAATAATCTCGGGTCAGTCGTTTGAAGGTGAATCCCATTCCCCTCCTTTATAAGACCACTCTCCCCAAAATGGACAGGGTCAAGCATCTACCCACAGCTTGGTGTAGTACTATACAAAGCTTCCCCGGCTAGACACGAACCCGCACAATCAGATTAGAAGGCGGGACCTCCACCCTCGTGCCAATCAGACCAATCTAGCCAGGTGTGGGGAAAACGATAAAATAGATATTCAAGTATCCGTGTCATATACTAACGTAGGGATTATACTTTTACAGATCAGTTCGTTTGTTGACTAACTATCAAGGTATTAATACGTTAACCAAGAAACCAATCAATCAGGTGATCAGTAAATCAATCGATACACGACGCTTAAAACAGACATATCGACCAAGCTACCAATTAGTGATTAATCATATTGATCAGTCGGTCAACCAAGCCGGCGACCTTCTCTGTGCCACACAGATGACAGCTTGTGCCAACAGTCCGTAACAACATATCAAACTGTTTTACTAAGCTCACGAGAGTTGGTGTATCTTCTCATGCAGGACTTCCCGATTGCCATGCGGGTGTTGTAACCAAATGGGCCACACGCTCCACAGTTCTTTTATTTAAACTACAAATGAGGATATTCAGTGATAATCTATGCTCATTATATATCGCATATTATCATATTCATACGGACAAAATAATGTCACAGAGTATCAAACGACGAAGGACAAGGGATGGGGGAATGGGAGTTTATCATACTCACTGCCGTTGCATAGATGCTAGGCAGGTGCCAAAGTGCACCTAAAAAGATATTTAGTTTTTAATAATGCTGACCTTCTACATTTTTTAAACAACTGTTTAGGTTTCGCTGCTTATCATCCTTTTGCTCCCTATATCCCAGTACGCCTTTACAGTCCGCTCACCCCTTTGAAAAATGTCTCCACACTTTCCCTTCCCCATCGACGGTCTAACACTGCTTGCCAGCATCTGTTATGTTATGTTATGTTATGTTATGTTATGTTATGTTATGTTATGTTATGTTATGTTATGTTGTGTTGTGTTGTGTTGTGTTGTGTTATGTTATGTTGTGTTATGTTATGTTATGTTCAGCATCTGTTATGTTATGTTATGTTATGTTGTGTTGTGTTATGTTATGTTCAGCATCTGTTATGTTATGTTATGTTATGTTGTGTTGTGTTGTGTTGTTATGTTATGTTATGTTTTTTTTGTTCTGTTTTGTATTTGTAATTAAAGGTCACAATTGATTTACGCAGCACTTCAAATGAGATGGGAAATTATAACGTGTCATTTAGAAATTATACACAAATAATCAATACATCAGAAGAACTATGTAAACTATCAGAGGACCAAGG
Source organism: Monoplex corrugatus (assembly GCA_030674185.1). Classification (NCBI taxonomy): domain Eukaryota; kingdom Metazoa; phylum Mollusca; class Gastropoda; order Littorinimorpha; family Ranellidae; genus Monoplex; species Monoplex corrugatus. The sequence continues at coordinate 20,166,698 of CM060308.1, read as the reverse complement.
CAAACCATCTTAATATTAATGACATCATGTTAACATTAATCTACCTCCAGGCCCGCCATTACCCGTCTGAATGCCTGCTCAGCGTTTGAATGAATGTCTAATTTTATTGTTTTGCCATTTTTAAATTTTGCTACGACATTGCCGTTGGATATCCAGATAGACAAACTGGCCAAGCGTTATATGGCATCTCTAAACACTTTATACGATACCGGTGTGAGGTCTTCTCTCACAACGACACCCTTACTTTTTAAATTTCTCTGGTTAGACAGGACACGTTTCATTTTTATGTCAGTTTCTACATCGCTGACACTCAAAGGAACATTCACCTGCTGACTGAAAATGCTTGAACATTTTTGGCACAGTCAGAATCAGTCTCACCATATTTTCCCGGCACTTTAAAAATTGTGAGGTTTCAGTGCCTCGTGTACTGTTGAACACTATTCTGTTCTTTCTCATTTTGTGTCATGCTTTGTTACACATGTTCACGCAATCAACACATGCAAAAAGTATTCGTCCGTCGCGCAACCGCACGCTCTCCTTTCAACCAATGGCACTAAACAGATCACAATGATAATTTATACATTTTTTTACTAACAGCTTTCAAATAACACACATACAACATTCACATTCAACATTCATATTCACGCATCTTCATATTAACTCTTTTTCTCTCCTCCTTCTTCGTCTCCCCCTCCTACTTCGTCTCCTTCTTTGTCTCTGCTCCTCTTTCTTTTCCTTCTCCTTCTTCGTCGTCTCCTTCTTCTTCTTGTGCTCCTCTTTCTTTTCCTTCTCCTTCTTCGTCGTCTCCTCCTTCTTCATCTTCTTCTCCTTCTTCCCCTTCTTTTTCTCTTTTTTTTTTTTTTTTTTTTTTTCGCTTTCTTCTCATCTTTCTTCTCCTTCCTCTTCTTCTTTGCTTTCTTTTTCTTCTCTATCTCTGCTTTGCTTTCTTCTTATTCTTCCTCTTCTCCTTCTTCCTCCTCTCCTTCTTCTCCTTCTCCTTATTCTTCTTGTCCCTCTTCTTCTCCTTATCTTTCTTTTTCGCCTTCTTTTTTATTTTTCTTCTTCTTTTTCTTCTTCTTCTTTTTCTCCTTCTAATTCACTTTCTTTCTCTTATTCTTCTTCTTCTTCTTCTCTTCTTCTTCTTCTTCTTCTTCTTCTTCTTCTTCTTCTTCTTTTTCACCTTCTTCTTCTCCTTTCCTTTTCTCCTTCTTCTCCTTTTTTCTTACTTCTTATTCTTCTCCTCCTCTTTGTTTTCCTTTTCTTCTTCTTTTTTTTTTTCGCCTTCTTCTTTTTGCCTTCTTGCTTGCTTACTTCTTCTGCTTTTTCTTTTCTTATTTTTCTGCTTTTTTTTTTCTTTTAATTTATTGAGATCCAGACTCTTTCTCAAGGCGGTTTTTTTGAGACTGACTAACAAACCTAGTCCACCCCAAGTCCCAACTTGGGTGAACTGTTTTCAAAACTACATCCACATGCACACAAAATTCCCTTTCGCACGCGATATAAAAAACTCATGCATACATCACCCCATGCACACGATACAAAAAACGTGCACGCACCACCCTGCGCACATGACAATTTGCTTAATTTTATTTTCTTGATATTTAATAGTGTCTGTAAGTTTTTCAGTTTCTTTTTAAGAGTCTTAGCATCACAGGAAAGTTTTCTACTTTTGACTCAGTCTCAAGTAGTCTATCCTCCACCTTCTGTATTTCTTCTGGAATTTTGAGCCATTGTCTCAACCTCATTTTTCTTTTTAAAAATGTCATCTTTCGTAGCAAGATTATCCAACTGTCGAAAGGTAGCATCCGTTCGTTGATTAAATGTTGTTAATATGTTTTGAATAGATACAGCTGAATCGCCTTCTTCCTCGAGCAGTGCTACCGTATAAATTTTTTTTGCAGGTTGAAGTTGTGTTTCCAGAATTCTTTTTTTTTTTTTTGGGGGGGGGGGGGGGGGGGGAGGACGTTTACTATTAGTTTTGGAAAAATAGTTCGAAACAGAGGACGCCATTGTCTACATTACACACAATGTCTACATTGAACATAATATAGAATGGTCCGCATGTTACATTTTGCTTGTCACTATATACGCGAGGCCCATCACTGCATACAGAGTTAATCGCTAAACACATGACCCATCTTTTAGCGCTGACCCTTGTCGATCGCAAAGTGAAACGGCAACAAAAGTGATTCCTACATGCTCAACACTGCCACAAGCAATCTTATCGTTTAAAATTCACATCGCTGAAATGGCTAACTGACAATTACTTAACTCATTTCTAGCCACGACATGAAACAAGACTTCAATCATCTGCCATGAACGATCGCTCGAACTATGAAAATTTTATGTACGTATCGTACAAAGCAGCATGCTCAATTGAAGAATGTTTCTCTGTATATATACTTATATATGTGATATTGATGTAAAGCTTGTTATGCGTTATTATTTTGTATCATATATTCAATATTATATTATGTGCCCCTTCATAAGGAGCCGGGGCTTAATTTATTACTGAATGATTTCCATTTCCATGTATTCCTCTCTCTCTCTCTCTCTCTCTCTCTCTCTCTCTTTTCCACGCGCGCACGCAGCTGTCGAATGTCGAAGTAAATCATCTTATCTTAAGTTTAGAAAAATGAAAATTCAGGGTGTGGGTAATAATGGTAAACCCATAGGCAACTACTGAACTGTCTGCTGATGTTCAATTTTGTGCATTGACAAGTATTTCAGTGTTGTTACAGAGGAACACGGACAGGGCTTGAGTCAGGCTGTTATCCCACACCATCTGTTGACATCCCTGAGCTCACGTGCAATGGCTGTCGACCTGCTGAGCGCAGAATTCTTCAGCTTATGAGAGGTGTTGATGTGCGAGGTTCAAATAAAGGATTAAAACATGTCTGAGACAAATTTAAATATGAAATAGTTTTCAAAGTGTATACAAAGAGTATGTTGTGTAGTTTATACTTTACAAAGTTCTCCGCCACAGGCCAACCGAATATCAATTGATACGGATGCGCAAGCAGAAAACAGGAATTTGCGAATTTGCTTTGACTTCATTCATTGAGTCATAACTGAAGTGTCGTCTTAGGCGCTGATACTGACTGGGATAATGAAACTGTTATTATGAGGATTACCTCCGATAAGCGCACATTTTTTGTACTATCTGTTAGCGCACATGACCAAACTGTCATAAAGTGTGCACTGTTTGGACCAAAAACGCGTAGCCTACTGTTGACATTAATAGCCAGCATATCTATGTCCCAAAAGAGCACAATGTTAAGTGTGAGTGATCAATATATACCCCTGAAGGAATTTGGTATCGAAAAAATAACAGTCCTCCTAAATGAAATTTACGACACTGGAAAAATCCTTAAAAGATATGTCAAAATCAATTTTCATTGCTCTTCCAAAGAAGACAGGGGCTGTAGAATGCCAACTCCATCGCACAATCAGTTTGATGAGTTATGTAACCAAGATCCTGTTAAGAATAATCATGATGAGGACAAGGAATAGAATCAAAAAAGAAATAGCAGATGAACAGTGTGGATTTGTGGAAGGGAAAGGAACTATTAATGCCATATACATCCTAAGAACTATCATAGAGAGGTCAATCAAGATGAACAAGGATTTATATTTACGCTTTGTTGATTAAACCAAGCCTTTCGATCGGGTAAGACATGAAGAATTGATTAATCAACTAGAAAGACTCAATATTGATGGAAAAGATCTACGAATAATCAGAAATATGTACTGGGAACAAACAGCTGCAAGTAGAATTAAAAACGATATAAGCTCTCTCCAAAACACCAAAAGAGGAGTCAGACAGGGTCGTGTTTTGTCACCAGATCTGTTTTCACTTTACAGTGAAAACATCATGAGAAACCTAGAGGAAGACCCTGGATTAAAGGTTGGAGGAAAAATGATAAACAACATTCGATATGCAGATGACACCGTGCTAATTGCAGAAAGTGAAAGGGACCTACAAAGCTTTGTGAATATACTAGAAATAGAAAGCAAAGGTAAGGGGTTGGAACTAAACAGCAGGAAGACTGAAGTCATGGTGATCAGTAAAAAACATGAAATCCCCTCTTGCAAAATAACAGTAAACGACACAACCTTGAGACAGGTTGATAAGTTTAAATACCTGGGAACGATCATTTCACCAGACGGCAGATGCACATCAGAAATAGCAGAATCAGCCAAGCCAAAACAGCATTCAAGAAGATGAAAAGCATACACGTTACTTTTTTTTTTTTACTTATGTCATCTTCATTTTTATGATATAAAAAAGAAACAAAAACAAAAACAAAACCTGCATGTCTCAGAACATTTATAATCTTTCATAAATTAATAGTATTCAGAATTAATTTTCTCACAATAAAGGATTCATATGCCCTGATAGTGAATATTTTTGGTTACATGGTAGGTGTATTGCAAATGCATGATTTGTGCGTGTGCGCGAACGTGCGTGCGTGCGTGCGCGCGTGCGTATGTGTATGTGTACACAAAGACTATGATTTATTAAGTACAGTACAACGTGTGTACTTAATTTAATTACAATCTGAATTTATAAACAATTTCAGTTCTTCCTTGCCAGCATTAAATAAAAGTACAGGAAGTTTATAACAAAAAAATTGAGGCATGATTTGTTTACACAGATGAAGCATGCGGCACAGTGCAGTGCACGCACACGCACACGCACACGCACACGCACACGCACACGCGCACGCACACACACACACCACACACACACACACACACACACACGCACACACACACACAAACTCACTCATACACACACACACACACACACACCACAACCACACACCACACACACACACACACACCACCACACACACACAACTAACACCACACACACACACACACACACACACACACACACCACAAACACACACACACACACACACACACACACACACACAAAACACACACACACACAAACTCACTCACCACACACACACACACACACACACACACACACAAACTCACTCACACACACACACAACTCATCACACACACACACACACACACACACACACACACACACACACACACACACACACACAAACTCACTCACACACACATACACACGCACACACACATACACACACACACACACACACAAACCACCTCACCAACACACACACCACAACACACACACACAACAACCAACACACAACCAACACAAACACTAACACACACACACACACACACACACACACACACACATCACCACACACACACACACACACACACACACAACACACACACACACTATCAGTAGGGTTCATTTTGTATGATGTCATCATATTGAAGCAACCAAGCTGCTAGGACAGATAAAAACTAATTGCTATTTTCCTTTAAAAATCAGAGTATAACAACTTTGTTCGTGGTCACATTGGCAGTATCAATGAAAAACAAATAGGTACATATGTTTATGATGACACACGTCGTAAAGTACAGGAAAAGTTCTGGTTACATCCCTTGCTTGGGTGTGGGGGGGGGGGGGCGATGGGGGCGGGGGAGGGGGTACGTAGATCTGTTTCACGTGTAATCTAAACCCAAATTGTTTTCACGTACAGGTAATGTACGTATCGCGATACGTGTATGTGTTGGGAGCTACGTAACGTGAAATCTCAAGGTCTCTAATAACAATTGACACCAGAAATGCAAAGAATCCCAGTATTTTGTTCAAGCACTGCTTCTAATTGGAGCAATCTAAAACAGTGTACTGCTAATTAGTGCCCACTTGAAAGAGCGCATTTTACATGTCAAAAAGAGCGCGTATGTATATGTTATTTTTGTTCTTATAAGTGCACATGGTTGGAACTGTCTTCATCTTTACGCGAGTTGGATTCTCACCAATCAGACCACATTTCGATGCTGGGATGGCCAGAAGAAATCATCCTCCATTGCTGTAGACTTGAGCACTTGCACAAATGCTTTTATATGGTAAAACACACAGAAACAAGTTCTGCAGAGACTCACATATATCTATTTATTTAATCCTTTATTTGAACCATGTGCATGTACACACATTTATTGCATCTCTGTCTGTCTCTTTGTATGTATGTGTGCGTGTGTGTGTGTGTGTGTGTGTGGAGAGAGAGAGAGAGAGAGAGAGAGAGAGAGAGAGAGAGAGAGAGAGCGCTTTTATATAATTAACTTTTCCATTAACAAGATATAAGTCCAGCCTGGTATATTGATCATCATCATCATCATCATCATCATCAGGTGCCCTGCCGCATGGCGTTGGCGATTATGGACTTCCACCCTCCTTGACCCCAGCCACTCTGCAAGTCCGTCTAGTATCTTCTCCCTGGGTCTACCCGGTGCTCTCTTTCCCTCCAGCTTTCCCATTGTGACCAGGCGCTCCAATTCCCCTTTCCTCATAAAATGGCCTTTAAATGTTGCCTGTCTTTTCCTGATCTTCCTTATGAATGATCTACATGTGTCTGCCTCCTTCAAGACTGTCTCGTTTGTTTTCTTTGCTGTCCATGGAACTCTCAACATTCTTCTTAGAAAGCACATCTCGGCTGCCTCAATCTTGTTCTGGCTTTGCTTGTTGACTGTCCACGCCTCGCAACCGTACAAAAGTATTGGTTCTATATAACATTCAAGAACTCTCTTCCTGATGTTAATTGATAAGCATTTGTTGGTACGAATGCTTTTCATCTTCTTGAATGCTGTTTTGGCTTGGCTGATTCTGCTATTTCTGATGTGCATCTGCCATCTGGTGAAATGATCGTTCCCAGGTATTTAAACTTATCAACCTGTCTCAAGGTTGTGCTGTTTGCTGTTATTTTGCATGAGGGGATTTCATGTTTTTCACTGATTACCATGACTTCAATCTTCTTGCTACTAAGCCCGAACCCTTTACTTTTGCTTTCTGTTTCTATTATAATCACAAGGTTTTGTAGGTCCCTATCTTTTTCTGCAATTAGCACGAATGTTGTTTATCATTTTTCCTTCAACCTTTAATCCAGGGTCTTCTTCTAGGTTTCTCATGATGTTTTCGCTGTAAAGTGAAAACAGATCTGGTGACAGAACACAACCTTGCCTGACTCCTCTTTTGATATTTTGGAAGGAGCTTATATCGTTTTTTATTCTCATTGCAGCTGTTTGTTCCCAATCATACTTCTGATTTTTCATAAATCTTTTCCATCAATATTGAGTTTTTCTAGTTGGTTGATCAATTTTTCATGTCTTACCCGATCGAAAGGCTTGGTATAATCATCAAAGCATAAATATAAATCCTTATTCATCTCGATTGACCTCTCTATGATAGTGCTTAGTATGTATATAGCATTAATAGCTCCTTTCCATTCTACAAATCCACGCTGTTCATCTGCTATTTCTCTTTTGATTCTATTCCTTGTCCTCATCATGATTATTCTTAAAAGGATTTTTGTTACATGACTCATCAAGCTGATTGTGCGATGGAGTTCGTATTCTAAAGCCTCTATTTTCTTTGAAAGAGCAATGAAAATTGATTTTGACATATCTTTGGAGATTTTTCCAGTGTCGTAAACTTCATTTAGGAGGACTGTTATTTTTTCAATACCAAATTCCTCCAAGGCTTCAATCATCTCTGTAGTAATATTGTCTGGTCCTGGGGCTTTTCCAGGTTTCATCTTTTTCAATGCTGCTCTAAGTCCATCTTTCATTATGGGTGGTCCTTCGACGTTCTTTCTTATAATGTGTTCTTCGTTTCTGTCATCTTCAAAAAGGTCTTTAATGTACTCTCCCCATCTATCTAATATATTGTATTTTCCATGATAAGCGTACCATCTTTCGATTTAAAGCGACCAGTTGATGAGCATGTCTTTTTCCTGTGAACAATTTCTTCAGTTCTTCTGTACATACCCTGAGGATCTGTTTTGTGTTGGTCCTCTATTTCTTTGCACTTTGTTTTCAGCTAAGCTTCCTTAGCTTCATTGCACCTATTCCTGATTTCTTTGTTTGTCTTCCTGTATCTTCCTCCTTTCCCTTTGCCTTCCTCCGTTCTTCCATCAAGCAGTCATCCAATTCTTTTTTGCTTTTCTATCTATTCTAGGGATTTCTTCCCAAGCTTCATTTATCGAGTTTCTCAGCTTTGTCCATTGTTCCTAGGAACACTGTCGCCAACATCTTTCAGAGCACTGAATTTGTTTTGAACATGTACGTTAATTTTTTTACGCATCGCTCATCTGTCTTTATGAGTCTAAGATAAAGTTTGATGTTGCTTTTGGTCTGTTTCCTTTTCCTTAAATCTTCCCATCACAGGACTGTGGTCACTGTTGCGTCTGCGCCTGGTAGTGTTTTCGCTGTCAGCAAGAATTCTAGATCTTTTTTATCAGGATACAGTCAGCACTGTCAGTTTTATTAACTTTTTTTTATATCAAGGTGATTTTGTGCACGAGTATGTATGAATTATCATGTTTTGTGTGTGTGCGTATGAATGACTTGAATATCTTCCAGATGTAGGTTATAAAATGGTATGAAAGTGTTAATTTGAAAATGATCAGATCTTTAACAACTGTATCTGTATATTTTATCAGGCTTAAGTGAAGTAATTATGAAACAGGAAATTGCTAATGTTGTAAGCCAGTCGTTTGTGTGTGTGTGTGTCAGCAGGATGCATACAGTCATCCAGACTCGAACTTTGGCTGTGACAGAAGTTTATTGCTCCTTGAAAATTATTCCCAGTCTTTTGTCAACAAACAACCAGTCCAGTAGGATTTATGCACAGCATCACATGTAAATATGGCAGTTAAACCAACAGCGTCAACAAAACCCCACCCAAAGAGTTATAACAATTGTAAAATGAACGAGTGAATTATCATGAGAAATACAATTCGATTTTTACAGTGTGATAGGTATAGTCCTGACAATATATTCAGTAGGCTGACAAATACTTCAGTTGAATGAAAGCTGTTAGTTACTGTACAGGGATGTAAGTGTGTGTGTGTGTGTGTGTGTGTGTGTGTGTGCGTGCGCTTAGATTTGATTTTATCAAGATTTTGCGCTATATAAATATTGTAATTATTATTATTATTATTATAATTTGATTTTTGGCATTATCTCCTGGACTCATCCATGTCCATTTTCTTCTATTAGGCTGCTCAAAGCTGGTGTTCCTTACTATGAACTCATTCATCTGTGCCCATTCTACAAGTTTCCCTCCCCTTTCATTTTGTGTACCAAGGCCATGAGGTCCAACTATTATCTCCACCCTATCCTGTCCGACTTTAGCATTAAAATCTCCTATTATTATTGTAACTTCTTGTGATTTACATTGAGCCTTGGCCATCTCTAATACTTCGTAGAAGTTGTCAATTTCCTCCTGAGTACTTGCGGATGTTGGTGCATACACCTGGATGATATTGATATCAAAAGGTTTGTCATCCAGTTTAATCAGCACAACTCTGTCGGACATATCCCAGTATCCCTTAACTGCTTTTGATTTGTCCCAGTTTAGTCTATTACCCTCCTATGTACCATCTTGTCAAACTGGGACATTCTACAATCCAGTCCTACTGTAACTGAATTCTTTGACCGGCTTCCTTTAATTATCTACAAAAGAGACATGAACCTCTGTGACTTGCTGGAACGTTCAAGACTAAGAAAAAAAAGCCAGCCAGCTAAACTCTAGGAACCCCACCATGTAACAAACCTAAACGCTGGACATTCCTTTTGTGTGCTCAGCCACCACAGTCAGAGGCCCCAAATCTCATATGAAAATTACAAAACATTTTAACTGTCAAATCTATAACATTGTCCACTTGAATGTCTGAATGTTTTCAACTGTACATTGGTGGAAACTGGATGTACCCTTGATACACGTTTCAAAGAACACTTGGCTGATATCCGACACCAAAAAGATAAAACTATCTCAAAAACATTTCAACCAGTTGGACCACTCAAACAACGACATCCGAGTGAAAGGTCTGTGGCTTCTATACAGTAAAAGCACCATAGACAGGAAAGAAAGAGAATCGCATCTCATAGATAAACTTGGAACACGCAATCCACATGGCCTCAACGACGAACCATTAACATTTTCTCAACAGAATTCAGTATCATGCCCATTCATGTACTTTAATCTGAACATGGCTGTTTATGCATGTACTTTTACCTTGGTGTGTATGTGTATGCTCGAATGTATGGGTAATAACTTCCTTGTCCTTCTTGCATAATTTATGTTTATACTGCTTGGATGAATTATGCATAGTCTTCTTTTAATGTGCCTTTGAGTCCATGTATGTTTTACCTCGATGATAATTTACTGAAATAGGCCATATTATCACCATTTTCCCATCCCAGTGAGGTCTTGGCTTTGCAGCTGCTCATATGCCTTTTTATTTTATTTATTTTATTTTATTTATTTTATTTCATTATATCTTTTTAAACTCAATCTGTTTTAATTCTCCTTTCACAAGACAGGTCCAGCCGCACGTGACTAAGTTTTTTTTTCTCCGGGGATTCTGGTTTTCCCTTCACCCCTTGGCTTTTGGTTTAGGATGTTTTTCTTCCTATTGAAAGGTCAGACCGGATTCGTTGTACTAGGCACGATCCATTTACATCAGCCATACCTCTTGATTATAAATTTTCACATTCAGTCGATCATATGCTTATATTTTCTTGTATGCGTTATTTAATAGTAGGACCCTTTACATTCCAAACACTACTCTTAGCCGATGCATCATAGTTTTAATTTTAGCCCTGGACCCTCTTCAGGATAAAACAATATTAATATGGCATGACCACTTTTCAAATTGCATAAGTCATCTCACTTCCGCTCTGATATCATATTTACTCAAAAACACATTATGATGTCACTTTAGTCAGTTTATTCCTTTTCTCACACTGGACGGAGCAGCAGGGAAGTTTCAGCCTTTTCTCCTAATTTTTGTATCTGGTGTTTGTTTGTTTGTGAACTTACGCTTGACGGAGGCCAATTGGCCGAAATTTTGCGCTTGTCCTGTCTAATTGTATTAATTACGCGTTCCTATTCTTTGTGTGTGTGTGTGTGTTTTTTTTTTTTTTTTTCTTCTTCTGGTTCCTTTTTGCTATTTATAGTGTTTATAATGGATTTCATCATCATCATTAGTTGCCCTGCCGCATGGCGTTGGCGACCATGGACTTCCAACCATCTCTATCTCTCGTTGCCCCCAGCATCTCCCCCACCCTCCTCATCCACAGCCACTCTGCAAGTCCGTCCAGCATTCTCTCCCTGGGTCTACCTGGTGCTCTGTCTACCTGATTTATGATAATAAATTCCCCCTCCTCCACTTCCCATTAAAGAATTAAATATCCAGCTCTAAATCTGGCCTGTTCATTGTACAGGTATGTGCAGTTTGTTGTGTATCAAGATTTATATTGTGAATAGTGTACAGTGGTTGGCGAAGGGTTAAAAGGACAGAAAAAAAAGCCAGTTTATAAATTTGTGGTTTTTCCCAGGCTGGTTGCTACTAAAAGCTTCCACCTTCCTTGAAATAAGTTTTTTTTTAAAGTATCAGTTTCATTTTGCCCATTGTTTTGCTGTTTCTATTTTTGTGTTCATATTCCGTGATAAGAAATATAAATTGAAGGCATCAAAATCAGCCTCGATCTAATAACATTTCAATTAATCAGTCAATTAAGTAAGCAAGCAAGCAGTCATTATTATTCTTATCATCTGTCGGCCTATTTAAAAAATCTGCGCGAGGAATTGCAAACTTGTACTCAACGAAATTCCAGGTTTGTTGATTCCAACCAAAAACGCCAACAAAATAGTGTGAGAAACGCGCATGAGTGATTGCAGAATTTCCCCCCGCCAGGGTATAAAATTAAAGTATCTTACAGCCCGCGCATAGCAGAAGTATGCGACATGCCTATGTTCTGAGAAATCAAACTGAATTAACATGCATTTTTTTCTACTTAATATTTGATATGCGGACTAATGTTTTGGTTCTGTCTATACGAAGCTGCGTTGTTTGGACCAAAATAATTATTTTCGGTTTTCGATTGTGGTGAAAAGACAACTCTCAGCCAGCTGACAGCCATTAGTCTATCGAGCGGTACGGCCATCCAGGATGTCGGAAGCTTATGGTAAATACTGATACTCCACTTGGTTTGTTTCAGTGAAAATGAGTCGACATTTCTGTAGCCTATATTTTAATACGATGTGAAAATGGTTTTAAAGCATTATGTAAATTAGTTGTGTTCATTTGCCGGTATGTTTATTATCTTTAGGCTATAGGCCTGCTTTCAACAGAATCGGGTTGCCTTGTGTTTGTTTACAAATTATACAATTGGTGAATTGCGTAGGGCCTATCCCCCATTACTCAGATCGTGTAACATTAGGGCCGATTCATCGTCAGCTTCGAATTTTCGTGGATAGATCTATTGTCGTGTGAATTTGTAATCAAAATGTGTCTTTTATTTATTTAATTTTTTACGACATTAGTATTTTTTACGTTCGAGTTTGATTATGCCTCACTCGAGTCAATGGCGACATCATGATCATCATCATGATGGAATATGGATGAATGTAGTGCTAGTACAATAGTAGCAGTAGTAGAGGGATTGGCTTAAAGCCTAAGCTCCACAGCTTATATAGATCAATACATCTCATCTTTGAAAACTCTTTGGTGGGGTTTTTATTTGAATGCGAGGGCAGATCTGACTGCAAATAAGACCCAGTAATCAAATAAGACCCTTGAATGTGTTTGTAGATCAGTGCTGTCAGTTTGTTCCAGAGTTTGCAGTTCTGTTACTAACATAACAAGCAGTGGATACACATGTCAGTATTAACAGCAGTTAACTTTAAAATGTATTTTACCATCTTGGTTCGTAGTCTTGGTTCCCATTCAGCACCTAGGAGTACAATTAATCAAAACTAATATCTTCTAAGTTATTAAAGAATGTATAGGTTTCAATTTGATCATCTGTTACACGCCTCCCTTTGATGAGTATATATATACATCTGTCTATATATATTCAGTAATCTTTGTCTGTCTTGATAACCTTTATCTTTATATTCTTTAACTATTTTGGTTTGTTCTCTTCTTTGTACTCTTTCACTTGCAAATGATTGGCAGATGTGGGTACCATAAAATGTTTCCATAATCTATATGTGACTGAGCCATTCACTGAGAATGAAATGTCTCCTTACCTAAATGCATAAACGTTCGTTTAGTAATTCACAACATCTACTTTGTAATTTGACTTTTAAATATGTATCAAATGTTAATAGAGTATCAAAACATGCATGAATTTGATGTGATAATCTTGTGGTCTGAATGAATGATGTGGTTTTGAGTTCTTATGTTGTCCCATCTGGCCACTACTCTTTTTTTTTTTTTCATTTTTGAACAGTGGGTAGAACTGTAGAGAATGTGCTCTGGAGACTTTGGTCCTGTATGGCATGAACACTCATCCATGTGGGATAGCCCCATTCAGCACATTATTTTGCTGGAGCAGGCAGCAGTGTCCAGTCATCAGGCGCAAGACAGTAGTTTGTTGTTACCACTCAGAGTAATAGATGGGATCATTATGTCCAAGGTGGAAGTTTCTTTTTTTGATGGTTTTCGCCTGGATTGGGGTGTTGCTACTGTTGAAGTCTTCTTGCCTTTGACAATTTCTGCTTCCTGCCTTTGCCAGAGCCTGCTTGCTGTTTCCCCTGGTGGCATAGGGACAGTGGACAGGAATGCATTGCCATGTTATGGGCACAGTGCATGCTAGTCTTGTTTGTTCTTTCAAGGTAGATTTGGTAAGACTTCAGCAGGCAATTGTAGACTTTCTGTCAAGGATGTTAAGGGTTTTGAATGTAAGGGATCTTCACATTATTGTTATTTTTGTTGTTGTTGTTGTTGTTTCTGGTACAGTTGTCTCTTCTGCTCTGTCATAGATAGACAATTTTCCTGTGAGCATGGGCCTTCATCCGATAAGGGAAGTCATGTTAAACAGATGACACTGGACCATAATCAAGCTACTGCTGTTAGATTAAAAGATGAATTAAATAAGAATTGCAACATTGAATGTTAAAACAATGCTCTAGAGGGGAAAACTAGAAAATGTCAAGGCAGAAATAGAAAAATTGAACATCAGTGTTTTAGGACTAGGAGAGATGAGTTGGAATGAAGCAGGCATGATACCATCAGGCAAATATGAAATTATATGTTCTGGAGTAGACACACATGAAAGAGGGATAGGCATCATAATGGACAATGACAAATCAAAATCTTTCAAATGATAGGTGGGCCTTTTCAGACGATTGTTTTATTAGAGGGCAAGCCATTTAACACTAACGTATTCAAGCATACACACCCACTATGTGTAAGTACTGTGTAAGAAATTGACAACTTTCTATAGATATATACTTACTAACTTAGCCAGAGCAGCACAATCGTAATGGGAGATTTTAATGCTAAAGTGAGACAGGAAAAAGTAGATGATGCAGTTGGACCTCATGACCTTGGCACATAGAATGAAAGGGGAGAGAAACTTGACGAGTGGGCACAAGTAAATGATTTCATAATACTACAATTTGAAATATGTGGTTTGAGCAGCATAACGAAAGAAAATGGACGTAGATGGATCCAGGAAACTCCTGATGAATAAGAGATTTAGAAATTCTTTACAGATAGACATCCAAGAGCAGACTGCAACAGTGGCCATAATCCTGTAATGGGACAGTTTGGCTGAAACTGTCACCTGCCTCACTTGTTGGCGTCACTGGGTTCAGTGTTGACTGCTGGACACTGTCACTCTCCTCCAAATGGCTCTGTCTTGACTTTTGTGGACAACTTGAATATTTAGGCCACTGATGTTGAGAAGAATGTTGAGAGTTCCATGGACAGCAAAGAAAACAAACAAGACAGTCTTGATGGAGGCAGACACAAGTAGATCACTCATATTCATAAGGAAGATTAGGAAACGACAGGCAACATTTATAGGCTATTTTATGAGGAAGGGGGATTTGGAGCACCTGGTCACAACGGGAAAGCTGGAGGGAAAGAGAGCACCAAGTAGACCCATGGAGAAAATGCTGGAAGGACTTGCAGAGTGGCTGGGGACGAGGAGGGTGGGGGAGATGCTAGGGACAATGAGAGATAGAGACAGATGGAAGTCCATGATCGCCAACGCCATGCGGCAGGGCACTTGATGATGATGATGACGATGTTGGTTATATTCTTGCTGTATGAGATTGGAGGTCTGTCTGTCTTCCTTTTTGCCTCTGTTTTTAAAAAAAAAATGGTTGCCATGAGGTCTGTTCTTGCTACATGACACATAGCCAATGTGTTTTAGCCTTCTTTTGTTGGTGTCTCCTAGTAAATTTCTGGTGGTATCAAGTTCTTCCAGGACACATTCATTAGTTCTTCTATTTGTCCATTTGACATGCAGTAGTCAGATAAAACCACATCTCTGCTACCTCAATTCTTTTGCAGTCAGCTTTTCTGAGGGTCTAGGCTTCGCAGCCATAATTCATGATTGGCCAGATCAAACATTTTAAAAGTTTTAATTTTCAGGCCATTTTGTATCCCTCTTGTCTTGCCAAATATTGGACCATTTTTTGCTTTGCCATTCCAATCTTTAGACCAGATTCCTTCATCAGCTTTTGCAGAACCAAGACATTTAAAATCTCTAACATTTTCTAAAGGAACTTTATCAGTTAAGATGTCTTGATTGTTTTCAGTGTCTTTGCCTTTACTGTGTAGCACTTTTGTTTTTTTGGCCAGCTTTTTGACCCCCCTGCATGCACCCTGTATAGAATTCTTTTCATACTGGTAATGTTGTCTATGAATAGGGCATTATCGGCATAGCATAGGTTTGTAAGGTTTTCCCCTACTGTCTTTATACCCATGCCTTCTGTATCAGCATCTGTCGTGACTTGTTCCATATAGATGTTAAAGAGATATGGCGGAAAGGTACAACCTTGTTTAACTCCCCCTGTGGATGTTGAAAAATTCACATTTCTGACAGTTCTATTTAATTGCAGCCTTTGGTCTTTGTATAATGAGGCAGTTAATGCAATGAGATTTTTAGGAAAGCCCATTTTGACCATTGCATTGGATAGGTAGAGATGAATGATGTTATCAGATGTTTTGCTAGTCTGTGGAGGTGAAAAAAGCTTCTTCATCAGTGCCTTTTATTTTCTCTGAGAGTATTTGTAACACAAATAACGTCAGTTGTGCCTCTGTTGAATCTGTAGCATGCATGGTCAGATAGTTCTTTTTCTATCTTGGGCATGACCCTCAGAAATCGGGGTTAGCTTCAAATAACCAATGAGCAGTTGTGGACCAAGCAGCGACAGTATTCTGGGGTATAGGGTGGTATCGATACTTTGATAAAGTGGTCTCACAACCCTATAGTGAATATTGTAAGGCTAGAAGGGGCACCATAAATCCAACCACTGAAGTCCTGGAGCAGGGGGTGGATGAATGAGGAGGCAAAGGCAGAGTACTGCACAACAATCAGCTTCTAATTCACGGTCATGGGCAGAGGATTTTCAAGGAACAATGGCCAGGACACATGCACAGTATGTACAATGTGCTTCAGGAAAGCAGTGGCAACCTACCTGATGTACTTTTTGCCAAAAAGTGCGCAGAATGACAGTTGACACAAGAAGAAGGCTGAAACTAAAGAGAAGAAAACAAACCAAAAATAACGTCAGACTAAATCTTGGATCCTTAAAAACAGATGACTCAGGTGGGGACAGTGAGGAACATTGGACAGATTTGGAAAAATCAATAAGTAAAACTTGTGAAGAAATATGTACAATTGAAAGAAAACCCCCCCTGAAGAATTTGATGATAAAAGAAATTTCAGGCTTGATGGATGAATGTAGAAAAGTAAGGGGAAAAGAAGTAGAGTAGGCCTACTTCAGGAAGAGAGATAAGAAAATCGGGAATAAGTGCAGTGAATCTAAGGAAGCTTGGCTAGAAACAAAGTGCAAAGAAATAGAAGACTGACACAACAGAGATCCGAAGTTTATGTACAGGAATATTAAAGAAATTGCTCACAGTCACAGAAAAAAGAATGCACATCAAGTTGTTGCTTAAAAAGACAAAACATAGATGGGAAGAGTACATTGAACTTGAAGATCTCTTTGATGATGACAGAAAGGAGGAATACATCATTAGAAGGAACTTTGAAGGACCACCTATAATGAAAGATAAAGTTAGAGCAGTGATGAAAACGATAAAACGGGTAAAAATCCCAGGATTAGACAATGTTATTTTTAAAATGATTGAAGTCTTAGATGAATTTGGTATTGACAATATGTATTACTGTAGAAATGACTGAGGCTCTAGATGAATTTGGTATTGGGGAAAAAACCCAGTCTTTCTAAATGAAATTTATGACACCTGAAAAGTCCTTACAAATATGTCAAAAATCAATTTTCATTGCAGGTCCAAAGGAAGCAGGGACTATAGAATGTGAACTCCTATCATGCAGTCATATTGATGAGTCAAGTGACAAAGATGCTGTTAAGAGTAATCATGATGAGGACAAGGAACAGAATCAAAAGAGAAATATCAGAAGAACAGTGTGGATTTGTTGAAGGGAAAAGAGCTATGCATGTCATACATATTACATCTTAAGAGTTGAACAAGGATTTGTATAAATTTATGTTTTGTTGATTACATCAAGGCTTTTGATTGAGTAAGACACGAAGAATTGGCCAACGCATCGGAAAAGCTCAGTATTGATGGGGGAAAAAATCTAAGAATGATAAGAAATATGTATTGGGAACAAACAATAGCAATCAGAATAGAAAATGACATAAACACTTTTCAAAATATCAAAACGGGGGTTAGACATGGATATGTGTTCTGTCGTCATATTTGTTTTCACTTTACAGCGAAACCATAATGAGAACCCTAGAAGAATGTCTTGGGATATAAGAGTTGGAAGAAAAATTAGAAACAATCTTCCTTATACAGGTGACATTGTTCTAATTGCAGAAAACAAAAAAGATCTACAAAATCATGTGAATATAATAGAAATAGAAAGCAGAAATAAAGGGGTGGAGCTAAATAGTAAGAAGATTGAAGTCATAGTAATCAGTAAAGAACAAGAAATCCCTTCATATAAAATAACAGCAAATGGCATAACATGGAGGCAGGTTGAAAAAGTTCAAATATCTGGGAACAGTCATCTACCAGATGGTGGAGGCACATTAGAAATGTCCAGCATAATTGTCTGAGCTAGAACAGTATTCAAGAAAATGAACATTGTTCTTACCAACAAATGCGTATCTGTTGACAGCAGGAAGAGAGTTTTTCAGCGTTAAATAGAACCAATACTGTTATATGGATGTGAAGCCTGGACAATCAGAAAGCAAAGTGAGAATGGGACTGAGACATCTGAAGTGTGGTTAAACTGGTTTCTAAGAATTCATGGACAGGAAAGAAAACAAACGAAACAATCTTGAAAGAAGCTAACACATAAAGAACATTCATGAAGATTTGAAAAAGACAAATACCATTTATAGGACATTTTAGGAAGCAAGAAAAATTTCAGGACCTAATCGAAACGGGAATGCTAGAAGGAAAAAGAGCAGCAGGTAGAGACCTAGTGAGAAAAGATTAGAGAGTTTTGCAGAGTGGATGGGGACTAACGGGAAAAGAGATATACTTAAAGCACGAAAATAGATTTGTATGCCGGGCCATGATCGTTAATGCCATGGGCCCAGGTACATGATGATGATGATGGTGGTGTACCTTTTGGCTGGCTTTCCATCAGTGCAGCAGACAGCCCACTGTCTCTGTTTTGTACAGCTCTATCTGCTATGCTGTCTCTAAAGAGAGACCTTATCAGTTATCTATTCTGAGCTGTTATTGGCACCATTTAGCTTTTTTAGTCTTTAAGATCACTTTGTATTTACAGTGCCTGGGATTTCTTATTAATATTCTTAGATTTACATCAGTATCACATAGCATGTTCTTTTCCTTTTAAGATGAGTTACATTGATAACAAAAATTACCATTGCTTTGATCAAGGATGGATAATTACTTTATAGTGATTGACTGCTAGGGCTGTTTCTATGACTGGCATGCTTGTTGTAATTTTCAGTCTCATATCAGATTTACCAAAATTAGGAAAAGATAAAGTGACAGGTTTGTTCAGCATTCTCACTTGTAACTATGTTATCAGTTACTTGAAAAGCCTTTTGTGAGTCAAAATTGAGAACTATCTCTCCCCCTCATCCCCATCTGTAGCTGTAGCTCTAGATCTGTGAGGATTTAGAGTTGGGAAAGCAGCTGTTTTTGTCCTGTTTCTCTGACTCACTTGTTTTTCTTTCAAGCCAGAATAGGGTATCTGACTTCAAATATGAAGACTGCAAGTTCAAGTTTTGTGAAGTTCATTTGGCTGCCCTTTTTTCATAAGTATGAATTTATGATATCAACATTACCATTACATTTAATGATGATAATGACTACTTGTACAGTGCCTCATTTCACAAGAGCCCTAAGCAACAGAGGCAGACACATGTAAAGCAAATACATGTCAATCCCTACAGCTGTAATAAAAAACTAACTCATTATAAGACATACAGTGAAACAGTGTTAAAGAAGCAATGAAAGTGAATTATAACAAAATATTTACTTCCGCTCCTGAGTTGGTCATGTAGTGATGATGGGGGAAAACAATTCTGCAGTAATGAATACATCTCTTCTCACACAGACACGTAAAACATGTTTAAACATGCGCCGAAGAAGTGCCTATGCACATTCATGAACGTGTGTAGAGTAATCGACACTCAAACACTGACCCATTTAAACACACATCACACACACACACACACACACACACACACAACACACAACACACACACACAACACACAACACACACACGCACGCATGCACACACACACACACACACACACACACACACACACACACACACACACACACACACACACACACACACACACACACACACACACACACACACACACACATACACGCACGCACACACACACACACAGATTATAGTTAAAAAAAGAAGTCTTAAGACCAGATTTGAAGGAAATGATTGGAGCTGATTGTCTAATGCAGACAGGGCTTAGGAGTTTATTCCATACTATTGAACCTTGGTATCTATTGCTGGCCTGAAGATTTTGTTGTGATATGTGGAACAGAAGAAAAGTGAAGCTTTCTAGGTGGGATATAGATCACTAGATGCAAACAATCTCTGTGGCCTTTTTCGGCGATGGCGACGGTTAGTTATCTTAAAACACAGCGACGCTCATGGCTAAAACAACCAATGTGCGATCGGCACGGTTTCTGACGACTACAGTAGTAGTATACTGTGGAGTCATCCACTGTGGCTCATTTGCATCTCTTTGTCTAGCCTCTATAGCGCGCTTGACTCTATCCTTTTCATAGCTCTTTGCTCCCATGAAAACCAGCTCTCCACCCTACTCGATCCTTGGCAACTGTATCCCTGTTCGCAACATTGATAGAAAATTCTATCATGGACATTTTACACTGGTCCTTGAAGCGATAATTGAAGACTTATTCCAGAGGTAGATGCCAAACATAATGAGGATAGTTTATAATTATTCATTGTAATTGATCATATAAATATGATCTTGCCTCCCAGAATTCTGTCAGGATTCTGGATTAAGCGAGAGAATGTGAGAGTTGTTCATTCATGCACAAGTTCCCGTCAGAGGCAGATGTGTGGTGCTCTTCTGTCCTCCTTTCCCTCTTTATTCTAGCTACACTATTTGCTTTGGAACGAATATCTTTTTCTTGTTAATAATTGTGATTTGCCATTGTACTTTTCACAACTCTCTGATTCGTGGGGTAGTCCTGTGCAAACAAGTGTGGTACTGAAACTACACAGTGACCTCTTTGTGTCTGTAACTTCCGGCTGCTAGTACAAAGAAACAGACTTTTAAGTCTTATCGGTCACTTCGTGGTCCTGCTGGCTACTTTTGTAGTTTCATTTGGCTGCTTGCATAGTCCCATTGGCTACTTGCATAGTCTCACTGGCTGTCTGCAGTCTTATATACTGCTTTGCAGTGCACGGTAGATCTACTGTCGTTTGGTTGCATGGTACTGTTTCCCCTCTCATTGTTGCAGTTAAGATGGCGTATACCGAACTGATCGAGATACAGAAAGAAGACAAGTGAAGTTAAAGACAAAATTGAATCCCGTTCCAAAGTTGGGACAACAGAAAGGAAAAAAAGATGATGAAGATTCACTAACTACTCTTTACAAAATTCTAGGTGCTATATCTTCCTAAGGTCTAAAACAGCCAACTAAGGTCTAAAACGGCCGAACTTCAGTTAAGTTCAAATGAACTTTGCTCTGGCTTCAGCAGCACAGAAGACCGAAATAAAGAAAGTACAATGACTGGGATGGGTGAGGAAGATGAACACGGAAATAATCCGAGCTTGAGCAGTCCCAGAAAAAGGGAAGCTTGTGATAGCTTTGACTTCGACATCATGGACGATGATGACACTAATGATGACATTGACAACAATTATTATTTGGTTTTGACTATGTTTGCATCGAATGAGAAGGGCCCAGTGTGGATGACGCACTCACATCAACTTTTGATACAGGACTCGAAACGAGACAGACAGAAAAAGGACCAAGGGGCTGCTGGAGTCTTGTACTAGACCAAAGAATATTCTGTCCATGAGAACGCCAAAACTAAACCCTGAATTAGATTCTCTGGACACTTTTTCACAGAAATATGACAACCATCTGGCCAGTGTACAGGATCTAGTGATGGGAAACTTAACATTTGTTGCAAGTCTCATGGATGACCTAAATCAAAAGCAGACCAAAAAAGAACTAGCCCAGCTCAGAGAGATTATTTTAAAAACTGGCAGATGTGTCCCATGTGCTCATCTCTTTCCACAAGGACATGTCCCAAGCCCGCTGAGACACGTTATGTTTAGCGTTACCACCAGACATGCAGCCTCTCACCCGCTCGAAAAAAATTTCAGTTGTCCAATCAACAAACAATTTTTTAGGTGATATCACAAGAAGGATAGAGGAGACCACCAAAGCAGAAGAATGGTATTTCCAAAAAATGGACCATGGAGGGGTCGGAAAGCACATTCCATCCAACCCCTCACATCATGGCCTCACAAACTAGGCCGATGAAAGCAGCCACACCACCAACTTATCCACACCCTGAAGATTCGTAAGAAAGAGTTACTCTTCACCTAAGAGAACCCACCCCATCCTCCCCTCCCTCCTTGCCCAGAATACACCAGAAAATTTTTATGGGGGAAAAATAGCCGATATTTAAACAGTTGGAAAATCATTACTAATGATCAATGGATTTTGGATCAGATCAGAGGGATTAATATCCAGTTCTTTTTAGAGCCATCACTTGCGTTACCAAAAAAGGCGATATGTTTCTCGAATTTAGAGTTACAGGCATTCCAGCACGAAATTTTAAGACTGGAACAAAAAAAGGGTCATTTACCAGGTGCATCACATCCTTGGGGAATATATAACCAATGTTTTCACCTGACTGAAGAAAGATGGTCAGTCCAGGTTTATCTTACATCTGAAGCGGATAAGTTGAGAAAATTCATTTCAAAATGGACACATTAAAACAAGTTATTAGCCTGATGAAACAGAACTGGGTTTTTTTTTTCCACATCCATCGATCTCAAGGATGTTTACTATTTTGTCAGCATTTCAAAAACAGCAGTGTTTGAGTGGAAGCAGTGCATTGGAATCTGTGTCCATGACCGTTGCTGTCACTGAAAAGAAAGCTGAAAAACTAATTAAAACCTGTACCAAGATAAGATGAAGAGACAAAGTCAGTGTCAGACAATTGGTGAACTCATTGGCAAAATGGTAGCCTCTCAGCCTGGTGTGTGTGATTGCCCCTGTTTTCTCTAAATGTCTTTAATTTTCAAAAAATAAATCACTTACAGAAATGTGAAACTTTGATTGCTACATACAGTTTACAGACACACTTAAAGAGGATATTGAATGGTGGATGCAAAACGTGTCTAAATATCCTACCCCCGTAACATGGATTGAACCTGCTGTCTTCGTTCATTCACATAACTAAGGGTCTGGTTGGGGAGTGGGGGTGGGGTTTGAGAGATAACACACGGACAAATGGCACATGGTCAGTAGATGAACAGGGAGATTACATTAATTGCCTTGAACCCAGAAGAAGCCGTGTTCACTTTCAAGTCCATCTGCAGGGAAACCCCAAATGCCCACATTAAAGTACTGTTGGACAATAGTACCACAGTAGCTTGCATTATTAAAATGGGCAGCACACAGCCTGAGCTTAACAGAATTACCAGAGAAAATTGACTGTGGTGCCTACAGTCCAACAATTTTGTATCGGCAACCACTTACCAGGGTCTAAGAATATAGATGCTGATTTTGAATCTAGGACCCACAAACATAAACTGGAATGGAATCTACATTTTGCACCAACTCAAAGAATGCTCAGTTGACCTGTTTGCATCCAGATTAAATGCTAAATACAAAAACGTGTATCTTCGAAACTAGACCCAGAAGCAGGGGCTGTGGATGCGTTTAGCGTAAATTGAGAACAGTTCTTCAGCTTTTGCTTTCCTCCTTTCGGTCTCATCCCAAATATTCAACAACAATTGGAACTACAAAAGGCCAGTGCATCCTCATCACTCCAGTTGGCCAACTCGACCTTGATACACCAGGGTTTTTGACCTTCTGACAAATGACCCAGTGCTTCTACCTCGAAAACCAGATCTACTGACTGACCCAGCAACCGGCGAACTTCATCAACTCCGGAACAAAATGAGGTGGATGGCCTGCAGATTATCAGGCAAGCTTTGTGGGGACTTCCAACAGAAACTGCAACAATCATCATGCCAGCTTGGAGATGAAGGACAGACAAGTGTTACAAGACGCACATTAAAAGATGGTTACTTTTCTATTCTTAATGGGATAAAAATCCCTTTTCTGCCTCTCCATCAGAATTACTGATTTTCCTCAGTTCTTTTCCAAGAATGCAAACGCTATAGCTCCTTTATGTTGCCAGGAGTGCTGTTTCTATGTTTTCTTTTAATGACGACAAATCTGTAGGATCCCATCCTTTATTCTGCAGTCTTACGAGGGGTTGTTAATCAGAAGCCTACTTTACCCACACCGGGGTTAACTGGGATGTAGAGATAGTTCTTGCTTCTTAGGAAATGGTCTCCTGATAAGTGCCTGTCCTTTCCCAATTATCACTAAGGTGAAGATGCTGTGTTTGTTGATATTGGGACGATGGGGCCAGACTCTCTGGCTGATGGATATCCGTAAAGTGTCTTGGAATAAAAGAGAAGTTAGATGTAGGATTGGAGACTTGTCCAAAACCTCAACACCTGCACGACATCAATTGGAACTGTCCTTCGCATCCTATCCGCCTGATAGAAGCATTTGCCCTGTTACTGCCTACAAGCGTACCTCAAGCGTTCAGAAACATTATGAGTCTCTTAAACTAAACTAAACCCTGGCACGACTTTCATAAAGGCATCTCCCAAGACACATTAAGACGTTGGACGAATATTTGTTGTCCAAAGCTGGCATAGACATGACTGTTTTCATACTAGATTCTACCTGCTCTGTCATCATCATCATCAAGTGCCTTGCCACATGACGTTTGCGATCATGGCCTTCCATCTGTTTCTATCCCTTGTTGCCTCAAGCACCTCCTCCACCCTCTTTGTCTTCAGCCACTCCGTCTAGTATCTTCTCCCTGGGTCTACCTGGTGCTGTCTTTCCCTCCAGCTTTCCTGTTGTGACCAGGTGCTCCAATTTCCCTTTCCTCATAAAATGGCCTATAAATGTTTCCTGTCTCTTCCTAATCTTCCTTATGAATGATCTTCTTGTGTCTGTCTCCATCAAGACTGTCTCGTTTGTTTTCTTTGCTGTCCATGGAACTCTCAACATTTTTCTCAAAAACCACATCTCGATTGCCTCAGTCTCGTTCTGGCTATGCTTGTTGACTGTCCACGCCTCGCAACCGTATAACAATATCGGTTCTATATAACATTCAAGAACTCGCTTCCTGATGTTAATTGATAAGCATTTGTTGGTAAGAATGCTTTTCATTTTCTTGAATGCTGTTTAGGCTTGGCCAATTCTTCTGGCTATTTCCGATGTGCATCTGCCATCTGGTGAAATGATCGTTCCCAGGTATTTAAACTTATCAACCTGTCTCAAGGTTGTGCTGTTTGCTGTTATTTTGCATGATGGGATTTCATGTTTTTTACTGATCACCATGACTTCAATCTTCTTGCTGTTTAGTTCCAACCCCTTACCTTTGCTTTCTATTTCTAGTATATTCACAAGGTTTTGTAGGTCCTTTTCATTTTCTGCAATTAACACAGTGTCATCTGCATATCGAATGTTATCATTTTTCCTCCAACCTTTTCGAGGGTAATTTCCAGTAGAATGAGACCACATCTGTATAGCTTGAAAACCCATTTACAGAAAATGGAAAAATAAGTCACAGAAAACATCAGTCTATGATGTAATTCTGTGCCAAATTTTGTTATTCATCTTTGATCCGTCTTACGGTTCTGACAGTCACGTGAGTGTATGTCAAGGCCCTGTCAGACACTGATTTGAAAAATGGCAAAGAAAATGGCGTTTTAATTACACATACTATACCGTGGCTCACAAATGCAACTAGCGGCAGCGGTTTGGCAGTGGTTTGCCATTTCTGCCTCGTAATAATAAAGTCCAAAGGGACCGTAACTCTGAGAGTACCCATGTCTTGCGCATGCGCATGTGCACTTCCTCTTTTCTCGGCAGCCATCTTCCAGCTCGCCTCGTATGCTCTGAGCAGATAAGTATTTATCGATTTTGCTCGCGATCGATCGATTGTTGTTGCTGTTTTTGTGTCTTGCCTATGTTTTCGTTTAAGGGAGAAACTTATGTGAAGTGATTGGGTGGCAAAGCGAGGGTTAAGAAGATTTCGTCCGCCGAATTCTCCAACCCACAAACCGGTTGTTCGACCGGTGCACCAAATCCCGCTCTCTCTTCATCTTTGTCTCTCCCTCCTTCGTCTTCTCTCTCTCACTCTCTCGACAAGTCATCGCAACTCAGCTATGGTTCTGTTGTGGTGACCACGAGCCCTCAACTCAGCTGCGGCTCAGTTGACTTTTCGTCATTTTGCGGCCTTCACACTGCCCATCACGGTTATCGACTCAACTGCGGTTCTGTCGATTCTGTGCTCGCCCCCTTTGTACAGCACAACTCCGGTTCTGCTGATACCGTTTCAGCCCTTATGGCTGAAGGGCGACTTGGGTATGGGTCTCCTTCGGGAGGCAGGAAGGCCAGCACTTTGGCAGAAACTGGCTCACCCCCTGGTTCGCCAGGTGGGACACCCCCTGGTTTGCCAGGCGGGCCAAGGGAGACAACCCCCCTTTTACGGGCGTCAGATCGTGATCCGCCCCGGTTGTCTCCCTTTCTCCCCCGCAGCCTGCTGCTGCCCCCGCCCCAACCTCTCTGTCCCATTCCGGACAGAGCACTTGGGCGCCTTGGCAAATACCAAGCGACCCACGGCGGGCTGGCACATCTCTGTCCCATTCCGGACAGAGCGCTTGGTCGCCTTGGCAAATGCCAAGCGGGCCCCAGCAGGCTGGCCCTTTGGGCACTGGGGAACCCCCGACCCGCGGGGACCATTACCAGCGGGCCGGGCCCTCCCCTTCCTGGGGTCAGGGTCCTGGTACCCCTTGGGCTCAGCCCATGGCGCCTCCCATGGCACCGTACATGGCACCATGGCAGCACGTCCCAACATTGGGATTTCCCCCGGCCGCGGGATGCACGTGGTGGCCTGGCTTTATTCCTGGTGCCCCACTGGCGCAGGCCTCAGCTTCACCAGCCCCCCCGGCGCCCCGGTGTCGGATTCCCCCCCGGGGGTACCTCCTGGGGGCTCGGACCTGGGTCCCACTGGCGTGGCGCCCCGATCGGACACTCCGCGGTCTCTCGCCTCCTCTATAGGCGGGCCAGAGGACACTGACTCTGGCACAGAGGACCAGGCCCCTGCCCCTACGGCCTTCTGCTTCCCAGAGGCGATGGACCGGCTGACAAGCCACACGCCTGAAGCCGTGTCCACGGTGCCAGAGCCCAAGGCTCCCAAGCCCAGCTCGGCCGAACGCATTGTTAGTGCACCTCCTACCTCAGCCCCACGCGCCTCTTTCCTCAAAGAGTTAGACATGGTGGCTGATTGCCTAAGGAGGGTCCAGGACAACACGAGGGGGAAAGAGGCACAAGACTTCATCCCAGGATCCGTGCCTGACTTCCCGGGAGCCCTGCCCTTCAGGAAATTCTTGAAGCCTGCCCCACTCCCCTTCCAACGGAAGCACTTCATGGCCCATGAGGCCATCCCCGATGCTCCCCTCTCCCTCACACAGGAGGACCTCCTGCTCGTGAACGAGAGGTCTCGGGCCCAGCAGCAGCACATCTCCCTCACGGAGCGCTGCCTGGCAGAATGGGAAGAGAATGCGAGGCGGGGGCTGGTGGCAGCCTCCGCCATGGACTCTTCTTGGGTGGCCTGGGTCCGCCCTTAAGGACCCAGACCACGAATCCTTCTCAATACGCCAATCGCCTGACTCCGCCACCATTGTGGCCTTTATCCAGGCCATGGCAGAAGGGCTCAAATGCTCAACCGAGGCCTTCGCCAGGACATATCTCAACTCGGTCATGGTGAGGCAGGATGCCGTTCTTGCGGCATCCTCAGTCGCCAGCTCGCCATCAGCCAAGGCCTCCTTGTGCGTGGTGCCCATTCGGCCAGGTTCCCTTTTCGGGAGCCACGTGCAAGCTATCCTCAAACACCAGGCCGACATCGGGAGGGACCTCGCCCTCCATTTGGGATCCTCTCGCCCTGCGGCAAAGCACCCGGCTCCAGCAGCCTACCCTTGCCATGGGCCCCCACAGGCAAAGTTTTGCGGCTCTTCCAGGCCACAAGGGCACAGGAAGAGGCAACAGCACACGAGCCAGTCGGTTCCCCGGCCTAAGGCCCGCAGGCCGGCTTCTACTCAGCCGGCCCACCCCCAATGACTCGCCCCCGGCCTGAGGCCATCACCCCCCACGGGAGATCCTGTGGGCAGTCTGTCCTGACACATCGACGCGTGGGAGAGGCTGCCTGCCAGCCCATGGGCCCTGCAGGTGATCAGGTCGGGGTTCCGCCTTCCTTGGGGCCCAAGGAAGGCCCCTCTCACGCCCTCTCCCCCTGCTTTCGCACTTCCTCGAGATCACTTGGCCTTGCAGGCCCTGGATCAGGAGGTTCTTTCGATGCTAGCCAAGGGGGCCATGGAGGAGGTTTCCTCCCGTTCGTCCCCGGGATTTTATGGCCGCATCTTCGTGGTCCCCAAAGCTTCAGGGAGCTGGAGGCCCGTTCTGGACCTCTCCCCCCTGAACTGGTTGTTCCACGTCCTCCACTTCCGTATGGAAACCCTAGTCGATCCGTGATGCCTTGCACCTGGACGACTGGGGGATATCCATCAAACCTCCTTATTCACCCCAGGGACTGGAAGTACCTCAGATTCGTCTGGAGGAACCGTGTCTTCCAGTTCAGGGCCCTGCCCTTCAGTCTGGCACCCGCCCCTTGGCTGTTCACAAAGGTGGCGAGGGAGCTGTGCATACACGTTCGGGGGAAGGGTATCGGCCTCAAGGCCTATCTCACGATTGGCTTCTACTCGCCTCCTCCAAGGAACAGTGTGCACAACAAGCTTCCCAGGTCCTGCAACTCTGTCACGACCTGGGCTTTGTTTGCAACGAGGAGAAGTCGGACCTCACTCCTTCGAAACAGTTCCAGTTCCAGTCTGGGCATGTCCTTCGACACATCCAAGTGGGTGGTGTCCCCAACTCCCCAGCGCTTACTGCGCCTTCAGGGCCTCTTAGCCCAACTGCTCCCTCAGCCTCACGCCCCGGCCAGAAAGCTGGTCTCCCTACTGGGCCTTATGGAGTTCCCTGGCACCCCTAGTGCCACTGGGTTTCGTCTCCTCAAGCGGCAATTCCAACGCGGATTCTGGAGGCGTTGGTCACAGTCTCTGCAAACATGGGACCTTCCGGTCCCCCTGGGTCCTTGGTTCAAATCATCGTGACCAAATGGCGCTCCCAGTCATGGCTAGCCCAGGGAGTCCCCATCACACTGCCCCCTCCTCAGGAGGACTTGTTCACGGACGCGTCCACCTCCGGGTGGGGGGGCCTGGGGGGGGGGGCCCATGTGGGCCCACTGACAGCAGCAGGTCGGTGGTCACACGAACTCATGTCCCACCACATGAACATGCTGGAACTGGAGGCGGTTTTTTCAGGCCCTCACGGAGTTTCTCCCCTTTTCTGACGGGAAAACATGTTCGTATCAACACGGACAACACCACAGTAGCTTGAATCAGCATCAACCATTGCCTTCACACTAGCCACTAACTTTTCATCGCACTTTTTGCTTTTTCGCATTTTCCCTCTGTTGTCTTCAGTGCTGGCCTGGCCACGTGCAAAATGTTTTACCCATCTGAACACAGTTGCTTTCGAAGGAGCAGAAAGTTGTCCCAAAGCTCTCATGTCTGCAAGTATTTTGGATGCATTCTTCAGGCGCAGTACCTTGATGTAGCTACAATAATCCGCTGCTGAAAACGCATTTTCTTTGCCATTTTTCAAATGAGTGTCTGACAGGGCCTTGACATACACTGTCAGAACCGTAAGATGGATCAAAGATGAATAACAAAATTTGGCACAGAATTACACGTAGACTGACGTTTTCTGACTTATTTTTCCATTTTCTGTAAATGCGTTTTCAAGCTATACAGATGTGGTCTCATTCAGCTGGAAATTACCCTCGTAAAGGTTTGAGGAAAGATGATAAACAACATTCGATATGCAGATGACACTGTGATAATTGCAGAAAATGAAAAGGATCTACAAAACCTTGTGAATATACTAGAAATAGAAAGCAAAGGTAAGGGGTTGGAACTAAACAGCAAGAAAATTGAAGTCATGGTGATCAGTAAAAAACATGAAATCCCATCATGCAAAATACCAGCAAACAGCACAACCTTGAGACAGGTTGATAAGTTTAAATACCTGAGGTCTGGGTGCCTTCAGAATGGGCACAATGCTGGTTGCCTTTAGAGGGGTCACAAGGGCTCTTTCCTGTGTGGCCATGCCCATTACCCGCATACCCTGGCCAGAAGAGGGCCTTTGTCATCACTTGAACAAGCAGAGGCCTCTTCCTTAGTAGGCTGGAGATCCCTCAGCTTGAGGTCAAGGTGATCTTGGAGTTGCAGTAGATCACCCTCTCCTGGATTAATCATATACTGCATGCCTCATGACTTCCTCAGTGCTCTGACATCAGCCATAGAGATGTTGGATGCTTGGATGCTTGCA
Source organism: Monoplex corrugatus (assembly GCA_030674185.1). Classification (NCBI taxonomy): domain Eukaryota; kingdom Metazoa; phylum Mollusca; class Gastropoda; order Littorinimorpha; family Ranellidae; genus Monoplex; species Monoplex corrugatus. Next base: position 20,136,350 of record CM060308.1, on the reverse strand, counting down.
TCCCTGACAGGGTCCTATGGATCTAGCCTCAGGGGACCTGTATGCTAGACATAATGTCACTAATGGCAGAGTTGCAGACCTCTGCCTGCAGTTTGTTGTGGATCAGAGCCGTCCTCCATGCTGTGGGATGCGGAAGGCTGCACAACTGACACAGGGTTTCATGGAGCATCCCTCCCCTGGACAGGACACCCTCTGTGCAACATTGGCCATGCCAGCTGGTAAATTCATTAAAGTACTTCTTGTAAGACCATGTGGAGTTTTTATCATGGTTATATCTTCAGCAGTCTGAGGTCTCCTCAGAAGTTTGGCTCATGCTGACTTCCAAGTATTGCCTCTGGCACTTGCACACTTTTATGAAATGGGACAAATTAACGTGTTATACTTGCTTACAGCTAATGTGTTTTTGAAGACCTTCTGCCTTGTGCTATCTGGTGTGAGCTCTCCTTCTGAGTAATCTGACAAATCGTCATATGAGCTGCCACCACCAGGACTACCAAGCTGTAGCCCTTTGGTTCGCAATATTGTGGCCACCCTGGCTTGAGCACAGCTCATTCCTGGAACAAGGTCAGGTAGTTCCAACCAAGGATCGTGTAGCTCTTTCAGCAGTTTCCCCCCAGTCTGTCTCTTTTTATCCCATACTCATCCCTTCCTGACCCACAGACAAGAGCTCCATGATCTTGGATCCCCTGCAGAAGGGATGTGGCCATGGCCACAAGCAGCATTTTCAGGGGCAGGATTACAGGAGGTCTTTATCCCTGGATCTACACTGACATTTTCATAGTACCCAGGTCAAAAGCAGCTGGCATTTAGTAATAAATCTTGTGCTCAGTAATAAATCTTGTGTTCTTAAACAAATTCCTCATGAAAGTTCTAAATGGAGTCATCTTTTCAGACAAGGGATATAAGGGATGCCATTGGACAGGGCCACTGGGCAACAGCTATAGGCCCCAAGGATGCCTGCTTCCACATTCTGTACGCCCCTTCCACAAGGGGTACTTGAGTTTTGCTTGGTATGGCATGTGATTCAGTTCCAGGCTCTTCCATTCAGACTTTTCCTTGCACCCTTTAAATTCATGAAAAGTGGGGCTGGAGTTGGCCAGGCTGGTGAAATCAGGGCTTTTCAGCTTGGTTATTTCTTGGATCCAGGCAGAGGTGTAGAATCTCTGTCCAGTTCACATATCCCTCAGCTTCCATCTCGGGTTTTGTCACAATTACCAAGACACATAAGTCTCCCCTAGTTAGTTATTAAACTTCTTAGGAAGAGGGTTCGACCAACACTTAAGCTGAAATCAAGCTGAATTTTCTTTTTTTTTTTTAACTATGTCTGATGGTACTCCTGTGAAAACTAATGGAGTAGGTTGACTTAAATTTTGGTGTTTTAGTTGTCAGATAATGCAGTTTTCATTATGAGGCAAGTAGAACAGTGATTTATTAGTTGCTTTGAGTAAAAATCCCAAATAGACAAAACCTCAACACCCTCCTGTCACTATTTTGACTGTAACAATAATCAACAAACAGAACCAGAGAACCTCCTGTGGAGTTGCCTTCTGGAAATTCTGTGCTAGAAATTTCCCCTTTTCTGTCACTTTTTGTTTCTGCCTTGGTCCTTTGCTTTTTAACCTTTTCACAACACTGCCTCACTACAGCTACTATGCCCTGTGCACACTGGGGGCAGGAAGCAGAAATGCCCTGAGGACACCCTATTTTGGTCATTTTTATTTAATTTTCTTGAATAGGCCGTAAAAGCTAGCTTATTGATGTTAGAACAATTTTTTCTGATCTTTTTTTTATCTTCCCGGTGAAGTAAAAACAACTTATGTAAAGATTCATTTAGTTAGTGTTTTGTGCTTTAAATAAAACAACTTATGTAAAGATTCATTTAGTTAGTGTTTTGTGCTTTTGAAAATGTCAACATAAGTGTCAAAATCAAAAATCCCAAACAGCCGCAGGCGATTCATACAGAGTTATTTTTAGCATATGATGGCCAAAAACTGTAGAGAAAAGACATAAAAGACAATATTTCAACATTTTAGAACATAATGGTAACATAATGGAACACAATGGTGTAGGGTCGGCGATGTCTTGAAAGATGAAGGGCTGCAAACTGCATGTTTCGGCAGCAGAGAAAACAGGTATTTGCAGAAATTTCCAAAACTTTTTTCACCCAGGTGGTGCATCATCTTCATCGCCACTGTCGTCACTGGCATTGTCAACCTCAGTGTTGGCTTCACATTGATCAGGACAATTTATTTCAAGCTAAAAATGGGTGAATTTCCAATGATGTACTGATGCAGTTAATTTTAGAACAGGACGTAGCGAGCATTCTCGCTATGTGTCCTCAGCGCCATTTCGGCCATAGCGGGCCGCTATGTGTCCTGACGGCATAGATAGGCGTAGCGACGATTCTCGCGTCATGTCGTAAAAAGGTTAACATCCCTTCCTTTTCTTTTTTCTTTCTTGCTGGTTCACCTGTGTTTTTAAATAAAGCTGTACATTGTCAGTCAGGATTGATGATTTTTAGCTCTAAGAATGTGAACTGCTTGTTGGTAGTTTTTGGTAGTGTAAGCCAGTTTGTATTTATGTTTTTGTCCATAGTCGTGTTTATGCATTTGTATTCAGTATTTTTCAGTACTAATGGCGATGCAGTAGGCGGAATGGCCAACACTAGGGCTTAATTGTTAAATCATATACGAGATTTCCATGATGTTTATACTTTCTTTTCTTTTCCATATTGTCATTTTTCCATGATCATAAATATGCTTACATGTATGTGGCTTTTCCTTTTTAGATAGTTATAGCCCAGATAAGGTTGAGCAGTTGGCTGGGCTTGAAACGCTAAGTACTAATAAGACCAAGAAACCTCCCGAATTCCATGCTGGAGGATTGCACTAGTGCATGTACATTACTGCCATACAGGAACACATAACAGTTTGTGTTCATAGATATGATCTGTACCAAGTGTAATTTTTCTGTGTATTCCCAGATTTTGTAGTTTGTCTCAAGAATGGTTGCTTTTATGTATCTGAAATAAGGTTTCCAACAGTAAAATACAAAAGGATTTTCTTTGCAGAGAACTGAAAATTTCAAGAGCATCATTAGTTTTATATTCATCAGTCAGTGTGTGTCATTTTCTGTGATTTCAGGCTTTTGAAGTCAGGTTTGATCAGTATTTTAATTGAATAAATTGAACAAATAATGTGTGTGTAATGTGTGCATGTGTTACTTGAAGTCAGGTTGATCAGTGTTTTTAATTAAATAATTGAACAAATGTTATGTGTATGCGTGCATGTGTTATTTTCAGATTTTCTGTTCAAGTTCCTTGTGATTGGGAGTGCTGGTGCTGGCAAGTCCTGTATTCTGCATCAGTTCATTGAAAATAAATGTAAGTACATAAGAAAATTAACAAGTTACTTTAACAAGCTCTTTCTCAGTGTTTGTTTATGGGTATGTTTTTCTTATCTGAAATAACCAAAACCAAAATTGATATAAAAAAAAAATAACTGCCCTGTGGCAGCATTGTTTTTGACATTCTCAAGCATTTGACCCCATTCTGGGTTCTTCAAGCTGTACGGTGACCTGGCATTGCTCATTTAACATGCTTGTGTGCGGCATCATATACAAATGATTGACTGACAGCCTCTTCCATTCTGTTAATTTCTGTGTTAAAATGTGCCCTTTCTATCTCTGAAACTCTCAAAATTAGGCCCACACTGCACCAGATTTCACAGATTTTAGCCTTATTTAAAAAAAAAATTGGGGGGGGAGGGGATGGAGGGATGCCCCTGTACTGCCCTACATAGGTGAGCAGATGCGCACTTGTGGTTTCTCTCTTTTCACATCATGTTGTGTGTGGATGCTGCTTTTTTTGTTTCTCTGGAAGTTGGCATCTGTGTATATCTTTCAATCTAACAATGCTTAGGGAATAGTGGACATTACCAAATACTCCCTCCAGTACATAAAACAAGTATCAAAAACATTCTCTCTACACACCTGCAAGGGCACTGTCTCCAAATCTCTTCCATTTGCCTGCAAGGAAGGGCGAAACATGATAGCAAAGAAACTAGGTAGAGACCTAGAAGATTGAAAAGTACTCCCATGAAATCAGGATGAATTGAGAACAGGAAAAAGTACAGAAGTCGAGGGAAAATGATTCACCTTTTCACAGACAACACCACAGTAGCAGTCCACGGGAACAAAAAGGTTTGTGCACTCAGTAAATCTCTCTCTCTGAGTTGAAGCTGCACTCCTGTGCCACAAGCAGAAAATCTCTCCTTACGTATGACACATAGTGGGAAAATTGAATGTGCTTACACTGCATGATTCAAACAGAATGAACTCTGAACAGAAATAACCACTGCTGGTTATATAGTTGCTGATGTCATCCCCATACAGGGTCTGTTAGCAACAAACTTCAGCAAATATCTCCCTCTATTCATGTTGTGTGCGGCATCATATACAAATAAATGACTGACAGCCTCTTCCATTCTGTTAATTTCTGTGTTAAAATGTGTGCTTTCTATCTCTGGAACTCTCAAAATTAAGCCCACACTGCACCAGATTTCACAGATTTTTAGCCTTATTTAAAAAACATTGGGGGGGGGGGGGGGGGGCCAACCCAGAAGCCAAGGCTTTGGACGCTCCCTCAACGGATTGGAACTCCCTCCTGAGTTATGCCTCCCCCCTCTTCCCCAGGTGAAGACAGTAATGGATAGTAATAGTTACCTGCCTGCCCAGAAGAATTTGGTATTGAAAAAATAACTGTCCTCCTAAATGAAATTTTATGACACAGGAAAAATCCCCAGAGATATATGAAAATCAATTCTTATTGCGCTTCCAAAGAGGATAAGGAACAGAATCAAAAGAGAAATAGCAGGAGAACAGTGTGGGTTTGTCGAAGGGAAAGGAACTATTAATGTATATATCTGAGAACTATCATGGAGAGGTCAGTCGAGTTGAATAAGGGTTTAATTACACATACTATACCGTGGCTCACAAATGCAATACGCGGCAGCGGTTTGCCATTTCTGCCTCGTAACAATAAAGTCCGAAGGGACAGTAACTCTGAGAGTACCCATGTCTTGCGCATGCGCTCTTCCTCTTTTCTTGGCAGCCATCTTCCAGCTCGCCTCGTACGCTCTGAGCAGCTAAGTATTTTTCGATTTCACTACGCGATCGATCGATTGTCGTTGTTGTTTTTGTGTCTTGCCTATGTTTTCGTTTAAGGGAGAAACTTATTTGAAGCGATTGGGTGGCAAAGCGAGGGTTAAGAAGATTTCGTCCGCCTAATTCTCCAACCCACAAACCGGTGGTTCGACCGGTGCACCAAAACCCGCTCTCTCTTCATCTTTGTCTCTTCCTTCTACGTCTTTTCTCTCTCACTCTCTCGACAAGTCATCGCAACTCAGCTACGGTTCTGTTGCGGTGACCACGAGCCCTCAACTCAGCTGTGGCTCAGTTGACTTTTCGTCATTTTGCGGCCCTCACACTGCCCATCACGGTTATCGACTCAACTGCGGTTCTGTCGATTCTGTGCTCGCCCCCTTCGTACAGCTCAGCTCCGGTTCTGCTGATACCGTTTCAGCCCCTAAGGCTGAAGGGCGACTTGGGTATGGGTCTCCTTCGGGAGTCAGGAAGGCCAGCACTTTGACTGAAACTGGCTCACCCCCTGGTTCGCCAGGCGGGACACCCCCTGGTTCGCCAGGCGGGCCAAGGGAGACAACCCCCCCCCCCCTCTTTACGGGCGTAGATCGTCGATCCGCCCCAGTTGTCTCCCTTCCTCCCCCGCAGCCTGCTGCTGCCCCCGCCCCAACCTCTCTGTCCCATTCCGGACAGAGCACTTGGGCACCTTGGCAAATACCAAGTGACCCACGGCGGGCTGGCACATCTCTGTCCCATTCCGGACAGAGCACTTGGTCGCCTTGGCACATGCCAAGCGACCCCCAGCAGGCTGGCCCTTTGGACACTGGGAATCCCCCGACCCACGGGGGCCCTCCCCTTCCTGGGGTCAGGGTTTCTAGTACCCCTTGGGCTCAGCCCATGGGCCTCCCATGGCACCGTACATGGCAGCAATTCCCAACATTGGGATTTCCCCCGGCCTTGGCCGCGGGATGCACGTGGTGGCCTGGCTTTATGCCTGGTGCCCCACCGCGCAGGCCTCATCTTCGCCAGCCCCAGTGTCGGATTCCCCCCCCCCCCCCGGGGGTACATCCTGGGGGCTCGGACCTGGGTCCCACCGGCGTGGCACCCCGGTCCGACACTCCGCGGACTCTCGACACCTCTATAGGCGGGCCAGAGGACATGGACTCTGGCTCAGAGGACGAGACCCCTGCCCCCACGGCCTTCTGCTTCCCAGAGGCCAGGACCGGCTGGCAAGCCACGCGCCTAAAGCCGTGTCCACAGTGCCAGAGCCCAAGGCTCCCAAGCCCTGCTCGGCCAAGCGCCTTTTCAGCGCACACCCTACCTCAGCCCCATGTGCCTCTTTTCTCAAAGAGTCCGACATGGTGGCTGACTGCCTAAGGAGGGTCCAGGACAACGCCAGGGGGAAAGAGGCACAGGACTTCATCCCTGGATCCGTGCCTGACTTCCCGGGAGCCATGCCCTTCAGGAAATTCCTGAAGCCGGCCCCGCTCCCCTTCCAGCGGAAGCCCTTCATGGCCCATGAGGACCCAGAACACGAGTCATTCGTGGTACGCCAGTCGCCTGACTCTGCCACCATCGTGGCCTTTATCCAGGCCATGGCAGAGGGGCTCAAATGCTCCACAGAGGCCTTGGCCCGGACGTACCTCAACTCTGTCATGGCGAGGCGGGATACCATTCTCACGGCATCCTTGGTTGCTAGCTCGCCATCAGCCTTGCGCGTGGTGCCCATTCAGCCTGGTTCCCTCTTCGGGAGCCACGTTCAAGCCATCCTGAAGCACCAGGCTGACATCGGAAGGAGGCCTTGCCCTCCATTCGGGACCCTCTCGCCCTGCAGCAAAGTGCCCGGCTCCAGCAGCCTACCCATCCCACGGGCCCACTCAGGCGAAGTTTCGCGGCTCTTCCAGGCCCCAAGGGCACAGGAAGAGGCAACAGCACTCGGGCTGGTCGGTTCCCCGGCCTAAGGCCTAAGGCTCCTTCTCAGCCGGCCAACCCCCAATGACTCGCCCCCGGCCTGAGGCCATCACCCCCCACAGGAGATCCTGTGGGCAATCTCTCCTGACACATCGATGCGTGGGAGAGGCTGCCCGCCAGCCCGTGGGCCTTGTGGTTGATCAGGTCGGGGTTCCGCCTTCCTTGGGGCCCAAGGAAGGCCCCTCTCATGCCCTCTCCCCCTGCTTTCGCACTTCCTCGAGATCGCTTGGCCTTGCAGGCCCTGGATCAGGAGGTTCTTTCGATGCTAGCCAAGGGGGCCATGGAGGAGGTTTCCTCCAGTGCGTCCCCGGGATTCTATGGCCGCATCTTTGTGGTCCCCAAAGCTTCGGGGGGCTGGAGGCCCGTCCTGGACCTCTCCCTCCTAAACCGGTTCCTCCGCATCCTCCATTTCCGTATGGAAACCCCTATGTCCATCCGTGATGCCTTGCACCCGGACGACTGGGGGATATCCATCAACCTCAAGGATGCATACTTCCACCTCCTTATTCACCCCAGGGACTGGGAGTACCTCAGATTCATCTGGAGGAACCGGATCTTCCAATTCAGGGCCCTGCCCTTCAGTCTGGCACCCGCCCCTTGGCTGTTCACAAAGGTGGCGAGGGAGCTGTACATGCACGTTCGGGGGAAGGGTATCCGCCTCAAGGCCTATCTATACGATTGGCTTCTACTCGCCTCCTCCAAGGAACAGTGTGCACAACAAGCTTCCCAGGTCCTGCGACTCTGTCACAACCTGGTCTTTGTTTGCAACGAGGAGAAGTCGGACCTCACTCCCTCGAAACAGTTCCTGGGCATGTCCTTCGACACATCCAAGTGGATGGTGACCCGACTCCCCAGCGCTTACTGCGCCTTCAGGGCCTCTTAGCCCAACTGCTCCCTCAGCCTCACGCCCGGCCAGAAAGCTGGCCTCCCTACTGGGCCTTATGGAGTCGCTAGCACCCCTAGTGCCACTGGGTTGTCTCCTCAAGCGGCAATTCCAACACGGATTCCGGAGGCGTTGGTCACAGTCGCTGCAGCCGTGGGACCTTCCGGTCCCCCTTGGGTCCTTGGTTCAAATCATCGGTGACCAAATGGCGCTCCCAGTCATGGCTAGCCCAGGGAGTCCCTATCACACTGCCCCCTCCTCAGGAGGACTTGTTCACGGACGCGTCCACCTCCGGGTGGGGAGCCCATGTGGGCACGCTGACAGCAGCAGGTCAGTGGTCAAACGAACTCATGCCCTGCCACATCAACATACTGGAACTGGAGGCAGTTTTTCAGGCACTCAGGGAGTTTCTCCCCTTTCTGACGGGAAAACATGTCCGTATCAACACGGACAACACCACAGTAGCTTGTTACATCAACAAGCAAGGGGGCGCCCGCTCCCACTCCTCTGTCTCGGAGAGCGGAACAACTCCTCCTCTGGTGCGAGGAACAGTCGATTCGGCTTTCAGCAAAGCATGTCCCGGGGAAGATCCACATACTTGCGGACTCTCTCATCAGATCCCACATGGTTCTTCCCTTGGAATGGACACTGGTTCATGCAGTCCTGGAGCCAGTGTGGGCAGCATGGTTCAAACCACACGTGGACCTCTTTGCCACCAGGTTCAATCACCGCCTCCCTTTGTATGTCTCTCCAGTTCCGGACCCAGTGGCCTGGGCTGTAGATGCTCTATCCATTCCATGGTCGAACCTAATGGGCTATGCCTTCCCCCCGTTCCCCATTCTGGGGAAAGTACTGCGGAAGGCCAGGGAGGACTCAGCCACGTTGATCCTTGTCGCACCCAGATGGCCAGCCCAAGCATGGTACCCAGAACTTCTGCACCTGTCCCATGTGCCGCCACTAAAACTCGCGGTGTCGGGTCGCTCCCTCCTTCAACCCAGGTCAGGCATTCCGCATGGCAATCCAGAGGTTCTAAACCTTCATGCCTGGATGCTCTGCGGGACTCGATGTCTTCATTAGGCTTGTCCCCGGCCGTAATCGGCCTTGTGGAGCAAGCTCACAGACCGGGCACACAGGGGGTGTATAATGCCCACTGGAACGGCTGGCTCTCTTGGTGCACCTCAAATGCGGTGTCACCCCACTCACCCTCTCGCTTGCAGTTGGCCAACTACCTCAGCTTTCTGTCCACCGAGAAAAAGCTTTCGTCCTCCTCAGTGAAGGTACACAGGGCGCCATCTGCACCACCATCAGTCATTTGGGTGGTCCGTCCTTTGCGGACGATCCCCTACTGCGGGATCTTGTCAGAGGGGCTTCTCTCCAGGAAGCCAGAACCCCCCGCCGCACCCCGGCGTGGGATCTCTTTCTCGTCCTCTCATCCCTGAGACTCCCCCCTTACGAGCCCATCAGGGAGTGTTCTCTCAAGTTCCTCTCCTTCAAGACGCCTTTCTCGTCTCTCTCGTGTTGGGAGGGCGCTGCAGCGAAGTGCATGCCCTTAGTGGACTCCCCGGGGATGTTGCTTTCGAACCTGATGGCTCGATGTCTCTCCGCCTACTCCCGGAATTCTTAGCCAAGAACCAGTCGCCAGGTTCTCCTTCTCCGACCATCTCCATTCATCCCCTCACGTCTATCCTTGCTCCGGACAACGCGGATCGCATGCTCTGCCCTGTTCGCGCCCTGCGAGTGTACAGAAAGCGGACGAAATCTTCTCGCCAGCAGCAGCGCCACCTTTTTCTCTCTTACAACGAAAACTATAGAAAGGACATTAGACGCACGTCCATCTCTCGATGGCTGAGGGAAGTCATCAAGGCTGTGTATGCGAGGTCGAGCTCAGAGCTAGCTGTGTTCTCCCCAAGGCCCTATGAGATCAGAGCATGGGCTTCTTCGCTGGCAGTCACCCACAATGCCAGCATCCAGAGCGTCCTAGTTGCCGCGTACTGGCGTTCCCCAGGCACGTTCATTCAATTTTACCTGCGCGACGTCTCCCGTCTGCGCAAAGACGGATCCAGGGGAATCGCTTCCGCTGTGGTGGCCCAACACCCCATCTCAGCCACACGCCCTGACTCCTACCATTCCTCCAGGCATTAACCAGGTAAGCCCTCCATCCAGGTAGTGCTATTCTGCATTTGTGAGCCACGGTATAGTATGTGTAATTAAAAGGAAATTTTCCTTCTAAATTTACGTTTAATCTAACATACTTACCGTGGCTCACGCAGAGTCCCTCCAGTCCTCCCCGCCTTCCTGGTTCCTTCTATCAACAGTCAGGGTCTAGGTCTCCTCGAAAAGAGGAAGAGCACATGCGCATGCGCAAGACATGGGTACTCTCAGAATTACTGTCCCTTAGGACTTTATTGTTACGAGGCAGAAATGGCAAACCGCTGCCGCTTATTGCATTTGTGAGCCATGGTAAGTATGTTAGATTAAACATAATTTTAGAAGGAAAATTTCCTTTTGTATTTATGCTTTGTTGATTATACCAAGGCTTTCAATTGGTAAGATACAAAGAATCTGATCAACCAACTAGAAAGGCTCAGTATTAATGGAAAAGATCTAAGAATAATCAGAAATATGTATTGGGAACAAACAGCGGCAATGAGAATAGAAAATGATACAAGCTCTTTCCAAAATATCAAAAGAGGGGTCAAGCATGGTTATGTTCTGTCATCAGATTTGTTTTCACTTTACAGCAAAACCATCATGACAAACCTAGAAGAATACCCAGGGATAAAGGTTGGAGGAAGAATGATAAACAACATTTGTTACGCAGATGACACCAAGCTAATTGCAGAAAATGAAAAAAGACCTACAAAACCTTGTGAATATAATAGAAGTAGAAAGCAAAAATTAAGGGCTGGAGCTTGATAGCAAGAAGACTGAGTCATGGTAATCAGTAAAAAACAAGAAATCCCCTCATTCAAAATAGCAGCAAATGGCACAACTTTGAGACAGGCTGATAAGTTTAAGTATCTGGGAACAATCATCTCACCAGACAGTAGATGTACATCAGAAATAGCCAGCAGAATTGGCCAAGGCAAAACCGCATTCAAGAAGATGAAAAGCGTTCTTACCAACAAATGCTTATTAAGTAGCGTCGGGAAGAGAGTTTTTGAGAGTTATGTAGAACCCATACTGTTGTATGGTTGTGAGGTTCTTACCAACAAATGCCTATCAAGTAACATCAGGAGAAGAGTTCTTGAGTGTTATATAGAACCAATTCTGTTGTATGGTCATTGGTTGTGAGGCGTGGACAATCAACATGCAAAAAGAGCAAAATTGAGGCAACTGAAATGTGATTTCTAAGGAGAATGTTGAGAGTTCCATGGACAATAAAGAAAAACGAGAAAGTCTTGAAGGAGGCGGCCACAAGAAGATCATTGATAAAGAAGATTAGAAAAAGACAAAACATTTATAAGACATTTTATGAGTCAAGAAAAATTAGAGCACTTAGTCACAATAGGAAAGCTAGAGGGAAAGAGAACACCAGGTAGACCCAGGGAGAAAATATTGGACAGACTTGCGGAGTGGCTGAGGAACAGAGAGGGTGGGAGATGTACTTGCAGCTACAAGGGATAGATTGGTATGGAGGGCTATGATCGCCATTGCAATGCAGCAGGGCACATGATGATGATGATGCTTGCTTAGGGCAAGCGATTGTGTCAGGCATGTGATGTGTGCTGCAACGTGCCCACCACAGCACCAGGCAAATGCAATAGTTTCCTACTATCTGCCTTGGAGATTTGGGTCAGTTGATATTAACTACATCTATGGTCTTCTTCTGTCTTTATCACATCAGCCAAAGCACACAGAACTAGTAGGCCTAAATGGCACTTAATGGCACAGACATCGTTACATATTTGTGTAAAGCAGTTGGCTCCAGAGCCCATTTTTGTTTTGTTCCCTCAAAGGAATCTTGCAGATAAGGCCATTTGTTTGCTTTTGACATGTCAAGATATGGTAAAATTTTGACTCAGAAATTTGTGTTGTGCCCTCAAAGAAATCTTCCAGACACAAAATCTTTTGGTTGGTTTTGGCATGTCAAGATCTGGTTAACATTTTGACTTAGGAGCTGCCACTTTGAGGAGATTCTGACAGAAAATGGGTGTGACTTTGGTACAGCACAAGGTGGATGACAGGTGATTGAGGCTGAAGACAGCTGTGAAGAGAGAGACTAGCATTGAGCTTCCAGAAGCTAGAAATATGTTAGTAATTTCTGGCAGATGAGGATAGATTTAAGGACTTTCAAACTTATTTAAATGAATGCTGATCATTCCTGTGCTGCTAATGTCTTCAGCCTGCTTTGAATGAGGTTTGTCAACATTGAAAAGGATCAAGAATGACTTAGAGAAAGCTCAGAACCACTACTCTGTTTAATTTTATGTCTGCATATATCCATTTGAGTGCCCAGACATTGATAATTACAACTGTCTTTATGCAATTCAAGGAATGTGGCAGGATGGACATAGAAAGTTAAGCCCAGAGCAGTCTGGAACTCAGCTTGGTTCTCCAACAAAGTTTTTGATTTAAAGGTTTGGAAGAAGATTGGCCCACAAGTTTGGAAGAATATGTGGCATGTAAATCTGATCATCATCATCATCAGTCCCGTAGTCTGGTTAACCGTTGGGGCACCACTGAAGATTTTGCAACCAACTTCCTCCACTCCTCACGGTCCTCAGCTTTCCGCAGAATGATATTCCATTCAAGGCCAGTCCACTCTCTGATATTGTCTTCCCATCTTTTTCTCTGTCTGCCTCTTCGTCTCCCTCCCTGAACTGTTCCCTGCAAGACGGTCTTGGCCAGTCCAGATGATCGTGTGACGTGCCCGTACCACCTCAGTTTGCGTCTTTTCACTGAGATCAGGAGGTCTTCATACGGCCCGATGGCGTTTTCGATTCGGGTTTTCACTTCCTTATTGGTTATATGATCTTTGTACGAGATACCAAGGAGTTTGCGGAAGCATCTCATCTCCATTGCCTGTATCCTTCTTTCAATGTCTGCTGTTATGGTCCATGTTTCGCATGCATACAAAAATATTGACATGACCAGGGAACGCATCAGTCTGATCTTGGAGCCGATTGCGATATTCTTGTCGTTCCAGATGACTTTTAGCTTGGTCATTGCAGCTGTGGTCTGGGCAATCCTGGAAAGTACCTCGGGCTTTGATCCTTCATCTGATACTATAGCTCCCAGATATTTAAATCTATGGACGGTCTCAAGTTTCTTGTTGTCTATGGTAATGTCAGTGCTGATGCCATTGGTATTATTTGTCATCAACTGGGTTTTCTCTGCACTGATCTGCATGCCATATGCTGTAGAGGCCTCATCAAGATGTTTTATCAAGCTGACTAGCTCTTGCTCTTGCCCAGCTAGTCCGTCAATGTCGTCGGCAAAACGCAAGTTTGTGATTGTTCTACCTCCGATGCTGACTGTTCCCTCGTGGTCTTCAAGTGCGTCAGCCATTATTCTCTCTAAGAAGATGTTGAAGAGAGTGGGGGAGAGCAGGCATCCTTGGCGTACTCCAACTGTGGTTCGGAACCATTCGCCTATGTTGTTGTCATGGTAGACTGCACTGGTCGCCTTTTCGTAGAGGCATTCTATGGTTCTGATCAGGTTGGCATTGATGTTGTACAGCCTCATGGTTGCCCACAAGGCTGCGTGCCAAACTCTGTCGAATGCCTTCTTGAAGTCCACGAAGACGTGGTAAAGGCCTTGCTGGTGTTGCAGGTATTTCTCACAGAGCAATCTGAGGTTGAAAATTTGCTCTGTGGTACTTCTTCCTGGTTTGAAACCTGCCTGCTCTTCTTTTATTATCTCCTCAGCTTGTGGCTTCAGTCTACTCAGAAGGATTTTTAGCATGACCTTACTTGGATGGCTGATCAGGCTGATGGTACGGTAGTTTTGGCATAGTTGTAGGTTGCCTTTCTTCGGGAGAGTGATGATCAGGGACTGGGTCCAAGGTGTTGGCCACTCACCTGTCCGCCAGATCTTATTGCAGATGATGAGTAACATATCTATCATGGCCTCTCCTCCTGCCTGGACCAGTTCTGAGGGAATGTTGTCCATTCCTGCCGACTTGCCTTTCTTCAATGATTTTACTGCAGCTTCAACTTCTTCTCGCACGATGGGGTAGCTGTCGTTGTTGGTTGGTGGAGGAACGTCTAGCACCTTGGGATCTCCTGATCAATCTGATAATGCATGTCAAATGGCAGATGTGATGCGTCTAGTGTGTTTGCTTGTGGGTGTGTGCTTGTCACCTCTCACTTTCAGCTGCACTGCTGCTTGCAGCTATGTGAAAAGGAGAGCAGAATGCGTAAGTCTCTCTCTCTGTCAGTACATAGCCTCTCCATCAGCAAGCCCTGCGTTATACCTCCTCATGGTGACATGTGGTAACTGAGCACTTCACAGACTGGGGCTAAAACTCAAGGAACTCGGAGGAGGTCTGGCATCCAGACAAGTGGCACGCAGGCCCATTGGTGTGTGGGTATGCCCTGGTGCCCACGAACCAGACCCCCAGCTATAGGTAAATAGCACCACTGCGTTGTGGATATCTCGGGAGAGAATAAGGCTAAGTGAGTAAACCCTGAAAAAAAATCATCCCCAGTGCCTTGTAGGTTGTCATGGGAAGGACAAAGACTATCGGAGAGTCCGTACACAAACCGATGGAAGGCAAATTCATGGCCAGACAAAACAAGAAAAATGAGGATAACAACGTAAATAGGGGCTCCTATGGAGCACCTTTGTCCGATAGGGACTGTCTTGCTGCGCAGGTGACACCAGACCATCGGCAAGCTACTGCGTTAAGTCTTTAAAAAAATACCAAAATCGCAACATGGAATGTGAGGACATTGCTGCAAAAGGGAAAATTAGAGAATGTCAAAATGGAGATGGAAAGGCTTAACATTAGTATTTTAGGACTAGGGAAGTGAGATGGAAGGGGGCAGGCATGATAACATCAGGAAAGCATACAAAAATATATTCTGGTGGAAACACACATGATAGAGTAGGCATCATAATTGACCGACAAATCAAAATTAATTAAGGGATACTGGGCTGTGTCCAACAGAGTTTTGCTGGTAAAATTGGATGACAAGCCATTTGACATCAACATCATTCAGGTGTATGTGCCAGCATCCGCAAGTACTCAGAACGAAATTGACAACTTATACAAAATATTAGAGATGGCCAAGGCTCAATGTAAATCACAAGAATTTACAATAATAATAGATTTTAATGCTAAAGTGGGACAGGATAGGGTGGAGGATATAGCTGGACCTCATGGCCTTGGGTACACAAAATGAAAGGGGAGGGAAACTTGTAGAATGGGCACAGATGAATGAGTTCATAGTAGGAAACACCTGGTTTGAGCAGCCTGACAGAAGAAAATGGATATGGATGAGTCCAGGAGATAATACCAAATATCAGATTGACTATATCCTGATCAATAAAAGATTAAGAAATTTTTTGCTGACAGCTAAAACACTACCAGGCGCAGACTGCAACAGTGACCACAATCCTGTAATGGGAAGATTTAAGCTGAAATTAAGGAAAAGGAAATGAGCCAAAACAACATCAAACTAAATCTTGGACTCTTAAAGACAGATGAAACGACATGTAAAAAATTTAATGTACATGTTCCAAACAAATTCAACGCTCTGGAAGACATTGGCGACAGTGAGGAACAATGGACAAAATAGAGAAACTTGATAAATGCAGCTGATGTAGAAATCCCTAGAGTAGATAGAAAAGCAAAAAAGAACTGGATGACAAAAGAAATTCTAGACTTCATGGAAGAACAGAGGAAGGGAAAGGAGGAAATATACAGGAAGATAAACAAAGAAATTGGGAATAGGTGCAATGAAGCTAAGGAAGCTTGGCTGAAAATAAAATGCAAAGAGATAGAAGACCGACACAAAACGGATCCTCAGGGTATGTACAGAAGAACTGAAGAAATTGTCCTCAGGAAAAAGACATGCACATCAACTGGTTGCTTAAAATCGAAAGATAGTAGTACGCTTATCATGGAAAAAGACAAAGTACTAGTTAGATGGGGAGAGTACATTAAAGACCTTTGTGAAGATGACAGAAACGAAGAACACATTCTAAAAAAGAATGTTGAAGGACCACCCATAATGAAAGATGAAGTTAGAGCAGCATTGAAAATGATGAAACCAGGAAAAGCCCCAGGACCAGACAGTATTACTACAAAACCCTGGAGGAATTTGGTATTAAAAAAAATAACAGTCCTCCTAAATGGAAATTTATGACGCCAGAAAAATCCCCAAAGATATGTGAACATCAATTTTCATTGTTGTTCCAAAGAAGACAGGGGCTATAGAACGCGAACTCCATCGCACAATCAGCTTGATGAGTCATGTAATAAAAGTCCTCTTGAGAATAATCATGATGAAGACAAGGAATAGAATCAAAAGAGAAATAGCAGAAGAACAGTGTGGATTTGTCGAAGGGAAAGGAACTGTAAATGCTATGTCATCATCGTCATCATCAGATGCCCTGCCGCATAGCGTTGGCGATCATGGACATCTATCTGTCTTTATCTCTCGTTGCCCCTAGCATCTCCCCCACCCTCCTCGTCCCCAGCCACTCTGCAAGTCCGTCCAGCATTTTCTCTCTGGGTCTATCCGGTGCTCTCTTTCCCTCCAGCTTTCCCGTTGTGACCAGGTGCTCCAAATCCCCCTTCCTCGTAAAATGGCCTATAAATGTTGCCTGTCTTTTCCTAATTTTCCTTATGAGTGATCTACTTGTGTCTGCCTCCATCAAGACTGTCTCGTTTGTTTTCTTTGCTGTCCATGGTACTCTCAACATTCTTCTTAGAAACCACATCTCGGCTGCCTCAATCTTGCTCTGGCTTTGCTTGCTGACTGTCCACGCCTCACATCTGTATAACAGTATTGGTTCTCTATAACATTCAAGGACTCTCTTCCTGATGTTAATTAATAGGCATTTGTTGGTAAGAGTGCTTGTCATCTTCTTGAATGCTGTTTTGGCTTGGCCGATTCTGCTGGCTATTTTCGATGTGCATCTGCCGTCTGATGAAATGATCATTCCCAGGTATTTGAACTTATTAACTTGTGTCAAGGTTGTGCCATTTGCTGTTATTTTGCATTAGGGGATTTCATGTTTTTTACTGATCACCATGACTTCAGTCTTACTGCTCTTTAGTTCCAACCCCGTACTTTTGCTTTCTATTTCTAGTACATTCACAAGGTTTTGTAGGTCCCTTTCATTTTCTGCAATTAGCACGGTGTCATCTGCGTATCGAATGTTGTTTATCATTTTTCCTCCAACCTTTAATCCAGGGTCTTCCTCTAGGTTTCTCATGATGTTTTCGCTGTAAAGTGAAAACAGATCTGGTAACAAAACACAACCCTGTCTGACTCCTCTTTTGATATTTTGGAAAGAGCTTATATCGTTTTCTATTCTCATTGCCGCTGTTTGTTCCCAATACATATTTCTGATTATTTGTAGCCCGGGACTGTTTCCACGACTATCATGCACTAAACACCACGATACAGGCTACAACCAGAGCGTGTGACAACACTGGTGACACTGCCACTGACGGCGACAATCACAGTGACGATGACAACAACATCTCACCATCATCACAGTAGCTGCAAAGTTGCTGTATAGGCACATATGTGTAAATAGTGTATAGGGAATGAAATCTGTAGACGAACATGTACAAAATATCTTTATAAAACTCTTCTGTTTCTTTCTGTTTATGTTCATTTGGTGACATCGTGACAATTCTTTTCTGTGACATTTGTGTTGTGCCTGTGTATTGGATACTATACTGGAGGAGCAGAGACAGCGTCGGGTAGGACAGGTGTTGTGTATACAACTAACAAATGTTTTTAGACAATAGAGCTTGTTTGTATTGTCACCATAAAAATACCTCTGTCTGTGACATCTTTGGTGACAGGGACATGCACACTAGACCCAGGACACACAAAACCACATGCAAATCAAACTATGGACACTTGTGTATATGTGTGCAAAAAATCTTTCTTCTCTACTTTCAAACAAGTGAATGGCAGTATGTTTGTCAGCATGACTGTACTCTGATGAAAAAATATCAGAAAAATGCGAATACTACGAGCTAGCTTTACATCTAGCAGTGCAAATGCGAAAGGGTTAATGAACACAGCACCTTAAAAAAGTTCATTTTTCATATAATATGAAGTTACATAACACTGATCATTGTCAGTTCACGCACCTAAAATAACACAAAACTACTATCATTACACCACTGTCCATCCTGGGCTTGCACTGATGTTAGGCCTACTTTGAGCAGGCCTGCCTCTATCCTTGTCTCTCCCCCCCTACAACCCACATCACCACTGTCACCAGGAGAATCAGCCGATCTGCCTTGTTCCTGCCCCAATGTGTCTGTAGATGATGTAAAAGAAACAGAACGGGAGAGGCGTGGTCTCTTTGCAGAACAAGGAGGCCCGTCATGATCGTCAACACTCGCTTCTTCTGACTCGGCACTTGATGCACTCTCAAAGCTGTCATCACTGTCACTGGCAGCTATTTCATCATCACTTTTGTCAAAAATTTCTGAAAAAGTGTGACAGCCTGAGCAGCAGTGAGCCTAACAGGACACCGACTGCCTGACACCATGGCAACTCCACTTACGACAGTGAAAACATATCAACAAACGAGGCGCACACACAAAGAAAACACATGGAATGACAAAGCAAAATGGATGAAAAGGAAAAGGAAGTATCCGACTGTCATTATCTGCCGTCATGCAGTTGTACGTCGTCAAATGGGGAAGAAATGCAAGTACGAAGTGATAAATCGTGCTGAGCCGCAGTGAGCGGCTCACCAGCCATTTTGAAAGTCAGCCAAGCCGCTCACTGCGGCTCGTTAGACAGGAAGTGTTAATATCTTTAGGTCCTAATTATTTGTCTCACTCATGAAATGTGCACACACTCACACGCACACACGCACACACACACACACACACACGCACACGCACACACACGCACACACACACGCACACACGCACACACATGCACACACACACACAATCACACATACACACACACACACACACACACACACAAAAGAAAAGAGATAATCAACAACTACAACATGAAAAGCCTGACTCTGGTCGTCTCGGTCACTGATATTTCAAATATAAATGTCCAAGGCAACACTATACACAATCATCAAGCACAGAGGAATTCTGCCACAGTGTGTATGTTGTAACTTAGCGTTATCCAGAGGACTGAAATGATACCAACATTCACTGAAGACTAAAGATTAATGAGCTGCCAGAACCAGTAACCATCATCTGCCTCGCGGGCATCCCTGTTTACCTTAGCTGTGACATGTGTTATTACTATATGTGGCCCCTGAACCGCGAAACATGAAAAATGAAAAACAGCCGTCCTCTACAGACAACATTCTTCTAATGTGTGCCTTTACTTTCATTCGAGAACTTGCATTTGGATTTTACCAGCGTTGGAACATTGATTATTTCACAGACAAAGATTGAAAATCATGTCAACACTATCTTTCATTCTCTTTCTTCTCTGTGCGTTTAGTTGAACACTTGTATGCACGTAACGTGTTGAGTTACATATCATTTTATTGAGAAAGATCTCAATAAAATCATAGTACCCTGAAAGAAAACTTGAGAAGAACACAGTCTGTTCAAAAAAAGAGCAGTGCAAAGTTATTTATAGTCTTACACTAGGCGCCTCATCATAGTGTCAGCAGAGACACTTAAAATGTTTGCTATTTACAAACCCCATAGCACCAGGGGCCCCAATATGTAAGCAGGGTGCACCCATCAATGTTGTGCTGATAGTGGTGGAGTAGTTCATTGATTCCACTTTTGCCTGTTATTACAACAAAGGTGTTCCAGGCAACAAGCTGAATTTTGGACAGGTCACAATGGAACACAGCCTTGTTAAATACTAAAGTATGTCTTTAATAGTAATAGTCTTGTTAACTTTGTTACATGACTTTGCCGTACATATCATGAACGCTGTTTCCCTAAATCTCCTGTTGGTACTCCCAGTGCCAGTTTTAGCAGAAAATGAAATGATGATGATGATGATGATGATGATGATATCATTATAAAAATAATAATACTTTCACTTTTATAGTGCAAACAGAAAACAAGGCATGACTTACCTTGGAGATGACGAGTCTTGTTGAACATTTTTAACAAATTTCTCATTGAAACTGGCAAGGAATGCACATACTGTAATTACCCACCCACTGTAGACTAGAAGTGGTTACAATTGACCTGTTTGTATTAATTTGTTCAGCTTTCCTTGTCAGTTTCATTGAGAAATCTATCAGAATTTTCAGCAAGACTCACCTTCCAAGGTGAGTCCTTGCCTTCTTTATAATCATATTTAAAGTGTTCATAATATTTATATTGTTTCTTCTGCTTTGTTTTGCCCTCAGTTAAACAGGATTCCAATCACACTATTGGTGTGGAATTTGGGAGCAAGGTTGTGAATGTTGGTGGCAAAGCTGTAAAGCTTCAAATATGGGATACTGCTGGACAAGAGAGATTCAGGTAAAGTGCTGTTCGTACATGTGTAGCTGCTTTCAGATTTTTTAAGTTTCATTCACAGCAGCTTCCTTCAAACACCACAAAAGTGCTTTCACAGTGATGCTACTCTTCTCATGATTGATGTTTAAGTTAACTAGACTAAACCAAGTAACAGTTTATAGAGATATGTAGATGACAGGATTAGAAATTTATGCGTGGAAACTTTTTTTCAGACTGCCCTTTCAAAATAAAAGTCAGTGTAAAGAGACAACACTCAAGATATACAAAGACAGTGAACCCATTCAGCATGTCAAGTTTTTCCCACTCATTTTCAATGTAAATGGGCTTTATATGAAAGTAAGAAAACTATCTAAAAGATACTATCATCATCATCATCATCATGTGCTCTGCTGTATGGTGCTGCCGATCATGGCCCGCCATACGAATCTATCCCTTGTCCCTGCATGTACATCTTCCTCTGTCGTCAGCCACCCTGCAAGTCCGTCCAGTATTTTCTCCCTGGGTCTACCTGGGGTTCTCTTTCCTTCCAGCTTTCCTGTTGTGACCAGGTGCTCTAATTCCCATTTCCTCATAAAATGTGCTATAAAAGGTACTATGTCAAGTCTGGTTTTTTAAATTTAAATTTTAGTGTCAGAGGGCTCTTAACTCAATGGAGACGCCATCATTTAGACCAGATCGCTGTGCTGTGACGCTGTATTTTAAAAAATGTTGCAGACTTACACAAAATGATAAAACCAGACATAGTATACATTATTTTAACCTCTTCAGTGCCCCATGATGCAATAATGCGTCATGATATAGCGTGCAAAAAATGCCTCATGATGCACTATTGCGTCATGGTCATTTCTCGAATTTTCATATCTCCAATTTTAGACAGGGGTTTTCCCATTTGCTCCAGTCAGAAAGTGTGGTGTATCAGCTTCAATTATTCATGAGGTTCGAAGTGATATCTCAATGGGCATTGGTCAAAGAACACAGTCAAGTGACCCACCCACCCCTCTCTTTCACTCAACGTTTCAAGATGGCAGACGACGAACCACAACCAGGCCCAAGCTCAGGAAAAAGAAAGCGTATACCCAATGTAGTTCTAGAAGTGATGGAAGATACAGAATTTCTGAAAATGTATGGTGATGACAGAATTTCTGAAGATGTATGGCGAAGCATCGTCAGATGATTCTCTGGATGAGGAAGATGAAGGCAGTGAAATGCGGCGTGTCGGTGCTGACGTCAACATCGCTCAGATTGTGCGAGCGAATGCTGACAGAGAAGAAAGAGCAGAACTAGAAACAGAATTTGAGGATATAGATGACCCAGACTACCAGCCAGGTGACGGACAGTCCAGTGAATCAAGTGAAATGAGGGAAAATGAAGAAGAGATACGAGAACCGACATTGGAGAGCACTGACAGTGACACAACTCGGCGAGCTAGGCCCGACACTTGCACCACTGACACACGCTTTCATGTAGTCAGCGCGTTGATAGCTCAGCCGGCCGAGTGAGAGGACGGGGCAGAGATTGGTGTCATAACCTATTGTCTTGTACTATACTTCGCCGACTGACCATTTAGGTTGTGTGCGCATGTAATCTGCCCAGTGTGAAGTGGGCGTGGCAGTGTGTGTGTGTGTGTGTGTGCATTTCTCTCTTGTGTGTGTGTGTGTGTGTGTGTGTGTGTGATACAAATACTAATAATAGATATTGATTGTACTTAGGTGTATGTGTGGGGTGTGTGTGTGCATTTCTGTCTCATGTGTGTGTGTGTGTGTGTGTGTGTGTGTGTGTGTGTGTGTGGTGTGTGTGTGTGAGTGAGTGAGTGTGTGCGTGCGTGCGTGCGTGCGTGTGTGTGTGTGAGTGGGTGCGTGCGTGCATGCATGCGTGTGTGCGTGCGTGTGTGTGCGCACGCGCACGTGTTTCATGCTTACATTTAGGACTTTTAGGTGTTACTACAGGCATGCTGTGACACAAAATCACAAAATGCAGGGGGAAAAAATTTCAACTTCATAGGCCACGTACTATGAACACATTAGATAAAATAAAGTTACAACTATCATAAATGAAAAGTGTGTTCAATTCCCTTTCAGAAAAATGTAGGTTTTATATACTTTCCTTCTGTAGTTTTTATGCTAGAATTTTTTGTTAATTATTACCCTCCGCAACCAAAAAACCCTTGACAAATAGTTGTCACCAAGCATAAAATAGGCTTGGGAGTGAAGGGGTTAAAGTTTATGTCTACTTTCTAGATTTACTTACTGCTTTTTCATGAAAACCTCCATTTATTTTTTGTGAATTTTTAAATTATATACACAAAACACAAAGAAAAAAAAAAAATTTGAACAGTACACATGCTTACCTTGGTAAGGTGTATGTTTGTATCAGCTAAGCCACACGAAGGAATAGATATTTTCACAGTACAATAAAGTTCCATAAGCCGTAGGAACCAGTTTGAAGTCAAATGGTGCACTATACACAGAAAAATGCCTGCGTGTCGCCATTTCGCATTCATGAAGTTGACCTGTCTCACGTGAAAATGATGGTTTCTGTTCGATTAGCAGTCTAAGGGATAGAACTGCGGAAAAGAGAAATGGTTCATATAATATTGTGTGTAGTTTCCCTTTAATTGGACGTTCCCTAGTACCATAACAAAAATGTTGATATCCGCTGAAGCTTTAGCTTCGTCACGTCACTGTATGACATCACAGTGCCAAAGCTTGAGCTTCAGCACGTCGCTGAAGAGTTAATGAAAGTAAGAAAACAGTCCAAAGATGAGACATGATCTCTCTCTCTCTCTCTCTCTCTCTCTCTCTCTCTCTCTCTCTCTCTCTCTCTCTCTCTCTCTCTCTCTCTCTCTCTCTCTCTCAAAATAGCACTCACAAGTATTGTAGGAAAGGTTTATGCACACATATTGAAGAAAAGACTAACTAAATGGGCAGAAAGGGAAAAAATTATTTTTGAAGAGCGAGCTGGATTTAAAACAGGGTATAGTACTATGGACCACATATTTACATTATATGCATTAGTGCAGAAATACTTGAATAGAAATTCTAAATTATACATAGCATTCATTGACTTCAGAAAAGCGTTCGACTCTGTAAACAGGAATCCATTGTGGAATGTATTGCGAAAGTTGGCATGAATGGAAGACTGTATAGAGCGATGAGAGGAATTTATGATACAGTATTAGCTTGTGTGAGAGATAAATGTTTGTGTATAGAGTTTTTCAACTGTCCAAGAGGAGTGAAACAAGGATGTTAAGTCCTCAGTTGTTTTCTTTTTTCATAAATGAATTAGCTATTGAATTATCCAAAAATGGACGGCACGGTGTACAGATTATCCCAGGAGCTATTGAAGTTTTTTTGATGTTATTTGCGGATGATGTAGTACTCATTTCAGATACAGCTATTGGACTACAAAATCAGTTAAACGTTCTAAAACAAGAAGCAGACAAATTATATTTGAGTGTTAATCTTGATAAAACTAATATACTTGTTTTTCGTAAGAGTGGGCACCTTTCAAAAAATGAAAATTGGCAGTATGGGGATTGTCAGCTCAAAGTGATCAATTCGTATAAATATCTTGGGCTGATTTTTACTACGAAATTAAGCCTAACAGCAGCCTGGACGGAAATGTGTACGAAAGCAAAAAGGGGCGTAACTGAATTATTGAGAGCGATGAAAAAATTAAACTCTGTTGATCCCTCTCTTTATTGGAAGCTTTTCGATACACAAATTGAACCAATACTAACATACGCAGGAGAAGTCTGGGGTACTTTGGAAAATAAACACATGGAAATTGTACATATATTTGCAATCAAACGTTTCCTCAATGTGCCAATTCATTCTTCTAATAAAATGGTGTATGGAGAAAGTGGCAGATATCCGCTAAGTATTTGTACAAACGTTAAGTGCGTAAAGTACTGGCTAAGAATTTTGAAACTACCAACAACAAGATTATGTAGACAGGCTTATGATATGATGCTACACAAACACGAAAGAGGAAAACATAGTTGGATAAACAATTTAAAGAACATTTTGACAAATAATGGGTTTGGAATAGTTTGGATTAGTCTGGGTGTAGGCAGTGAAATTGTATTTTTATCCGAACTCAAACTAAGACCGTTTAATTAGCTCTCATAAACAAAATTGGCATTCTCAGGTAGGAGAAGATGCAAAATGTGCATGGTATTTCTCCTTTAAAAATATTTTCCAGGCAGAAAAATATCTTTCAGCCGTTGCAAATAGATGGCACCGGAGCCTACTTGCAAGTTTTAGAACAAGAACACTTGGTCTTGATGAGAGTCAAAGATGGTTTCAGCGGAGCAGTGAGGATGGTTTACTTTGTAGATTATGCCACCAAAAAAAGGAAGACGAAATTCATTTTATTTTTGAATGTGAAGCTTATAGTACTGTAAGAAATAGATGTAATATATTTTCCTTCCCAGCAACGTTAAGACATGATCTAAGGTCATTATTAGCATGTGAAAAAACAGAATTTACAGTCAATCTCTAAATACATCGCGGAAGCACATGAGATACGAAGAAGAACATTGCTGCTTTAATTTCAATATGAAAAAGTTTTTTTTTGTTAAGACTAATAGCTTTTTCCTTAATCAAAATAGTGAAGGTCAATATTAGGCATAGTTGGATGGTCACGCATGTCCACTTCTACTGTAAAACTGTTGTTTTGATATTGTAAATATTACTTTTCTGCTCTTTATTTGAATTTTCCATTTTTCTGTTTCTTTTATTTGTTTCCTTTTGTTTACATTTGTTGCCAGCATGAGAGGGATGAGTTATACCCCTTGGCGCTAAAACCATGCATATGGGTATGTCAATAAATGGCGTGCTAAGCGCGCGTCTCTCTCTCTCTCTCTGTCTGTCTGTCTGTCTGTCTGTCTGTCTCTCTCTCTCTGAGTGAACTGTCATCAGCGAAAGGAAGCGGTCACGTTTTTCAGAGCTCTGCACCCAATTAACCGATTTGCGTTAATTACAGAGTACCTCATTAAGTCTGACTTTTGCAAATTGATGTAAATCATCATGCCTCTGGCAGGTGTGGACTTCGGAGTGTGTTCTGGTGGTTTTCTTGTCATTTATATCAATTTCATGGCCAAGCCGGCAAAACTTATGTTAGCCATGACACTTCCAGTGTTGATAGTTAGGACCTGTGTGACTGGTGTCATGTTAGGCTTGGTCCTCACGACATTTTTCTTCAGCAACTTGTTACTTCATTGCTGCGATGTGGAGCAGAATCCCAGGCCTAGGTCCAACCAGAGCAGTACCTTGAAACAGTCTCAATTGACCAGTGATGGTGCCACATGCCGTGCCAGTGCTGACCGCCCTTCACTTCTGGACCATGACCGCTCGTCATCAGGTGAGGGATTGTCCAACAACCCAACATTGAAGGACATTATGACTTCTGTTTCGAGCATGCATACCAAGTTTGATGATATGACAAATGAACTTAAAAATCAACATGAGACTGTCAATGATCTGAAAAATGAAATGCATGATATCAAAGACTATCCATAATCTGACTAAAGAAACTGACTCTCTTAAAGCAGAGAACACATTGCTAAAGGACAGACTCGATCAGATCAAAGGAAAAATTGATGATCTTGAAGGTCGGTCGAAAAGAAACAACATCGTGTTCTATGGAGTCCAAAGAAGAGACGGTGAAACAAAGGACTGTGAAGATTGTGTACAGGACATTCTGACAGATAAATTAAAACTTCCAGAATTAGTACAGTTTGACCGTGTATATCGCCTGAACACTAAACCATATTCCCCAGTCATTGCCAATCATTGTACATTCTATAAAGATAAAGAAGAAATCCTCAAAGCAAAGGAAAAAACTGAAAAACAAATATTTATAGGGGAATCCAGAGAGTATGCGACAATGGGAAACGATTGGAACCTCATTTGAAAGCAGCTAGAGATAACAACAAAAGGGCCACCATGATATATGATCACCTTCTTATTGAGGGTAAGAAGTTTGGATTAGATGACAATGATAAATTAAAAGAAATCAGATAGGTGTCTGGCCAGCCCAATGTAAAACAAACATGTACTATAAGCCAAAAACAAAGTACCTTAAGCAGATGCCAAGAGGTAACAAATTACCCCTCAACACCAATTCTCAAAATTTTAAGTGAAGATTCAGATGTGGTCAGTAATGTGTTGAAAAGCCAAGAATCCGTGGAGGCATGTCGTAACAAGTCCCTCCGCTTTTCCTCTACTCCCTCCCGTATGCGCTTCTTTCAAGAAAGTGAACAAGTAAAAAATAAGTGTGACAAGGGGTTATTAGTCCAAGATAATTTTGAAGAAGGTATAAATGCAAAGCAAAGCAAAAACAAATGGGAAAATATACCAAATGTCAAAAGAACAATAAGAAACAATTGTACTGTCATTATCTTTTCTTCACTGGAATGTGGAAGGTCTCTTATCTAAACTTAACGATAGAATGTTTATCAAGTATATTACCTCTTTTGATTTTGTATTGTAGAAACTTTCATGGAACACCTAGAAAGCCATTTATTTCCAAACTATACAGTATTTTGTAAACCAGCTTTGAAGCTGTCAAAGCAAGGTAGGAGATCAGGGATGTGGTTTGTTTAATTAAAACTGATTTGGTCCCATATGTTTAAGAACTTAAATGCGACCAAGATAATGTTATGTTTTTTGCTCAACAAAACTGTTTGGTTTTGAGAAAAATATATTTTATCTGTGTGTATATTCCTCCTGCCAATTCTCCTTATTATACGACTTCTGATGTTGAAAATGGTATTGTCTGTTTAGAGGATGTATTAGCGGAAAAACTGCAGCCTGCTGTAGTGGCTTTACAAGAAACATTAATACGCGAAGGAAAGAGTTTTTCATTAATGAATTTCAACATTGTTTCCAAACCAGCACAACCTAAAGATGGAGGAGTAACGGGTGGAGTATGTTTGCTGCTACACAGGTCTGTTTTGTTTAGTTCTATTAATCTGAACACCGGTTTGCAAGCAGTGGCGGCAAGGGTATCTCTAAACAAAACAATAACCATTTGCTCTGTGTATCTCCCTCCATCTGTTGCTGTTACAAAAGAAGAACTGGTTGATTTGATTGAGGAACTTCCAAAACCTTTCTTGTTGCTCGGCGATTTGAATGGCCATTCCCTGCTTTGGGGTAGTAAAGATACTTCAGCGCGAGGTCTCTTGCTGGAAGATATCTTCTCCGATTTAAACTTATGCTGTCTAAACGATGGATCTCCGACATATATTCATCCTGCAAAAGGTACACTTTCCTGTTTCGATTTATCAGTGTGTGATGCTTTGCTGGTTTTGGACTATGAGTGGAAAGTTCTCGATGATCTGCACAGAAGTGACCATCTCTCAGTTGTCTTAACAAATCCAAGCATTGGACATGAGTCTCTACCGGAGCGCTTTGTTTTTCGTAGGGCTGACTGGGACTTGTTCGAGAGGGCTGTCCGGAGTGATTTGGAGGAAGGAAGGGTCCTACAGAGTGATGATCCAGTAGACACTCTAACGCAGATAATCCTGAGCTGTGCTAAATGAGCAATTCCCACATCGTCAAAGAAAGCGTGCATGCCTAAAACACCATGGTTTACTTTAGAATGTAAACAGATAAAACAAGAACGCAAGAAAGCTCAACGTCGCGTGTTTCAAAGTCCATCGGCGGACAATGTTCGGGCTCATCAAAAACTACGAGCAAAGTCAAGATACATCTTTAAAAGAAACAAACAACAGTCCTGGAGAAACTTCTGCTCAAAACTGACATCCCGAACTCCTAGAAAGAGAGTCTGGAAAATTATCAAACAAATTAAAGGGAAAAACATCTGTCCCTCTGTTCACCATCTGGAAGTGTCAGATTGTTTGATTACTGACAAAAAGCCGTCTCTAATATGTTGGCGTCGACCATCGAAAAGAACTCTTCCTCAGCAAATAAATTGGCGGTCTTTCGGAAACACAAATCGGTGAAAGAAAAGAGAGCTTGTAACTTCTCTCTGATAACACGGAAGAGTACAATCTTCCACTGACATTGGGAGAATTAAAAGACGCTCTTGTGACTTGCTCTGACTCTTCTCCTGGCTTGGATGAAGTTTATTATCAACTGGTGAAGCATCTCCCGGAAAAGGGTTTGGACATTCTGTTGAAAGTGTACAATTACATATGGACGACAGGATTCTTTCCTCCCTCATGGCGGAAAGCCCTGATCGTCCCTATACCTAAACCTGGAAAAGATGTATCTAATCCATCCAATTACTGGCCAATAGCCCTAACCAGTTGTCTTTGCAAAGTGATGGAGAAAATGGTTAATAAGAGACTGATGAGGAAACTGGAGAATGACGGCATCTTGGCTAAAGAACAATGCAGTTTTCGCAAGCACCATTCCACAGTAGATCATTTAATTCATCTTGAAACGACCATCCGTAATACATTTCTGAAGAAACAGCATGTAGTGGCTATCTTCTTTGATTTAGAGAAAGCCTATGATACCACTTGGAAATCGGGAATTCTTATGGATCTACACGAATTGGGTTTTCGGGGTCCCTACCTACGATTATCCAAAAGTTTTTGGCCGATTGACAGTTTCAAGTACGGGTTGGTACTACTCTGTCGGATATCCATGAGCAAGAGCTGGGTGTACCACAAGGGAGCATTCTCTCTCCTGTGCTATTCAATATCAAGATCAACAACATAGTCAAATCAGTACAGCAGGGCTTGGACTGCTCCCTGTTTGTGGATGATTTTGCAGTTTACACAAGTGGAAGCTTCTATGCAGGCGTTCAGCAATGGCTGCAGTTGTGTGTAGATAAGATCCAGCAGTGGGCAGAGACAAACGGCTTTACTTTTTCAGCATCCAAAACACAGTGTATTCACTTTCATAACCTGCGAGAATTCTTTGCTGCTCCAGAAATTCGTCTGGGAAAGTGCATCATTCCAGCTGCAAAAGAAGCTAAATTTCTGGGCTTGATTTTTGATGAAAAGTTGAACTTTCTCAGTCATATCCAACATCTAAAAACATCGTGCCAGAAAGCTCTGAATATCATACAGACTGGGTGCCGACAAGAAAACGCTACTACACAGGACAGAGCTTTAATTCGCTCTAAACTGGACTATGGCTGCGTAGTATATGGGTCTGCGAGAGCGTCATACCTAAAGGCACTTGATCCCATTCACCATGAAGGGCTGCGCCTATGTCTTGGTGCATTCAGAACAACTCCTGTGTATAGTTTGTATGCAGAGGCAGGGTGTATAGTTTGTATGCAGAGGCAGGGGAGCCTTCCCTGAGCAACCGTAGACTGAAACTAAGTTTAAATTTCTGTTTGAAACTGTTCTCTGAACCGGAAAACCCAGCTTACGACTGTTGTCTTCAACCCCAGATTTGAAAGTGACTTTGAAAAACATCCAAAAGTGACTCCTCCTTTGGGGCTGCATGTCCGTCCCCATTTGGAAAAGGCAAGATATAAATTTAGCAGTTGTTAACGACTTCTCCATGTTTCCAGATAGTCCACCATGGACGTTGAAAACACCGAAGGTGTGTTTTGATCTTGCTTACTTCCATAAAGACAATACCAGTGCGCTGGCGTCCAATCGTTTTGTGCGGAATTGTGTGAAAAATCTCCATCATCCCGCAGAATCTTCACTGATGGGCCCAAGTGTGCTGAAGATGTTGCTGCCGCTGCCTTCTGCTCTGAGATTCCCAATCGAGCATTTTCAAAACGTATTCCATCTGAAAGTTCTGTTTACACTGCTGAACTGACTGCTCTGGTTTTGGGTCTAAAAATGGTGTCCCAATCCAAACACAAAAAGTTTCTCATTTTTTTTACCCCCTTTCTGCTTTGCAGGCAATCTCTTGCCGAAACATTAGTCACCCTGAACTTGTGAAGTTCTTTGAACTGTATTCTACTCTTGTGAATGGAGGTTACGAGATTGTTTTTGCCTGGATTCCTGGCCATATTGGTATTGGAGGCAATGAAAAGGCTGACTAACTGGCCAAGAAGGCTACAGTGACAAAGATGTCTAAGTCCTTGATCCCTTACACAGATGTCAAATCGAAAGTACACAATTACATAAGAAATCTGTGGCAGGAGAATTGGAATAAACAGACAGATAACAAACTTTTCCAAACCCGTCACACATCCTACACTCACTCGTACCTTTTGAAAAATGAAGAAGCACCATGGTGTATACCGTGTGATGAGTCGTTGAGCATCCAACACCTCCTTCTCGATTGCTGGGACTTGTACGATGTGAGACAAAAGCACTACATGGCTGATTCCTTAAAGGAGCTATTTCGGGACGTCCCTCCTGATGCAATTTTCCAGTTTTTACAAGAGATTTCACTTGATGTAATTTTACGTTTTTCTTTAATGGCATTTTAGATTTGCAAGGTAGACAGTGAGCATGGTTTTTAACTGTTGATTTTTTATCTTAACGGGTTGTTCTTTTCTTTTTGACGTGGTGTTAGCCCTGATATGGCTCTAGTGGTTGGCTGGGCTATAAGCAATATGAATTGAATTGAATTGACCCTTGACTGACATAGTCAACAAATCTGCTTTGGTTCTCTAGCTGCACCTTGTGCGTATATTCAAGTGCTATTGGGATTACACTTCAATCATACTACCTTCTCATCTCGGTCACAAGGGAAAAGATGCCTAAATCCTTCATTCCTTACACAGATGTGAAAACCAAAGTACACTGTTATGTGAGAAATCTCTTGCAGGAGGATTGTTGTAAGCATATACATAACAACCTTTTCCAGATCCACCCCGACCTGAGGGAATTTCTCCCATCTGCTTCAGGGAACTGTAGGTAAGAGACAGTGTTATGTAGGTTATACACAGGTCACACATCCTACACTCATTGCTGTCTTTCAGAAAAATGATGAAGCACTTTGATGCATACCATGTGACGAGCCTTTGAGCATCAGAAATCTTCTTGAATGCTGGGATTTGTACGATGTGAGACATAAGCACTAGACAGTGGACTTCTTACAGAACCTCTTCCGAGACGTCCCTCCAGATGCAGTTTTCCAGTTTTTTACAGGAGATCAATAGGTGTCACCTGATATGATTTTGCGTATACATGAGGATGTTATTCTTTGAAAAGGTTGAGAAAGAAATAAAATATTGTACAAAGACAAAATTTTGTATTGTATACAAGTTAACTGGCTGAAAACAAAATGCAAAGAAATAGAAGGCCGACACAAAACGGGCCCTCAGGGTATGTACAGACGAATTGAAGAACTTGTTCACAGAAAAAATACATGCACATCAACTGGTTGCTTAAAATCGAAAAATGGTACGCTGATCATGGAAAAAGACAAAATATTAGACAGATGGGGAGAGTACATTAAAGATCTTTTTAAAGATGACAGAAACGAAGAACACATTATATGAAAGAACTTTGAAGGACCACCCATAATGAAAGATGAAGTTAGAGCAGCACTGAAAAAGATGAAACCAGGAAAATCCCCAGGACCAGACAGGAAAAATCCCCAAAGATATGTCAAAATCAATTTTCATTGCACTTTCAAAGAAGACAGGGGCTATAGAATGCGAACTCCATCGCACAATCAGTTTGATGAGTCACGTAACAAAATTCCTATTAAGAGGCTATAGAATGCAAACCCCATCGCACAATCAGTTTGATGAGTCATGTAACAAAAATCCTATTAAGAGTAATCATGATGAGGACAAGAAATAGAATCAAAAGAGAAATTGCAGATGAACAATGTGGATTTGTGGAAGGGAAAGGAACTATTAATGCCATATGATATACATCCTAAGAACTATCATAGAGAGGTCAATCGAGATGAATAAGGATTTATATTTATGCTTTGTTGATTATACCAAGGCTTTCGATTGGGTAAGACAAGAATTGATCAATCAACTAGAAAGACTCAATATTGATGGAAAAGATATGAATAATCAGAAATATGTACTGGGAACAAACGGCTGCAATGAGAATAAAAAACGATATAAGCTCTTTCCAAAACATCAAAAGAGGAGTCGAACAGTATTGTGTTTTGTCACCAGATCTGTTTTCACTTTACAGCGAAAACATAATGAGAAATCTAGAGGAAGACACTGGATTAAAGGTTGGAGGAAAAATGATAACATTTGATATGCAGATGACACCATGCTAATTGCAGAAAATGAAAGGGACCTACAGATCCTTTTGAATATACTAGAAATAGAAAGCAAAGGTAAGGGGTTGGAACTAAACAGTCATGGTGATCAGCAAAAAAACACATGAAATCCCCTCATGCAAAATAACAGCAGACGGCACAATCTTGAGACAGGTTGTTAAGTTTAAATATCTGGGAACGATCATTTCACCAGACGGCAGATGCACATCAGAAATAGCCAGCAGAATCGGCCAAGCCAAAGCAGCATTCAAGAAGATGAAAAGCATTCTTACCAACAAATGCATATCAGTTAACATCAGGAAGAGAGGTCTTGAATGTTATATAGAACCAATACTGTTATATGGGTGTGAGGCGTGGACAGACATCAAGCAAAGCCAGAACAAGATTGAGGCAGCCGAGATGTGGTTTCTAAGAAGAATGTTGAGATTTCCATGGACAGCAAAGAAAACAAACGAGACAGTCTTGATGGAGGCAGACAGAAGAAGATCATTCGTAAGGAAGAATAGGAAAAGACAGGCAACATTTATAGGCCATTTTATGAGGAAAGGGGAATTGGAGCACCTGGTCACAACAGGAAAGCTGGAGGGAAAGAGAGCACCAGGTAGACCCAGGGAGAAAATATTGGACGGACTTGCAGAGTGGCTGAAGACAAAGAGGGTGGTAGAGATGCTTGAGGCAACGAGACATAGAAACAGATGGAAGGCCATGATCGCCAACACCATGTGGCAAGGCACCTGATGATGATGATGATACAAGTTAATTGAACCACATACACAAAATTAATCAAGTTTTATGCTTATTTGCAAATAATACTTTTTTGTTTTGTTATTGTCCCCATTAGTATTGAGGACAATGTCAATGTATTATGGTTCCTCCACTAGTTTTTCTCCATCAGTCAGCAGGTAGTTGTTTTGTGATCTTGTTTTTATGGCAAAAGATGTGAAGTCAAAGCATATTTACTTGCTCCTGATTTCAGCATGCAATACCAAGTGAACTCACTGAAGCTGTGATGGCTT
Organism: Monoplex corrugatus; assembly: GCA_030674185.1. Classification (NCBI taxonomy): domain Eukaryota; kingdom Metazoa; phylum Mollusca; class Gastropoda; order Littorinimorpha; family Ranellidae; genus Monoplex; species Monoplex corrugatus. The sequence continues at coordinate 20,102,585 of CM060308.1, read as the reverse complement.
GCCACAGTTTTGCATTCTTCTGGTAGATGTATTGGTCAGAGTCCCGAGCAGCACAGTACTGTTTACTTTGATATTCTCGAGTAACACACATAAATCAGTATTAGTAATATTAATATCACATTTTTTCCACATGTGAGAAGTGACAATGAAACCAGTTTGCTGGTCTGCCGCTCGCCACCATTTCTGTTGCACATGTTTGGGAAATTAGGAAGCAAGGGGAAAACTCAAAATATTCCCAAACATTTGTGGGCATGTCATGAAACTGGTGTAATTGATTTGTGAAATCATTCATAGGTAGGTGGTAAAAGGGCTCGTGAACAGCTGTAAAAACTAAAGAAGACAATGACAAAAAGGGATTATGAACTGATTGTAATACTGGCCCCAGGCTCACTCTGACCCATTCAGAGACTTCTGGTGGCAGTAGTAATTGTGCTCAGAGAACCCGTTCTTCAGTCACTGTGTCAGAGATTATCTCTTATAATTAAGCACACAGCTTCTCTAGGTATCTTTCTTACAGCAAACACTGCTGTTTCCATCCATGGCTCCATAGCTCGAATCAGAGGGGTGACACACCCCTCCATCATTATTTTAATTCAGCTGCAGTTTTTGATTTGATATTTACACAGTTTAAATGAAGATCTTTAAAAAATCTCTGTTTAATTAGTCTCACCTGTCAACATCACTGGGTTCGGTGTTGGCCGCTGCACACTTAGACACCACTATCTCCCTCCAGGCCGCTCTGTCTTAATTTTTGTGGACTGATGTTGGTTATGTTCTCGATGTATGAGATTGGAGGTCTGCCCCTGTTTTTCTTTGAAAGATGGTTGCCATGATGTCTGTGTTCTTGCTGCTGACACATGACCAATGTATTTTAGTCTACTCTTGTTGATGTCTGCTAGTAGTTTTCTGGTGGTATCAAGTTCTTCCAGGACTTTTTCATTAGTTCTTTTGCCTGTCCATTTGACAGGTAGAGTCTCCGATAAAACCACATCTCTGCTGCCTCAATTCTTCTGCAATCAGTTTTTCTCAGAGTCCAGGCTTTGCAGCCATAAATCATGATTGGCCAGATCAGACATTTTAAAAGTCTAACTTTCAGGCCATTTGTCTTACCAGATGTTGTTGAGTTGGACTGTTTTTTGCTTTGCCATTCCAATTCTTATTTTGATGTCTTTGGAGCAGGTTCCTTTATCAGTTTTTACAGAACCACGATATTTGAAATCCTTAACATTTTCTAAAGGAACTTTGTTAATTAAGGTGTCATGATTGTTTTCAGTGTTTTTGCCTTTCATATATAGCACTTTTGTTTTCTTGGTGTTAAGTTTAGGCCAGCTTTTTGCCCGCTGCATCTACAGGGTATTTAACTAGTATCCTTACCAGATAAAAGACCCAGATTCCTGCTCATCCATCCTTTTATATATTGCTTTGGTTCTTAATCGAGGCAAAGGTAGTATACAGCACTCACTTAGTGGAAAAGCCACTGATTGGTCAAGGTGGATCACATGTGAGTTACGTGAGAGCCATGGACAGCTTCATTGATTTTGGCAAAATGGAGAACTAAGTTAAACCTGAATAAATAAAAAAAAAAAAAGTCCTCATATTTATGGAAAGACACCAAATCAAATATGTGCATATAATTAAATCAAACGCTGGATAGAGAAATAATGCAAATAAATACAATGAATACTAATAACAGCAATAATGGGGATATCACACATGGGCATGGGCATGTGCACACACACGCATGCACGAATGAACGAACGAACAGACAGATGGACAGACAGATGGACACACACACACACACACACACACACACACACACACACACACACACACACACACACACACACACACATACACACACACACACACACATACACACACACACACACACACACACACACACACACACACACACACACACACACACACAATCTGTACACACCCATATCCACAAACCACTCATACATAATGTGCATATGCACACTTCAGCCACCCACACAACCCACACACACACACACACACACACACACACACACACACACACACACACACACACACACACACACACACACACACATATATACACACACACACACATATATATACACACACACACACACACACACACACACACACACACACACACACACACACATGGACAGAGAGCAATGGCATATGTTCATACACAAACAAAAGATACAGGTGATAGGGAGCAAGTCAATAATTTTATGTTGAGTTTAGTAACTGTCTTTTGAATAGATAAGTTTTTAGTGTGGACTTGAAAGCAGAAAGGAAGAAGTATGATGTAGATTGAAGGGGAATGATTTCCAGAATGTTGCAGCAGAATGAGAGAATGCTTTGGAGCCTTGTTTCGTTCCATTAAAAGGGGAAATTTGAAATATCTGGTTTTCAGAGGAAGAATGAAGAGATTGGGCAGGACTTTTCAGAGAGTTCAGAAAGAGAGAGAAGTGCTTCACTTGTGATACTTCATTACAGAGACAAGCAGATTTACATTGACTTCTATACTCTGTTTTGTACCAGTGTAGCTGTTTTAAGAGATCTGATGACTGATGTCATTTTAGTGTTTTGAAAATAAGGTGGGCAGCTAATTTTGCACACACTGAAGTGGTTGAAGTAGGGATGCAGGTACACTAAAAGAGGAGAGTTGCAGTAATCCATTCTGGACAGGATGCAAGAGGACACCAGTGTTTTCATGGACTGTTCTGTGAGGAATGTTCTGATAAAGCTTGTGGCAGATTGTGGCTGTGTGGTGTTTCAGAGAAAATTCAGAGTCGAGAAAGAAACCAAAATCACGAACACATAGCATGCATGGGATTTCATGGATGGGATTTCAGTTATGAACCTGACAGATTCTGTTTTTTTCATCATTTAATTTTAATTTGTTGTTAGACATCCAGTGTTTGATGTCAGAGACACAGCCTTGCAGTTTTTTGACAAGATTTTTTTTTTTTTTCTGTTGTGCCCAAGGTTTGAATCAAAATTACAAAATAAAACTAGTGGAAGTTCTTGTCAGTATGACATAAAACAAAGAATATTCATCATTCGAATAATTGTGATAATGGTAGTACTAAGAAGTAGAAAATATTTCCAGTATGCATGCAATTGCACTCATAGATTCATACAGGATATAAACATGTATAAGCACAAACAGAATCAAATCATATGTAATCAGCAACAGTAATAGTATAACATTTATAATGATATTAATGATGATGAAAATGATGATGTTGATGGTAATTGCATTTGTATAGCGCAAAGAGTCCCTCTCAAGGCATGCTCCTTGCACTTTATGTACAAACGTGTGTGTGTGTGTGTGTGTGTGTGTGTGTGTGTGTGTGTGTGTGTGTGAGAAAGATAGATAGAATGCATGCCATGTCCACATATAAGTGCAGTGTCATTATAGTGGGATATATAAATTAATGTAGCGTAAGTACATTTAACACATAAATCTTGGGTATATATTGAGATATGTCTGAGTCATATCAGGTCAAAGCGAGGTCTCTGCTACAGTATGACAATAGGCTGTACGACCCGGAGCCTATCTGCACTGCCTTGTGGGTTACCCCTTGGGTGGGGAAAGACTATGGAAGTAAACCCAGACAGAAAATCCCACAGCCGCATACTGCATAAAGGGCATTGCTACAGGGCACTAATTGTGGATTTGGCCGTATGCTGTGATTTGCCATCTACTGTTCAGCCATCTGTCTCCTGTGAGAACAGCTGTCTTACCTCGGTTTGCCCTGGACTTGTGGAGGCAGGTGGAGAGAGTTGCATGCAGAGGCTCTGCGCAAACAACAGCAACTTACATAAGCACATGGCATCTAGCACCAACCCCCCTCACAAACATTGAGATCCCTCGTGAGGGTACACAAGTAAAGTGCTACATTGGATTTAATCGACTACGATAGTCGACCATATATATAGATAGATATGAGTGTGGAATTATGTGAGGGTCATTCAAACATCGATGTTCAGATCTGACGGAAGGTGTGCCTTGCTGCATGGCGTTGGTGATCATGGCCCTCTGTCCCTTGCTGCAAATACATCTCCCACTCTCTCTGTCCTCAGCCACTCTCAAGTCCGTCGAGTATTTTCTCTCTGGGTCTACCAGGTGCTCTCTTTCCCTCCAGCCTACCTGTTGTGACTAGGTGCTCTAATTTCTCGTGCCTCACAAGATGTCCTGTAAATGTTGCTTGTCTTTTCCTAATCTTCTCTATTAATGTTCTTCTTGTGCCTGTCTCTTTCAAGACTGTCTCTGTCTCTTTCAAGCCTGTCTAGTTTGCTTGGTGTTTTTTTTTCCCCATGGAACTCTCAACATTCTTCTTAGAAATCACATTTTAGCTGCCTCAATCTTGTTCTGACTTTGCATGTTGACTGTCCATGCCTCACAACTGTACAACAGTATCAGTTCTACATAACACTCAAAAACTCTCTTCCTGATGTTAATTGATAAGCATTTGTTGGTAAGAACGCTATTCATCTTCTTGAATGGTGTTTAGCTTGGCCAATTCTGTTGGCTATTTCTGATGTGCATCTGCTCTCAGGTGAGATGAGCGTTCCCAGATATTTAAACTTATCAACCTGTCTCAATGTTGTAGTTATGCAAGCAATTATGTTTACTTTAACCTGTAATGGTGATATTGCTGTTCACAAAAAAGACACAATAACTTTAATGATAGAAAGGTTTATTCTTATAGCTTGACTATCAGTAACAATGGTTGAGATTTCCTGTATATGCGTTGAGATTTCCTGTATATGCCAAGACATTTTACTCCAGTGATTTTAAAGTGTGTAGTTCCATGTGCTTTACAGAAACATCGCTTAACAGTTGTATTTCTGATGAACAGGTATCTTTAAATGGATTTACTTTTGAGAGAGGGGATAGGAATGAGGTTGCAGGTAAGAAGGGAAGAGGAGGAGTGTGTTTTTAAGTCAACAAACAGTAGAGTTGCCCAAACTGTGTCACTGTCACATTCAAGATGTGCTCGCCTGATGTAGAGTTCACGACCCTTGGAATATGACCATACTATCTGCCACAGGAATTCTCGCAAGTGCATTTAATGGTGGTTTGTGTTTATTGGAAGGCATGTGCTAACACAGCAGTGAACACAATTACAAGCCATGTACATGTACATGTACATGATCTGGAAGCAAAGGCACCTTACTCTCTGAAACTTACTGCTGGTGATTTTAATCACAACTGTCACTTCCAGATTTTTATCAGCATGTCACTGTTCCAATGCATGATGATAAGAATAATAATTTGTGTTACTCCATGTAAGAACTGGATGATATACCACAAACTTCAGCTTAATGATGACAAGACAGAAGCTATCCTCATTGGCACCCATCGGAAACTTTCTCAGCTGCCTCCTCTTTCTCTCCCATTATATAATACATCAGTCCCAATTTCTGATTCAGCTAAAAACCTTGGTGTCTGCATTGACTCTACCCTCTCCATGAACAACTTTGTTTCTCAAACTGCCAGATCTTGCTACTATCACCTCCATCGTATAAGCCTGATCAGGAAATATCTCTCTGTGGAAACAACTGCAAAACTTGTTCTCTCCTTCATAATGTCTCGCATTGACTATTGCAATTCACTCCTGTCTGGTCTTCCTGCCTCCACCATTCACATCCTACAGCGCATTCAAAACAATGCTGCACGCCTTGTACTCAAAAAGAAAAAAGCTGACCACATATCTCCTCTCCTGACACAACTTCACTGGCTCCCTGTATCAAAGCGCATACAGTACAAACTAGACACCATGTGCTACAAAAGCCTCAATAACGCAGCCCCCGATTACCTGTCAAGCCTACTTGAGATCTATGTTCCCTCACGTACCCTCCGCTCTGCCTCCAATCCTCTGACTTTTCGCTTTCCACGCACTAAGCTCAATACCTATGGTCCACGAGCCTTCTCTGTTTCTGGTCCGCTCTCCTGGAACAAACTTCCTCTCTCAAGTCTGTCAGCAACCTGCTTTTGTCTCCTTCAAGTCCGCTCTCAAAACTCACCTTTTCTCCTCTGCATAAAATCCTGACCTCACTCAATCCCTTCTGCAGCCTGTCTCCACTCGGAGGGGAATCACATTGTAATATATAATTGTATATAATATGCTGTCTATAATTTTCCATTGCTTTTATTCTTTCTCCCCATTTATAGCCGTGTGCGTGCGTGGTGTGTGTGTGTGTGTTGTGGAGTGTGTGTGTGTGTGTGTGTGTGTGTGTGTGTGTGTGTGTGTGTGTGGTGCGTGCGTGCGTGCGTGTGTGTGTGTGTGTGTGTGCATGCGTGCGTGTGCGTGCGTGCGTGCGTGTGTCTGTTTTAGCACTTAGATTTGATTTTATCAAGATTTTGCGCTATATAAATAAAATGTTGTTGTTGTTGTTGTATGTAAAAGATGTTTATTCGTCCTTGCAGTTGCCATCTCTTGGATGTTTTTTTAATTCTCCTTTACATGCTCATTGTCTCCTCTTCTGCTTTCCCCAGTTTTTCTGTTTGTATGACATGCAAATTGATTGTATTGTGCAGATGTTTGTTTGTTTTTGAGTTTGTTTTCTTTTGTGTGTGTTTTTGTATCCAGTTGAAAACCCAATGGTGAAAAAAAACAAAAAAAACACACACAAAAACTGGTAGGTATTCCGATTATGTCTGTGTGGGAGTAAACAATAGTAAGGTCTTAAGATGAGTACAGGTACACTTCTTTTTCATACCAGTTTCTCGTCCCACTAGCAGTTTTTTTTTAGAAAAGGAGAAAAATCAAAACTTAATCACATTTGAAACCTGTGTTACAGCACATCAGAAATGTTGAATCAATTTAGTAGTTGTTTGACTTAGAAGGAAGGCTGCATTTAATTCAAATGAATTATACTTTATAGCTTAACAAAAGAAAGGTATGATAGTATTGGTGTGCACATGCCATGGGCCAGTGGTGTTAAGAGCTGCTTGTAGTCATGAGATACTTGATACATGGATGGGTAAGATCTGTTGAAAATTAAGCAACTATTTCTTTTTTTAGTTTATTGTCATTAGGATGGAGGGCACTTGACGCCACCTTCCATTCTGTAGACTTTAAGAATTTCAGTCAAACATTGTCTTCCTGATAAAGTCAGTAGAGTTGGAGCTGAAGCTACATAGTCATTTTTCTATTGTAAGTTATGGATAAAGATTAGTATAATTTTTAAAGTATATTTTGTATCATTGAGTCATATTGTCATATGAGATTTGAGAGCATCAGATGACTACAAATGATTCATATAACAGATGAAGTATAACAGTATTTGTTTAATTCATTCATTTATATATGAAGCTGAAATTATTTTAATGAAATAACATTAACATTATGCCGTCTTGACTGCAGTCAGCTGCCGCCCATTTGTACCACCGTCTTAGTCGTGACGGCAGGCTGTTGCTGTCGGAAAATGCCATTTTTTTAAATTTATAACATGAGCAGCATTCGAGGGAGAAAACTCCTGAAAGTCAAAGTATAATCATCTATGCATCAATTGCTTCCCTTAGACCGTATCTAATCATCATACAGTCTTTGTTTAAATGAAGTTTCTAGAGTCAGTAAGCGACGCTGTATTCACCTGTTTTCAAAATGGTGGCAAGGCGACTTCAGAACCGGTGTATGTTTTCTGTGCAAGAGGCGATCGATATCATCCAAGCTGAAGGATCTGATGATGAATTAGATCTTGTTGGTGAATTATCTGTCGAAGATAGGGATGATTTGTTGGATTCAGATACAAGTTTGTCCCTAGCATTGGCTTAAGTGACATCTCTATGTGGTCGATCATGTGGTTCAAAACTTTTGTTCGGAATGCTGTTTGGATACCCTAATTGGAGTAATTTCTACATTCAAGTGGGAAATCAGCACACATATTGTGAGCAGAATCTAATGTGGCAAGCTTCTGCCTTTCTTTTGCACTTTACTGTTTGTTTCTATCTTGTCTGGTTATTTTGTAATATTTTTTAAAAAAATGGCCCAAAACACGCAATTTCAGGGGTTGACAAACACTATTTGACTGCGACTCCATTGAGTTAACACATTACAGCTGCTACCACAGTAACTAGTGAGTATTACTGCTATCCACTACTACTACTACTACTATGACTACTACTACTATTACTGCTGCTGCTGCTGCTGCTGCTGCTGCTGCTGCTGCTGCTGCTGCTGCTGCAACAAGAAGATATTTTCTCAAAACTGTCCAGCACAGCTTGATCAAAATTCAGCTTGTCGGCTTTGACGGACTTGTAGGACATGGTGCCATTATCAGCTACATCATTTCTGCATTAGCAGGAAATACTGTGACACGATCTGGAAAGTATCATCCACATCATCTTTTCTAATTGTTTTTGAAATATTATATCCAGATTTTATCCATTTGAGTTGATTTCTTTGCCTAGATTCAACAAGGGATTTGATCCAAAACTCACTAAAATGGCAAATTGTTTCCAAGTCGTTCCCTTCATTTCTATTCATCAAAACACTGTATCATCCATCCAGAGGTGCGTCTGCATACCAGTACCTAGATAACAGTTCTTTGGTCCTTGTGTTGTTGTTTTTTCTTTGTCTGTCATGGCTATTTTTTTTTTCATCAACCTCATATCTAACCTTCAGAACTGTTATATACAGTAAAGTGACTATCATAGAACTATCATTTAGAGTACAGTAACCATCATTGTTATTAATTTCTTTATGTGCAGGTCTGTCACTCGAAGTTACTACCGTGGAGCAGCTGGGGCACTTCTTGTCTATGATAGCACAAGGTATGAGACTAATTGCTTAACACTGTCTGTACGTATGGCTGCTTGGCAGCTCTTCCCCCCTCCATAAGCAGCTGGCCGCGCCGATTCCTTGCCAACATAACAATTCTGGCATCTATCTAATTACTTTATATGTTGTTTTTGACCAGCGTTGGTATCATGTTTGATATGTTTGAAAAGGAAAATTTAATGACTTTTAAATGAACGTACTTTCAGCACTCTTGGAGATTCCACAGCGAAACATTGCACACATACATCAGGTAACTAAAATGGAAAAAACCTTTTCAAGGTTTGATGATCACTATTTAGTCTTAACATTTCAACAAATTGACACCTAAACAGCACTCAGCTTATACAGTTACATCTGTGGTGCATTTCACTATCAGCAGCAATCCATTTTAACAGAATTTGACAGAATTTGGCTTACAAGTAAAAACAAATCATATAGCATCTTTCGATCAATCACTCAGCACAAGTAAGTTCTTCACTACGGTCAGGTCTTGTGTTTTCCATTATGCATATATGCATTACATGTATGTATAACCAAAAGCAGTGGTTATCATTTTCACAAGCCACATATTAATCTTGACAAACACGCGTAATTGGAAACGTTATCACCAAGTCAGAACTGTAGTTCTTTGGCAGCACAGACATAGCAAGCACAGGCGCACGAAAAGGTAATCTACACAACTCTCTCTCTCTCTCTCTCTCTCTCTCTCTCTCTCTCTCTCTCTCTCTCTCTCTCTCTCTCTCTCTCGTTTGCTCACTGGCTCTCTCCTTTTCTTTCATTTTTTCAAGTGCTTGTAGCAGACAAAATAAAGATGACAGGTTCCTGTTGTCCAACAGATGGCAAATATCAGACCTGAACAGACGAAGTGTTTTCTCTGGTCACTGGCACAGACAGGATAATCAGGAAAGATGTTTCCTCCAAGCTAAGTGTCCCAGCAAACTAAGACTGGCCTGATTTTTGGCACAACTAATCAAGTAGGCCCCACTTAGATAGGACTTAGGTACAGATCACTTCAGTCCCAAGAATGCCATGAGCAATCAAACACACCTTAGAATGATGAAACATTCACCCTGTTAAAGGAGATGTGAAGTGCCTCTTCAACTGGTATGGATCACCAGGCCTGTGCACTTTACTTGAAGTACTGGAGTGAGACTGAAAGACATGTTGATGAAAGGTTGAGAAGCAAGAAGTGTCAAAATACAAATCATTCGAGGATAAAATAGGGATGAGGTGACAAAGAGGGGGGTAAACACCAAATACAAAAATTATGAGAAAAAGACTTAAACTTCCCTGCTGCTTCATCCAGTGGGAGAAAAGGGCTCAAATGTAATCAAAATGTGTTTTGTGAGTAATGGTAAGAACTGGGAAGAGGGGAGGGGAAGTGATGTATTCTGCAATTTTTGTATTTGGTGTTTATTAGTTTGTGATCTTACATTTACGCTTGACAAAGGCCAGTTGGCCGAAAATTTGCACCTGTCTTGTCTGGTATTAAATACATGTTCTGATTCTATTTTTGCGTTTTTTCTAACTCCTGTGTAAATTTGGAGGGAAAGAGAGCACCAGGTAGACCCAGGGAGAAAATGCTGGACAGACTTGCAGAGTGGCTGGGGACGAGGAGGGTGGGGGAGATGCTAGGGGCAACGAGAGATAGAGACAGATGGAAGTCCATGATCGCCAGCGCCATGCGGCAGGGCACCTGATGATGATGATGAGTATAAGCGGTCACCCAGTGAGAAGAACCTGCAAAACTTCAGGGCTGCTAGGAGTAAGGTTCAGCTTAACGCCAGGCGCTGCGCAAACGAGTACTGGACAGAGCTCGGCGAAGAGATACAGAGTGCTGCTGAAAGAGGCAACATCCGAGGAATGTATGATGGCATCAAGAAGGCACTGGGACCAACACAGAGCAAGATCGCCCCCCTCAAATCCTCCACTGGGGAAGTAATCAGCGATCCTAGCCGACAGATGGAAAGATGGGCGGAACACTACTCCAACCTCTACTCCAAACAGACCATGGTGTCCCCCTCAGCCCTCGATGCCATCAAGTGCATGCCAGTAATGGAAGAACTTGACGCAGAACCAACTGCGGACAAACTCAGCAAGGCCATTGATAGCCTGGCATCAGGCAAGGCACCTGACAACGACGGAATTCCCCCAGACCTCATCAAGCACTGCAAGACTTCTCTTCTGCACCCTTTGCACGCAGTCCTCTGTCAGTGTTGGAATGAGGGAGCTGTACCGCAGGACATGAGGGACGCCAAGATCGTCACCCTGTACAAAAACAAGGGCGAAAGGAGCGACTGCAGCAACTACAGAGGTATCTCACTCCTCAGCATTGTTGGCAAAGTCTACGCTCGGGTCCTCCTAATCCGCCTGCAGAAACTGGCTGAACGCGTCTACCCAGAATCACAGTGTGGTTTTCGAGCAGAGAGATCCACTGTAGACATGGTCTTTTCCCTTCGCCAAATCCAGGAGAAGTGCAGAGAGCAGCGGATGTGGCATTTATTGACCTCACCAAGGCCTTTGACCTAGTCAGCAGAGATAGCCTTTTCAGGGCTCTCCGAAAAATCGGCTGCCCCCCCAAACTGCACAGCTTAATTGAGTCCTTCCACTCCAACATGAAAGGGACGGTGCAGTTCAGCGGAAACCTCTCCAAGCCCTTCGACGTACACAGCGTTGTGAAACAAGGCTGTGTCCTGGCCCCAACCCTCTTTGGAATCTTCTTCGCTCTCCACCTGAGGCATGCGTTCAGCACAGCGCAAGAAGGGATCCACCTGCGGACCAGATCAGATGGCAGGCTCTTCAACCTCGCCTGCCTTAGAACAAGGACAAAGGACCGTGAAGCCCTCATCAGAGACATGCTATTTGCCGACGATGCCGCAGTTGTGACCCATACTCAGCGGGACTTGCAGTCACTAATGGACCGCTTCTCCCAGGCCTGCAAAGATTTTGGTCTGACCATCAGTCTTAAGAAGACAAACGTCCTAGGCCAAGGCACGCCATCTCCACCAGCCATCACCATTGATGACTACGAGCTTGAAGCCATCCATCATTTTACACATCTTGGGTCCACTATCACCGATAACCTCTCCCTTGACACAGAGATCGACAAGAGGATCGGGAAGGCAGCCACAACACTAGCCCGCCTCACACAAAGGGTGTGGACAAAAATCCCAAGCTGACCATGAAGACAAAGATGGCTGTATACAACGCCTGTGTCCTCAGCATCTTGCTGTATGGCAGCGAGGCGTGGACCACGCATGCTCATCAGGAGAAAAGGCTCAATGCCTTCCACCTGAGAAGCCTACGGCGCATACTCGGCATTTCCTGGCAAGACAAGGTGACCAAAATCGAAGTCCTGACCCGCGCTGGCCTCCCAACCATGCATACCATGCTGAGACAGCGTCGGCTGCGCTGGTTGGGCCACATTCGCCGCATGGAAGATGGTCGCATCCCAAAAGACATCCTTTATGGTGAGCTTGCCACAGGGCAGAGAAATATTGGCCGCCCACAGCTGAGATACAAAGATGTTTGCAAATGTGACATGAAGGCGCTGGAGATCAACACTGAGTCCTGGGAGGACCTTGCAGACAACCGCAACAGCTGGAGAACCACTCTCAAGGAACAGCTGCGGATTGGTGAGGACAAACTGTCAGCTGCTGCAGCAGAAAAGCGAGTTCGCAGAAAAGGGATGACAGCCAACAGACCAGCATCAGCATACACATGCGACCGCTGCGACAGAGACTGCCTGTCTCGCATTGGTCTCTACAGTCACAGGCGACGCTGCTTGGACCAAGCAGACAGCCCATCTAGACATTAGAACGGATGTACTTTGTCCATGGTCAGCCATGACCGAGGGAGGCCTACCGTGTACTTCATAAATATTTTGTAGATGACTATTTAGAACAGCTTGATGCCTATAGTAGACTTTCTGTGATTGATTATTGGGCTTTACAAAATTATATGGGGTACCACAGTCATACAATATGCTAAAGAACGAAGTAGGGGCACATGATCTAAATTTCGACTAGGTGGATGTAAAATCCGACCACGGGGTGATCTAAACCTCGACCAGCATGAATATGGTCAAGGCAGTGCACATCATTTGATTATCAAATGATCTATCAATCAAAAACAATAAAAAGAGTTAGTTTCTGCTGGAACAATGTATGCCTTGATGATTTTCATTGGTGTTTTCCACATCTACTGTGTGTGCCAACGGTTGACATCTTTCCCTGTTGCATACTTTTTAGAAAGGCAGCATGGTCAGTTCTTCAGTGCGTGAAGTAGTCTGTGTAGATCAAAGTTGCTGGCATCTCACACATACACACACACATGTGTGCTCACAAGCGATTGTGAGATAGAACAAGCTAGAGAGAGCAAAAAGGAAAGAAAGAAGGAGAGAGGGGAGAAAGAAAACGAAAGAAAGAGAGACAGTGGGAGTCGGTCGAGAATTAGATCACTCAGGTGTTCAAGCCTGATGTAAAGTCGGACCGACCAAGTCCTGCCATTTTATGAGAGGAACGGATCTAAATAATGTCCCAAACCAAAAAATAGGTTTTGCAGCTCATATTTATGCAAAAGGCATGTGATCTTGTAAACAGCAAATCAGTTCTCTGTCGACAGTATCAGTTTCTTGAGACAAGGGGTCAGCGAGCGATCACGTGAAAAGTCGCTATGGCACGTGTGGCGCCGGGAAGCAGGTGGGTTGGTGTGGCCTTCAACATCGCACTGTGTCATGATTTAAAATATATTTGCACTTTCAGTGGCAAATCCTAGAAATTTGGTTATTTCCTAATTTGAAACCAGTTTCTTTCACCTATTTTCAGTAACAGGAGTGACTACTTTCAGTTTTGTGAGGCGACCTTGATATCAGTCGGATTTTACATCACCCAAAAATAGGTCGGTTTTTAGATCAGTTTACCTGATTGATAGCACCAACTCTGAGGAAGTTAGCCGTTCTTGTCCCACGCCATATGATGCAGCCAACTTCCTGGTTTACTAATCTGCAGGTTTACTCTTCTCATTTTCCACAGTAAAATCCTGCAGGGCTGGTATCTGTACATCCCGAAGACAACTAGGGGACCCTGACTTCTCAGATGAGACTCTCTTCTCTAAAGACTAATTCATGACTTTTAACTTGTGGAAGCAAGACGTCTCGCAGCTGTCCAGTATAGGAACTTGATGTCATTCTTCTGCTGTTTGGGTTTCTACATTTCAACCGATCGAACAGATCAGAGAAATTCCTCTCAAATTTTTTATCCTCAAAACAACATTCTGAATTGCTGTCATGTCTGGCCAAATCTGTAACAAAATACATGACCTCAGTGGTCTTCCATAATGTGGAATAATTCAGCCAGACATTTATGCCTAGTGAAGAACCGAACAGCAGGAACACTGTCCCCTGGAGTAAAGAATCACATCTTTAAAGTCCTACATTGTTTCTTATGATAAAGATCATTGTCTGTGCCCATTTTGAGGACCACAAATCTGTCTTATATGCTCTGGTCTATTTCAGATCAGCTGCATGGTGTCAACTCTTTGTCTTTTTCAGCAGGCTTATCTTCTTGTTGGTTAGCATCCGTCAATGTCAAAAGACTATGAGGTTGCATTCCGGATGTTGTCATGTGTTGGTCTGGCGCCACATCATTAGTGGCTGGACAAGCCTATCCAGGAGTGACAGTTCCTTCCACAGATGTCGCAGATAAAGCCCGACACTGGTGCAAGGCCCTCCTCTCCATATCGCTTAAGTGATCCAATGGAAAGGCAAAAGTTGATATTCTTGGCTCCAGCGCCGTTGCAGGAGTTACCAAAACAATGCAGTTTACGGTGTTGAGCTGCCTTAGGGACTCTAACTGTGAATTTTTTCCTCAGGGGTTACTCCCAAAGCTTTTCTCTTGACTGAGTATAGCTTCAAGGCAGCGGAGGTTTGAAGTCATGTTTTTCTTCACTAGATGAGTTACTACTCAAGATTCACGAGCCTCATCTACCTAAAGGATAGCTATTGCATTTATGAAATACGGTTTCACATCCTAACCTTCAACCTTACTGAGGGTTCTTTCGCGCTTCACTGCAGTGCTGTGTAAGGAAATTGAGATCTTGTGGAACTGGATATTGGTAGAAGGCACTATGTAGCATACTACTTTAACTCACTTGGTACGACGGAACGCTATAGCGGTTGTGATGAAAGGCACGGTTCCGTACGACGGAACGCTATAGCGGTTTCGATAATTAAAATTTTTTCGACGCTTCCCTTTAGATCCTGCACGCCTACCATAGCCACACTGGTCACTGCAAACATGTCAAGGGTCAAAGGGAAAGTTACTTCGTGAGATTCCGTAGTCATACACTCGTCGGGAAACGATTGACGTCGGCAACCTACACGAATGGCTAATCTGCATTCATGTCGAAAATGGCATCGCAGGCGAGTACGAGTTTTCGAACAAAGTAGATCGCGACGGCGGCGTTTTACTGCTGCTGAAGTGATTGAAGTGCTTCAGACTGAAGGATTGGACATCGAGGAGTATGATGAAGATAATGGTGAAAGTGTATAAAGTGATGGAAGCTGCCAGCAAGGAGGAACTGACAGTGACCCAGTTTCAGACAACAGTGAAGTGGAATAGGGAGGTGGGCGTACATGTCACGAGAGGCGAGCGGTCAGCGGGGTCAAGCACAGTGAGTCGCATGTCTGATGGAGGTTTCATTCACTTTCCTATGCATGACTGGCACGAAGATTTTAGTTGTTCTCCCACTTTGCTTCTGTTCTCTGGCTCTTGTGGCCTGCATGTCCCAGTTCAGTGCCACGCACGGCTGTTCTTTCCGTTCCCTTTAGTTGGGAGGAAACTCCCCGTACGCGCAGAGGAATGTGATATCTTGACCCAGCCCGCCGGACTGGCGCACAGCACGCTGGCCGGTTGTAAGATTAGCGCGTGCCAATACCACACAAGACTGCTGCCGCGCTCTTTCGCGTATCACACACGCACGCGGTATTCCCCACCCAATGCACAGCTGCTTAGCCAGACAAAAAGATCACTTTCATTGTTTTCTTTTCTTAATGTGCTTACAGTTATACAACATGCATAGAAATGAATAGAGAAGAAATTTCTCAACAAAACAAGACCAAACATGGCCTATAAAAAGTTGTATGCACCTCAAAGAGACTGTGTTGAATGCGACTGTTTGAAGCAGTACTAATCATAAAATATACACAATTAGAAAAACAAGTGAAGTTTTAAACTTCCTTTTCACAAAGATGCAACTTTCCATTCATACAGTTTGCTCACACAGTGACACACTATCACTCTGCATGCCATTCCACTCACCCAAAGGCGTGAGATATTCCACGATTCGGAGCAGGTCAGCTTTAATTACTCCACTGACAGGGGAAAGATAGAGACACAGATATGGGCCAGACTGTGCTTGTTCTGTGTTTCACTGCTGTTTGCTTTGGCCTTCCTGATCGTTTTACTGGTTTGCCACCTTTTCTTTGTTCACAAAACTGTGAACACACAGACCAGTCACTAATCTGAAGTGACTGATCAGATGGAACCACAGGGCTGCCGAGTTTTCTATGTCTCAAAGGGACATAGGTGAATTGTTTGAGCTTTGTTTTTTTCAAATTGATCAGTCTGGAGTGACATTTTTGACAAAATGTTTCTGAATGCCTTCTCCGTCTGACCGAAGGTTTATATTGTGAAATGCCTTTAGTTCAGTGTCTATATTTCTGCAAAATTTTACACTAGTTTCTGCTGTTCTTTTTGAGCGCCCACCACACACTCTATACAATAAATGTAATCTTTTTAAATGCAACTGCTTTGAATGTTCTGTCTCCATACTGTTTTGATTAGACACAAACAAATCACATACTAAATTAGTAGCACACCATGAAACTACCCTAATACACAAACCGATTTGTTCTGTTAATCCTTTTGTGTATACTTTAACACACAAAGTTCATATTTTCCGTAAAAAGTAGATAAACCAGGCACCACAACAAATTACTAAGCAAAATAGGCTGCACAAAACAAAAGAACAGTCTTTTGTCTAATTGTGTGCACACTTCTTTTGCCCCAACAAAGTTTGAGGTGGACACTGCATGCTTTTGTATTAAGTACATGGAATGTGTTAGTTTAATAGATAACAGAGAAGCGATTCCAGCCTAGCGCCTGCAAGCAGGCACCTGTGCCAGAGATAAGAGCTGGGGAAAGGGGGGGGGGGGGGAGGTCAGGCGGTGTAAGTGTGAGCCGGCCAGGCCTGCCTAAATGGTGAGAAATGGCAGCATTTGTACAGCCGTGCACGCCCCCTTTGATTTCTTGAATCAGTTTGTGACAGAAGACTTTCTAAATTCCATTGTCATTACAGAAGGCATAAGAGAACTGAGTGTCAAGCAGAATGAGCACTTCTCCTGACCTTCTCACCTTTGACTGTGTGTTCATGGAGCTGATCAGAGTGTGTGACTGTACAGTGATTCTGACAACAAAATTTGGGGTATTTTCAACATGGCACATGACGAAGAAATATTCAAGGAAGAACTTCAATATTTTGGCATGAACTAACCCAGCATGTAAATATTCAGATCTGAAAGTTTCATTTTGATCCTTTTTGTTTTGTATTTTTTGTGATTTATTTCCTAACCCTTCAAAATGGGCCGTACCTGGGGAAACGCAAGGGGAAAAAACTCTCCGTACCGAGTGAGTTAACCTTCACTTTCCCTATAGGAGTATCATTTTGTGCAGTGATGGGCCTAACTTATTGTCAACCAACATTGGAAGGACATGGTAGCTTACTAAATGGATTTACCATAGATAATTTCAGCTTACCAGTAAAAAAGACCAACTGCTTTTGGGTAGAGATTGATCATCACAAGATATCTTATGAATAATGTTGGCAGAAAACTTTATGTTTGCATTGCATTTAATCTTCATTTACTCTGTTTGATTACAAAGGATAGTTCACTGCATACTAGATCATGTGAATGGTGTGGTAGTTTACATGAACGTACATGTTTGCAGTATTACTTATTTGTCCTGTTGTGTTTTTTTCAATTTTTAGCCGGGAAACGTACAATGCTTTGACAAACTGGCTGACAGATGCCCGCACACTTGCAAGTCCCAACATTGTCATTATTTTAGTGGGCAACAAGAAGGATCTGGATGCTGAGAGGGAGGTGACATTCCTTGAAGCAAGTCGCTTTGCACAGGAAAATGGTGAGTGAAAATTAGCTGATTAAAATAGGACGACTGAAAACAGTTACACACACACACACACACGCATGTACACACACACACACACACATGTACACACACACACACATGTACACACACACACACACACACACACACACACACACACACACACACACAACATACACACACACACACACACACACACACACACACACACACACACACACACACACACACACACACACACACACACACACACACACACACACACACACACACACACACACACACACACACACACACACACACACAACACACACACACACACACACATTGTATCTATCATTCGAACAATCTTGGTTACATTGTAATGGCATTTGTGTCTGTGTATCTTATCTCCCAAAAAGAATAAATAGACATAAAAAGAAAGAAATAGAAATAAAAGGTTAAAGAAAAAAAAGGACTGAATCAAAATATGACCAGCCAATAAGCATAAACTTGTCTCATATCACAGAAAACCAACCAGTTACTACAACACATAGCCACTCCTACCTGTCAGCATGATGGAAATATCTTCTGAATCATAAGGTTGATTTACACTGGTTCCCAAGTGTACTGAGCTGTTTACACTCAGTTTTACTTGGATGAACTGCTCCAAATCTGGAATGGTTTGGGATCATGTCATGATGTGGTCTAGAATGGTTCCAGCGGGCCTGGTGCTGCGCTCCTGACCTTACAGCACCTGGAGTTTATATCATGGGTCGGCTGCTGACATAAATAAAATTTTAAAGGAGCAGCATGACATACAAAGAACGGCACTGCAGTGCCGCACTAAGATAATGATGATAATAATATAAAAAAAAACATATATGTAAAAAAGCCACATGCAGTACAAGACTCCCCTCTCTGGGTTGGCATTCAGAGTCTGTGAAAAAAGGATTGATAATCAAGTTCTCATGTGACGTGGGTAGTCAGGTGGTATGTGGTGCCACCTGAAGACGTCTTTTGACCAAATTTGTGGCAAACATTGGGTAAGTTGTGGCCCAAAATGGAGTGATTGTGTGGCAACGCTGCATTGAATAGGATTAGTGTACCAGCTAAATAGGAAATTTTGAAAATTCATCATTTTGTAAATTCCAATGAAATCAGTATTAGGAGGAAGTCTTCTTTTGGACAGACATCTCAGCAGAAGACCACCTCCTGTTGTCACACAAGAGAAACCCATGAACTATCCATCGTCTCCACCTTTGTGGAATGGGAGAAGCTACCTTACATACTTGCCAATGCATCAACAAAGTTGTTTTCTTTGGAGAAATCCACTAGCAGCACAGCAGCCCAGACACTTCTTAGAAAACTTTGAGCTCATTACCAAACTACAGTTTAACACCATCCTGGTGTGAAGGGATGAACTACTGGGAACTTCCAAACTGCAAGTCAAGGATCATAGAGCTCTCTGAGCCATACCACCACAGCCATGTTCCCTTTGTGGCAATACACTTACGACTTCTTCATTAGGGGGACTTCATCAAGAGAGATTCCACAACTCCAGACTTGTCCAAAGGCTTAACTCTTATTGTCCGTTGGGGGTTTTAAGCCTGGCCGAAGGCTGTGCACTATGCAAATTGTCAAAGGGGGTCAGGTCAGTAAAATGATGATAACATTTTTTGTATCCAACCTACACCAAATATTTCGGTATGTCCATGTTCAAAATAAAATTGTGCATCTTGTTAATAATGTTACACTGATGTAATTGTCATATTGAGATAATTAGAAATGCTAATTACAGATATTTTACAGCACAGACAAAAAACAGTTGTATGGTTGATAATCACAGCACTGTAGCTGACCAGGTAATACTTGTACATCCAAACTCAAAGAAAAAAAGATGTTCCTTGACATCCTAGCAATAAGTTCACCACCACAAAAAATGTCATTGTTGCTTTATTTTGATGCTTTTCACCTTTGACTTCAGGTCACATCCCCAAAAAATGACAAAAACCAGAAACTTTAGCAGTTACACATGTCACAACTTGTTCGTAAGTTTTCTTTTCTATAGTGGCTGCAAATTTTCTAGTGTAGAACTATCATTTGATGCAAAAATAAGTAAAAACCACTAAAACAAAAAAGTGTGTGCTCATCTGTGGACTTTTTCACTGATCATATGATGTCAGGTGAGTTTCAGAAAGTCATCATTTCTTTGAAGAAGGCCCTGCTGAAGTGTCACCACCAACCAAAGAAACCAACTCATCATTTGAGTGTCAGAAAACTCTCATCACTGTCACTGATGATATTATTGCTATTACTATCGTCCAGCTTTTCTTGAAACAATTTTATCGCTTGTTCAGCAGTCAATCTCGTAGGGCACCGCCCACCCGATCCCATGACAAATCAAAATACAGCACAAGATGAAAAAAAACCCCAAAAAACCCAACTTCAAACAGCTTCACCAGGACAGAAAAGCATGAAATGAAAGTGGAAGTATCTATTGCCATAAAGCAAGCCGTAAAGCTGGCTGATGTTGGAAAAGTAGTGACTGTCGCAATCAAAATGTCCAGTAACTCAAAAAGCCGACTGAGTCAACTTGCCGTCCAGACACTAGTAGGGTACAAGCTGCCCTGGGAAGGCCGGAAGTCTCCCTGTTCAGTCCCCACCCCAGCCCCCTTCACCAGCCTGTTCTACTTACAGTGTGGAGCAACAAAACACCCTAGAGAAAGAAGTGCTTGAACTTCAGGGAAGAAAGCAATTGTAGAACTGAACACCCCTTTCAACTCGTTATTTGATGCAGACATCTTCATGGTCCCCAAATTGTCAGGTGGCAGGCACACAGTCGTGAATTTCTTGTCATTGGATGTTTTCCTTGAAGAGCCATGTCAAATTGGGAGACGACTTATCAAATAAGGGACTGCATCAGACAAGATAACTAGTCGTATCTGTAGACTTAAAGAGCGGCCTATTTCCACAATTTGAAACACCCCTACCACAGGCATGTCTGTCTTCCAGTTTTGAGCCCTTCCAGTTGGCCTTTTTTGCCACCTTCCTTTTGAAGAAGATTATGTGAGAATTGGTCATGATAGCAAGAGTATGCTCAATCTGCCTTCACTGCTGCCTTGACGATTGGCTAATCTTGGCTGAGTCGGAACCCTCTGCCAGTCTTATACCCACTCATGGCCCTCGATTCCTGTCTCTGATTTATCACAACCCCAAGAAGTGCAACCTTTCTCCCAGCCAGTCCTTTTAACTCTCTAGGGATGAAATTTGACAGTGTGTCTATGCTTAACTTCTACACCTGACATCAGTTTCAGTTTCTCAAGATGACGTTTCCATGCTTGGAATGAATTCAATATGCACTAACATCACAGGTACCATATGATGGTTATCATGGTACAAGTCTTATGCCTGTATGTAAACCCATGTTGGCCAGGTCTTGAGGTCCTACCTAGCCTACATATTATCTAGCCTGCATTTGTTTATACTAGCATTGTATCAGCATTCAAGAAGATGACAAGCATTCTTACCAACAAATGCCTATCAATTAACATCAGGAAGAGAGTTCTTGAATGTTATATAGAACCAATACTGTTGTACGGATGTGAGGCTTGGACAGTCAACAAGCAAAGCCAGAACAAGATTGAGGCAGCCGAGATGTGGTTTCTAAGAAGAATGTTGAGAGTTCCATGGACCGCAAAGAAAACAAACGAGACAGTCTTGATGGAGGCAGACACAAGTAGATCATTCATAAGGAAGATCAGGAAAAGACAGGCAACATTTATAGGCCATTTTATGAGGAAGGGGGATTTGGAGCACCTGGTCACAACAGGAAAGCTGGAAGGAAAGAGAGCACCAGGTAGACCCAGGGAGAAAATGCTAGACGGACTTGCAGAGTGGCTGAGGACGAGGAGGGTGGAGGAGATGCTTGGGGCAACGGGAGACAGATGGAAGTCCATGATCGCCAGTGCCATGCAGCAGGGCATCTGATGATGATGATGATGATTGTATCCCAGATGAGCTCCCATGGCAGGGCTGTGATTAAGGAAATATTGTTTTCATCTTGTTGATAGGCAGCTGAGGGCTTGTGAGACCAGTTTATACTGAGTGGCTAGTTGTGTTTGATTCAGACCTTTCTTTATTTTATAAGTATCTGTTCTTTTCTCTCTGAGGATAAGATATACAGATACACATGTCATTTACATGTAGCCAAGACTGTTCCAATGATAAACTGAACTCATAGACAAGCTAACCTCCTGCGTGTCTCACTTTTGACAGTTGAAGAAGGCATCAGCTAGAACCATCATCTCCCTTTTAGGCATGCTGGAATCTCTGGTTCCTGTTATCCCTTTGGAATGTGCTCTGAAACTCCTCCTCCAGAGGGCATTCAGAGAATGCTTGTCAACCTGGGATACCAAACTTGTGTCGGTGGTTTCAGATTTGCCACAGTTGCTTGGACTAGCATGGCTCCATACACCTACCCATGAGGTCTCGCTCAACATGGACGTTTCAGCAGGGAGCTAGGGAGCACACGTGGACGGCCTTCATACAGCAGACCAGTGGACTGAGGAGAAATCCAATTGACACATAAAATTCTAGTGAACAAAATGGCTCTGGAACCTCTAGTTCCAACTCATGATAGACCTGTACATGATCAAGTTAAAAAAAATTCTATCGTATGTACCTCCAGAGGCTTATACAACCAACATCCTGTTGTTAGGCTGGAGCCAACCTCCCAAGTAATGCCTCTCCTTTCCCCATCCTGTTAAAAGGGATAATGCGAAGATAATCCTGTCAGCCCTGATTGTGGGAGCCTCAACCGTGGTTCCCAGATCTTCAATTTCTATCCACCAAGGAGTGATAAACTTCAATCCTCAGCTGCTTAGCTTCTGCAGATGGTTTCTGTGTCAGAGCCTCCACCACACCAACCAGAAATCCCTCATCGTTTCAGGTCAGGTTGAGATACATTTGTCTGATCAACCCTCCTTAGAGATGGAAATTTTCAGAAGCCTTACTAATTGCTTCAGCTTTCAGATGCAAAGATTCCAAGTCCCATTCATAAGCACCCAACTAACTAGGAGCCAGTCAGTTTCACGACATTCCTCCCTTTCCAACAGGGTGTTGTGACAAACACCGTTCAAGTTACCATTCCACCATTTGCCCACAATTAAACAAACAGTAGGTCAAGACTTTCAGAAGAAATAACATGGAGCCTGTGATCCAGAGTTGCCCAGAACCCCAAACAAATCCCAGCTTGGGATCTCTTCCTTGTTCTCAACACTAAAAAAAAGTGCCACACGATCCTACATGTGAGACCTTTTAAATGTTAGTAGCAAAAATGGCCTTTCTACTTGTCCTTGCCATGGCAAACACAGGAGGTAGTTACATGGTCTTAATAGTGCTTAACAAGTCATCATGCATAAAAAAGAGAACAGAAGCTAGATAGAAATGTGTTGCGCACCTAATCCACCAAATTTATGAAACATTTTTGCAGCAAATCAATCTACTTAACCTTTATCAATTGAAGTATGATCTCCAAGTTCAGAACAAAATTTTGCATAACAAACTGACATTGCTTATGCTGAACCGATTATCAAGTGGACATTGCTGAAGCTGAATCAGTTTAAACATAGTTTTTATTTGCTGAAATCTGTATTTTTTCAGTGTTTTATTCTAGTGCCAGGCATCCTTGCAGTTTATTCTGTGTACACTTCAGTTGTACCAGATCATGTAGTGTACTACTGCCTCTTTCGTTTTTTGTTTTTTTTTCTTTTTTTCTTTTGTTTGTTTGTGTGTCAACTGTTGCATATACAACGTCAGATTGTACGTATTTGGTCCCCCTCTCCCCACCCTAACATGTGTGTGTGTATGTGCACATGCCTGCTGTTTATTGAAGAAAATGTGTGTTTATTCGACAGATTTGATGTTCTTGGAGACAAGTGCATTGACTGGAGAAAATGTTGAAGAGACGTTCCTCAAATGTGCAAGATCTATTCTCACAAAGATTGAATCAGGTACAGTACTCAACCCTGATAGTGCTGAATATTCATATTGGCTGATCAGTAGCATCAGCCATATCCATTTTCACCCAGTGCAGAATGGTTGCAGGATTGCATCAAAACTGATCAGATTTCATTTTTTATATTGTAAAATCATTATGTTGTGTATTATTTTAAAGGGGGAATCATTATCTTTAACATTCCAGTAGTTATAAAATATACTTAGCTTCCCAGAATTCCATCAGGAATCTGGATCATGCGAGTGAAAGCAAGAGTTTGTCATTCACGCAACAGTTTTCGTCAAAGACAGATATGCTGGGCTTATCTGTCTTCCTTTCCCAGCTTTATTTGCCCTTCACTAACTTGCTTTTAGGCAGTTGTTTTGTTGTGTTTAATGACTGTGATTTGTGATCATACATTTCACGACTTTCTGGACTTCCCGGTGGTTTAATGCTATTTCTTTTATGTTGTTGACTGGCCAGGCAGCAGGTGAAGTTTTGGACTGACAGCAACCGCATTGTGGATCTGAGTTTAACATCCGGTCGCTCAAACTCAGCTTTTTAATAACTTCATCGCACAATTAGTTCAATTAGTCATGTAACAAAAATCCTGTTAAGAGTAATCATGATGAGGACAAGGAATAGAGTCAAAAGAGAAATAGCAGAAGAACAGTGTGGATTTGTGGAAGGGAAAGGAACTGTTAATGCCATATACATCCTAAGAACTATCATAGAGAGGTCATTTTGAGATGAATAAGAATTTGTGTTTATGCTTTGTTGACTATACCAAGGCTTTCAATCGGGTACAACATGAAGAATTGATCAACCAACTGGAGAGACTCAATGTTTATGAAAAAGAGTTACGAATAATCAGAAATATGTACTGGGAACAAACAGCTGCAATGAGAATAGAAAAGAATATAAGCTCTTTCCAAAACATCAAAAGAGGAGTCAGACAGGGTTGTGTTTTGTCACCAGATCTGTTTTCACTTTACAGCGAAAACATCATGAGAAACCTAGAAGAAGACCCTGGATTAACCTCTTTACTGCGCTGTTGATGAATGGCGTTCATCCAAGAAACCGTCGTCTGCAATGCTCTGTTGACGATCGCTGTTCGTCACGATTTCAACACTCTTTCTCTTTCGGTCCAGCATTGCCAAAAACCCTTCTAGTTATGATTTGATTAGGTCCCTTGACAATTCTTCACTCTTTGAATGCCGTTTGTTCAAGTTATTTAGATCATTTGCATAATTTTTCAAGTTATTTAGATCATTTGCATAATTTATCACGATCGATTGGCAAGGTGTTACGAAGTTGAGCTTTCAGGTTTCGAAGCTATGGCTGCCCCACAACGAACCTACACAGTTGCAGAAGTTATTGAAGAGATTTTTCGAGATCAAGACAGTGGAGATGAAGACTTCAAGCCAGCTGGCTTCGAACTTCGTGAAGTTGATGCCAACGACCCAGATTTTGATGTTGAAGAAGCTCTTGGTGATTCATCGTCTGAATCAGAGTAGGCCTATGGAGATCCGATTGTTCCAGATGCAGGTAGGTGTATTTGAGAGCTTTATTCATTTTATAACATGATTGTATTGCTTTTCTTCTCAGTATATTTATAAATAGAACAGCTAAGTGTGTGTATTGTATGGCTGAGTCTTCAGTTCAATCAAGTATTACTGCCTCTTTAATCGGTGTTTCATTCTTATTTTTTTGTCTTATGTGAATAAGAAATGAATAAAGATTTGAATGATTGCCTTTTTATATACTTAGAGCGAAAATGGAATTAGTTATTTGTTGAGAAAGTCGAAAATCTGCGTTTCGGGCGCAATCGCAGCAATGGTATGCATTCAGAATCGAAGTTTGTTTGGGGTGCTTCACTATTTTGGTCGGTAGGGCTATATTTGTGAACCAATCACATTGTAATTTTGCAGCCAATGAGAATTAATGTAACAGAATGATATATCCCGACGACAGCTATGTGTGCCAGTTTCGAACAGAGATCAACGCTTCCAAAGTTT
This sequence comes from Monoplex corrugatus, assembly GCA_030674185.1. Taxonomy (NCBI): domain Eukaryota; kingdom Metazoa; phylum Mollusca; class Gastropoda; order Littorinimorpha; family Ranellidae; genus Monoplex; species Monoplex corrugatus. Next base: position 20,076,607 of record CM060308.1, on the reverse strand, counting down.
TGCTTTTTTTTCATCGGAAAAGTTTGCAGGTAAGTCGCCATTTTGGGAACTTGTCGTTTGCGGGATTCAATTTTACATGCTTTTTTCTATATACATGTGTAATATGAAATCAATTTGTTGTAAAATACGGCTGTACGCCAACTTTTTACATGAGGATCTGTACCAGATCAAGTACTCGAAGTAGCAAAATTAAAACAACGTCGGAATGTGCCGACGCCAGTAGCCTGAGTAAGCCTACTACGTGAAACAGAACGCTGTGCAAGTTTCAGCTCGGCAAGTTTTGCGCTGTCAGACAAAGACTAGCTCTAGCAATCAACAGATCAAGTTCTGTTTTATCTGTAACATTGTATTTTTCAAAAAAAGGACAACTGCATTTGAACTCGATTCGGAGTTGCTAGCCGAAGCTTGGTTTGTCAACCATTTCCTCCCCGAGGTCATGCTAATTTGCATTTGCTGTGTAGACCTGCTCACCCCACGACGAGCGAGCTTACTACTAAAAATACTATGTGATCGACGGGCTTCCCGGAGCCGTGGAAAATGGGTTTGCCCAAACAGAGGGGTGCACATACCCGCCTCCCCAACTCTCTCTCTCTCTCTCTCTCTCTCTCTCTCAAATAAATGAATGAATAGATCTAAATAATTTTTTTTTTTCAAATCAACAAACAATTTTGTGCAAGTCATTGTACTTTCCTTGACATGAATCTCTCTCTCTCCTCTCTCTCTCTCTCTCTCTCTCTCTCTCTCTCTCTCCCCTCCTCTCTCTCTCTCTCTCTCTCTCTCTCTCTCTCTCTCTCAGAGAACAAGAAATGAATAAATAAGTAAATAGGCCCCAGTACATTCATATCCAAGTCATTGTTAACAGGCATGATCCTCTCTCTCTTTCTCCCTCTCTCTCTCTGACAACACACACACACTAATACACACAGATTTAGAATGTCACAAAACAAAATCTTATGTTCATTGTTATAATATTCTTTATTTAGGTTTTGAAACTGAATAGAAGGCTATGAGTTGTATTATTTGTAAAGTAGGCCATCCATTAGCTTACGTAGTTGTTTCAATTTGTAGTCAGTATCTGAAAAGGATAGGCCTATTGTCATAAATTTGTTTTAACGGGAAGATTGCATCTTATTTAGTAGTAGCCTATTGTTATTGATATGTATTAAAGGGCAAGATTACACTGGAAATACTTAGCAGGATTACTCTGCTTTGGTGGATTTTTACCAGTAATATGCTAAAAATCAAAGTCGCGAGTTTGGGCTTAATGTTAAAGTAATATTGATGTGGAGACTATGCATTATGGTTTCCTTTCCTTTCCAGTCTCTCAATGAATAATATATATTATGCAGAAATTCATATATTTCTCTATTGCAGGAGTTAAGTGACCTGTTCCTGAATGGCGAGTGGTCCCATATCCTTCCAGAAGTTTTCTTTGGACGCTGGCTGTGCTAAGTGTTCAGGGACTTGACTCATCCACAGTCAGTCAGTCAGTTTTCTAAACACTGATGAATAAAATAAAAATCAAATGTACTGTACAAAAATCTTGTCTGTGATGTTTTCCTCTGTGTGTATATGTGTGTTATGTGTATGTGCATGTGTATGTGTGTGTGTTTAGTTTTTATTAGAATATTGATCGGATGATATTTTTGGATAGACTGCAGCATAAAAGCATGCGGTAATTTTTAATATTTCAACTATTTAAGTGATTCCAGAAGTCACTGATTCTCAGATTTCCTTTTATATGTACAGAAACTGATGAAATATTACAAATTATTCATAAGACTACTAAAGTAGCGAGTCGTGACTTTTTTGGTTTAATTTGCAGTAATAAGACACTTGAACGATGAGCAAAATGATTTTATATCTATCTCATGAAATGATTATATATCCTTGTTTTGTTTCTAGCTTCATTTTTGTCTGTTATTAATACAATATGGGCAATTATTAATGAAAAACAGATAAAACATGCCAAATAACACATGTTTCCTGTGATAAGACAAAAATGGCTTGTCGCAGAGTTACGATAATGGTTTCATTCAATTCGGCATACAAAAATACATCAACGATCAAAATTTCATGACATTTGGTCCTGTCTGTCTCTCACAATTACAAAATGAATATCATTTCCAGCAGAATCAGCATACCATGCCATTTGATGGGTTTGTTCTGTGACAGCTGTCCCACACATCTCTTCTTTGTCTCACTAAAACGTGGTACCAAAATTTAAGAAATTTTTGACGCTTCAAATTCAAATATCTCGTGAACTATTAGTCCGATTTGAAAAATTTAAACTGCTTTTTACTCAGAACAACAATATCTTCAAAACCATATAAATCTTTTAACTCAAAACCCAATTTAAATTTTTCATGCGGCATTGCTACTTGAGGAAAATGAAAGGGGGCGTGGCATGGGGGCGTAGCATGCTGCCAATATCAGTGTGTGTGTGTGTGTGTGTGTGTGTGTGTGTGTGTGTGTGTGTGTGTGTGTGTGTGTGTGTGTGTGTGATTTTTTTTTATTTCATAAAACATTTATGTGGAAATTTGAATCCTTGCTTTCACTGTGCTACAGGTATGGTAATGCAGCATGGTGATGATGTTCAGCCTGGACCTGCTGTTGCTGGACCTGCTGTTGCTAGACCTGCTGTTGCTAGACCTGCTGTTGCTGGACCTGCTGTTGCTGGGCCTGCTAGAAGGGGAAGGGGAGCAAGAGGGGGAAGGAGAGGACTGTGTTTGGAAGACTGCTTCCGGAACTACCACACTCAGCAGCGTTTTTACTGGGGATAGACACTGGGAGATAAAACCCTTTCATTTTTTGTGTGGCTAGGCTGTGCTTATATTGTGGCTGGACACTGCTTTCTGACCTTTGTACAGTCTATATCTTCAAATCAAAGTGTGCTGTAAACTGCTGTGAGCTCCTGCATCACTTGATTACATCATCATTGACTTTAAAAAAATTTTAATTGCATTTCAAAGAGTACATGTGACACTCTGGTACATTATTTCATTTTGAAATTGTCATAAACACAATCTTCATTCAATTTCCTTTCATTTGATATATACTTTTATGTATCTATCTTCAATGCCTTCTGAATTATAAGCAATTGAAAATAAGCGTGATTTTTGTCTGTTTCTAAAAAAATTCTTAGCATGTGCCTTAGCAAAACATGATAGCAGCGAAAGGGTTGGAGGGAAAATGACAAACAACATTCGATACGCAGATGACACTGTGCCAATTGCAGAAAATGAAAGGGACCTACAAAACCTTGTGAATATACTAGAAATAGAAAGCAAAGGTAAGGGGTTGGAACTAAACAGCAGGAAGAATGAAGTCATTGTGATCAGTAAAAAACATGAAATCCCCTCATGCAAAATAACAGCAAATGGCACAACCTTGACACAGGTTGATAAATTTAAATACCTGGGAACGATCATTTCATCAGACGGCAGATGCACATCAGAAATAGCCAGCAGAATTGGCCAAGCCAAAACAGCATTCAAGAAGATGACAAGCATTCTTACCAACAAATGCCTGTCAATTAACATCAGGAAGAGAGTTCTTGAATGTTATATAGAACAGATAATGTTACACGGTTGTGAGGCGTGGACAGTCAAAAAGCAAACCAGAACAAGATTGAGGCAGCCGAGATGTGGTTTCTAAGAAGAATGTTGAGAGTTCCATGGACCGCAAAGAAAACAAACAAGAGTCTTGATGGAGGCAGACACAAGTAGATCATTCATAAGGAAGATTAGGAAAAGACAGGCAACATTTATAGGCCATTTTATGAGGAAGGCAGACCTGACTACTGCTACGATTCGGCCGTAGCAACTACGGATTTGAGGGGTCTGCTACGGAGCTACGATGAGCGCTAATTTTGCTACGTTTTTTTCATAGTCAAGTCGATCGTGGCGTTTTAGTAGATTTTGCGCTTAGTGAGTAGAGCAGTTCGTTAGACGCGAGTGTTGAGTGGACTTGGTCTTCCTGTTCCTATCGCGCATGCGTGCAAGTTATTCAGTCTCTTCGATAATGGCGGCACCCGCGAGCGAAAGCGATTGTGAGAAGATTTCAACACCTCCACGACCTGGTGAAAGACGGTGTCTCGAGGGAAGTGAAACTGGGCCGAGCAAACGTAAAAAGGTTCGTGTGGCAGAGCAGACGTTTAGGCAAAGTTACACCGAAGAATGGCCATGCATTGTGAAAAGTCGTGATGGCGATCCACACTATGCGTACTGCAATTTGTGCAAAGTTCAGATGTCGGTGAAACATGGGGCAGGAATGATGTCTTCAACCACGTAGAGACGAACAAACACAAATCTAATGGCAGAATTGTCAAGCAGAACAGAGCTATTGGATCGTACTTTGTGTGCCAATACGTCGCGGTAGTTTGAAACCTGGCCGAGGTAGTAGCTACTGGTTAGAGAGTCTGGCTACTGGAAACAGGAGTCTGTGCTACTGAAAATGGTTTGCTGATGTAGTCAGGTCTGGGAAGGGGGATTTGGAGCACCTGGTCACAATGGGAAAGCTGGAGGGAAAGAGAGCACCAGGTAGACCCAGGGAGAAAATGCTAGACGGACTTGCAGAGTGGCTGGGGACGAGGAGGGTGGAGGAGATGCTTAGGGCAACGGGAGATAGAGACATATGGAAGTCCATGATCGCCAACGCCATGCAGCAGGGCACCTGATGATGATGATGATAAAAACCCAGAACTACATTCTGAATCAATTCTCTGGACACTTTCTTGGAAAGTGACAACTAATTGGTCAGTGAACAAGATTTAGTGACAGGAAGTCTAATCCTTCTCAGATAGTTGCTGGATTACCTAAACAAAAAGACTAAGAAAGAAACAGTTCATCCCAGAGATATGTTTAATAAATTAGCAATATGTCCCAGTCACTCATGTATCATAAAATATACATGCCCCAAGCCAGATCTGTGGCTACTTGTTCATTCCAAAATATTCTATCAAATCGACAATCCTTTGGTTGATGACATAACCAAGAGCATAGGGAGCAATTGTTTACATGTTGATTGGTTGGTGGAAGTGGTACTGTGCAAGCAAGTATGGTATTGAACTGACCAGTGACCCCTTTGTGGCTATAACTCCTGGTTGCTCACACTTATTTTTTTTAAGTCCTGTTGGCTAGTGTTGTAGCCCCACTGGCTACTTTTGTAGTCTCATAGGCTACTTATGTGGTCTCATGGCTACTTTTGTAGTCCCATTTGGCTACTTGTGTAGTCTCATTTGGCTGCTTGCTTAGTCTTGTTGGCTGTGTACAGTCTCATATCTCTTTGAATTCTGCACCCTATCGACCAACTGCAAAAACTTAACCATTTGATTCCCTCACCATATCCACCAGCTTCCTGCAGGAAGCTGGTGGATAGGATGAGGGAATTAAAGGGTTAACAGGCCAGGAGAAGATTAATATTTTCTTCTAGCCAGCCGGGCTAGTGGATTTTAAGGTCTACTTGCCCGCAGATATTTTCACTAGTCCAACATGTTGCCCCCAAAAATAGCAAAAATCTCTTTATGATGATGATCAAAAATATTCAGTAGAATAAGCCATTGTTACAACAAAGGTGGTCAAATTTTCTTTACAGACTCATCAGGGTGGGGTGGGGGGAGGTGAACAGTGGGATATCAAGTGATAACATGAAGATATAAAAGGCAGATGACTGATCTCAAAGTTTGCATGGATTCTCTGTGTAAGTTAGAGAAAATTCTTTAGTTCAGTATCTATGTATAATCATTGTATTTTTGCTTGCATAGCCAAGATATATTTGAGCCCAACTGGTCATTTGTTTTTCAAATTACTTCATCGTCATCCTGCAATATCTTCCCCTTTCATGATTTTAATCATTTACTTTTAAAGTGTGAGTGTGTGTGAAGGAGAGAAAGAGATGGAGTATGAGACCATTTTTGTTCGTGTATACTTATTATGTCTCTTTAATGGGGAGGGGGGAGATTTTTGTGTATTTTTGTTTGTTTGTTTGTTTTTTTACTTCAGCAGTTCAGTGTGAAGTGAAAACACTTTGAAAATATTTAATCCATCCTAACTGAAATTTATGTCCTGAGAGACAAGTGAAGATAATGCGGAAAAAAAATATCAAGAAGTATCTATGCCTTTTAAACTAGTTTCTCTGACGCATCATCTTATCAAGTGATGTATCAAATTTGCTCTTGTCTCTCGAATTTCTTTGCCAATAGCATACACATTCTCTTCCCCTCCCTATCTCGATCTCGATAAGACATATATTGTATTATTTTCTCTGGTTTCTGTACCTAATTAGAAGCTTCGGTTAGTTCGATCAAAACAGACAGATTGGATGAAAGGTCACCGACTCCTTTCACTGACAGGTCTACGGGAAGCAAGAGTTGTCTTTCCTTAGATAGCCTCGTTTTCGTGCGAACGTTGGCAGAGTTGATCATTGCAGACGAAATCATTCGGCAGATCGGAAAGTTTGAAAAATCAAAATAAATTATAATTGCAGTGCTCAGAATTGTGACTCGCCCAACGGACTAGTAGTTTTTGATTTTAACTCGCCCGACAGGTTTTTTTACTCGCCTCGGGCGAACGGGCGAGTGGATTTCACCAGCCTTGGGTTAAGTTTTTGCTTTGCTGATATGGTTGACAATGCAGGATACTGGTGGACAGGGTGCAGGAGTCAAAGGGTTAAACTGCTTTGCAGTAAACAGTCGTTCTACCATCGTTTGGTTGCATGGAAGTATTCTTTCCAGATTTTGTGACAGGTAAATATGAAGGAATTAATAAAACACAGTGCAACCAACCTTAGCATCAGGGAGAGCCAGACATTTCAACCACTGAAGACCAAACTGACTGAACCAGCCTCAAAACTAGTTCCATCTGATGCTGAAGATGCAGGAGAAGGAGTAACTACCTCCTCTGTAAATATCCCTCCTCACCCACCCATAGAACCGGTAATCCACCTCTCTTTCACAAGCAGACTATACCAAACAGTTTGTTAGGGGGGGGGGGGGGGGGGGGGGGATAGCTGATCAAGTTTGGGAAGTTAGTAGTATTGATCTGTGGATTTTGGATCAGATCAAAGAAGTTATGCCCAGTTCTCTTTGCCCCATAGCTTGCCTTACCACAAAAAGAGATGCATTTCTCAGTGAAAAATCTATTCAAAATGGACACCCATGTTTTTAAAGTCTAAATGAAATGAAACCTGATTTTACATGTTGTCCACAAGGATGCCCACTAGTCTGTCAACATTGACGCAGTAAGAAGTAATTTTGACTCGTAATCCAAAGCACAATTCTTATTCATTCAAAACTGTTAGCCAGGGATTCCATGATTCTCCAAGAATTTTCACTAAGATCTTGAAACGGATCCTTGTACATCATCATCAGTGGGGACATGCTATATCATCTATATCTAGATGAGGCAAGGCTACCGGATGAGGCATGTAAACATCTAAGTGCATGCAGTACAAGTTATTATCTGTAAGCTGATGATTGGGTTTCACCTTTCACCCTGTGACATCAGTGTTTGAACCAAAGCAAATTTAAGTCTTTGGATTTTCAGAACAATTGGATTCTGTATCCATGACTATTATCATCACTGAAAGGAAAGTGAGAAAACTTAGCGAAGTTTATAGTTTGAACATATTGGCAAGATGATAGCTGCACAGCCTGATGTATGGATTACTCCAGTTTTTGGAACCGTCTTGAAGTTGCAAAATAAAGGAGCCTCTGAATGAAATCTTGAAGGCTGCACTCAGCTCACAGTCTCACTTAACCGTTTGACTCCCACAACTATGCATCAACTACAAAAACTTAACCCTTTGACTCACCCTATCCACAAGCTTCCTGGAGGTGGGGGGGGGGGGGGGGGGGGGGGGGGAGAATGAACAGTAATACACAGGCACATGGTTTGCTGACAAATAGGGAGAATTCATTTATTGCCTTGAATTCAAAGCGACCATCTTCACACTCAAATCCCTAGACTGGGAAGACCAAACTACTTGCATTAACCCTTTCAGTGCCAAAGTGTAAATAAAGAGATGAATCGACTGTTCCTACCATGTTAACTTAAGAGTTCTCAACAAATATGCATATTAAATGAAGTACTCACGGAACACATGAAACATGAACTAACTTCTGAGAACTTCTGTGAAGGTACATGTATCTCATACACACAGATATGCACGAATGCACATGAATATATGTAAATGCACAGGAGAAAATCCACACCTGCAAACGTATATACACATGGCTTTACACAGGGCTAAGGCAGATTCCACATGTGGGTTTTTGGGGACAGGTTAAAAAAATGATAACAGGCCTGCTTGAGCTGTGTACACAGGGAAAATGAGGACAATTGTGGTTTAACTATCATAGAACAATAAACAAAATTATTCCGATTGTGATAAATTCAGCTAGGTTTGTGAGGGGGAAGATGATGAAAACTGTGATTCATACAGGCAGCCTCCATGATTAAGACGAAAGATAACATGTTATCAAGTGATTTTCCTCTGGCATGTCCTCTGTGTTCTCCAGACCCAGTTGAATGACAGGTTCTCCCACCTAGCTGAATTTATCACAATGTCACAAACTCATTAAAACACAATGGGTCACAATATTCATTTATTCTGAGAGTAAACAGTTCTGTCCTTCTTCTTGTGGGGCATCAAAATACAAAAGTTTCACTTCATGTAATGTTTGCAAGAGCCAAGCCTGTTATCTAGCATGATTAATGCACCCCCAACCATGGGTTCAGGGCATGGCTGTTTCCCCAATAGAACTTTTTCGTTAATCAGGACCTTTCTTGCAGTGAAAAAAAATGTCTTGCTTATTCTTCAGAAATGCTTGATTTTCCAGGCTATAGATGTGTCACTGACTTGAAAACGATTACATTTGAAGAAGATGGTGGTCTTGCAGCTTTCAACTTATGAGAGATTTGTTTCTGGCCAGTTTTGTGAAATGACATACATTTATGTGCATATTGATGGAAGTTTGAGGTGGAGGAGATTATTATAATTATTTTAGGTAGTGTCTGTCACTTGGTTTATAAGCATAATTACTGCATGTATGGATACTGAAGGATAATTCATAGAGGATCAGGGACTGATGATGAGCATTGTCTTTTCTGGACATCAGACTCAATATCTTTCCCTGTGGATACATTTTCTCTCAGATTACCATGAGTCCATTTAATAAGTATATCCTTTAGCTGTGTAAGCTGTCTATTCAAACACTCAAATGTCTTTTACAGGTGAACTTGATCCTGAGCGAATGGGTTCTGGGATTCAGTATGGAGACGCTTCTCTTCGACGCTTGCAAAGACAACAGCAGACACAAAAGCGCCCAGACTGTGCATGTTGAACCCCATGGGTAGACCAGTTTGTGAACAAAGAAACTGAACAGAGGATTTGTGCTTCATACAGTTTCATGCTGAGTGATTGACATTTCTACAGAGTTACGAAATGACCATACATTTGTTTTCACATGTTTTGCTTATAGCTAGAAAGGAGTATGTAAAACAAGACTGTTTTAACTGATGTGACAAAATGAGTTGAAAATGAAACATAACACTCTCTCTTGCCTTTCAAACTCTGTGCCATTGAGCAGTTTGAAAAAAAAAATGTTACTGATGTCATTGTGTGGACCAAATCAAGGCATATAAACCACAAATTGTTCATCAAACAGGAGTCTTCTGAAGGTTTGCTTACCGCTGAAAGACAGCTGCAATTTAACTTCATAGTCTGATAGGATACCCATTCTGTCAAGACTGTGAGGTCAAATTGCAGTTATCTGTAAAGTACTCAGCAGCGGTTCCACCACATTCAATAAAAAAGATAAAACAAAGAAATATGAATGTGAAGAAGACAGCCCATTCTAAGTAATGTTACAAATGAATTGAACCCTTTCCAAATAATATCAAAATCTAGTATGACCTAGTTGTGTAACAGAAGGAAGTAGTATGTCATTTAAAACTTTGTTTTGCTGCAACTCCTTGACTACCAACACTTTTTGAGATCTGCCGAAGAAAAAGTTGGACATTAATTTCTATATTTGTGGGAATGTATGTATGAAATTAAACATAGTGATGCGTTAAGCATAACAGTTTATACTTTCAGAGGATTTGTTGGGTAATTTCTTGAAATAACTACTTATTTATTATCTTTTGTGAATATTCCCCCTGAAAAATTCACACACTCTCCATGAAATCAAATTGAAAGGAGATACAGCCTTCCTGACAAATTCTATTCTGAAAGTGATCATAAAACACAGTGAATGACCACGTACAGGCCAACCACTGACTGTTGTGCACTGACTAACTTGACCAATCACACTCTCCTGGTGCCATTTCCACTTCTGTCACCCAATTTCCCCCCTTCTATGAAATAGTACATTGTAGTGATTAACTTTCACTATTAGTGCTATGAACAACGAGACTATGTATTATGAACTCATATGTTGTTGGCTGGTTGCCAGAATCAGGACATGAATGGTCTGTGTGCAGATCAACATTCAGTTCTGTTCTGTACATCACACATTTCTCGCCAGCAGTTGGTAATTACCACTGTTATCAGACTCTTCTTTGTCAAAATTGTCGTCTGAATCATTGTGCAATAAGTTATAATTTCTTCAAGCACCGTAAGTGTAGGAAATGTGCGCTATTGCGATACAGTCCTGGCGTCACCGTTTGGTAAAAACCAGTTTTGAGAGTTGTACAAGTCACTGAGTCGTGTAAGGGAAGCAGATCACTTTTATGAACCCTTTCTGAGACTGGCATTGACTCTTTCCCATAGACACTATGCTGAAAAGTGTGACAGTAATTCTGTTTGTAGGCATTTAAGAAAGCTTTATGTGCTCTTAGTTTCTACATTAATGGCAGTCAAGAGGTAAATCCTAGGACACTGTGTTGGAATTTAATCGTGGATTACCTTGTTGGAAGCGGCTGACATGGTCAGGCTCACCAAATATTTGAGAGAGGTATTGAAGGGTGCAGTCAGAACTGAATTTTTACACGTTTCCACATCAGGCCTTCCAGCTCCCTCTTAACCGTCAGCTCTTTCTCCCATAACATCCATGATGATGATACAAGCAAACAGATATAAGAAGATGGAAGTGGCATAAGAAACTGAAACAGGTCACCAAGAGAATATCACATGATGAATTTTTGTGATAACGCTAACAAACCTCTCATGCTGTCTCAGCTGGGATTGGGACTCTATAACTGCTATGGAGTCCCATTTCCAGTTGAGACAGCATGACAGGCATGTACTATGTATCCCAATTCATTCATTTATCCTGGAATCAATCAGGCCTGAGATGTTGATCAGGAAATATGAACAGCATCCTCAGTGATTTATGTCCCCAGTCTTCCCAGCTGGTCTTGTAGTTCATTCAGTTCTGGTTAGGAGCTGGTTACAATTGGATTGATAGGTTACCTTAACCATTATGTTTTGTGGCTGGTATTAATCATTATGGACGAAACTTTATCAGACCTGGAAAGGCAGTACAACTAAACAAGGAGAGTTACATGATAATCAGTCTGAGCAAACAAGACCAATTGCAGAGACATATCCATTAACAAAGTTTCATCATTGAAAGGTAGATTACCAGTATGGTTTTGACTATCCATTAAACGGTTTAAACTATCCATCAAACAAGGATTCATCATTGAAAGGTAGATTATTAGGATAGTTTGACATTTGACAAGTCTGCCTCCATATCACAACACCCTGTGTTACTTGGAAGACCACTCTTTCTGTTTTCCTGAGGTTTCAGACGAGGGCTTGAATGTGATTCTGTCTGGTCTTGCAGACTTGCCATTCCTTGACGATGTTGTGGATCTCCTCTTTAGTATGCAGCAGGTTGCCATCAGCTGGCTATTCTACTGTATGCAACTTACGCAATGCGCACACAATTACTCCAGTTTTTGGTGGTATTTGCTAAAGATCAAGATTACGGTGCAAAAATGCCTCCAGGCAGTGCCACATCAGCCTTTCCCAGAGTGCCCAGGTCATGTGCAAGTGTACTTACTCTTCATCTGCTTCATCTACACAACTGGCCACTGTGCGGCACCCCCTGCCATTACTGACTTAATCCCAGAGCCCCTTACTACTTTCCGGTTCCCACACCAGAGTAGTCTGTATTGCCCTTTCCACAGCAGGGGCTCTCCCCACAACACTGTCATGCTGCCGTCTCCTGTAGTAGGAGCATGAAATGGGCATGCAACTCTTTAACCCTCTTGTATTTGCATTCTAGAGAGCTGAACTGCCCCTAGATTTCGAATTTTCTCAAGCTTTTTCCCCAAAAATAGGGTTACTCTGTTCATGAATACACTGTAAGCATGTCTGATCAGATATAAAGCTAGAAATTTGTCAGGTGTCGGTAAACATGCTTTACTTCCATATCCAAGTGAGTATGTCTTTCTAACCACTACTTGTCGTGTCATTGTCACCAAAGATGTCACCAAACATGAATAAATAAGTGACATATATATGAGAACAAGAGAAGCACACCTATACGTGACCACAACACATACAGATGAGTAATGAATTAGAGTATGGCTTAGCTAAAGTGTCTAACCGCATTTCCATGTGATAGTACTCACAGTGGTCACCAAATGTCACCAAGTGCTCCTCAGGTATTTACACAGTTTGTTCAGGTAGTTTTTATCATTTTTCTTTCCACTACAAAACTACATTCAATGTTCATAATACAGTTTACTAATTGTACAAAAACAAAAAGAAATAATCTAAAGGTTTGGCATCAGCTGGCAGTATACAAGTTGGTCCGACCCAGAGATCAAATTTCTTTGCTGTCAGCAGAACCAGTGATGGTGCCACGTCCGCTGGAATGCGGCCAGCGGCGCATTATCTTCTGTGTCGGTCTGCTCTCCTAAATCACAGTTTTCATCATCTTCCCCCTCACAAACCTCAATATCTGACTCAGCTACATCTTCTTCATGTTTTCCTAATTTATGAACAGTAGTATTTAATTCCTCCTCTGAATAATCTGGAGAATCATCTGTATCCTGAAAACCGTCTGCTACAAAGGGCATCGCTATTTTTTCACACGCTACGAGGCATGAATGAAAATTCCCCAACCACATTTCACGCCCAAGCATAAGTGAATGGATGTGTGTGTAATGCTAATTTTCCCAAGATCATCTCATTGGATGATACCAAGAATGTTTGACCAATTGTCAGTCTCCCAGGGCCAGAAACATGTGATCAGTGCGTGATCAAAATAGCCCATGCTTGTGGCCGACTTTTACGGTTGGGTACGGCCGTAACGAAGCGCTAGGCAGTGCGGGTGGAACTGTCGGCTGCGGTCGTAATGAAGCTAAGAGGGTTAGGTGGAAGAATTAAGGCCTCTTCTTTCAACACTGCTGTTTTGCTGCCTTCTCCTGTAGTAACAGCATGGACTTAATTTCAATTTATATTGCTTATAGCCCAGCCGACCACTAGAGCCATATCAGGGCTAACACCATGTCAAAAAGAACAGAACAACCTGTTAAGATAAAAAAAACAACAGTTAAAAACCATGCTCGCCGTCAGCAGCATGGACTCGGTATGCAACTTAAAAAGTGGCTCTCATGGTGCAGATTCAAGTCAGGCCTCTTCGCACTACTAGCCATCATTTACGATGATACGCAAAGTTCTCAGACTGACTGTCTCAACATTTCCATCTTGTGGTCATCAGCATCTCCAGACAGCGATCAGACCAGGACGGGAGATCTCTTCTTCTATCCAGTCTATAAATTCTGCGCAAGTTGGCTATGGTAATGATGCTAAATGAGGAAGTTTTTAATGTAAGTTCTTGTATAGCTTGTATACTTGCCCTATCCAACTTTTAATCCCACCAAGCCATTCCCTCGTCCAGACCTTATAGTCTTCTTCCTGTAAAGTTGCGGAAAAGAGGTAAAGGAAGTGCTTTTGTACATGACTTGGGCATTGGAAATGATTTGACAGCGCATTCTCAGTGATCTTGGGCAGATACAACCAAAATAGAGCAATCGTGTGCCATTGCAAAGCTGGAAGTTGTAAATGTACTAGCTAATGGGAATTTACATTTAACCCTTTGATTCCCTCATCCTCATGTGACCCTGTCATCCAGCATCCTGCAATGTCAACCATGCTAGCAAAGCAAAGTTTTTGCAGTTGGTGGATAGGGTGCAGGAGTCAAAGGGTTAAATATTGCTATTCAGGGCTTACTCAGCGTTGGAACGTTCCAACCATCTGTTCCTCTGCCCTCTTCGTTTGGTATTGTCCTCCCTTTCTTGTCTTTCACAGGTCTGAGGTTTGCTAAACTTTCCAAACTTTCCTGACAGCTTCTTGATATTGGTATATATACCCTGTTTCCTCCGCTTCTGTTGCCATTGTCTCTAGGTTGTTGCACATTTCTTCCTGTCTTGCCACTCCTGTTCATTTCTTAATACTTTTAAGGACTGAGCAATAAATGTGATTGTCCATCCACCATTCACTGTGGGGAAGTAGTTATGCAGCGTACTACTGGATGTGAACCTTCATCAGTCAAAAAGAAATTATTTTCTGTCTTGATCAGTCCGTACCTAGCATTGAACATTTCATGGACTTGTAGGGAAAACACAGTTGGGTGTCATCTATGTTATTGCTGCATCATTGACAGTGTTACTCAGATTTTCTTACCAATATTTCATGTGCCTGTAGCTCTTAGACCTGGTTGATGCCATGATATAGTTATGATAGTAAGTGTCGAGTACAGCCGTGTCATGCAGTCTTGATTTGAGTTGAAATTCCATAGCATCATGATCATCATTCCCATTATCAGAAAGTCTAATCAATCATCATATCATTGTGAACTTTGTCTTAGATTCTGTGGCACTTCATGCCCTGATCTCATGGTGGCTCGTGTTTTTTTTTTTTTTACCACTTCCATGCTTGAGATAAATTCAAGTTAGGGTCTGTGGTGTCATTGGTTAAAAAAGAAACTGTCATAATGGGGCCGTGGTAGTAGTCTTCTTACTGAGGAGTCACTCACTTGGTCTGGCTGTGTGACTGAGCAATTAGTGTCGTTTGTAGGGAGCTTAATAATCAGTGTCTTCAGTAGGTTGGATCAGAACACGCACAGTTGAACTCCACTAAAGTGAGCCAGCAGCAGTGTAGGGTCTGTTGGTTGACATCTCTGGCAGCTCGACATCTCTGGCCCCATGGGCTTCCTGGCACTAAAACTTTGAATGAATTTGGGGTTTGTGGTGTGTTGTTGCTAGAATGAACAGCATGAGATCAGTGCCACTGAGATAGTGCAGAAGTTGGGACAGAAAAAAAATAATTATCCATCCATAATCCATAGATTGTTAGAATCTCTAGCACAAGCTCCAAGTAACCCCACATAGAAACTTCCACTTGACCAAGTAAGCCATGCGCAAGTGACAACTCACCAGAGTATGTTCTATACACCCCCACCAGGATGAAAGAACAATTCCTAGACTCGTTTTCTTTCACCGTACTAACAAGAACATATGCGATACAGATAAACAAGTGTACTTTGTGAGAAGAACACTTGTTCATTTGACTCACTAGCACAGCACGGTTGCCAAAATACTATGAAATCCAACAGTGGAACATCCCATCCCATGCACAAATTCATGACAAAAAATCGTTCCAAGGAGGCACATGCATGCCACAAGCCCACCACTCTGGAGCCACTTTCAGTGTGGAATAGTTAGTTTGGGAGCATGTCCAGTGCTATTTTGAACTTGAGATGGGCAAGTTAGAAAAAAGCAACGATGTCCAGAAGTGGAGAAGAGGAATGAGAAATAAAGATAGATAAAGAGATGAAGGTAGATCATGGGTTGATGGGAAGGAGCACTGTTATGTAGTTGCTGTGAAAGTTTGTTAGGTTGAGGGAGAGAAGGAAGGCTACAGAATTGCTTGGAGTGGGAACTTCTGTTGTGGTTCTAGACAGTGATGCTAGGAATTGTACAGATTATGAAAAGGTGAATGGTAACCATTGTAACCTGAATCTATATTCTCCTTTGGAATTATGGATTTGATTCTTTCTGGTACCAAATTGTATTTTTCATTAAGTTATATCTTCTGCTTTGATTTCTGTACAGTACTTTCAAAGCTGCTTTGTACAGAAAATATGCAATGTTTATTTTTCTGTATGTGGTTTACATGCTACACAGCGTCCTTTTTCAGTCTGCGGACATGTACTGTAAACACAAACATTGTTCAACTGGTTTTAAAAAAAGTTGCAGAGAGATGGTCTGATTCATGTGAAAATAGAAATGTATCAGATGAGGAAGATGGTCTGATTCATGTGAAAATAGAAATGTATCAGATGAGGAAGATGGTCTGATTCATGTGAAAATAGAAATGTATCAGATGAGGAAGATGTCTGATTCATGTGAAAATAGAAATGTATCAGATGAGGAAGATGGTCTGATTCATGTGAAAATAGAAATGTATCAGATGAGGAGATGGTCTGATTTCATGTGAAATAGAATGTATCAGATGAGGAAGATGGTCTGATTCATGTTAAAATAGAAATGTATCAGATGAGGAAGATGGTCTGATTCATGTGAAAATAGAAATGTATCAGATGAGGAACTTAAGAGTGGTCACTGAAGAGTAAATCTCAAAGAATTAAACCACATTCATTTTAATAACATACCTGATTGTCACTGAATTGGTATCCTTTTAAAGGGAAAACTGATGTGTAACTGAATTTTGGAATTCATATTCTGTTACTAAAAAATAGGCTTGAAATGGAAAACCCTGCAGACAGTCAATGGAAGAAACTTTGTATAGATATGCAGGTTTAATATAAAAAAAAGTGCAGGTAATTCTAAAAGCAGTGTCAAGCTGTTTCTGCACATCATGGGCATGTGTGTGGTTGTTCTACGTATTGTAGAGTAAGGGTGTGTGTGTGTGTGTTATTACATTGTTCATGTGATCATACATGTTGGACCAATTTGCAGTGTCTTGGGCTTTGTCTTACTAATCAAGAAGTGTACATTGTAGGCTACATTATACTGAAATTTATCTATTATTATCATTATTATCCTAGCAGAAACTTGAGATGATTTTTGTGGTTGGCTGGATAACAGCATAAAACTGAATCTCGGAAACCATGATAGACTTTGGGTGAAGTTAGAGAAAACTATTTTGCTGTGATTATTCCATAAATTCCATGTCAGCTGATGTTACAGGAATGTGTACAAATTTGGGCGAAATTCGGTAGAAGAACTTCCCAAAACATTTGAAGTGACTTGCTGCCATGTGTCAGGATACAAGTAATGCATTCATTTCTCGTCACGCAGGAGGGGAGGAGCATGTTTGCTCATCAATTATGGGTTGAACAACAATGGCAGAGTTATACAGAGCATGGTGATGGTCTGTAGAGATCCCAGGGGGTTGGTGACTGGTTGCTGAACCCCAGCTCAGGTGCATGAAGGCATGCAACTGGGGACCCAGCTACTGAGCAGGCTACCATCCACCAGGAACTAGGTTGTTCACCTGACCCTGCACACAAATCCATGGCTGGGGAGTTTTGCCACAACACCACACACATCCTGCTCGTGGCTGTTCAGCACCAAACTTTCAGTTGAAATAGCCAAGGGTAAGGCCACATAAGCTGCTAACGATCACAGATCCAAGTCCTGTTCTAACTCGGTGGCAATCCCTGGTGTCAATCTGGACACATGGCAGAAAGAAAGGGAAAAAGGCAAAGTCTCTTTCACTCTCATTAGACTTCTGTTTAACACACGACCAGCTGGCCCAACTCAGGCAGGAGATGTGATAACATGTGGTGCCGTGTTTTCTGTACTTCATTTAGCTTACTTAGTGTGGGACACTTCACGCCTTTAAAGTGAAGTACAACTTTCTGCCAGTAGCAAACACTGTGGAAGTAACAATCAAATATAAACTACAATCCACCTTGACAGCAACATATGATGGGACACAATTTGCAGTAAACAAGTGCAGATGCTAAAATAAATCCACACACATTTACACTCGTCTCTAATTACACACACACCAACATACACAAACACACAAACACAGAGCAGATAGAGAGATAGAAAGACAGTGTTTGCACAAAAATAGAGTGAGCAAAAGAAAAAAGAGAAAAAGGGAAAGACAGACAGGGAGATAGAGAAGGGAAGGGAGGGGAGAGACCATAAACATTAACACACACACAACACACACACACCACACACACACACACACACAACACACACACACACACACACACACACACTCAACATGTCAGATAAGCCACTGGCAGTGGTCAGGATGAAACATGCTAAGCATACTGTGTTTCTGATGAAATCTACAAATCCTTATAGTACACACAGAAAGCTTCATGATGCACTAAATCAGAAAAAGTTAATGGGCTACATGATATTAAAGACCAGGTAAGATGCAATTTCTGTAGCCTCCAACATTCACAAAGAACTCAGGCATTTGTCAGTTAGCCTAGGAGGGGGATGGGAAAGGTGAAGGTCAGCACCACTGCCTTTTCCAAATCAGTGGGTAGGCAGAAAGAAGGAAGTGACAGCTGTATGCTATCATGATAGGGGTTGCTTCTGGAGAGGGTATGAGAACTATCCACTTCCTGATCACTGTGCTTGGGATCCCATGCGGAGAATGTTCCTATAGTCTCTGAATAGGAACATTCTCTGCTGGTTAAGTGGAGCTAGTTTCGTCCTCACATCGATTTTGTTTGTGAATCAAGGGTTGAATCAAGATCTCCATCCCCTGATGCAGGATTGGACGATCTCTGCAGACAAGAGCAATCCTACCACGCAGTGCTTGGTCCTTCACCAAAGGCTTTGAGTTCCTACTCCGCCTTGGAGGAGCTGGAGTCTTATATCCTGAATGTAGTAAAGAGACCCCAGCCACAGCCCACAGATGCCCTTGAACAGAAAATTTATCATTTCTTTGCGGATAACTGCACTTTGTACATGGTAGCCGATATGTCACTTTGTACATGGTAGCCGATATGTTACCCCTTGCCGTGGAATACCCAGAGTAAGGCATTTCTCTTAGCACAGGGCTTCTGGGAGATATCTGAAGTCAGTCCAGACACTATGTCTAATACCCATGCTATTCCTTTGAGCAAGTTCTTTGTGCCTATCTCCTCAAAGTTGACCGCTTTCTCCGAGTTGAAGCTGTCCTGTGGCACCATGAGCAGAAAATCTCCTGACATGACATAACGTCCTAGCCTATACCCTCAGCGCATCACACTGCATATTCCAAACAGAATGGACTCTGAATAGGAACATTCTTTGCTGGTTATGTGTGGCTAGTTTTGTCCTCATATCAGTCTTGTTTGTGACAAAAATTCATCATACATATCCCGCTTCATGTGTTACTGGTTCTGATCTGGAAAATGGAGCTGTGGATTAGAGCTCGCTACTAATCTACGCCTTTTGCCTAGCCCCATTCTGTCGAAGGTGATCAGCAAAGTAAGGCTCAGGAACACAAATGAAGCTAACTTTCAGTTCGTCAGGACCTTTTCAGGCAATTTCTCTGGAGTGACTCATGCAAATGGCCAGTTATTGGATCTTCACATTGGCTACTTTACAGCAGGGAATGTCAGCACCAGCAGCTAGAACTTGCTTATAAGCATTGGGTGGACTGTGCTTCTTTCGTCTGATCAACCCTCAAAAGAAGGGCACATCCACTGAGGCCATTCTTAATGTTGCAGTGGCCATATGCAAAGGCACTGAATCTTTGCATAGCCACACATGGAAAGCATGTGTATCTTGGAGCTCCAAGACGGTGAACATTATCCGACCTGTGACATACACATGGCCAGTTTCATGACCCATCTCCTCTCCATATGGATTCAGGCAGCGGGTATTATCCCTGGTTGCCATTATGCGATATGCATCACAATCAGGCAGCAAAGGGACTCCGACTCCTCAAAGAGCTTCTGCCTTTTGGATATGCCATGAGGACTGGCCTCCCTGTGGTCCTGCTAACCTAGTCGGATTCCAGCCTGGGACCTTTTCCTCATTCTCACCATCTGAAAAGATCCACCTATGCGCCTTATCCAAGGCCTCCCTGTCTGTGCTCACAGCTAAGATGGCCTCCTTACATGCCCTTGCCACAGGTAGGCGTGCAAGCAGACATCATGGACCAAGCAAAAAGCTGAATCAAAGTGACTACCAGCGTTCAAGCAAGTGCAAACCAGAGAAACACCAAACTAGAAGTAGAAGACATAATATGGCAGTCCAACATTGGCACAAATGTTTGGCCAACTGGCCTTTATACAAAAGAAAAAAGAATAAATGCACAACACTTAGCACAAAAAGCAGTAGGCAACTTCCTAAATGTAGCATCCTGGTAAATGTATTGCAGCTAAGAGTGTATACACAAATTTTAGGAGAAAAAAGTAAGATGTCTCTGTTGTTTCGTTGAGCAGGAGAAAATGACAGATAAGAAATCGTTAAGTTTTGTGAGTTGTGGTAACTGGGAAGCAGGGTAGGCAGATGCAATGTCTGGGTGAAGTGAGATGACTTCTTGAAAGTAAAAGTGGACATGCGATGGTTATTGTTGTTTTATCCTGAGGAAGGTCCAGGGACAACATTTTGGAAACACACACACACACACACATCCATGTATATATGTGTGTGCATATATGAGTGAATGAAAAAATATTAATGTGAAAAGTATGGCCAATGTAAATGGATTGTGCCTT
Organism: Monoplex corrugatus; assembly: GCA_030674185.1. Lineage (NCBI taxonomy): Eukaryota > Metazoa > Mollusca > Gastropoda > Littorinimorpha > Ranellidae > Monoplex > Monoplex corrugatus. The sequence continues at coordinate 20,055,939 of CM060308.1, read as the reverse complement.
GTGCAACGAATCATTTCTGATCTTGGAAAAGAAAAATAAACCATCTCAATCCAACGGCCAAGGGGCTGAAGAGAAAACTAGAGTACACAGATAAAAAAAAACAACAACCATTAAGTCAGACACTGCTGGGCTTGTCTTATATAGAAAGACTGAAAACATATGTAACTATACACACATACTTCAAAGATATGTGCAGCTGTAAAGCCAAGACCTCAAAGTTAACCGTTTGACTCCTGCACCCTGTCCACTAGCATCCTGCATTGTCAACCATGCTTGCAAAGCAAAAACTTAAACCGTTGACTCATTTACCCTATCCACCAGCTTCCTGCAAGAAGCTGGTGGATAGGTAAAGGAGTCAAAGGGTTAAGTTTTTGCAGTTGGTAGATAAGGTGCGGGAGTGAAAGGGTTAAGCCTTTCGCATTTGCACTGCTAGGTGTAAAGCTAGCTCCTAGTATTCGCATTTGAATGTAGCACAGCGTCAGTACAAAGTCTTGCAGTAGTGAATGGAAAGTTCCTTGCATCCCAGAATACTTGTAGGCCTACTATTTTTGGAACATTCAACACGAGACTGACCAAGATTCTAACCATACGCGCGATAAGACAGCAAGGCCAGTAGTGATGGAAATTCCCCACACATGTGCCGGAAAAGGTCGGGCGATCTCAACCGCTACAAAGGGATCAGCACATTCTTCCGCAGGGCAGGTACCGGCTTTGTGAATAGCTAAGGGTTAAGGAAGGATAATATGGTCAGTTTCAGTAAGTGTCAGAATGAAAGTACAGTGGAGTCCACCTATAATGAAATTCAAGTGAGATGGATAATGTGCTTGTTATAACAGTAGTTTGAGTAGCTACAAGTAAGAAAAATCAGTGACCTTGTATAGCACACGCGCACACACACACACACAACACACAACACACACACACACACAACACACACACACACACACACACACACACACACACACACACACATACATACATACATCATTGTTAGTTACCAATGTGGCAAAGTGGCATGATGCTTGACAAAACCTATCACATGCCTTATTGCGTTTCGCGGGACACTGCTGGCGTAGCAAAGAAGAACTGGTAGGAGATGTTCTACTATGGAGACCCAGTCACAGCAAAGACCAGGATGTCCAAAGAAGACCTTCATCGACCAACTGATCGATGATACGGGCTGTCAGTATGATGAACTACCTACTGCAATGTCTGACAGAGAGGGATGGAGGAAACATGTCATCGATAACCAAGCAAGCTCAACATTGAACTGAACTAACATACAGTGTGCTATGCTGTGCAGTTGTACCAGTCTTGAGGACTTGTATGTTGTAGGCCGAGGATATAGCAGGCTTGGTCTTAGGGAAACACATTTCATTCATATGCACAATTGTAGATTTTGTCGTGTACACACAGCATTTTACAAGAGGGAAAGAAGGCAGGGAAAATAAAAGACTATGTTATTGCCCGAAATTCATGTAGCAGGTTCATTATAGGTGGACTCTGCTGTATATCTTGTCAGCATTAACGAAAGAATTAAACTAGACTTTTGTAAGATGCAATTTAGTAACAACTATTTGAAGTTAGTGACAGGAAGTAGAAGTTAGGTGGTGTGAGTGAGTGTGCATTCTCTGATCAGGATTTAAATCATCTCCAGAGCAAGGCCCCTGGACACACCAGAAAAATTACAGTGACAAGATGGGCTGGTAACTTTTGTCCCATTTCTAACGTTAAATAATTGTAATCAAACTGCACCTTACTATTGTAGGTCTAGTTTAACTCCTTAATTATTTTTCACTTAAAGTCTTAAGCAACTTGTGTAGAGGCCTTGCATTATCAAACTTACGAAGAAAAGATAAGTCTGGATTGCTCAGAGTGAGTGTGTGTGTGTGTGTGTGTGTGTGTGTGTGTGTGTATTAGCCTATATATACATATATATATAGAGAGAGAGAGATTTAGTCAAAGTGAGAAAAACCTTTGTGACGTAAAGACAGCCTAGGTCTTAGTAATGTTAACAAACAGCTTATACTCTTTGATGGCACAGATTGTTTCCTTACTCATGCTTTTCATGCTTGTGCAGTAGTTAATTATACAATACTAATTTTTTTTTTACCTTAACTGTTTTTCCTTGCTTTCTGAGATGTGAAAATCTTATTCCTTAACTCAAAGATGTGTTGCCTTCATCCAGTCCATGTGGAAAGCATTATCAGTTCCCCATTCAGGTGTTGTCCATTATTACCTGTGTATGTGTATATATACACATATATTACAAAGATTAGGATTTGTTTTACAAAACTGTCAAGAATTGTTTTCGCTGAAACTTTTTTTAATTCATTCTTTTTGTTTAACATCAGACAGACATCAACAAGCCATGTACAGCCATGGAAAATTACATAAATTCAGACACGTAAGAAAAAGTATTGTTGACTTATGAACAACCCCAGTGACCTGCTCTGACCCAACATCTGCAATGTACGACCTCCTCTGGCTGACCAGTACTCTGGTTTGTCATGCCCAATAAACAATGTGCTAGATGGGTGTCGACAACTGGATCGTACAGTTATAAGCTGCCCTTGGGAGGGTCTGATCCCTGGCTTACACACACACACACACACACAGCCTATTCTACTCGCAGGTCAGAGCAATAAAGGGCCCAGAAAAAAGAAGTGCCAATATTCTGGAGAAGGAAGCAATCACTGAACTGATAGCACCCCCCCTTCCCCATACAATCTAGAATTCTACAAGGACAGACGGAGACTAGATGTTACCAACATCCACATCCTGATACACCTCCACCACAGGCGGTATCTAAGGCCATTCTGCCTCTGCTTTTCCTCTTCCATTTCAGCCTATATAGGTTGTACAAGAACTGGCTGTGATAGCAAGAGTAGTTCGTCCGTCTCCAGTACCACCTGGTCAGTTGGCTTATTCTGATCAAATTAGAAGCCACTGCCAATCCCTTGCCCAGACACTCACGACCGTCTGCTCCTGTCTCCGATTCAACACAAACCTGAGGAAATGCTGCCTCTCCACCAGCTTCAACTTACTGGAGACTTTTGAAATAGCAATTCACAGAGCATTTGGAAGCAGTTTGCAAGCCATAGCCTCCAAACAAGTCCGAGAAAAAGTGTTACGGACAACGCCACAGTGGCATTTTACGTGAACAAAAAAGGAGGGGACGCACTCAGCGACCACCTCTACGACCCAAGGGCCTCTCCGATGATGCCATGAGAAAATAATCTGATTTTTTGTCCGCATCACTTGACTTATCTCCATCTTTTGACAGTTTCATAGTGTGTTTGTTTAATGCTCAGTCTGTCTGTCCTCACAGTGTGTTTATTTAATGCCCAGGGTGTTTGTTAATGTCCAGTCTGTCTGTCCTCACAGTGTGTTTGTTAATGTCCAGTCTGTCTGTCCTCACAGTGTGTTTGTTTAATGTCCAGTCTGTCTGTCCTCACAGTGTGTTTGTTTAATGTCCAGTCTGTCTGTCCTCACAGGGTGTTTGTTAATGTCCAGTCTGTCTGTCCTCACAGTGTGTTTGTTTAATGTCCAGTCTGTCTGTCCTCACAGTGTGTTTGTTTAATGCTCAGTCTGTCTGTCCTCACAGTGTGTTTATTTAATGCCCAGGGTGTTTGTTAATGTCCAGTCTGTCTGTCCTCACAGTGTGTTTGTTTAATGTCCAGTCTGTCTGTCCTCACAGTGTGTTTGTTTAATGTCCAGTCTGTCTGTCCTCACAGTGTGTTTGTTTAATGTCCAGTCTGTCTGTCCTCACAGTGTGTTTGTTTAATGTCCAGTCTGTCTGTCCTCACAGTGTGTTTGTTTAATGTCCAGTCTGTCTGTCCTCACAGTGTGTTTGTTTAATGTCCAGTCTGTCCTCACAGTGTGTTTGTTTAATGTCCAGTCTGTCTGTCCTCACAGTGTGTTTGTTTAATGTCCAGTCTGTCTGTCCTCACAGTGTGTTTGTTTAATGTCCAGTCTGTCTGTCCTCACAGTGTGTTTGTTTAATGTCCAGTCTGTCTGTCCTCACAGTGTGTTTGTTTAATGTCCAGTCTGTCTGTCCTCACAATGTGTTTGTTTAATGTCCAGTCTGTCTGTCCTCACAGTGTGTTTGTTTAATGTCCAGTCTGTCTGTCCTCACAGTGTGTTTGTTTAATGTCCAGTCTGTCTGTCCTCACAGTGTGTTTGTTTAATGTCCAGTCTGTCTGTCCTCACAGTGTGTTTGTTTAATGTCCAGTCTGTCTGTCCTCATAACAAAACCGATTATATTGCTGATTATGTATAATTGAAAATGATTTTGACCTATTTTGTTTTATAACAGAAACTTGGTTGAAAAGTCATATATGTAGTCATGAACCAAAGATAAAACAGCTCACTCCACCTGGCTATACAATAAAGACCTTCCCACGTCCTTCTTTAGGTGGTGGTCTTGCAGTCCTGTACAGAGATGTTTTAAAATCATCTCTATCCTTCAGCCAACCCCTCCCTTTTCTCCATTTGTCTTTTGAAGCTCTGGAAGTCATTCTCAACAACTCTGGTAAGACTGTCATCTTTTCCTGTCTCTATCGCCCACCTCCTAACAGCACTAACAACCTGAGTGATTGGATGTTTCATCCTGAAATTGAATCTCTCCTTGATGTTTATTCCCTTCGCCAACTTAAATTGATTGTTTTAGGTGACTTTAATTTTCACTTTGACAATCAAACTTCTTCTCTCATCAAGCACCTACGCTCGTATGCCTTTCACTGTGCAACCACTCTCTTTCTCAGTATATAACTGAGCCCCCACACAAGAAGGACCACATCACTGACTGGATAATCGTACGTGATTCTGATCAACTGATTTCTTCAATATCAGTGACGAAAGAACTTTCTTCTGATCATTTTGCTGTCCTTTCCTCTCTAAATCTCATAAAAACTCCCAGAAAAAATGCTACAATTCAGAGTGTGATTGATGCGAACAAAGTGATCAGAAAACTAAGTCTGAAAATGTGGTTTTGAAATTTCAGTGTATTGAGAATGGTAGGTTGATGATATTTAGTGATGCTTCCCATGGAAATCTGGTTGATGGAGGTACACGAGGTGGACATATTGTACTTCTAGTGGGAGATGGTGGACGCTTTTCACCTATATGTTGGCAGTCTAAAAGAATAAGGAGAATTGTTGGAGCACATTGGCTGGAGAGACATTAGCTTTAGCAGATGGAATTGACAATAGCATATTCCTGATAACTTTGCTAAATGAACTAACTTCGGGATCACGCCTGCTTATTCAGTGTGTAGTGAACAACTTTTTACTTTATGATGCCTGAAATCAACTAAATCTGTGTCCTCTCTATGTGAGGCTCTTATGTAGATTCCAACAGGCTCACAAAGACTCAAAAATCTTGTCCATATCTGGGCTCAGTGAATCACTAGCTCTGTCTTACCCCCAAGTCAGAGTATTCAAACGCCCCCTTAGAGGGCCTTCAGAGAGCATTGATGCCAGTTCACAGGCACTGGGACCACATCATCCCCTTGTCAGACTGCTATCTGGAAGCAGCCCGAGAATCGGTCTCAGCTCCAGAGCTGGCAGAGGGGGTCCCAGTTTCTCCACGTTAGTTTTGGGGGCTCACGTGAGCTGAGTCCATCAGCCAATGCTGCCAAGATCTGATCCCTAGACGAAGCCTGCTTCTACATTATCGTGGTTGAGGTGGATGCGTTATCTCTTGACCTCTTCATGTTCGCACACCGTGTTTAGCGCAAATCGATCAAGTTCATGGATAACACAACTGTTGCATTTTCAGGATTGGGAAGGGACATGAGAAATGGTGTGGAAGCAAGTTTTCAGTCTTGGTTGAATGCCCCTGTCATAGTCATCTTGATACTCACTAGTGATCTTGACCACATTGGTTTGTAAGGAATTGTCGCGGGAGGAAATTTGTTGTTGATATACTGTTTGGTTATTTGGAATATGGGGACTTTATCATATATGACGGGAGGAAGTTCCATCATAATAATTTTGAATGCAGAATTTAAAACCTTAATTAATGTTGGAAGAGTCAGTCGGTTGTTAGCTTTATTTGAGTTCAACATTATCTAGCAGATTTGAGGGATGTTTAAACCAAATATGACTAGATAAAATTCTCCACACACAAGGAAGGAGAGAGGCGAGCAGAAATGCAATAAGCACACTAGATATGATTCTCAAAAACAATCCACTATAGAATGATAAATACATCGCATTTATTAAATTAACCAACTTCAGCAAAAACGCAATTCACTATTCTTACAGCCCTGGGACCTAACAGCCCTAAAACCCTAAGATGCACTACTAGCTTACGTGTTACTAGAATGCAGAAGCCTTTTTGATTATCTGTACTTGGTTATGTGGCAGGCTGGGTATGTACAGGTGCCAGGTGTGAACCTTGGGCTATTAATTGAGATTAACCATGACAGCGTGTGGTAGTCAATGAACTACAACCCGTGTGCTATAGCTGATATACAGAAACGAACTTGTTTCTATTCAACGGGTTTCTGTGATAGAATGATTAATGAAAATTTAGTATGAATGTGCTTCTTCAGTGAAGGTGAGGGACATTCTATGCTTACATAGTTTGATGTTTTGATTGATGTGTTGATATTTCAATTTTACTGGATTGTTTCTCATTTTGTCTTTTCTTCAAAATGTAAAAGTGCATTGAAGATCTGTGTGAGTGTGTGGTGTGTGTGTGTGTGTGTGTGTGTGTGGTACTGTGTGTACTGTGAAGTTGTAAAACTGAAGGAGTATTATAATTGTAAAGAAATTATAGGCTTGATGGAAGAACGAAGGAAGGTAAAGGGAAAAGAGGAAGAATACAAAAAGATAAAGAAATCAGGAATAGGTGCAATGAAGCTGAGGAAGCATGGCTGAAACAAAGTGCAAAGAAATAGAAGACCGACACAAAACAGATCCTCAGAGTACGTACAGAAACATTGAAGAAATTGCCCACAGGAAAAAGACATGCACATCAACTGGTTGCTTAAAAGCGAGTGGATTTTGCATATTTTAAGTAGTCGATATAGGATTTTGTCCGTAACTTTCCGTAGTACAGGATTTTTGTCTTTCACGTGTAGAAAAAAGGGAACGATTGATGACAACTGACATTATTTCACCTGAAAAAAGTCTCAAGAGGAGATTAAAAGCTTTTGCAGGCATATATTTTGTTTTTATATGTGAATGGAGGAATCAGGAAACAGAAACATCTTCAATGACTTAATGGAAAGGGTCGTATTTGTCATGTGTTTTCTTCTGATCTGCATCCAGCAATCAAGAAATGTTTGTTACTCAAGCATTTCATTAGCTACACATCTCTCATTTCAAAAGGGAAGAATATATAAGATAAATGTAACCCACTGGCAGAAAACGGTTCCTTACTTTCTCTTTTGAAACAAGCTATAGGTAGTCTTAATATTATGGCATATTTGGAACAAGTTTACTGACTGTTTCAAAAGTTCGTTCTCCTACGGAGATTTTTTTCTTTTTATTGAAAAATTGTAGCCTTGGTTTTAGGTCTGTTTTAGTAAGGATGCACGACCAGTTTTTGTATTCACTGATGTGATCATAACAAAGGATTGTTTTCTGTTACCAGCATGACCAAAGACCAGTATGAAGTAACTTATAAGGTTGAGCGGTAGTGGACAATATATTTGAAAAGTGTGAAGCAGAATGAATCAGTAAAGATTGCAGTCATTTTCTTGAGATTTATACCCCATTTTTAGGGCTCAAAGCCATACACCTAATTGTATAAATTTAATTGTGTACACACCAGATCAAAAACCTGTAGCTAACCTGACCTGCCTAGCTCTCTGTCATTCAGCAAAATTCATGCAGCTGTCCATGGCTCTCATGTAATCCACATTAGATCCATCATAACTAAACAGTGGTCTTGCTCAGTGAGTGCTGAATGTTGTTCCTCGTTCTTTGTTCTTTTGAACAACGCTATACAGGAATGGAAACACGCAAAGACTGTGTTTGGGCTTTTTCTTCCTTCACGTTTTATCGTGTCTGAATTTGTCTTTCAGTTGTATTCTTTCGCCCTCGTTTTCTCTCGTTCATTCCTTGTACTCAATGAGCGATTCATGTTGGTTTTGCATCCTCCACCATTACAATTCAACTTGTCATGGAACCGATTCCATCTCAGATCGGCAATCATGCTCTGATCACGACATCTTTGATCTGTTTAACTTTTTGATTGTCCCTCATTGATAACTGTGACACTTTTGACTAAGCCCCAGAAACAGATCATGGGAAAGACGAGTTTTTTTGTTGTTTTCAACTGACACCACAGAAACAGATCGGGACATGACTTTGACTCCATCGTGCAAACTATGGCATACAACCTTCATTTCTCTCCCCTAGTATGGAAGAGCAAGCCAGTCATTCTCCGACAAAGCCTTTCTGCTTCTTTACAGTTCCAATTGCAGATGAGAAGATGGTTGATGACTCTACAACCTATCAGTAACATTTGAATATTTCATTTGATCGTGTTACCAAAAGGAAGACTGCTTAATCATCATCCTATGACTATGAGTCGTCTTTCGATTCAGAGAGCTGTGGAAGCAGCCGTGTCGGCAAACGCCGGTAGAGGTGATTCCGCATCTCTGCCAAGGACATGACCTCAACCCTATTGGCCATGATAAGAGGGATGGGAGCACAGAGCCAGATCGTCTGGCCCCTCAGATGATCTTCTGCCCAGTTCCAAGGTTTTTCACGCTTCTGGATCTCCCCACTGCACTCGAGCCTTGAGAATAGCAGACAGGCTCAGGACTCCATGCAGTCAGGACTTCCTACACTTCCCCCCTTCCCCCAGGGGTGGAATCAAAGTTCTTTCCCCATCTTGTGCCATTTCCAATGCTTTCTTCTGGGGAGGGGGGATGTAGAACACCTCTGTCCCTCAATGTTCTCAAGGGGGTCGTCCTCGCGCATGTTGTGTTCATGTCAAGTGAAAGCAGCAGGGTCGGATGGACCTCATGGGTCGGTTTGTTTTGCCTCTGGGTAGACAGCCCGATATCTATACTATGTCGCTCTTGTTGAGTTGCTGAAAGTTCACCATCTCTGAACGATTCATGTGGAGCTCTTACAACAAATGGTCCAAGTTTCCTCCAAAGAATTGATAAAATTCTGCCAAAACCATTTGTTCCCAGACTTTTTCCATTTTTTTATTGCAATGCAAATCCTGCTTCTTCCAGTTCTGTTGCTCATTCTAATGAATATCTCTCTTTATTTGTTATATTTGAATATTCTGTTACTAAATCAGTAATTTCACATGCGTCTAAAATTTCTCTTTGTACACAGTATTTCTCAATAGAATGCGTTTACCTCTTGTTTAATTTTTTCACATTCATCTTCAGAGTGCTATTCTGATCAACCAGTTTATCATACTTTTGTTGCTGTAGTGTCTTTTTTCTGAATGACAAAAATAATGTATCTTTTTTCCTCATTCGCCCGTCCAGTTTGCTCTTGATATTAATATATTACTGCATTTACTCTCTTTTCTCCAGAATGTTTAAGGGTCAACAAGGTGCTGTGTGTGTTGAGATTGTGTTAACCCTGAAATGGCATGCACAGGTAACAGGGCGTTAAACAACAGTACTAACAATATCGATGGTGATGATGATGATGATACAGACACAAATAATGTGTAACAGAAAATATGTAAGTTCATACATGTAGAAAAAAATATTGTTGACATATAAACAACACATAACAAACAAAACATATATAACAATAATGAAAGTTTCAATGTGTGCATCAAGATCTAAGTACAAGTAATAAAAATCAGTTTGTTTTCTACTGAAAAAGTGTTGGCTAGTGATTGCTCCACTGAGAGAGTTTATTTTGGCATTATACTGTTCAATTTTGAATCACACTCAGCAGTCTCCGGAAAGCAGGTAGTTCAAATTACATTTTGCAACTGTAGACAAATGATTTTGTAAGCATCACAATAAAATCAAATATTCTGTTTGTACATGTTGATCAGTGTAATGACTAGTTGTAATAATAGTTGTACCCAAAAGGCAACAATTCATGTGTGCTATGTAGTTCCAGACCTAACTGTCCCACTACAAGAGCCATATCAGGGCTAACACCACATCAAAAATGACAACCTGGTTTAAGATAAAAGACAACAGTTCAAAACCATGCTCACCATTGACCTTGCAAGTCTAAAATGCAATTAAAGAAAAATATACTCAGACGTAAAATCAGATCAGGTGAAATCTATTGATCTCTCGTAAAAAAAAATGGAAAATTGCATCAGGAGGGATGTCTCGGAAGAGGTTCTTTAAGGAGTCTGCCATGTACTACTTATGTCTCACATCGTACAAGTCCCAGCAATCAAGAAGAAGGTGTCTGACACTCAATGGCTCAGGTGCTTCTTCATATCTTAAAAAGTACAAATGAGTGTAGGATGTGTGACCCATGTGTAACTTACACAACATTGTCTCTTTCTTATGGTTCCCTGCAGCAGATAGAAGAATTTCTTTCAGATTGGGGAGGATTCGGAAAAGTTTGTTATCTGTCTGTTTATTCCAATCCTCCTGCCACAGATTTCTCGCATAACTGTGTACTTTGGATTTATAGAGCTGTGTAAGGAATCAAGGATTTAGAAATCTTTTCTCTTGTGGTGTTGTTGGCCAGGCAGTCAGCCTTTTCATTGCCTCCAATACCAACATGGCCAGGAATCCAGGCAAAAACAATCCGGTAACCTTCACATGTAAGATAGAAAACAGCTGGAAAAACTTCAGAAGCTCTGGGTGACTAATGTTTCGGCCAGCAATTGCCTGCAAAGCAGAAAGTGTCGGAAAAATTTTAAAAAGTCTTTATGCTTGCATTAGAACACCATTCTTAGTGCAAAAGCCAGAACAGTCACATGAGCAGTATAAATGGAAATGTCAGACGGAATATGTTTTGAAAATGAACTATCGGGAACAGCAGAACAGAAGGTAGCAGCAACAGCAGACTCTGATCCATCAGTGAAGATCCTGTGGGATGACGGAAATTTCTCACACAGTTCTGCATGAAACGACTTTTACATCAGTGAACTAGTACAGTCTTTACGGAAGCTAGCAAGATCAAAACAAACCTTCGGTGTTTTCAAGGTCCATGGTGGGCTGTCTGGAAATTTTGAGAAGTCAGGAAGAACTGCTAAATTTATATCTGCCTTTTCCATATGAGGATGGATATGGATTCCTAAAGGAGGAGTGACTTCTGGATGTTTTTCAAATTCAGATTGAAATCTGGAGTTGAAGACACAGTTGTAGGCTGGGTTTTCCCGGTTCAGAGAACAGTTTCAAATAGAAATATAAGATTAATTTCAGTCTACAATTGGTCAGGGAGGGCTCCCCCGCCTCCGCGTATAAACTGTAGACACGAGTTGTTCTGAATGCACCAAGACAGAGGTGCAGTCCTGGATGGTGAATGGTATTCAGTACTTTTAGAGATGACGGTCTCGCAGAGCCATATACTATGCAGCCTAGTCCAGTTTAGAGCAAATGAAAGCTCTGTACAGGTGAAGTAGCGTTTTCTTGTCGGCACCCCAGTCTGTATGAGCTATGACTCGAAGAATATTCAGAGCTTCTGCAAGGAGGTTTTAAGATGTTGCAGAAATTCCTCTTTTGATCAAAGATCAATCCCAGAAATTAAGCTTCTTTTACAGCTGGAATGATGGACTTTCCCTGATGGATTTCTGGATCAGCAAAGAATTGTTGGAGGTTATGAAAGTGGATACACTGTGTTTTGGTTGTGGAAAAAGTAAGTCCGTTTGTCTCTGCCCACTGTTGGATCCTATCTATGCACAGCTACAGCTGCTGCTGAACACCTGCATAGACACTTCCATTTGTGTAGACTGCAAAATCATCCACAAACAGGGAACAGTCAGGGCCCTGCTGTACAGATTTGACTGTATTGTTGATCTTAATACTGAACAGCACAGGAGAGAGAATGCTCCCTTGCGATCACCCAGTTCTTGCTCATGGATGTCGGAGAGAGTAGTACCAACCCACACTTGAAACTGTCACTCGGCCAAAAACTTTTGGATAAACAGGGGTAGGTAATCCCGAAAGGGTTCGTGTAGATCCATAAGTATTCTTGATTTGCAGGTGGTATCATATGCTTTCTCGAGATCAAAGAAGATAGCCATTACATGCTGTTTGTTCAGAAATCCAATATGGATCATCGTTTCCAGGCAGATTAAATGGTCCACTGTGGAATAGTGCTTGCGAAAACTGCATTTTTCTTCAGCCAGGATGCCGTCACTTTCCAGTTTTTCCAGTTGGTTGATAGTTGGAAGGATTGGATAGATCTTTTCCCAGTTTAGGTAGAGGAATGATCAGGTCTCTCCAAGACTGTTGTTTACTTGTTTTAAAGATGTACCTAGATTTTGCTCTGAGTTTTTAATGAGCTCGAACGTTGTCCGCTGATGTTGATTGGAAGATGCAACATTGATCTCTCTTGCGGGCTTGTTTTATTTGATATCATTCAGAAGTAAACCACAGTATTTTAGGTATGTGAGGTTTCTTTGACGATGTGGGAATTGCTTTTTTGGCACAATTCAGGATGACTTGTGTTAGAGTGACTGCTGGAACATCACTTTGCAGAATGTTTTCTTCCTCTAATTCACTCTGGGTGGTCCTTGCGAATAAATCCCATTTAGCCTTGTGAAAATTCAAGCGTTCCAGTACGGATCCATGTTCAGCGTTTGTACTTGTTCAGACGACTGGAAAATGTTCACTTCCATAGTCCAAAACCAGTGAAGCATCACACATCATTAGATCTAAACAGAAAAGTGTACCATTTGCAGGATGAATATAAGTAGGAGATCCATCGTTTAGACAGCAATTAATGATTGTTTCCACCTGAGACCATGGGCTGAAGTATCCACACTACCCCAAAGTGGGGAATGGCCATTCAAATCACCTAACAACAGAAAAGGTTTTGGAAGTTTCTCAATCAGATCAACCAGTTATTTTTGTAACAAGAACAGATGGAGGTAGGTACAGAGAACAAGTGGTTATGGTTTTGTGAAGAGATGCCCTTGCTGCTACTGCTTGCAAACAAGTGTTCAGATTAACAGGGCAAAACAAAACAGACCTGTGCAGGAGCAAAGAAACTCCACCTGTTACTCCTCCATCTTTTAGGTTGTGCTGGTTTGGAAATAATGTTGAAATCCATTATAGAAAAAATTTTCCTTCACGCACTAACGTTTCTTGTAGAGCCAGCACAATAGGCTGAAGGTCACAGCAAACTAACTGGAGCTCCTCTAAATCTGAGTTGACACCTCTTATGTTCCAATGGACAACGGTCTTCATTATCGATGGAAACAACAATAGACAAATTTAGTTCATATCCGTTTCATCATCCTCAACCTGTAATGGAGCATATTTATTTTCCAGTTAGTTTTTTTCTGCTTTTTTCAGGCTGTCAGACCTGATGGTTGACCTGCTGCTGGCAGAGGGGGCTTAGGCCCTTTAAGTGCTAGTGGAGATTTCTTCATCTCCACCAGCATCACCTTTGCCCTCTCCAACTCGCTGTGGAATCGCTCCCAGACAGCTGGGATTAGAAGGCGGGTTTTCAAGGGAGGCTGGGTTACCTAGGCTGTCCAGCACTGGCTGATTTCGACTGCTGAGTAGCCTGAGAAACTGGGTTAATGCCTCCGCTGTAGTCTTTTATGTCTTGCAATGTTTCAAAACTAAATTTCGTCCATGTCAGATCCATTTGACAGGCAGTGGAAACTAGGCTCGACTTCTTTACAGTGCAGATGGCTGCTGCCTTCCACTAGTCGTTTGGCCACATGGAAGGGTATCCTTTTTGTTTTCACTCTCTGTATTGTCCGTTCTACTTGCCATTATGGGACAGCTTTTGGAGGATGAAGGTGGTCACCTCTACAATTTAGACATAGCACTGGTCCATTACATGTTCCTTCCAGTGCCTCTCCTTGGCACACATGGCACACTTTTTTGTGTTGGTTACATCCTCTTTTATATGCCCAAACTTCTGGCAGTGGAAACACCGCATTGTTGATGGAACATACGAGACTTTGACATTCGGAACCCTATTTTTAATGACTGGAAGAAAAGGACAGCAGAATGTCAGGAACAGTGTGTTTGTCCAGACTCTCACCAACCCCTTCTGGAACATAGTCCGGCATACATCCACAATGCCCTGGCTCGTCAATTCTGTCCTACTTTCTTCTTTGAGAACTCCCTTCGCGGCACTTGAAAACCCTCTTGCTGCTGTTTAGTCCCTTGTGCGGAGAAATTTTAATTCCATGGTCCTCCAACATTCATGCTTTCTGCAGATACTGACAGTTTTTTTGTCTTTACACTTAACATTTCAGCACTTTTTTTTTTCATTTGTCTTCAGGTTACTGAGGCCCTGAAATCTCTTGTGTTTTGCAAAAGGACTCATCAATGACAGCGGTTTTGTCATCATTTGTTCCTCCCACGATCAACCATGCTGCCCAGAAGCCTGTCTCTTGCTGAAATTCAGCGTCTGAATCTAAGTCACCATCATAATTACCTCTTTTCCTTTTTGTTGTTTTTAATTTATTCATGAACGTAGGCTCAACGATGGCAGAAATTTGTCGGTCGCCCCAGGAGAGTTGCCATACTAGGGTAGGAACAATGGATGGCCAATCTCATGGTGTCCGTCTGCTTGGAACCGTCCCGCATGAAGCCAGACAATGTACTGTCACGACTGACTAACGTACAGCCACCCATCCCATGGACACGTAACTTGAGCTCAGATTTACGGGTTGCTTACGGCAACCACTCGTGATTATGAAGATGGAGATAACCGAAATGGAAATGAAGGTGGAACCATGCTTCGTCTCATCCCTCTTCCTTGACTTGTCCAACATGGGTAACCCCACCAGGGACATCAATTTACACTAAGTCTAGTCCAGTTAACTTCCTGGGTTATCAGGACTGTCACTAGTGATAAAAACGAAGCTTTCCAACTAGTAGCCTCTGTCAGCATAGCTCAAGGGATCATTGGGACCTCAAACCCCCCAACTAGACGAGGTGGTCTGTTTTGGGCTGCCACTAAACTTACCAGATAGATTCTGAATATATAAGGAAATTGTTTCTGCCTTTAAAAGCCCTTGTCTTCCAGCAACACTTTATATTGTAAAGATATCTCTCAAATAACCTCCTTCCCTTGAATGGCAGATCCCTAATGTAATAAAAGAAAATACAGTAGACAACCAAAAAGGAACTTAGTGTGTGTGTTGGTTGGTTGGTTACTGTGAGAACATGACAGCGATCAAGATTTTTTCCAATTGGTACCCATATTCTTAACGCACGTGTTGATGTAACTGGCTTTCAGGAATCTTACCTTGAATTCAGGAATACCTTCTTGCTGTGGAATGCTATTTCAACGATAGCTTAAGTTCACATTAGTGTCATTTTTAACGTGGTGTTTACTCTGATATGGTTGTAGTAGTCAGCTGGGCTATAAGCAATGTGAACCTGAACCAGATCAACCCTTTTTCTTACCATTTGTTCACCTGCAAATTGACAATGGCCTTAATTAAGATTTTAGAGGAATCTGAAAATGTGAATGACAATGTTGACATTTATTTTGAACGTGTGAATTCATTAACGCAGATAACGTTCAAAATGAAGCATGAGTTGATACATTTATCAGTATGGCAGGACTGAAAACTTATGAACTCTCAGAAGCTTTCATTACGCAGGCAAAACAGCACAGACAGAGAACTCTAGATGACCTAAAGAAACTGTTAGAAGACCACATTGAATCCCAGGAATTTGTAATACACAGAAGGGCAAAATTTTACCATAGAAGGCAGGGACCTGTACAAGGCAGGGACTAAATAAAAATATGTCAGACTTTGCAGCTGCTTTACGAATTGTAGCAGCAAACTGTTTGATAACTTCCTGAAGGAAGTACTTAGAGACTTTTCCTAATTGGACTCAGACATCTAGACATTCAGAATAAGCTAAAAGGCTGAGAGCTGTGAAAGGGTCTTGTGTTTAAGAAAGCTGTAGAAACTGCACTAATTAAGGAAACGCTATCCCATGAGCTGACATCACCAGAGAATGTAAGAGCACAGAGCGCCAATGGCTATCACAGGCAATCACTGAAGGCAAATCACAGAGCGTGTCGACATACTAAGAAGCTCTGGGGAAAAAAGGCAGAAATCCTCCCAAGATGTAACCCTGCCCTGTTACCAGACACCACAACCCACAACAAATCAAACCCCAAAAAACAGGCTGACACATTCAAGCAAAGCTTTATTTATGACACAATCACAAGTGTAACTAACAAGCCAAACAAAACAACTCCAAATCGAATGTACACACACACACACACACACACACACACACACACACAGAGAAGAGAGAGAGAGAGAGCAGTGCCTCAACAGGGTATTGTGGAGACTTTTACCAGGTTTGTCTCCCAACACATCAGTGAGTACCATGTATACCATTTCACTTGCCTGCCCTTATACAGTTTAAGATCACACACACACAAATATGTAACAATATTTGGTAAATAAATTGATATCTAAGAGGACAACTGATTTATCAATAACTATGAATGGGTATTAAGTACAGACGTTCCAGAAAATAAGGACAGACAGACAACAAAACAAGTCAATTTGTTGAACGTAGGAGCACTCAACACACTGGTGCGATTCCACTAGGTTAGTCATAATTTCCTTAAATTTCTATTATTTATCTCACCAGTTTGATTTCACACAGACCTTCAGTAGAGTTTTATTAACCTTTTCTTTTCTTTTCTTGTTTTTGTTAGATACACCTAGAAGGATGGAAGCAGTTGAATAGTGAAGGCTAGACATGTAGCTAACCTCCGAGATGTTGACTCTTTTTCTCCAGTGGCTGGTAACGCTGAGCAAACCTGGGATGATGAACAACAGGTGGTTGGCACACTGCTGATACCCTGTACAGGAGGTAAAAGTAGTGCCCTGATCTCTACATACTCGTAACTTTATCATTCTGCACTGAGTTATTTAGTTTGTAAGAATTCTAATTAACCCTTTGACTCCCGCACCCTATCCACTGGCATCTTGCATTGTCAGCCATGCCAGCAAAGCAGAAACTTAACCCTTTGACCCACTTGTCCTATCCACCAGCTTCCTGCAGGAAACTGGTGGATAGGGTGAGTGAGTGAAAGGACAAAAGTTTTTGCAGTTGGAGGATAGGGTGAGGGAGTCAAAGGGTTAAGCAACATTTCTGGGAACCCAAAGTGGTCTCACCTTCTGCCCAAATGCTGAGTCAAGCCATAGAAACAGGTGTCACAGCATGTTTAAACGCCACAATACTCTTACCAATAAATCAATAATGCATGCCACACTAAGGGCAAATCTCATTTCATATTCAGTTTGGTTCATCTATGTTAATTTTTTCACCTGAAAGCAAACTCTAGTTGAAGCTCAAAATTAACGAAGACATGAGTTTTAAAATATCTATTGAGCAAAAAACTACTCCCCTCTCTCCAGAACTATTCACAATGAAATGTTTGCAGAACAACACTCACACATATTTCTTTTTTCTAAGGCGTTTTAATCACATGCAAGCAGTATGCTTTATCCATATCAACACATAGCCATAAAATATTTCCATATGTCTGTGTAATTCACTGAAAAATATTGTGCTGGAACAACATACAAGTGTTTAAGTCAAAACTTAAATCCATGTCAATAAATATATAATGACATCACCCCAGCACATACAATAAGCAAACTGTGTTATTAATTCTTCATGAACACCAACACAATTCAGACAGCCACTTGTGAATCTTATGAGCACTTCTGCATGTAAATTTAATAATATATACATTCACAGTCAATGAAAAAATTGGTGCCTACACAATGGCACACAGGTTTTTTTTTTAACAACTTCCATTGGCAAAAACATTTCTGTACATATGGATCATTGTTAACACCTGGCTTTGAACCAGTAGGTCCTATACCTTCCTGAAGGTTCTAAGTATACAACACAATACCTGTATAATACTGTGATATGACTGATTAGACACTACACAATGTCAACAAGCACTCAGCATGTAACACACAATACACATTATCTTACCAACATATTGCACACCTAGACCAATAGTAACACCTAGTAAAAAAACATTTTGGGATACCTTGTAGAGATGAAAGACAAAAACGAAACAGGACTGGAACCACAGACAAAAGGACAGACTGGCATGCCACTCTTGTCTTTCTTTAGATGATGGAGACCAGAACCCCACACTACCAGAAAAATGGACTGTGAAGATTCCTAACAGGCAGAAAAGAAGAGGAGACTGTTAATCGACACATCAACCTGCAGCCAAGGCCAGGAACAAACGTCTCCTTGTGTAGGAGACGTTTCTTTCTTCTGGCCTTGGCTGCAGGCCAACCACTTGCAGGGGTCCCAGTGCCAAATGAAAAGAATCTCTGAAAATCTAGGGAGGTCCGAAGCATGCTCCCCCAGAAAATATTTTTGAATATAGATGCAAAATAGTGCAATCTGACACTATCTGGCACAAGTTTAGGCTTGTTTATGATTCTTTGTACTGAAGCAAACAATTTATACACACTGTCAGATTTCAAGAAAAATAATATGGCGAGTACTTTTCTAATGTATGCTCCAACAAACAATAACACAACAACCTAGACTAACAGCTTCAAGATTCTTTGCAGTTTTCTGCCTCATCTGGTGCTTCTTTGGCTTGAAATGGTCTAAAAGTTTGTGGATGCCTGTTCAACTATAGTTATTTTAATTGACTTCACAGCAGCACAAGACATGGTAGGCTATGCCAGCCTCTGTTATTTTTAAAAGCCATGTACTCATTTCCACAACATCAATTTTTCGTGAAATCCACTCCAAACACTGCATATTTTTGCAGTCTTTGTCAAACGTTTTTGCTGCGGCAGACCCTCTCTCCAGAATATCAGCTCAAGCATGGTCACGCTCCTAAGAAGTTTTGCAATCAGCTCTGAAAACAGGCCGCACCTGACAAACAAAAAACACTGGAAGTGACCTTAGCGGAAAATGATACCCCCTTAATGAAATTTCATCGTCTGCTACAAGAGATCAACAGACTGACAAACAGCCGACTATTTCACAGAAGAAAAAAATGATCCGTTGAATTTTTTTAAATTTTCTCGGAAAGCACATTTTCTTCTCGGAAGCAGCATGTGGATTTCTCTCAAAATTTGGAAAATTGGGAGCCCTGCACTTGGCTCAATAACATAAATGCACACGACCTCGCCAGATGAGAACACCCAGGGAAACACCTCGGGAAAAACTTGGAACAGCCATAACACCTGTGGAGAAGGAAGAGGCAGCAAGAGAAACACAGAAAGATGAAGACAAATGGAACGAATGTGTGCATGTAATCCTGTGTGTATACACTGGCACTATCTTTGTCCATCTGATGTATTAAAAGAAGTATAGATTCCCATTGTTCATATTTTCCCACTCCATACCAGTGGTGAAAATGCTTTGCACCTGCCCTGCACTGTAGAGTAGAATATGACAAACTCTGCTGGTCTTAAAGACAGTGGGAGGAAGTTCCATGTTGTTGGGCTAAAACCAGAGCGAATTCTCTCCAAAAGTTGTAAACAAGAACCAAGGTATGGTTATGACAGAAGCTCCTTGAGACCTGAGAGCTTTTTAAGGTTTGTAGGGCAGCAGGTGTTCTATCAAATATGTTGGCGTAGTAGCTGAACTTCAGACACTGAAAGCTGAATTTTATTCTCAATTCTTGCTTTGGCTGGAAGCCAATGTCGTTTTTGCTATTTTGCTTTTGCACAGCTAGCCCCATTTGCTCTCGAACAGGACAAATCAAGCTGCACCGTTTTAGACCTGTTGAATTTGGGCAGCTTATCATCAGAAAGTCCAACTAAGAGAGAGTAACAGGAGTCTAGTGTGGATCATATGAAAGACAAACACAGCTTTTACATGGCATCAGCAGAGAGAATTGGGTGGATTTTGCTTACTCTGCGCAGCTGAAGACAGAATTTTGCTCAGGTAAGTCAAGATGAGCTTCCATCAATAAGGATTCATAAAATGGTTTCCTGTAGGTTTGCTGAAGGCTATAATATAGTCCGAAATAAGCATGGTTTTGAATTTTTTTTTTTTAAGGTTTTACTTTGCACTATTGTAGGCCTACGTTTGTTTTCTGGTGTGTGTGTGTGTGTGTGTGTGTGTTGTGTGTGTTGTGTTGTGTTGTGTTGTGTTGTGTTGTGTTGTGTTTTTGTGTTGTTGTGTTGTGTTGTGTTGTGTGTGTTTGTTTGGTGTGGTGTGGTGTGGTGTGGTGTGGTGTGGTGTGTGTGTGTGTGTGTGTGTGCGTGTTTCATTCAATCATTTTTAGTTTGCTTTCATCCAGGAAGCTATGTTTTCAATGGTGTTTAATTTCTCGAATTTCTCGATATGTCTCTTGAAAAAGCAGAATGATACAGTTGTGAGTCGCCAGCAAAGAGTGCTATGGATTGTTTGATAATAGAGCTGAGTGTTGTAAATAGGCTACATAGTGAACAGAACAGGGCCCTGTGGGACAACATACTTCCGTAGAGATGGCGCTGATCTAAAAATGTCATTGGTGACAAAAGATTGAGTTTGATAATAAAGATACAACCGTACCCAAATGTGTGACAATCCTGAGATCATGGTCAGCAGTGTCAAATCCAACTGAAAAATAAAGAAGTGACAGAATGCACACTTTTCCGTTATCAGAAGCCTTCAGAACATCATTAACAACTCTTAACAAAGCAGTTTTTGTACAGCAGGTTTTATGACGGTCACTAAAAAGGTTAAAATATTACTGGTTATGGGTAATTCATCAGATGTAAGAAGACAACATCCTCAAGCACTGAACATAAATGGAAATAGGCCAACAGATTTTTCGGACTGATGGGGTCGAAATTCGCAGGGTTTGACTCAGGCATGTTTAAAGCTCTGTGGCACAATATATGTTTAAAGACATATTAATGATTTCAGTTATAAATGGAGAAATTTCTTCAATACTTATTGTTCAAAGCCCAGCAGACTGTGCAGAGCCATAAATGCACAAAACACCTCACTGGAAAAAAAAGAAACAGGAAAGGAAAATCAGACACACACATCAAAGCAACTGGAAAGGAAAATCAGACACACACATCAAAGCAACTGGAAAGGAAAATCAGACACACACATCAAAGCAACTGGAAAGGAAAATCAGACACACACATCAAAGCAACTGGAAAGGAAAATCAGACACACACATCAAAGCAACTGGAAAGGAAATCAGACACACACATCAAGCATCTGTGCACACTATCTTAGGGTATGTGCCTGGCGTTAACCACTCCATCCAATTTATCACCAGGTGGTTTAAAAAAACAAACCTGAATACAAATTTATAAATTTAAACATAACTAAGGGCACTAAACACATGAAAACGGGCCTAAATTACCAAAAACTGCATCTGCACATCACATTTCCTTAGAGCCAAAAAAATCCATTTTATACATGTAGGCCTACCCAATTATCAATCTTAAGATAGAGTATGTTTATAGAACACATGGATCAGCAAAGCAGATAATGATAGGAAGTGATGACAGAAAGGAAAGGAGCAAGGCAAAAACAAAGAGAGTGACAGAAAAGAGGAAATTTTAGAGGAAATTTCTAGCACAGGTTTTCCAGAAGGGGGTATACTATTTATACGGAAAGAGCCCCTGGCATCCCTATGGCGGATTCTTCAATACACTTAAAAAGAAGAGAGGCAAGGACGAAGTCAAAACTGCAGGATTTTTCAGGCATTGTAAGGATAATTTTTTCCACTCGATCTACACTGACTGATTAAAATGATCTAAATGGGATGCCAGTTAAAAAGGCAGGCAAAGAAGCACTAAAGCTGGGAAAGCTGAAGTTTCTTCTTATTTGTTCTATTTTCTCTCTGAAGAAATTACTTATTTGTCTGGAAAGTATTTGGGTGGAACACTATTTGGAACCAGGAAAAAAAAAAACATGAAAAAAATAATAGGAACGCCTATTTTGTCAAGCTCGCTAAAGCTTGAACTAGAATGGAGAGACAGAGAAAACAGACCTATCAGCTCTAACACCCCCTTCAACTAACTAAAATAAGGAAAACTTTGAATAAATACATTCACACAAATTTTATTCAATCACAAACAATACAACATGACGCACTATACATATGTATCATAAACATAAATATAGCACCACTCGAGGTGGCTCCAGGGAAAAACAACATTGCATTACACATTCCAAAACCTCATGGCAAACAAGATCAATGTAAGCAATGAATAAATGAGTTTAACAACGTAATTTCTCCAATTGTTCCAGTCCACTGCTATGACGAGAAAAACACCTTCATAACATAGAGTGATAGACCCACACAGGGTGACGCTCACTGTCTCACACAAATGTTCCGAATCTATGATTTCAAATTTTACTTGAGTCTCATAGACAAATGAATGGTGAACAGGTGTTGACTGAACGATCGATGAATATAGACAGAAGACTTACGAATAGTAGAACGATGAAACCCGAGCAGGACGATGATGAGGAAAGAGCCGAGACGAAAACAGCTGGGCAGAAGGCTCTTAGCGTGGTGAGTACTGGCTCGCCACCCCACGCCCTGGCGGCCGTTGCAGGGGCAACAAGCCAGCATTTATTGCCGAATCCTGCGGGAAGTTGCTTGTTGGAAGCGCCCATCAACCATGCTCGCTGAAGACTGGTGAAAGCGATGGAGTGGCGGACACTGAAGATTGAAGAGACCCAGGGGCTGCAGTGTGCCTGTGGTCTGACTCGCTACCCACACTCCTTTGGGACCGTCTCAGGAGCAGAGAGCCAACAGGAAAGCAGAAAGCTGCTGCCAGAAATGCCCACCAGCCGCACTTGCTTCGCACGTTCGTCACCATTACAACAGTTCAGATATGTTCGCCTTTCTAGCAGAGCCTTGGGCCAAACATGGACATAAATGACAACTGTGGTGCAGGACACTACTGATCTTGACCCACCACACAGACGAAGTAGATAAGTAACCTACTCCTACCAACTGGGAGGTATATGGAAGGCTACACATTAAATGAAGACACAAAGAAACTCTTCCACTTCTAGGACACAAACTCCAACTACGAGTAAACACTGACCAGAGACTGGCCCTAACCACCCTAACTGCAAACCAGTGGTAGCAAATGGGCACGAGACATCAGCTCTCTTCTCTTTACTTAAACTCCTGCCTTAAACACAGACACACAGAAACTCTTCCACTTCTAGGATACAACGACCAACAAGAGACTAGCCCTAACAACCCAAACTGCAAACCAACTGTAGCAGAAGGGACCAGACATCAACAGACTCCTGGTTACACATTTTACACAGACACACAGAAACTCTTCCACTTCTAGAACACCAAGTCCAACTACAAGTGAAATGCTGACCAGAAACTGGCCCTAATCCCCCTAACTGCAAACCGACTGTGGCAGAAGGGGGGCCAGACACCAACTGGCAACTCTTTATTTATCCAGCCAACACGACAGAACTACCGTTCACAAAAAACAGCCCAAAAAGCATGCAAAAATTCACACACACAGGCCCACGTAAACCATAACTTAGGCCACCAACACAAGTTGACAGAACACTTCACAAACACAGCGCAAAAGCACGCAAAAAACACACAAAGGCCCAGGTAAACCAGGCATGCTGACCCAATAAAACACTCCTGTCCTTAAACGAGAAGTAAAGGGGGAAAAAAAAAATGAACAAAACTGCTATGACATTTAATACAACAAGACAAGACAGGCGCAAATTTTCGGCCAACTGGCCTTTGTCAATCGTAAGATCATCAACAAACAAACACCAAATACAAAAATTAGGAGAAAAAGACTGAAATTTCCCTGCTGCTCTGTCCAGTGTGAGAAAAGGAATAAACTGACTAAAATGATATCATAATGTGTTTTCGAGTAAATATGATGTCAGAGCGGAAGTTCGATGAATTCTGCAATTTGAAAAGTGGTCATGCCATATTAATATTGTTTTATCCTGAAGAGGGTCCAGGGCTAAAATTAAAAACTATGATGCACTAGCCAAGAGTAGTGTTTGGAATGTAAAGGATCCTGCTATTAAATAATGCATAAGAAAAAATATAAGCATATGATCGACTGAATTGGGAAAACATATAATCAAGAGGTATGGCAAATGTAAATGGATCGTGCCTAATGCAACGAATCCAGTCTGACCTTGAAACAGGAAGAGAAACATCCTAAGCCAACAGCCATGGGGCTGAAGGGAAAACCGGAGTCCCCAGGGAAAAAAAACCCTAGTCAGACTAAGACTTTTGGGAAGGACAATTTTAGCTGTTGTATCCATCAACCGTCAAAATATTGGTCAGAAAATTTGAGCAACACTAATGACGCATCCATAAAGTGGATTAACTGACCAAGTAGTCCCAGTCTTCCTATGCAGCCCACTCTGAGTAGGAGCTGGTTGCGACTGGAAAAACAACAACAAAACACCAATCAAAAAATCCACTATGATTATGACTAGAAGGACTTAAAACTCCAAACCTTTTGGTGAAGAGTAAGTTGTTATTAACTCAATGGAGTCGCAGTCAAATAGTGCTTGTCGACCCCTGAAATCGCATGTTTTCGGCCATTTTAAAAAAAAATATTACAAAATAACCAGACAAGATAGAAACAAACAGTAAAGTGCAAAAGAAAGGCAGACGCTTGCTACATTAGATTCTACTCACAATTTGTGTGCTGATTTCCCACTTGAATGTAGAAATTACTCCAATTAGGGTATCCAAACAGCATTCCGAACAAAAGTTTTGAACCACATGATCGACCACATAGCGATGTCACTTAAGCCAATGCTAGGGGCAAACTCGTATCTGAATCCAACAAATCATCCCTATCTTCGACAGATAATTCACCAACAAGATCTAATTCATCATCAGATCCTTCAGCTTGGATAATATCGATCACCTCTTGTACAGAAAACATACGCCGGTTTCGAAGTTGCCTTGCCGCCATTTTGAAAATAGGTGAATACAGATTCGCTTACTGACTCTAGAAACTTCGTTAAAACAAAGACTGTATGATGATTAGATATGGTCTAAGGGAAGCAATCGATGCATACATGATTATACTTTGACTTTCAGGAGTTTTCTCCCTCGAATACTGCTCATGTTATAAATAAAAAAAATGGCATTTTCCGACGGCACCAGCCTGCCATCACGACTAAGATCGCGGTATAGATGGGTGGCAGCAGACTGCCGTCAAGACGCCAAAGAGTTAATCACATCATCACAGGAACTCGTCTACAGTAGTATACTTAAATTCATATACATGGGTAAACTCACACTCATGTTTCAGGTTTAATAAAATGGTTAAGTGCCATGCTGATTATGCTGGGGTCATGGGCCACAACTTTTATGCAGGCTAGTCAGTTCTTTTCAAAGATCCATGGACTTGATGTCTTTTAGTTGAATCCCAGCTGGAAAAAAAAAGGACTTGATCACACTATTTCAAGACCTTGAAAGGAGATTCCACATGTTATTCACACACAATAATAGACCTAATAGGGTTTTGTTCAGATCCAAGGAGTCTGCCAGGCAGCTGCTGGCAGACTTGCGTGGACAACATATGGCATTGCAAGGGAGCAATGAATCCTTCTTGAATAATGTCCAAACATTAGAAGAGAACGGCAGCGTCGTGATGTTGGATACCCGCATCACCCGGATGGAGACAGGCCTCGCCTTCTCCGTCTATAGAAAGCCGACCCACACGGACCAGTACTTACAATTTGACAGTCACCAGCCACTGGAACACAAGCTTGGAGTAATCCGCACCCTCACCCACCGAGCGAAGACCATCTGCTCTATCGACACCACTAGAGAAGAAGAGGTGCAGTACATCAAAAAAGTACTCAGTGTGTCAGGATACCAGAAGTGGGCCTGGGATATTCCGGGGGGCAAAAAAAACATACCCCACCCCTCCACTGAACAGCCAACCCCTTCGAGAGGGCACGTCTCCATGCCATATGTCAGCGGCGTCACTGAGGCTCTCAGCGGGAAGATCAGGAAGTTGGGAGTCAGTGTCCACGCCAAGCCCACCAACACCATCAGAAGCCAGTTAGTCCACCCCAAAGACAAAACAGACAAATTGGACAAATCAGGGGTGATATACAAGATAGACTGCCAGGACTGTGACCATAGTTATATTGGCGAAACTGAGCGCAACTTGCACAAAAGATTAAAAGAACACAAACGTGAGTCCTCTCCAGTGGGAGAACATCTGACCCACACCCAACACCACTTTGAAAAGGACAGTGTGCAAGTTCTCGACAAAGAAGCAAGATGGTTCCAGAGGGGAGTAAAGGAGGCAGTTTACATCGCCACAAGGAACCCCACCCTCAACCGTGACCGGGGCCGACACAACCTGCCATCGGTGTACTCCTCACTTATTCAGTCGCACTGTCGTGAGTTCATTCACGGCGGTGCGCACTGAAGCCAGTTCTCAACCCAGCAGTTGCACTGAAGAAGTCGGCCGGATCGCCGATGAAAGCTACACAGTAAGTAGCTTTTTTGTCACCGAGAGACAGGTTCAGCTAGGTAGTCATTATGTCCAAACATGTTATCCACTGATGGGCCCATTAACAAACTGGGTAAATGTCAGAAGTCAACCTAAACACTTCCAGCTGGTGGATAAAGGATGATGAGTTTTGTTAATCTCCCAAGTCAACATGTGTGCAGACCTGCCAGTGTTTCAACCCCCTTTGTGTGTATATGCATGCTGAATATAAAATATGCAAGTTGAAGATCTTATAAATTATGCATTTCCAGAGGCCCTTGGAAAAATGACAACTTCCAGCATGCACACACATTTAAGACAGACTTAGCAATGATATAGCAGAATGTGGTCAGCTCACCTAACGGCTAGAGTTCTCTGTGTTCCACTAAAAAAACTAATTATGTGTAATAAGTTTGGAGAATAATGCTATAACAAATTATAATGATAATAATAATAATACAACAATCAAATGCAATAGGCACACTCTGAACATGGTGAACAAATCATGACAGCAGGCAGTAAACTATCTGGCATCTCTGTCATACCTTTGTTAATGAAACAATTCTACAGTCTGTAATGTATGACATATTGCTGGTAAATGTGCAATACAAAATGGTGCTTTAATCATCCCAGTCAACTTCTGAGTCTGTATCCCTCCACTGGCAACCAGAAACGATCTTCAAGTCCTCTCTCTCCCATCATGAACATCTTGAGATTCAGAGCTAATCATCAGTTCCACTTCCTCCAAAGGAGTTTGAACACGTAATTCTTTCTCTGTCATCAGATCCATGAGCTCCTGAAATTGCTTTTCACCAAAGAGTTCTGCTCCATCCATGTACAGCACCTACGAGTATAACAAAACAATAAATTAGATAAATTACTGATGGATTCTCAAGAAATGAGGAATTTTTTTCTTAAATATCTGTTTAACTAGTATATTTACCAAATGAAAAAAAAAACTGTAGCTACCCTGACCAGCTCAGCACTCTGCCATAGGCCAAAATTAAAAATCAGCTGTCGATGGCTCTCATGTGACCAGTATGTGACTGTGTTGATCAATCAGTGGCCTTCCAACTGAGGGAGTGTTGAATACTGCCTTTAGTATTTATTCTCTGGCCCTCAAAAATATCCCTATGAGCAGGGATGGATGGCGAGAGTCTGGGTTTTTGATTTCTGAAGTATACTTCTTAAACTGGGAATTAAAAAAAAAAATCCTCAGTTTAATGTCATATAATCCAAACCAAAAACACAGGCATAACTTAAACAAAGGTGGAGGGGCATGTCACCCCTCTGATTCAAGTAGAAAAGCCTGGATGGAAATGGTAGTGTTTGCTGCCCCAAAGGATACCCAGGAGAAACCGTTTGTTCATTTTAGAGAGATAGTGATGAATGAATGAGCTTTGAATGCCAATAGGTGCAATGAAGCTAAGGAAGCTTGGCTGAAAACAAAATGCAAAGAAATAGATCAACACAAAATGGATCCTCAGGGTATGTACAGAAGAATTAAGAAATTGTCCACAGGAAAAATACATGCACATCAACTGGTCGCTTAAAATCGAAAGATGGTAGGGCCTACGCATATCATGGAAAAAGACAAAATATTAGATAGATGGGGAGAGTACATTAACTCTTATTGTCCGGCAAGCCAATTCAGTCGGCTTTCCGTCCAACCTGCTTGGGCGGCGAGTCAACTCAGTCGGCTTTTACAGTTACCGGACATCTTGTTTGCAACAGTCATTACTTTTCTGACATCAGCCAGCTTTACAGCTTGCTTTACGGCAATAGATACTTCCACTTTCATTTCAAGCTTTTCTGTGCTGGTGAAGTAGTTTGAAGTTTGGGGGGGGGGGGGGGGGGGGGTGCATCTTGGGCTGTTTTGATTTGTTATGGCATTGGGTGGGTGGTGCCCTATGAGACTGACTGCTGAACAGCCGATAAAATTGTTTCAAGAAACACTGGACGATAGTAATAGCAATAATATCATCAGTGACAGTGATGAGAGTTTTCTGACACTCAAATGATGAGTTAGTTTCTTTGGATAGCGGCGACACTTTAGCAGGGCCTTCTTCAAAGAAATGACGACTTTCTGAAACTCACCTAGCATCATATCAATCAGTAAAAAAGTCCACAGATGAGACACATTTTTTTTTAGTGGATTTTACTTATTTTTGCATCAAATGATGGTTCTACACTAGAAAATTTGCAGCTACTATAGAAAAGAAAACTTATGAACAAGTTGTGACATGTGTAACTGCTAAAGGTCTGGTTTTTGTCATTTTCGGGGATGTGACCTGAAGTCAATTAGAGGTGAAAAGCATCAAAATAAAGCAACAATGATATTTTTTGTGGTGATGGACTTATTGCTAGGATGTCAAGGAACATCTTTTTCTCTTTGAGTTTGGATGTACAAGTATTATCTGGTCAGCTATAGTGCTTTGAGTATCAACCGTACAACTGTTTTTTGTCTGTGCTGTAAAATATGTGCCTCTGATTAGCATTTCTAATTATCTCAATATGACAATAATATCAATGTAACTTTATTCACAAGATACACAATTTTATTCTGAACATGGGCATACCAAAATGTTTACTGTACGTTTAATACAAAAAAAGTTATCATCATTTTACTGACCTGACCCCCTCTTTGACAATTTGCATAGTGCAAAGCCTTCGGCCAGACTTAAAACCCCTAACGGACAATTATAGTTAAAGACCTTTTTGAAGATGACAGAAACGAAGAACATATTATAAGAAAGAACATTGAAGGACCACCCATAATGAAAGATGAAGTTAGAGCAGCTCTGAAAAAGATGAAACCAGGAAAAGCCCCAGGACCAGACAATATTACTACAGAGATGATTGAAGCCCTGGAGGAATTGGGTATTGAAAAAATAACAGACCTCCTATATGGGATTTATGACACTGGAGAAATCCCCAGATATTTCAAAATCAATTTTCATTACACTTCCAAAGAAAACAGGGGCTGTAGAATGCAAACTCCATCGCACAATCAGCTTGATGAGTCAAGTAACAAAAATCCTATTAAGAATAATCATGATGAGGACAAGGAATAGAATCAAAAGAGAAATAGCAGAAGAACAGTGCGGATTTGTTGAAAGCAAAGGAACTATTAATGCCATATACATCCTAAGAACTATCATAGAGAGGTCAATCAAGATGAATAAGGATTTATATTTTTATGCTTTGTTGATTATACCAAGCCTTTCGATCGGGTAAGACATGAAGAGTTGATCAACCAACTACAAAGACTCAATATTGATGGAAAAGATCTACGAACAAATCAGAAATATGTATTGGGAACAAACAGCTGCAACAAAAATAAAAACGATATAAGCTCTTTCCAAAATATCAAAAGAGGAGTCAGACAGGGTTGTGTTTTGTCACCAGATCTGTTTTCACTTTACAGTGAAAACATCATGAGAAACCTAGAAGAATACCCTGGATTAAAGGTTGGAGGAAAAATGATAAACAACATTCGATACACAGATAACACCATGCTAATTGCAGAACATGAAAGGGAACTAAAAACCTTGTGAATATACTAGAAATAGAAAGCAAAGGTAAGGGGTGGAACTAAACAGCAGGAAGACTGAAGTCACGGTGATCAGTAAAAAACATGAAATCCCCTCATGCAAAATAACAGCAAATGGCACAACCCTGAAACAGGTTGATAAGTTTAAATATCTGCAAACAATCATTTCACCAGACAGCAGATGCACATCAGAAATAGCCAGCAGAATTGGCCAAGCCAAAACAGCATTCAAGAAGATGAAAAGCATTCATCCAAAAAAAAGGTCTATCAATTAATATCAGGAAGAGAGTTCTTGAATGTTATATAAACCCGATAATGTTATACAGTTGTGAGGCGTGGACATTCAACAAGCAAAGCCAGAACAAGATGAGGCAGCCGATATGTAGTTTCTAAGAAGAATGTTGAGAGTTCCATGGACAACAAAGAAAACAAACGAGACAGCCTTGATGGAGGCAGACACAAGAAGATCATTCATAGGAAGATTAAGAAAAGACAGGCAAAATTTATAGGCCATTTTATGAGGAAAGGGGAATTGGAGCACCTGGTCATGACAGGAAAGCTGGAGGGAAAGAGAGCACCAGGTAGACCCAGGGAAAAAAGATTGGACGGACTTGCAGACGTGACTGATGACAGAGAGGGTAAAAGATGTGCTTGCGGCAACAAGGGCTAGATACATATGGAGGGCCATGATCACCAATGCCATGTGGCAAGGCACTTGATGATGATGAACATGGCTTTAAGTCTTTCACGTTGGCCAGTGTGCACCGCCAAGTTCTCAGCTGCAGGGCCGTCAGTGTTTGTTTTCTTCCTGCTGATGCACTATTTTTACTACTTTTCTATTTTATTTTACAGCTACTAAAGAATGACTGATGGCGAAGCATTTGATATTACCAGAAAGCTCCAAATGTGATCTCTGCGAGCATACTATTTTCAAATAAGAATTTCCAACACTCATATGCACTGCTACGACAAGAACAACGTTGGTCACAGAGTATAAACCAGACACATTCTAACATCCCAGTAGTAACTGTACTGTGCTGTACTGAAGTCTAAAGGAACCTTTAAAACCTCTCTCTCTCTATCTATCTCTCACTCCCTCTCTCTCTCTCTCTCTCACACACACACACACACACAGCAAGCAAGCGAGTGAGCGAGAAAGAGGGAGTGAGAGAGACAGAGAGAGCGAGAGAGAGAGAGAGAGAGCTGTAGCTGTCAACTTAGATGGTAAAATTTATAATAACTGGTGAATTCCCACACCTAGTACCTAGTAGACAGCTTATAAAAGAAGACAGTGCAGACCTAACACATAGCATTGGAATCTCCTGGTCAGGGGGGTCACTTTATTTCATTATCAGTCAGAGCATCAAGTGTAAAGCTACACCAACTAAACAGACTCTGTCCCTTAGCTAAAACTTTCTGCTAAACAGTACTGGTAGTTGTTCCCAATATTCTTTACAGTGAAAGCAGCCAGAATTTTTCAAAACTTGACCAGCACTATATGGCCAGTGCGTCTGTAAGGAACAGACGCCTTACCGGCACCGTGGGTACGGTGCGGCAGGAGGGAACTTTTTCGGCACCGGCTCCCAGTAGCCGGTGCGTTGCGAAAAGGTTAACCCCTGAGTGCCGACATTTTTTGAATCCATGATCCAGTGTTTTCCATGTGCCAGGGAAAAACATTGCGTCGCAACCATGCACATTAAAACAACTGTTGCTTCCCTATTTATGGGAATCTATGCATGAAATTACACAGAATGGTGCATTAGGCATGACTAAATATATTTTCAGATAATTTGTATAGTAATTTCTTAAAATTACTACATATTTGTAATATTTTGTGGAAAATTCCCATAAAAAACTCATAACTCCTCATGATAGAAACCAAAAACACAAAGGAAAAAATAGAAGATATGACCCTCCTGATGAAATCTAAAAAGTATTCAGACTTTGGCTGACCTCCTACTGACAGATCACTGACAGCTGACGAGCTACAAAGAGCCACAGTGTGCTAGTGCACTGAGTGGCTTGACCCAGTCAAGTTGTCCACTGCCCCCATGCCCCCCAACCCCACCCCACTCCATCACCCTAGTCCTCCCTTTGCCATCCAATACTACTCACTGACAGTGCTGGCTTAACCTACAATGTTGTCCTGTCTGTCTGAACCCTATGAAGTGTTGGCTAGATGCAAGTGTTGCCTGTGGCCACAAACCCTTCATGTCAAGTGCTCGGAAAATCAATACTTTTCATATTGGGTCTGTCTGGTGCACATTTCATTCCAACATCGAGTAATTACTGCTGTTTTCAACCTCTTCTTGTGTCAGAATTGTCTTATGAATCATCCTACAGTCATTTATAAGTTCTTGACTCAACTCACACGCTTTCAAAGGCTAAAAACATGCAGCATTGCAAGACAGTCCTGGTGTCAGCATTTTGCTGAAAACCAGTTTCTGTTTTCAGATAAATAAAACCAATCTGGTGAGGGTTACATAGGTCAAAAAGTCATGTAAGGAAAGCACATCACTTATATGAACCCTCTCTGAGACTGACAGCATTAATCAGTGCTTCTCTCCCATTTACATTTGGCTGAAACGTATGTCAAACTACCTCTGTAAATTTTATGTTTGTAGGCACCCCAGAAGACTCTGAGAGCTCCATAAGTTTTACGTTGACGGCACTTAAGAGGTTAAGGGTTTAAAGATCTCAGATGCAGAGTATGGAATAAGTCAGTTCGCAGATGACACTTCATTCATTCTGGAAAGAGGGATTCATCTGAACAACTGTTTGAAATATCACATAATTTTAAAAAAATGTTCTAACTGATGCTCAACATTGCAACAATACATATACTAGGTCTCTGGTTTAATAATGATCTCTATGACATGACAGCTATTCAGGCAATCCATTCAAGCAACAATGTGTGTGTGTGTGTAATTAAACATATACTCACATTTTGTTCTGAATTTCGTAGTTATATTAATGTGCATTGTGAAATAATGTGTAATCACAAATTGGTGCCAATAAGTGAATAACAGACTGAACTCATTGCTTTGTGAATAAATGTGTAATCACAAGATTTGGTGGCAATAAGTGAATAACAGACTGAACTCATTGCTTTGTGAAATAAATGTGTAATCACAAGATTTGGTGCCAGTAGTGAATAACAGACTGAACTCATTGCTTGTGAAATAAATGTTTATCACAAGATTTGGTGGCAATAAGTGAATAACAGACTGAACTTTCTCTTATTGATTCAACTTGTAAGCTGAAATTCGCGATATGACAATACTGGACAATTATTGAATTAGTCTGCAAACTGGTGACATATAAATATGACTTAGAGAACAATAACAACAGGAAATGTGGCTGTTTTCAGCTGATGAAATCTACAACCGACTGAGGAGAAGCTTTCTGCCTGGAAGGGAAGACCACCATTGTTGCCAGCTATATGCCTGACTAACTGTCTCCTGCTGCAATTAAGAGGACTTCAGTTGGAAGGAAAGAAGTATTCAAAACAGATACTGCAATTCTGCCTCTAGGATTAGATGGGTTGTTAACAAAAAAGGCTCTCGAAAACTGACAGGGTCATTGGAAGATCTCAGACTAGTTCTTCAACACCATCTCCTCACAGAAAGACCTATCCCTTCTGCAGACTATCCTGTGGCTGCCTGTTCTGCTACTGCAACTCATCCTGAAGGAGATATATCTGTTGCTGACATGAATGAAGACACTGTTGAAGCAGCCCCATTTCAGTTCAAGCAGGGCCAGTGGATGTCTGTTTATTTTGTAGAAAGATTCTATATTGGACAGGTGTTGAATTGAAAGGAGAATAGGATCTGTGCATCAGTCCAGTACCTAAACAGGTCAGGGGTCACAAGGACTGTTTCTGCTGGCCTTCACGGGAGGACATTTTTGAAAACACACATGCTTAAGATGTTTTCTACTGGGACTTTGATTGTCTTCCAGTTATTAATGATGGGCGAATCTGGCGAGAAGATGATGTGGAGGAAATCACCGCTGCATACACAAGAGTGTCATCCATCTACTGCGAGTAAGCAAACTACCACAAAGCAAGCGGTATGGCTGACATATGTGCAACCATCCATGTTATTGCAAATGCACTAAGTATCCCTTGTTGATTCCTGGGATTCTGACCTGTCAATGGCAAGTGACAGATCTCAGCTAGTTACAGTATATCACACTTAAGTCAGTTAAGACTCAGACTGTTTATCTTTTCAGAGCATAGTGGCCAGGACTGTTGTCTAGTCTGCTCACGTTCATTCTGTTTCAGTAAACTCCCAAGTACAGAACAAAAATGTTACTTAGTTGAAGCTACAACAAGTCACAAGTGAGACTGTGGTTTATCCATCTAATGTACAGTGGCTACAACAGCATCACTTTGCCATGTTGTGATGAATCCTGTGTGCCGTTAATGGAAACTTTGGGGCTTTTTGGTCCACACACATTCATTACACGGATGATCTCTGGACAGAACAATGATAACCATGCTAATTGTGATATTGGTCATCTATTGCTTTAGATATTGACTGGCATTTGAAGTCAAGACACTATCCAATCCAGATGGGTGACTGAGTTTTGCGATTTGTGAGTATTAAAAAAATTATTCATCAATGTCAAATAAATGTGTATTGTTTCATTATCACAGTTTTGAAAGTGTGCTGGGTGAGTGATACCAAAATCATTTTTCTAGCTCAATGGAAAGCAAAGTTATGAAAATGTGTCCTCCACATGTTTTTGTGTTACACTTTGTATCAGTTGGGCACTGGCAAAAATGCTGATATTTCTGGTTTTTGATAGTAAATTTTATCACTTTTCCTTTGTAAGAACTGCCTGAAAAAAATCAAACCATCATCTATGCATCAGGAATGTCAAGAAAAATGCAAAAATGATCAGGAAAACCATACCAGTTCTGTTGTATAGCCTGCTGAAAATACAATTTTGTAAATATGTACTTTGGTGCAAAAATGCACATGAAAATTAAATCTTTAAAAATTCTTAACTTTTTCCCTAATTAAGATACAGAAATGATGTTGGTATCAATAGAATCACAATAAAAAGATCTGTTTATTGGTGATAGTTTCAAAAAATCTATAGGTAAATCACAAAATCTGTTATTCTTAGCCTGTAATAGATTAAGCAATGTAGAGTAAAATAACAGTTAAGAGGTTACATCAGAACCTATTTTCAACAACAACAGATTAAATATCACACTAATGATTTTCATTTCAAACGCTGAACAGTTACAAAAGTGTTCTTTTTAAGAAGTTTATTAGATGAAAATGGCAGCCTTCTAAATCATAAATCTTACATGGAAATGGAGAATTAAGGCAAATTACGTAAATTATTTTAATTCATACAAACAATTAAAGCCTATACATGAAAAAGAGAAACGTACATGATAAAAGAAATGAAAGTAATGAAATGTGCATTCTGCAAACAGTAACTACTAGCAAAAATGGATTAAAAAAAAACAAACAATTTACTACTTAATAAAATGGACATATGTAACATAAGATCTTTTATGAAATGGGAACACAAGTTAAATGTAATAACAGACTGGCAGATGGTATTAAGACTAACAAGAAAAATCATGGAAATAAACGGTTTCAGTTGAGAATTTGTTACTGAATTGTAGTTTCAAACTGTATATGAAATAGGAGAGACTAGTTGAAAATGACAAGTGTAATTACTGCAATTCCAAAAAAGATACAAATCACCACACTACCTATGATACTGCCAACATTCACAAAAATTTTGGGAAAACTTGAAAAACTGAAAGAAAAATGTGAGAATTGTTCAAGACTATCTTTCAACATTGAATTACTTTTATCTGCTACGGATGACAGGACGAAAACACACCAAGTACAAGACTGTATTGTGCTCTGTGCAAAATTTTTAAATTTATAAGTGTAGAATGCAGAAAACTAAGCCTAATATGAACATGTTTATTGGGAAGCTCAGATACAAACATACAACAGAAAAGTATACTACCAGTAAATGAAATACCAAGAATTTCCAAAGAAATAGCTACATCATAATTCTTTTTAGGAAGGATATAATACTTGACGAAATAAGAATGAAAATTCACGAGTATATCATAAACAGAATCACTAATGAATACTGGTGTTCAGAACTATAAATGTTTGTCCTGATCATAATTAGGTTAATGATATCAAAAGAAATGATGGTGAGCTATAGAACCACAATTTGTTTTCCATTTGATGATCGCACTGTACATAAAATGACATCAAAGCTAAAGCACCTGTGGAATAAGTTCATTGTGTCCACAGAGAGAGAGAGAAAGAGACAGTAAGAGAGAGAGAGAGACAGAGAGAGAGAGAGAGAGAATTTTTAGAACAGCACAATTTAGTTTGCCTATTTTGTTGTAACTGTTAGTTTTGTTTTGTGATATGTCTGCAGAGGGGAAATTTAGGGAGGTGCTTTTAATTAACTCACACCTTAGCATGCATGACATAAACAAATCCAGTCCCTCTGATGTTTTCAGCTCATCAACTGTTCCCCTTTATCCTCTACCTTCTCTGGGTTATTTCACAGTTCAATGAGTATGGTTTCTAGCAGTTCACATTTCAATGAGTATGTTTTTTGTGTTTTTTTTTTCATTAAAACTATACATGGTGTGCTGCTTTTTTAACTACATAACTACACATATTCCACATGATTTCCTTATGGTAAGTTGCTTTTATAACTACATAACTACATGCATTCTACACGAACTCCTTTTACAATGGACATATCTTAGGATTCAGTGGCTCACTGGATTTTGTTATGACTACGAGTGTCTACACTGGTAATCCTAAAATATCAAGGATCTTGTGGATGCATGTTATTTCCAGCTCTCAGTTTTTTTTTCAAGCTCTGAGTCAAAAATAACAGCACCTAAAAAATTATATTCAAAACAAAACAAAAACAAATAAACAAAAAAGATGTATTTTGCTCTTACAAGATATATTGCTCTTATAAGAATTTTGCTCTTACAAGATATATTGCTCTTATAAGATACACATGCCTATCAATTTCCAGGGAAGTGAGAATCAGATGACCTCTTACTTTTGCCCATGGACATGCTTGCAATGCTCTGTACAAAACTCCCTTGGCTCTGTCCAAACTCCCATACTGTCCCTGCACACACACAGTCTGATTATCACCAAAGATTCACATGCAGTCAGACACCCCAATTCATTGTATTTGGAATATTCGTTTGTGTGGTCACAAAGACTTGTTCTTGTCAATGTATCCTTCTCAATCCCATATCCATAACGTTTTGATAGAAGTGCCTAACAGCTCAGCTTATTTTACTTAAACCTTTTTTCTCTTCTTTGATACTGTTATTTGTTTTTAAAAACATAAACAAACAAATCTCATAAATCTAAAGTCAAGTTACAAAAACTGTTTAGCAAGATCTGTTAAACCACAAGAACAGTCATTTTTTCTATCAAATTCAGACTCACCTAAAATCACTAGGAACAAACAAGTGACTTTAACCTTGCAAAGTTTGTTTCTTTACGTGGTAATGCCATATGACTTCATGCAAAAATGTTTTCAGCTTCCTCATTTTCTAATATGTTAAAAGGCCTCTAACTGTAGGCTTCATAATTAGGTAGGAATTTCTAATATCAAAATTTTGTTCACTGTTGCTTTTTTGTCTCTTTCTTAATAAAACCGTTTTGTCTCACTATCTTAATTAAACTTTCTAGTTGATTCAGTGTGACACATGAAACCACACAGTGTATCACAATATCATTTAAAAAAAAACACACACACACACACACACCACAATTTCACAATGTTTGTTTAACGACACACCATGCAGCAACACCTTCATCACACTTGGATCCATCAGTGAAGATTCTGTGGGATGACGGAGATTTCTCACACAGTTGCGCATAAAACGATTTGTACGCCAGTGCACTGGTATTGTCTTTACAGAAGGAAGCAAGATCAAAACAAACCTTCGGTGTTTTCAACGTCCATGGTGGACTATGTGGAAACTTCGAGAAGTCGCTAGCAAATGCTAAATTCATATTTGCCTTTTCCATATGGGGACGGATATGGAGTCCTAAAGGAGGAGTCACTTTCGGATGTTTTTCAAATTCACTTTGAAATCTGGGGTTGAAGACACGGTCATAGGCTGGGTTTATCGGTTCAGAGAGCAGTTTCAAACATAATTTAAGCTTAGTTTCAGTCTACGGTTGCTCTGGGAGGGCTCCCCTGCCTCTGCATACAAACTATACACAGGAGTTGTTCTGAATGCACCAAGACATATCTGCAGTCCTTGATGGTGAATGGGATCCAGTGCCTTTAGGTACGACCCATATACTGCGTAGCCATAGTCCAGTTTAGAGCGAATTAAAGCTCTGTGTAGTAGTGTTTTCTTGTCGGCACCCCAGTCTGTATGAGCTACAACTCGAAGAATATTCAGAGCTTTCTGGCACAATGTTTTCAGATGTTGGATATGACTGAGAAAGTTCAACTTTTCATCAAAGATCAAGCCCAGAAATTTAGCTTCTTTTACAACTGGAATGATGGACTTTCCCAGATAATTTCTAGAGTGGCAAAGAATTGTCACAGGTTATGAAAGTGGATACATTATGTTTTGGATGTGGAAAAAGTAAAGCCGTTTGTCTCTGCCCACTGCTGGGTCCTATCTATGCACAGCTGCAGCCGCCACTGAACGCCTGCATAGAAGCTTCCACTTGCGTAAACTGCAAAATCGTCCACAAACAGGCAACAGTCCAAGCCCTGCTGTACTGACCTGACATATGTTGTTGATCTTGATACTGAACATCGCAGGAGAGACAATGCTCCCTTGTGGTACATCCAGCTCTTGCTCATGGATGTTGGACAGAGTAGTACCAACCTGCACTTGAAACTGTCAATCGGCCAAAAAGTTTTGAATAAACGCAGGTAGGTGACCCCAAAAACCCAATTCGTGTAGATCCATAAGAATTCCTGGTTTTCAGGTGGTATCATATGCTTTCTCCAAATCAAAGAAGATAGCCACTGCATGCTGTTTCTTCATTACAGAGGGTTGTTTCAAGGCGAATTAAATTATCTACCCAGACTACTGTGGAATGGTGCTTGCGAAACCAGCATTGTTCTTTAGCCAAGATGCCGTCATTCTCCAGTTACCACATCAGTCTGTTATTGACCATTTTCTCCATCACTTTGCAAAGACAACTGGTTAGGGCTACTGGCTGATAATTGGACGGATTGGATAGATCTTTTCCAGGTTTAGGTGTAGGGATGATCAGGGCTTTCCGCCATGAGGGAGGAAAGAATCCTGTCGTCCATATGTAATTATACACTTTCAACAGAGTTTCAATGTTTCAGCAAACAATTGCCTGCAAAGCGGAAACGGAGTCAGAAAAAATGAGAAAAATTTCGTTTGGATTTAGACACCAATTTTACAATATATTAGTGCCAAAGCCAGAGCAGTCAGTTCAGCAGTATAAACAGAACTGTCAGATAGAATATGTTTTGAAAATGCTTGATTGGGAATCTCAGAGCAGAGGGCAGCAGCAGCAACACCTTCATCAGATTTGGATCCATCAATGAAGATTCTGTGGGATGACGGAGATTTCTCATACAGTTCCACATAACACAATTTGTACGCCAGTGAACTGGTGCTGTCTTTATGGAAGGAAGGAAGATCAAAACAAACCGTTGTGTTTTCATGGTGGGTTGTCTGGAATTTCAAGAAGTCGTTAACAACTGCTAAATTTATATTTACCTTTTCCATATGAGGATGGATATACCGATTCTTAAAGGAGGAGTGACTTTCAGATGTTTTTCAAATTCACTTTGAAATCTGGGGTTGAAGACACGGTCATAGGCTGGGTTTTCTGATTCCGAGAACAGTTTCAAACAGAAATTTAACCTTAGTTTCAGTCTACGGTTGCTCACTCCCCTGCCTCCACACACAAACTGTAGACAGGAGTTGTTCTGAATGCACCAAGACAGAAAGCAGCCCTTGATGGTGAATGGGATCCAGTGCTTTTAGGTACGACGGTCTTGCAAAGCCATATACTATGCAGCCATAGTCCAGTTTAGAGCAAATTAAAGCTTTGTACATATGAAGCAGTGTTTTCTTATCCGCACCCCAGACTGTATGAACTAAAATTCGAAAAATATTCAGAGGTTTCTGGCATGAGATTTTAAGATGTTGGATACACAGAGTTGTTCTGAATGCACCAAGACATAGGTGCAGCCCTTGATGGTGAATAGGATCCAGTGCCTTCAGGTACGACCAATATACTATGCAGCCATAGTCCAGTTTAGAGCGAATTAAAGCTCTGTGTAGTAGCGTTTTCTTATCAGCACCCCAGACTGTATGAGCTAAAATTCGAAAAATATTCAGAGGTTTCTGGCACAAGGTTTTCAGATGTTGGACATGACTGAGAAAATTCAACTTCTCGTCAAAGATCAAGTCCACAAACTTAGCTTCTTTTACAGCTGGAATGATGGACTTTCCCAGACGAATTTCTGGATTGGCAAAGAATTGTCGCAGGTTATGAAAGTGGATACGCTGTGTTTTGGTTGCAGAAAAAGTAAAGCCATTTGTCTGTGCCCGCTGCTGGATCTGATCTATGCACAGCCTGTATAGAAGTTTCCACTTGCATAAACTGCAAAATCGTCCACAAACAGGGAACAGTCCAAGCCTTGCTGAACACACTTGACTATACTGTTTGATCTTTATATTGAACAGTGCAGGAGAGAGAATGCTCTCTTGTGGTACACCCAGCTCTTGCTCATGGATGTCAGACAGAGTAGTACCAACCCACACTTGAAACTGTCAATTGGCCAAAATATTCTGGATAAATAGTGGTAGGTGACCCCGAAAACACAGTTCGTGTAGATCCATACAAATTCCCAATTTCCAGGTGGTATCATGTCCTTTCTCCAGAAAAAAGAAAATAGTCACTACATGGTGTTTCTTCAGATGATTGTTTCAAGGCAGACTAAATGGTCTACTGTGGAATGGTGCTTGCGAAAACCGCATTGTTCTTTAGCCAAGATGCCGTCATTCTCCAGTTACCACATCAGTCTGCTACTGACCATTTTCTCCATCACTTTGCAAAGAAAATTGGTTAGGGTGATTGCCCGATAATTGGAAGGATTGGATAGATCTTTTCCAGGTTTAGGTATAGGGATATCAGGGCTTTCTGCCACGAGGGAGGAAAGAATCCTGTCGTCCATATGTAATTATACACTTTCAACAGAGTTTCTAAACCCTTTTCTGGGAGGTGCTTCATGAGTTTGTAATGAATTGCATCTAAGCCAGGAGAAGAGTCAGAGCAAGTCAGAAGAGTACCTTTTAATTCGTCTAACATCAGTGGAAAATTGTACTCTTCCATGTTATCAGAGATGAAGTTATAAGATCTTTTTTCTTTCAAGGATCTGTGTTTATGGAAAAGTTTCTATTTATTGGACACCTGCTGTACACAAGGATACTTTAAGCCTTATGAAATTCACTTTTGTTCCTCATTGACCAGCTCCAACAGGAAATCTTTTCAGTCGCTTCTGCCATAGACGCTAAGGCTCTGGTCCTCTTCCGTCTCAGAAACCAAGAGCTTGTTTCATGAGGTCATAAGCCTACCTGTGGTGAGGACTTTGGTTTAGTTTGGAAGCTGAATTTACTCAAGCTGCTGGCTAGACTGGCATACTTTTTGGTCTTATCGAAATGGTCTTCCTCCATTCTACTTTCATATGGTACAGTGAGTTCAATCAGAATTAGCTGTTATGATGAACGGGAGTGGAGTGCTATACCCAGTCTACTGCTACTCTTGCTGATGAAGTCTGGGTGTTTCTTTCCTGTCCTTTTTTTTTTCCTGGAAGATCTGCTGTGCACTCCAAGTCATCTATTCCATTCAGAAATCTCACTTCCATGATCTGGATGCCATAGCTTTTTCAGGCCACAGTTTGCTGCCTCTTTCCATCTGAAGAAGGTTGCTGGAGCTTCTGGAGGTGGGTGTGTGGGTTTTTTGTTTGTTTGTTTTTCCTTCTTTCTCAGGCAGTACTGATCACTTGTGCGATCTCTTTATATACTTGACTGCACCTCCACATGTGCTTTCTTTGGGTTCTTGCTGACAGTGTCTTCATACGTATTTTTCTTGGGTTAGCACTACTTTGCATGACCTCAGGACATGTTCAACCGTTTGTTTACCCTGGCTGATTGGGCATACTGGGACATCTGATTTTCCCCATTTGACCAGATTTGCATCCTAAGGCAGGAGGTCAGGGCCATATGCTACATGTGTTCTGGCTGAGACTTCTTCGGAGTGCATCTTACCACACTGTCCATTGCCCCTGTTGGCCTTGCTGGACTGCCTTCTGGATTATTTTGGTATCTTCTTACTAAATCTCTTATAAAACCATATCTCTCTTTAGGGTTAATTTCAGGCTATGGTTAGTCAGGGAGGGATCCCCTGCCTCCGCGTATAAACTGTAGACAGTTGTTCTGAATGCACCAAGAAAGAGGCACAGCCCTTGACTTCCCCTGCCTCTGCGTATAAACAGTAGACAGTTGTTCTGAATGCACCAAGACAGAGGCACAGCCCCTGATGGTGAATCGGATCCAGTAGTTTTAAATATGACAGTCTCGCAGAGCCATATACTGTGCAGCCACAGTCACACCATACCTCAATGGAGAAAAAACAAAACAAAAACAAAACAAAAATAACCCATCTGGAAAAGAAAGAAAATAGGTACACACATCAATGCCTTCATGCACACAATCTAAGGATATGCCCCTGGCAATAGTGGCATTGACCAACATGTCCAATTTATCACCAGGGGATTTTTGGAAAAAAAACAATACAAATGTAAGCATAACTAAGGACACCAAAACACATATAAAAACAGGCTTAAATTGCCTGAAATTGCTTCTGTATATCACATTTCCTTAGAGCCAAAAATGCACATAATACATGTACCCAATTATCAATCCTAAGAGAAAGTATGTAAGGCTTTATTGAACACATATAGTTGAATGGACCAGCAAGGCAGAAAATGATTGGAAGAAATGACAAAAAGCAAAGGAGCAAGGGAGAAACAAAGAGAGTGACAGACAAGAGGAAATTTCTAGTACAAAATTTCCAGAAAGTGGAGATACTATCTTGTCCTTACTTCAAAGGCTAGAAACAGTCTCCAGACCAGCACACAATGCTCAGCTACCTTGTGCTGAAGTCCTCGTTCACACACAGTGCGCACACGGTGAACAGTGCCACTATCAATCAAATGTTCCTCTGAAATCACACACACACACACACACATATATTTTAACAAATTTTGCAACACAAAAATGAATTGTCGGCTGTTGTTTTTCTCAAATCCCTGTTTAACTATAGGCACTTACAGTTTCTAAAATCTGCTATCCTTGCTAGCTAAATTCTGTCTTGGCCAGAATTTCAATCAGTGACATCCCTAAGCCTTGTTCTAATACAGTTAATCTAAACCATTTCTGCTTGACAAGCCTCCGTTCAACTGGCTTCGTTTCATTCATGAGCCTTTTGAAGATGTCCCTCTTGAAAACTAGAGTGATACAAGCAAGGATGGTTGGTATGGCAGAATTTCTATAAGTGCATATCTAGCTAAACAGGGATCGGAGAAATAAAATACTCATTTTAGCTTGATGCAAGATTATCATTTTACACATACATGTTAATTTAAAACATGGGGGAGTGTGTCACCTCTGAGATTTTAACTAAGTGCCC
This sequence comes from Monoplex corrugatus, assembly GCA_030674185.1. Classification (NCBI taxonomy): domain Eukaryota; kingdom Metazoa; phylum Mollusca; class Gastropoda; order Littorinimorpha; family Ranellidae; genus Monoplex; species Monoplex corrugatus. The sequence continues at coordinate 20,012,067 of CM060308.1, read as the reverse complement.
AGGGATGGGTAGACTGTGTAGTCACAACGGAAATTCCACGCCAACCATTTGCTTGAGATACATGGAGACTCCTAAGAAAGTAGTTCATGAAGTGGTTCTTCAAGTGCCAATATGCTGCTTTTTAAGTGCCCCAGGTAGACCCAGGGAGAAAATCTGGATGGACTTACAGAGTGGCTGAGGATAGAGAGGGTGGGAGATGTACTTGCAACAACAAGGGATAGATTTGTATGGAGGGCCATGATCACCAATTGCAGCTACATTCCAACAAAAAAATAGATCTTTGACTCGGAAACTGAAATTCAACACCTGAAAAACTCTCCATGGGGCTCCCTTAAGGATCGCCACTTTCCAAATTCTATAAAAATATACACTAAAGGACTTTCTAACCTAAATGACAATGGCTCAGCCCACTAATGCACCTTTGCTGACAATGGACTCATCTACAAGCCAAGTGGGTAAGCATTAAAAAGAAACATAGCAGTCCATGAACAGTCTATTAAACAATGTAAATAATGCAAAAAAAACGGATCTACAAACAATCCTACCAAGGCACTGATACTGTTCTCCACCCTCGATAAAAGAAAAGCAGCGAGTAAAAACTTCCACTACTTATATTCAGAGGAACCAGTAGAACAATTAAACCAAAAAGAACGTGTATTCAATACAACAAGACAAGACAAGCGTAAATTTTCGGATAATAACAAAAAGACTAAAACAGGGCAATACTGATATAGCATGTCCACTTTTCCAATTGCAGAACTCATCTCACTTCCCCTTTGACATCACAGTTGCCTCCCCTCTCCCCACTTCTTACCACTGCTCATAGGCACATTGGCATTCCATTTGGTCCCTTTTTATCCACTGGACAAGGCAGCAGGGAAGTTTTAGTCTTTTTGTTATTATCCGTTGTTTGGTGTCTGTTTGTGATCGTGCATTCACGCTTGACAAAGGCCGGTTGGCTGAAAATTTGCGCTTGTCTTGTCTTGTAGTACTGAATACGTGTTCTTTTTGGTTTACTTGTTTTTCTTGTTCCTGTTTGCTTGGATGCTGGCAGTCACACTTATTTTGGATCTCGTATTACATTCAGAGGAACCAGTATCAATGAAAAGACAACCAATGCCACCTTTGCATCAGTTTCGATAGAATGCATTCAGAAAACTTGTGGAAACCACTACACTAAAATATCAAAAGGGCCTTTCAATCCTGAAAGCAATGACAGCCAAAGGCACTGAACAACATATCTCTTTCAGCTATACCAAACTATAATTCTGAATGTAATCGACTATGAACTTGGCCTCACAACATTGTCATAGACCAATGCCTTGACATCAGACAAATGTAGAATGAAGCAGTGAGAGTGATCCTTGAAACCACAGAAGATACCTCTTGGAGACTATGTGGTGACCATCCCTCGATACAGTCAAAACATGAAACAAATCAAGTCCTTTTCTCCCACCAGACTAAGCAGCAGAGAAAATTTCGTCTTTTTCTCTTTACTGTTGTATTTGCTGTCTGTTCTTATGTTACGCTTGACAAAGGCCAGTTGGCCGAAAATTTGCAGCTGTCTTGTCTGGTTGTATTAAATATGCATTCTGATTCTATTTTCGTGTTTTTCTGAGACCAAGTAAAGGCATATTTTAGGCACTGGAAAACCTGGAAAACCCAATTCAAGAGATGATCAAAACTACAAACGGCAATTGACTCCAATGTGGAAAATAATGGATGGGACAGGCAGAAGAATCTATTCAGCACATTATGTCAACTGTCACCTTAATTAAAGGACCTCAGAGCAAAACTACTTCAGCCAAAATAGTACCATGATTCAGGGAATTTTACAGTTTTAGACTGAATTTACTCATGTCAATGAGAATCTCATCTACTGTATATAAATCTGGCCACATACATCCATATGATCTATGAAAGCTTGATAACAATATGTGCCATAAGTTTGTAAGTTGTTTAATGTTCATGCACGATGCAGTCAATTTCTTAACTTGATATAATTTGCTATGATTGTATTTAGTTTATGGATCAGAATACTTGCTTGCTCTGCTTTTCTTTGTTCATTTAATTTTGCTATAAGGCCCATGTTTCCCTCTTCAATAAGAGATTATGGTCTTTACCAAAATAGATATCATATGTGAATCATGAATCTCAGAGAGAGAGGTTCAGTTTCATATTGCTTATAGCCCAGCTGACTACTACTAAGTACTAGACTCAAGAGCTAACACTACATTAAATATAATACCCAAGTAAAAAGAAACAGTTAAAAACCAAGATCACAATTATCCTTTCACACCTAAAATGCATTTAAAATTCTTTCCCATACATATAATCATATCAGATGGAATCTACTGATCTCTTGTTAAAAACTTGGAAACAGTACATGGAAGAACATCTCTAAAGAGGTTCTTTAAGGAGTCCACCATATAGTACTTATGTCTCACATCGTGCAAGTCCAAGCATTCAATAAGGTGTTGCTCAGCAGCTTGACACATGATATACACCATGGTGCTTCTTCAGTTTTTAAAAGGTAGGAATGAGTGTAAGATATGTGACCTGTGTGTAACCTACATAACACTGTCTCTTTCCTATGGTTCCCAGAAGCAGATTGAATAATCTCTTAAAGGTCAGGGTTGACTTGGTAAAGTTTGTTGTCTGTCTGCTTGTTCCAATCCTCCTGCCAGGCATTTCTCACATAAGTAAGTACTTTGTCTTTGAGATCAATGTAAGGAATGAAGGATTTAGATATCTTTTCCCTTGTGGCATTCTTGGCAAAGAGTCAACCCTTTCATTGCCTCCGATATCAATGTGGGCCAGAAATCAGGCAAAAACAATGTGGTAACCCTCACTTCTAAGAGAAGAAAAGAGTTCAAAGAATTTCAGAAAGCTCTGGGTGACTGATGCTTCGGCCAGCAATTGCTGCCAAGTGAAAACGGGAATCGGAAAAGATGAGAAAAATCTTTATGCCTGGATTGGGACACTGTTTTCAGAGTCAAAATCACAGCAGTATGTTCAGCGGTATAAACGCAACTGTCAGATGGAATATGTTTTGAAAATATACAATTTTTTCCAATTTTGGTTTGAAATTTGGGGTTGAAGAGATAGTCATAAGCTGGGTTTCCTGGTTCAGAGAACAGTTTTAAGCAGAAATTTAAGGTTAGTTGCAGTCTACAGTTGGAGAGGAAAGGTTCCCTGTCTCTGTGTATGAACACTATATATATATGAGTTGTTCTGAATGCACCAAGACAGAGACACATCCCTTGACGGTCAGTGGAATCCAATAGTTCTAGGTAGGTCTTGCAGCTGTGTAGCTACAGTCCAAAAAAAAACAACATTTTTTGAGTGAATTAAAGCTTTGTAGAGGAGAAGCCATGTTTTCTTGTTGGAACTCCAGTCTGTGTGAGCTACGACTTGAAGAATGTTCAGAGCTTCTTGGTATGAGGTTTTTAGATGTTGGATATGACTACAGAAATTCAACTTTTGCTCAAAAAACATTCCCAGAAATTTAGCTTTTTTTTTACAGCTGCAATGATGATTTTTTTAGATGAATTTCTGGATTACCACAGAATTATCAAAGATTATGAAAGTGGGTACATTGTGTTTTGGTTGCGGAGAAAGTACAGCCATCTGTCTCAGCTCACTGTTGAATCCTATCTATGCAGAACTGCAGCCGTTGCTGCATAGACACTTCCAGTTGCATATAATGCAAAATCATCCACAAACAGGAAACAGTCAGAGCCCTGCTGTACTGACTTGATTATATTGTTGATCTTAATACTGAACAGCATAGGAAAGACAATGTTCCTTTTATGGATGTTGTTCCTGCTCATGGATGTTGGAACAAAAGTACCAACTCGAACTTAAAACTGTTGCTCAGCCAACAAATTTTGGATAAACAGAAGTAGGTGACCCCAAAAGCCCAGTTCATGTACCTCCACAAGTATTCCCGATTTCCATGTGATGTCTTATGCTTTCTCTAGATCAAAGATAGCCACTGCATATTGTTTGTTCAAAAATGCATTATGAATTGTCATTTCAAGGTGGATTCAAGTTCACATTGCTTATAGCCCAGCCGACTACTAGAGCCATATCAGGGCTAACACCATGTCAAAAACGACAACCAGATACGAATGAGTGTAGAATGTGTGAACTATGTGTACCCTACATAACATTGTCTCTTTCTTATGCTTCCCTGCAGCAGATGGGAGAATTCCTTTCAGGTTGGGGCAGATTTGGAAAAGTTTATCTGTCTGCTTATTCCAATCATCCTGTCACAGATTTCTCACAGAACTGTATACCTTGGATTCCACATCTGCGTAAGGAATAAAGAATTTAGATATCTTTTCCCTTGTGGCATTCTTGGCCAGGCAGTCAGCCTTTTCATTGCATCCATTACCAATATGGCCAGGAATTCAGGCAAAGACAATCTGGTAACCTTCACTGGTAAGAGCAGAAAACACTTCGAAGAACTTCAGAAGCTCTGGATGACTAATGTTTTGGCCAGAAATTGCTTGCTTTACGACACCATTTTTAGTGCCAAAACCAGAGCAGTCAGTTCAGCAGTATATATGAAACTGTCAAGACGTATTAATAATTATGTTTTGAAAATAAACGATTGGGACCAACAGAACAGAAGGCAGCAGCAGCAACACCTTCTTCAGACTGATCCGTTAGTGAAGATTCTGTGGGATGGCGGAAATTTCTCACAGTTCAGCCTAAAACAACCTGTATGCCAGTGAACTGGTACTGTCTTCATGGAAGGAAACAAGATCAAAACAGACCTTCAGTGTTTTGAAGGTCCATGATGGGCTGTCTGGAAATCTGGAGAAGTCAGAAACAACTACTAAATTTATATTTACCTTTTTCAATGTAAATAAAATTAATGCAGCAAAAACGTGGCTCTACAGACGACTTCTCAGAGTCAAATGGACAGACAGAAGAACAAACAATAGCATGCTAAAGGAACTAAATGTCAGACGCCAGCTGCCGACAGATATCAACAAAAGAAAGCTGAAATACGTAGGCCATGCGATCAGAAACACCAAACAGATCTGATGTCAACGGTCCTGCAAAGTAAAGCAGAGGCAAAGAGAAGAAAGAGACGACCACACACCTATTTCAACAACATTACTAATGTGGTCTGGAGATTCAAGAGGCCGCCCATACAAGGGTACTTTCCAGTAGAATGAGACCAACGAACATATACGTCAAAGACTCACCAGCAAAAAAATAGATTCATTTCATCTGTTTGAAGTATTCACCTCCTGCGGCCACACACTTCTGCATTCGCTCGATTCACTGTAGAAATGCCGCTCTGTAGGCTTCTTTGGACACTGGAAAACCGCCGTTCCCAAGGCTGCTTGGCTCTTGAAACTTCTTCCTGCCAGTGATTTCTTCAGATGTGGAAACAGGTAAAAGTCACAGGTTGCAAGGTCTGGGGAGTAAGCAGGGTGTGGCAAAGTATGGATGTTCTTGGTTGCAAGGTATTCTCGTACGAGTCTCGACTTGTGAGCAGGTGCGTTATCATGAAGAATCTTGATTCCTCTCATGCCTGCGGCTGGTCGGGAAGTTGCATAAAACTTCTTGATGTCAGACAGTACTGAGTCTCTGTAGAACTTTCCAGTGATGGTCTCTCTTTGTTTGCATGGTTTCTGTAGCACGATCCCCTCTGTGTTGAAAAAGATGGTGTTTAACACTTTCTTTTGCGAACATTGACGACGAGCGATTTGAGGAGGAATCCCACCTTTAGGAATCCAGGCCTTGTTCTGTGACTTTCTCCGAGGTTCACACATGTACAACCAGGTTTCATCACCTGTCACAATTTCATAAAGCCGCTTAGGGTCGCAGTTCTTGTAAATTTTCAGCATATCTTGGCAGAAACGTAACCTACCCCCCTTATTTTCTGGCGTCAAAATATGAGGGATCCATCTCGATGACACCTTCCTGTAACTAAACTGATTTCTTAGGATCCTCGATGCAGTTGACGAATGAATATCGAGGCAATCAGCAATCTCTTCAAGGCTGACTTGAATCAGCATCAACCATTGCCTTCACACTAGCCACTAACTTTTCATCGCACTTTTTGCTTTTTCGCATTCTCCCCTTGTTGTCTTCAGTGCTGGCCTGGCCACGTGCAAAATGTTTTACCCATCTGAACACAATTGCTTTTGAAGGAGCAGAAGGTTGTCCCAAAGCTCTAAAGTCCGCAAGTATTTCGGATGCATTCTTTCCAAGGGCAACACGTACCTTGATGTAGCTGCAATAATCCACTGTTGAAAACGCCATTTTCTTTGCCATTTTTCAAATCAGTGTCTGACAAGGCCTTGACATACACTGTCAGAACCGTAAGTCGGATCAAAGATGAACAACGAAATTTGGCACAGAATTATATCATAGACTGACGTTTTCTGTGACTTATTTTTCCATTTTCTGTAAATGCGTTTTCAAGCTATACAGACGTGGTCTCATTCTACTGGAAATTACCCTCGTAAGTATGGATTTTAAAATATGAACAAGATGAGTTCGACCAAGCAGATAAAAAAAAGAAACTAGCATATACATACTCATGTATGAACATCCTATCAATCAGTTTGACACAAAAACAAAGAAATACAGTATACCATCACACCAACCACACGGCAATATGAGTACATGTCGAGCCACAGGGACTGTGCATTCTGATAAGTTAGCAAGGACACAGATCATCACATGAAGAATGTTATTCAATATGACTGCTGGATGCCCTGTCAATTACACAACATGACACAGACCTACATTTTACTTAAAAAAGAAGCATACTCCTACCTTGAGCTTGTGCTGGCCTTGAGGAAGCTGCTAACAGATTAATATGTCTGGTCATCTCAGCCAAAATCCCAAACAGCACAGGATACACTGAGGAAGGATCTTTGCTTGTTGTCTCAAAGTAGCGTCGAAGTCTCTGTGCCATGAAGGTTTTTGACTCCAGAACTACAAACTGGTCTAGAAACCATGGCTCATTTGGAAAACGTGACAGAGCTGTTTCCAATCGAGATCTGAATCTGCTGATGGTGACAACACTCACAGACATATAGTTTTTTAACAGGATGAGAAGATTCTGAGTGAGATCCTTTTCCAGGTCAGTATACAGCAATTTCACTTGAGAAGAGTTTCCTTTCTGAGAAACAACTGTACACAGTTGAAAAACAGTATCAAAAACTTGCACTGACTCTGTTAATCCAGCAGCACACAGTTCAAACAGAGCAAAGCAATTCACAAAATCAATTATATGCTGTTTTGAGGACAAGCATATTGAAAGACTGGCAGAATCACTAACCAAACTTGTCAAAATGTTCTGAAACTTTCTGCGAGCTCTCAAAATTTGTGCACCTGGAACAGATTCCCCTGTGGCAACACAAAATTCAGCTGTATCTATGAGGCAGATGAGACTTCTCACTACTTTATTCTTGCACTCGACAGATGGAGAAGATTTTCTGCCTGTCAAGAGTATCAGTTCCAGAGGTGTAAAATTGAGATACATTTCTGCTAAAGTGTGGTACAAGGAGCACAGACCTGCCATTTCAGTATGATCATCTCCTGAGGAGCCACCAGTAAACATAGCCAGAGCTGTCTGCAGCATAGACATAGCATCTCTGGTCTTGCCAAACGCCCATTCATTCCGAATGTACTTGTTCCACAAGAACAGATCATTTCGATTCTGTACCTCTTTCAACAAGTTCTTGCCAAATTTTCTTATGTCTTTTGCTATCTTGTCTGAGAGCGAGGTAACATCTTGGCAACCATGTTTCTCAATCTGAAGACGAAGCAGCTGACAACTGAAGAGAGTTCGCTGCCACCCAGTGAAGTAAGCAGCAGACTGACGCAGAACTTCCTCCAAAAAGCAGACAACTTTACGGCAAGGTTGCCATCTGGAATCCACAGGGATACTTCCACAAACACCTGAGACAACTGGCACCTGTAACAGCCAGACAAAAGTTACAGTCGATACATTGTCTTCACAACACTTATTGATCCGAAACTGGAAACATTAACAACCAAACTTTTTTTTTTAAAGTAAAGAGTATAAAAAGAGACCTGAACGAAACTGATACTGTTAAATAATTATATCTTCATCTGCAATGGATAAAGATTTACTTTCAATAAAAAAAAAAGCTTCTTTTTTTGTTTGTTAATGTGTACAGTTCAAACAAGGATACATCTTAATCGTATGATGAGTTAACAGAAAACATAAGAGAAGTTACAATATTGCTAACATAATTGTAGTAGGGAACTGGAAAATCTTATAATGAAACCACACCAAGACTGTGACAACTACAAGCAGTGAACAAAACCCAAATCAGGCAATTTTCAAGAAAGAATAACATGATATTTTGAATTAAACGATATTTCAAGATAAAAATAACCCAGTGTTGATGATTCACTTGGAGAAAATCAACACCATTACAATACAGCAATTAGGTTTCTTTCTCTCATTCGATTATTATATATTTTTTACTCACAATCCAGGGACCCCTACAGTTGCCACCAGATTCTTTTCTTCTCATGCCTTCTTCACTTGTGTACGACCAGGAAGGGAGAAATGGGGTAGCTGATCAAGGGAACCCTGTTTAGCAAGAGGGGGTCCACTGCTAGAGCTTCTGGGTCTTGGACTGGAGAGACCCTCCACCTAAATTCAGTTGTGAAGAGGTCAATCACAGGAACAAATCATCTGTCCAGACTCCCAGTATGGTCTAGCGTTAGGGGGTCCATTCCATCTGGACGACTGAGTAACCCCTTTCAGAGTTGGCAATGATGTTTGCCTTCCCCAAAACATGAACAGCAGAGATCAAGCTATCTGGCAGTACCTCAGTACCTTCTAAAAATAAAATCTCGTTTGTTCACATAGAAATAAACAGTTTTGTCCATGAACCACTTGAATGTTTGCCCCAGACAAAGTGTGTGAACACATGAAGATTATGACATATCTCCTCCTTCTCAAGCACACTGTTGTGGAGGTAGGCTTCACTTGGTCTCTGAAGACTCTCTGAAGGGGACTTTGATCACCTTGCCCACCTTGACTTATATTAAGGATTCTGTGAGAACAAGTAGGGACATGATTTCACCGGCGATGGCCAAGGAAAAGGTTTGGAGGGTGTCTAGCTTCAGTCCTAAGTTTTGGAGTTTGGCTAAGTCAAGAGACTCACATGAAGAGGATGTTGAATCTAATGCCTAGGAATCTGAATGACTCATACTTCCACGGATTGGTTCAAAACCCCAGATTGGGGCCAGGTGTAGAACCAAATACACTCCCCCCCCCCCCCCCCCACCATCCCTTGAGGATTTGGAAAACACCCCCCCCCCCTTCAAAAAAACAAAAAAGACACAGAAACCAGGGAGAATTGCAGATTAAGTCGGCTATTTCCACATCCAAGGCAGCAACCAGTTCAGGGGATGCCAGACATGGATCCGGCAAATAAGACCTGAAAGAGACTTTGGCTCCTTTCCAGGCAAGCTTATACCCAATTCTGATAACTTTCACCATCCAGCTGACCAGTTCCAAGAGTTTCCATGCAGGGACATGAAGGGTGAGAAGGGGCAGGCAGCAGACATTGAGTGGGGCCTGTGGTGGCAGGTCACAACTTTCGTTGGGTCTGCAGTTGAAGCGCCTTTGAAAAATCATGCTTCTTCTAATTCTGCCCACTGGACATCACTGAAGCGCCTTTGAAAAATCACGCTTCTTCTAATTCTGCCCACTGGACATCACTGAGTGATGTGGCTTCTGGAAATGAACCCTCCATGCCCCTGTCTGGTGGTCTGCTTAGGTGGTCTGCAGTAGGAAGATAAGGTTGCACAGTCTCTCCTTGCCAAAGCCTGTTCAATAATGAAGGGCTGGGAGAAAGGGTTTGAAGAAAGAAACAGGCTGTAGGCTGTAGGGGAATTGACTGTAGAGCCTGGTGATCCCCTTCAGGAGGTGAATCAGACTGGCATTGAGGCTTTATTTGAGAGCTATGTCAGCAGAATGGGCAAATGCCTAGCACACTTCCTGGCCCTGGATGCTGAGGTTATTTAGGCGGCTTTTGCGAGTGGTTCAGAACACATTTTACTCTTTCAAGTTAAATCAAAATCAATTAGAAAACATGTGATCTTAAAAATATCATATGGCCACAAAGTCAAATAAACATAAAACACACAGAAAATTTTCTGTTTTGGACATCAGGTTCTCAAAGTTTTTAACTGTCAGTAACCAACTGTGCACATCTATATGCACATTAACATCCTGAACATACTACCTATCACATCAGTGCATGCTACATATCCTTTGTTTGTTTCTTTCTTTCTTTTTCTATCTTTGTTTCTTTGTTCGTTGCTTTCTTTCTTTGTTTTAAATAATCAGCCTGGTGGTCTGTGTGAAGAATGTGATTTCAGAAGAAAAAAAATCATACAAAAGCAATCAGTCAGTAGATTCACTGTGTCAGTAGCTTATCTTTATGCGATGAAGACTTAAAAGCAGGGAAAACATACAGTCCAGGTTTGCTTCGGCAGTTACCACATCGGTATACTGACAGAGTTTGTCAGACAGCTGCTGGCAGATTTGGGTGGAACTCAAATGGAACTGTGTAGGTACAAGGAATCCCTCTTGAACAAACCTCAAACTCTCTCAACACACACTCAGAGAAAGACCCACTGCCATGTTAAACTGCAGAAGGCCTCTATATGTCTTGAGCTCTCCCTCTACCACACACCTCTGAAATGCTCCCAACTTCCCCTCTTGCTGAGAGAGCCACTGACTGTAGATGCACACATTTTTTTTTCAGATTTCACTTGGAATTTGAGATTCAGCTTCTTTATTTGCTAGTTTCACTCAAAGCATATGCAGCAGTGATTTTGATATAATGGTCACCAATGTAAATATTGGCAGGATCACTCTCATCTAGGTCAAATCCGACTTATGACATGAACATCAAAACAGTGGAGTCTACCAATAACATGCCTGCCTACAATTAATTTCCCTCAATTTCCTACCTACATCTTGCTCTTTTCATCTTAAGTATATACTGTCATAACAGTGGAGAAGAATCTTAAAAGGATTGGCATTCGAAGTGTTGAGCACAAGATTTCTCAAAATGCTGATGACATGTAGTAAACAAACAAATGAGATATGATGTCTTTTGAAAAAAAAAAAACTAGAAAGACTCAATATTGATGGAAAAGATCTATGAATAATCAGTGTCACATGTAAAGAGATGTAAGCGACTGGCAGTGTCTTGCAGTTTATGCAGGTTCATGAAGATCTAGCAGTAGATCTTTCTTCTCAGAGACAAAATACACCAGTCCAGGTTAAACGAAAATGATCCTTTATTGAAGAACATAAAAAACATAACAGGAACTGATAAAACTTCACACATCCAATGCACCACTTCTAGTTTACAGAATTATTCTTCTTCAGCCCTCAAATCTATGCGCAGCAACTCCACAAATCTAATCTACCGCAACTTCTCTATCTCTCACAGCAGGCTTACACTTCCAATTCTTTTATCGCTCTCACTCTCTTTCGACCCAGAGTCACGCTTTATTTATAACATCATGGAAAGTTCCACAATATTCTCAGCTTTTCCCTAGATTTTCAGCCAATCATAGCTGCATTCTCGAACCTTCCTTTTCGAGAATATTTCTGTAGTTCTAGCCAATCATTGTACAGAATAAATTTGTTTATGATTTCCGGAACATTCTCAAAAGATCTAAGTTCCTAGATTGTTCTAAACGACACTATACATATTTCCATACAACGAAATAGAACTTAACTTAAACATATATTTTCAGTGTCAGCATAAACCAAAACAAATATTCTTGATTCATTTTTTTTAATCACATGAATCACAAACTAATCTTCAAGAGCGAACAGCGGATGGCAGCTGAATCCACAGACCCATTTTGACGTCACACTTCTGAGACACATTTTGACGTCACACTTCTCTTATCGGCATTCACACTATCACATTGAATTTCTGTTTTCTCTCTTTTGCTTTTTTTAAATATAACAATCAGAAACATGTAATGGGAACAAACCGCTGGAATGAGAATAGAAAATAATAAAAGCTCCTTCCAAAATATCAAAATAAGAGTCAGGCAAGGTTGTGTTTTGTCTCCAGATCTGTTTTCACTTTACAGCGAAAACATCATGAGACCTGGAAGAATACCCTACCTAGATTAAAAGTCAAAGGAAAAATGATAACATTCGATACGCAGATGACACCATGCTAATTGCAGAAAATGAAAAGGACCTACAAAACCTTGTGAATATAATAGAAATAGAAAGCAAAAGTAAAGGGTTGGAGTAATAGCAAGAAGACTGAAGTCATGGTAATCAGTAAAAAAAAAAAAACATGAAATCCCCTCATGCAATATAACAGCAAATGGCACAATCTTGAGACAGGTTGATAAGTTTAAATATCTGGGAACGATCATTTCACCAGGCGGCAGATGCACATCAGAAATAGCCAGCAGAATTGGCCAAGCCAAAACAGCATTCAAGAAGATGAAAAGCATTCTTACCAACAAATGCCTATCAATTAACATCAGAAAGAGAATTCTTGAACGTTATATAGAACCGATAATGTTATACGGTTGTGAGGCCTGGACAGTCAACAAGCAAAGCCAGAACAAGATTGAGGCAGCTGAGATGTGGTTTCTAAGAATAATGTTGAGAATTCCATGGATAGCAAAGAAAACAAACGAGACAGTCTTGATGGAGGCAGACACAAGACAGTCATTCATAAGGAAGATTAGGAAATGACAGGCAGCACTTATAGGCCATTTTATGAGGAAAGGGGAATTAGAGCACCTGGTCACAACAGGAAAGCTGGGGGGAAAGAGAGCACCAGGTAGACTCAGGGAAAAAATATTTGACGGACTTGCAGAGTGGCTGAGGACAGAGGCAACAAGGGATAGATGCATACGGAGGGCCATGATCACCAATGCCATGTGGCAGGGCACTTGATGATGATGATGACGATGAAAGGACACTAAAAAATATATAAACACACACACAACACACACACACACACACACACACACACACACACACACACACACACACACACACACACACACACACACACCTCTGAGTAGTGAGGAGCAAGATCGAGAGCCTTGTGGGTCCCTAGGAACCTCTCCTTGCCACCATTAATCGAAAGAAGCTGATATGGTTTAGACACATCATGAAGCATAATAGCCTGTGCAAGCCCATCATGCAGGGCATCATTGAGGAAGGGCACAGATGACGGCAGGAACAGAAGAGCTGGTCCAACAACATGAAAGAATAGACAGACATGACTATGCTAGAACTTTTGGAGTGGGGCAAAGACAGGAATGGAGAAAGACTTCAGTTTCTTCTGCCCTCAGATTCCAACCCGACAACTGCAGCAATCAAAGGTGATGCAAAATTACATAAATTCATGTATAACAAGACTGTTTTCAGTACATTTTCAATTTTGTAGTCACAATGGAAAAATGCACACACACTGGTATGTGTGCCACCCCACCACACACACACACACACACACACGCACGCATGTGCGCACACACACACTTGAAAAACAGAGTGAGAGGAAAGTTCATAGGACATGCTATCACCAAGAGGAAAGGGAGGTTACTTCTGGTTAAAAAAAAAAAAGGAAAATGTTGCAAGTGTTCCAGGTGAAGAGTGATTCCAGATCATTTAATTAGAATAAGACCAAAACTCAAACATGACAACAGAATTATTGTACAAGACCAAAATTCAAACATGACAACAGAAATTATTGTACAAGACATTTATTTACCTGATATAATGCAGACAACTTCATCTGCTCAAAGTGATTAGCACCATCATCCATTCTCTGCCACTGTACCAGTCCTAGCAGATCCACAAAAGAATGCACAAGTCTTGACAAAGAAGCCGACTGTTCCAGACGCAGGAGCACAGGAGCTATATCGTCATACAGCACCAGACGGTCCAGGTCTTCACAATCCTCTTCTGTTTCACCTTTAATGGTGTCAGGACGCCACGGCAACCAGTGAACTTGTTGACGCAAGTACTCGAGTTTTAACCATGACTGCCACAATGGAAGAGCTTTCTGAAGGATCTGCTCCTGTTCTTCCTCAGTTGATACTGTCAACAATACAAAATGAAATGCTTTCACGACTAGTTTCCTTGAAATTACACATAACCACACAGTAAACCAAAGTCACTCCACTGAGTTTCAAAGAATATGCAGATTTCACTCCTTTAAACCCTACTTCACGGATAAGAAAACCCTATAAAAACAGTTCTAGTGCATACAAGTGAACACATATTTTTTCAAATATCATAGCTGTGACAAACAATGCTTCTGCTGTTGGTCATACAGAACACAATTTATTCTTTAAGCAAAATCGGATTTTCTTTAAACCACATAACTCCTATTCAGCAAGTAAATTTCATGGGTCTGACATGTGCATTAGCAATCACAAGAATTATCACATTTTTGTTTCTCATGTCATATGCATCCCAGCAGTCAAAGAATACGAGATAGAAAGACACACGGATAGACCTTTTTACATATAGACGTGTAGCCTGATGCTTTCCTTTTTTTTTTTTAATTTGCTCTTATACTGTACAATGTCATAGTCTAATTTCTACTACATTCACACTGATTTCAGTTTCAATCTCTTTGATGCCAAATGTATTGTTTTGCTTGCACTTCCTATTTGCCAAGTGATTTTGGCTGAGTATAGTCATTTGTGAAGTAGGATTTAAAGTCTCAGCAAGCAATATATAAGGGTGGCACAGTTGAATACCACCGGGCGCATCCACAGGTTGTGGACAGAGGGATGACTCCTCAGGGGCCAATTGCGAATAAATCCTTCAGGATGAATAACCAACCATGGACAAGCAGTGGCAGTACTACAAGGGCAACGGTGGGTTCTGGCCTGGTAAGCCAGAGATCTATAAAATGCTATTTTATGCCCTATGACGGCACCAAGTCAAGGCTAGAAGGATCAATGATTCCAAATCCTAGACGGATGGAGCTCGAAAGTCTTGACTGACATCCTCTCTGGGACACAGTGAGTCTGAAATAAAAGTCACCACAGTTAACCCTCTAGCGCCGACCACTACAGATATGATAAATCCAAAATCAAGCGCCTGTAGCACAACTTTAGTGATAACTTGATGCATCCGCCTGGAATATTCGGTTCCAGACAGGCAAGAATTACACTAACACCATGCCACCACACCCTGCACACCCTGGCGCCGTGTCTGTTATACCTCACACTTCCTTTTCTACACTGACCGCTAGCAGTTACCAGCTTCCTTACAATCCTGTTTTTGAGCCTCTGGTACACAAACACGTGAGTACACATTTATTTTTAATTGGGCTTAATAAATGCACAGTAGTATGTAGATTTCAAGCATATAATAATTTTATATGAAGCAGATTAATATTAGTCATAAAAGTGACATAAAAAAGGTTTATCATATGTGATAAGAAAGGTCTTTGTGGAAACTTCAGGAAAAGACAACTCGTCCGCCATTCATCAGAAATGATAAGAGCGGCGTTAAAGGTCGCAAGTGCCCTTTTCTAGCTGTAGAAAAGCTAACTTTGGTTGTTGCTTTGAATGATTCCTTTGGTTCAGAAATGATTTTTTTAGTGTTTGTCTGTTAGAATGTTGCATATTATATGTAATCTGTAAAGAAAAGTCAGTAAAGTTTGGATCTTTTATCTGTTTTCAGCATGACAACACGAGTTCCAGTGATAAACGTTTGCCGGTTTGTTGCTGGTGATCAGAGTGATTTTGACCCGTCTGACAGCAGTGGAGATGAGTGGAGGCCAGGAGATCACTTTGAGGTTTATCAAGGATCAGTGGATGAACAGAGAAGAACGCCTAGAAGTCTTGGAGGGGAAGCAGTCATGAAGATGACACAAGGTCTTCAGAGAGATTTAAACTATAAAATTCGCTGACAACTTCTTTTCCAAATTGCCTCTCATTCAAGCCTTGAAAACCAAATCCATCTACTTTGTCAGAACCTTTCAAGCCAACAGGTTCAGAGGCCTCAGCCTGAAGTCTGAGAAGGAGCTGAAGCAGGAAGGAAGGGGAGGCTGTGATGTCAAGGTAGAACTGATGTCGAATGTTGTAGCTGTGCACTGGTTTGACAAGACTGTGGACACTGTCTCTACCTATGTGGGTGTGGAACCTCAAGGTGAGGCATCATGATACAACAAAAAGCAGAAGCAGAAAGTCACCATTGCCCAGCCTGCCATCATCAAAGAGTACAACAAATATATGGGTGGAGTGGATCTGTTTGACAACCTCACAAGCTCTACAAGTTCCCACTAAAGTCGAGGCGTTCTACATGTACATTTTCTATCACACCATCGCAGTTGCTGTTGTTAACAGCTGGCTGTGGTACAAGAGGCAGTGCACGCTGCTGAACCTCAAGCCAGTAAAGCTCAGCATCTTTCAGAGCCAGATTGCTGATGCCCTAGTGCTGACGAAGAATGCAGTTGGTCGGCCAAGCTGCTGTGTGACGTCACCACCTCCAGCCAAGATTGCCAGACAGTGTGTTCCCACCCCTGATGTCCGTCTGGATGGTGTTGCCCACCTGCCCCAATGGAACAGCGCCAGGACATCGTGCAAAAACAGGAACTGCCAAAGCCTGACCTATGTCTTCTGCCCAAAGTGCAAAGTGAACCTTTGCTTCAACAAGGACAGAAACTGCTTTGCGGAGTTCCATCTGTTCAATATAACTATGAAATCTAGCACAAAAAACACTTGAACAGAAGTGAACTGCATTGATTAGAAATTTGAAAACAGTTAGCTGAATAAACCTGCAATGAACTGCTGTTCCAGAGACAATTTATCATATATGATAAGATCGGTCTTGGTACCGCAAAAGCCGCTCTTATCATATATGATAATTTTTCTAACTTTGTCATTTTTTCACTTTAACTCTTTCATTCCTGGCTTCCTTGACTTATTACTTCCCCTTGTTCCTGACTTCCTGAACTCTTCTATTCCCTTCATTCCCGGCTTTAGCAGAAAAAGAGAAACTAAAAATAAGGGTACTTATTCAGACTGTACATACTGACAGCACTCATTGTTGTACACCCGGAATGTTATATGCCGTTGTGTACAAAAATGGTTTGAGAAATTGTCTGTGACTAAGTTGACACTTTATGTGACATATCATGTGACATGCAGGTGTTAAACAGGTAATTTTCAGTAACATTTTAGACCAATATTAATATCAAATGCATGCATGGCTTTGTTTTGAGTGCATGGTGGTCTCTGCATGCTTGTACTCACATAGTAACATCCTTCCATTCAAGCTGAGGCACTGTTGTTGTAATATCCATGTCACAATTGTCACAGCTATCGTTTATCACAAATATATACAATCCAGGTGTATCAACAGCCTTACATCTCTTTTGTCTTTTCTTGTCACAAACAGTCACACAGTAAGCACACAATGTTTTGCACAGCTACATACACACACACACACGACACCTTCACTGTTTATCCTAGATATGTACATATGGAATCAGTGTCCTGTCACTGTGTCATTTGTCACACATAGGTGACACGTGTGTGGTACACCTTGAAACAGTCGTGCTGGTTGCTGCACAGATACACCCAACACTTCTCAGTAAACTGAACAAGTTCTAGCAGAATCATGTCCGAATAATATAACTGAAAATACTCCAGTGCCGTCATAGATGTATCAAGTACACGCACAGGCCCAGGTCTGCTCTCGTACTTGATTCTTGTCTTACCGACAGGTGGCACATAATTTCCGCTTGTCCACTCGAAGCTTGGCTGAGTGTAAAACTGGCAGGTTTTCATCATCTAATTCATCTCCACTCTCATCATTTTCTTCCCAATTTACTACTGCCAATAACTCGGCTGTCTCCTCTTTGGTCAATTGTAGTAAATCAAAATCTTCATCCATAAGGGCAGTGCAGAAATCGTTGTCAGAAAATTGATCAGAGTCGGAATTCTGGCCAGTTTCCACTTTCGCAGTACACGTTTACAGTGACTAGTGCCATACAGACAGCAGTACACTGACCAAAGAGAGAAACTGACCCCTTTCCCACGGTTAGCGGGAGTCTGGCACTCATTTAATTCATAACCAGTGCCCAGCGAGTGATCCGGTCAAGGACAGATGACGTACATTGATGACGCGACTCGCGCGAACTTCAAAGTGGTCACAGCGCATCCCGGTTTTCCGGGCTGCAGGAAGGAAAGGAGCTATTTCCTCAGAACGGTTTTCCGTGCTGCAGGAATGAAGGGTACTGACTACGCAAACCGGAAAACCGGTTTCCGGGAATGAAAGAGTTAATTAAAAATAACACCGAAAATGTGTTTCTTTGTTGTATCTAATGTTGTTTTTTCATAAAAAAATAATTTTCCCTAGTCTAGAAGTACTTTCAGGCTCTAGAGGGTTAACATGCGACTGCGATTAAACGCTGAGGAAAGTTTACGTCAGCATGTGGAGACTGGATCCAGCAGACAACATGGGGGAAGCCAACTCCTCATGGTTCAACAGGTTGGAAGGCAGAAACTGCAGAACGTTGTGGAGCGCGAACAGGGCAAAGTGAGGCACAAAACACCACCGTTGGCCATCCACTGCATCCCAGTATATCTCCAATCGTCTTGACTTGGTCTTGCCACAGGGTTCAGATATAAAGGGACGAGAGAGTGCGGCTGACAACCTTTGGGCAACTCTCCCACACTTTAATCAAAGTCACGACTTCAGGCTAAAAAGTCCTGTGGTGATGGGCGAGTGTGTGAAGCAGCAGGTGTGGATACACTGGAAATTGTAGTCATGAACCTGCACATAGGTGACTAAGGGCTATGAGTCGCTCTCTACTGACACGAAGCAGTAGTAGAGTTCGGTAAACCCCCTGGGCGACTGAGCAGCCCTATTCAGGAACCACTCTGGGCACTCCTCATCCCCTCTGAGATGGTGAATATCATCACTAGTCATGATATGCATGCACTTGTCATCAGAAAGGAATGAGGGAGGGTAGTGTTCCTTCACAGAGGAAACATGTACAAGACAGAGATCCGAGTTCTGTGCCTATGTGGCTGGTACACAATGTCCTGCCTTTTTCATCATGGGGTATCTGTTTGAGACATCTCCACTTTAGAGCATGACTTGACATCCAGTTGTCTGCTGATGTCTCCAGGAAGCTTCCCCAGTACCACTCTTGCAAGGGTACTAAAGAGAGGTTACATGGTTTGCACATTCCATTCTTCTTCCAGAAGGTTTGAGTGACACTGCCAAGACCACAGTTGGGCATTGGTACTTCTCCCCCCTCCAAGCAGAAAGCACCTCCAACCTCCTGCAGATATAGGAAGCGGGGGATGGGAGAGGTGTGTACCTGGAAATGGACTTCCTTCAGGGTGGAGAGTAAGTTTGTGTGTCCATATGGGTCTCTGTCAACTGCACTCAAACAATGTCCCTGATTGCAAGTGCTGTGAAGCATGAGTCCTCAGCAAAGTGGTAACACTCTCCAATGGAAGGACTGTTTCAGTAGATCTCAGTGATGAGATTCAATATGCGGCATCTCAGTGCCTATACGGTGGTAAGGGAGTCTGATGTCATTGTTTCTGGTCTTTTTTCTGGAGAAGAGAGTCAGTGGAATCTCAAAGGCCAGTCTGACCCCAAGCAAGGGACTGGCATCTCAAGCCTGCAGACAGAGAAGAGAGGGGAGGACTCAATTTGTTCTAGAGATTTGAGGAACTTCTATCAGTCAACATGGTCCAGCGGCGCCAGTCATGGTCAGGAGGGCCCCCATGACCCCTCCAGTGCTGCTCGTCATCCCTGGCCGCAGGATGTATAAACTGGTTGCCATGGCAGGAACATGAAAACGTTATCACAGGTTGTAAAATGCATGTGCTGGTCATCAGGCAGGAACAATGCATGGCAGTGCTTTCTCACTGGGGAACCATACTCAAGATCAAGACCAAAGTCCTCAGTCTATTAGGCTTGGGGGTCCCAGTTTGGGATGTTCCCACTTACGATCAAAGATTGCCTGTTGGGTGTCTCCAGAAAGCTTCCTTGATAGTCCTCTTGCAAGGGGCACCATAGTCTGCAATCTCCATTCCCCTTCGCAGATCAGGGTAACCCTGACAAGATCATCTTTGGGCATGAGCACTCCGCTCCCACTCCCCCCTATGGGGAAAACGCTCCTGTGGGTATGAGAGAACAGCCAGACAAAGTCTCTCCTTTCTGCTGGTAGGAATGGGAGGGTAACGGCGTTATCCAGGAATGGGTTCAACCTCTTCAGGTTGAGTCATGTGGGTGTCTGTTTCCTGCACTCAAGGAACAAAGTGCCCCGGTCCAGAGTGCTGTGGGCAGTTTCCCAAAGGGGAAACCCTTGGAACCATGCTAGGAATCACCTGAAGTGCCAGACGATCTGGTATTTGTATTCCTGATAAATGTTTTAGAAAGTCAGGCAAGAAATTCACTGATGAGTAAATGGGATTAATCACCACATACGAAACTGAGAAAGCTATCTGTGTCAATATCTCTGGACAGACCCAGCGTGAAGCTGGGTAAGAGAAACAAACCTGCCTCTAGGAACATCCAAATTAATAACTAAGTATTTTGCAAGAGACAAACTGCAATTTAAAACCAAACAATTTGCATGAAGGTGCTATTTGTCACTTTGTCACGAAATCTCTGCTATTGTCTGATCTGGGGAATGATTATGGCTGGACTGGCTAAACTGGTCAGACTGTTCCCACTAGAATGTTAGGTATTTTCAGAGGTTCGCATGGTATGAAGAAATTTGTAACTGTCTCAAATGCTTTTTTGTTTCACAAATTTGATGAATAAGCAGGTAAAGCAATTACACATGGGAAGATAATAAAAGATTCGAATGATTTAAGATCGACCTGGTTTCTTCATACCTAACATGGTGCATGTCTGAAATCATGCTGGGGATCGTGTTTCAACTGCTATCATTTTTCCAAGGAAAATGTTCACAATCACTGTCGAAACTGCTCATTATCAAGGAAAAGAAAACCAGTAATATTAGAAGATCAAATGACAAACCAACAGGTGTAGACCACCAGAGACAGCTGAGACAAGAGTCAAAAACCTGAGACATCTGCACAGAATGAGAGAGTAGTGACCAGGGAATGAAACAAAGCAAGTTGAAGAGAGGCTTGTCAAGCAGGAAGGGTATTGACTGGTTGTGCCTGAAAAAGGCTTAGAGATCCAAAACAAGTGTGACTGCCTGCGTTCAAGCAAACAGGAACCAGAAAAAAAACAGGAAAAAAGAATCAGAAAGCATATTTAATACAACCAGACAAGACCAGGTGCAAATTTTCGGCCAGCTGCCTTTGTCAAGTGTAGATGTAAGATCACAAATGAACAAACACCAAAAAGACTGAAACTTCCCTGCTGCTTCATCCATGTGAGAAAAGGACTAAATTCAAGTTTGTGATCTCACGTTTATGCTTGACAAAGACCAGTTGGCTGAAAATTTGCACGAGGCTTAGAGATGTCACTGGCCAAAATTCTGGTCAAGACAGAAAATTGAGACAGCTAGAATAACACATGTTAGAAACAATAATTCATGTACAAAGCTAAATCAGGATTCCTCAGCTTAACAAATGGAAATACGAAAATTCCTGACAGGACATGGATGCACCAGTACATACACAGGCTAAATGAGTCACAAGATTCAACTGCATCAGCACTTTTTTTAATACCTGTCACACATCTGTGATGGGACGCCACTATAGTCGTGAACGCCAAGCTTCACCTACTGCCGGGCCGCGCTAAAAGTTGTTTCGATGATATATGGCACAGAACTGGATGGCGGCTAAAAACTGTTTAAGTAATAGCTTTATAAATAGCACAGCTAAACAGCATCCTTTTTTCATTAAGTACACAAATTTTGGTGACAATTGGACTTCACTCAGGCCTGCTAGAGTTTTTTTTACAACTACTGGTTCTTTATTGGAGGCAGGCTCAGGCTGGCCGGAAGTGCAGGCAGAGGCAGGGCCAGTCACAATAGTGTTAAGGTTCATGGGTTGATGTTGCCACTACCTGAGTACCTTTCAACTTCATGAGACGACAGAAAGCTAGTAGCACCAACAGTTCTTGAGAGTAACATAAAAATTTCCACATTTTTAATGCCAAGGTCGGAATCAATCTATGAGTTAATTCATTTCAATCAATATTGTTTAGTCACAAAGAGCGCAATTTATAGCAAAATTAAATCTTAACTGCAGCAAACAATCACAGAACAGAACTTACCATGACATACTGCATGATTCTGGGGAGATTTTGCAGCATTCACCCAAGATGCCCATCCTTCAGCACCAGATTCACCAAACCTCGCAACGCCAGAATCCCAGAAACTCTCAAACACAACTGCCGAGTCATAGGCTGGAGTAAGATTGAGTGATGGAGGTTGGAAGAGGTTGAACTCAATGATGGCCTGGTAGGACGCCACAGCTTTTTCAGTGTGGCCACACTGATGTAGGAACATGCAGTACTGTTCAAGAACACCTGTACAAATTGCTGACAGTAAGAGTCAAAAACATGCAAAACACTCTCTTACACAATTGTCTTAAAGAGCATGAACCTAAAAGCCATTGTTTTTAAAACAATCGGTAACAACATGTGTAAGTGACTAACAATGGCTAAAACACTATTAGTATATGAATACTGGCCAAATGTTAAACACAACAACAAACAAAAGAATAGAAAAACATGGGTGCAAGTCAAGACATGGGCATACACAGAAAGACAATGTCTTTTACTCACATAATAACCATTCATGTCCTAAGAATAAATTGCATTCTGCAAGTTTTTGATTGAAAATGTAAACCAATACTTAATTGTGATTTGTATAATCCAATTTGTCTTTCTGGGCTTTAAGACTGCTAGGAATCAGTGGTTTGGTCTCCACTTAGGACCATGAATAAGCAGACTAGTTCACATGGTCAGACATGCAGCTACCACTTGACATATGAAGGAACCTCAAGAGGAGACCAATATGTCTCCTCCCCAGCAATCTACAAACTTTGGATTATACAAAGTCTTTGTGGTAATGCACATACTCATTTTGATACACAGGCACAAACACCCGTACGGTTTACTTTTCCTGTCTTGTACAGGGTCATTTTCTCTGAACCAGACAACAATACAGTGAATTTCACAAGGAAAATGTAAAGGCATTACAGCAAGGCAGGAATGATTATTAAACATGTTTTTGGGGAGACTATTTTTCTGTAACGTGGACAATTTAACTGTGAATTCACTGGAATGGTAGGCTCACCTATAATTACTGATGGGAAAATAGTACCAGTTAGGCAAAGCAACAGAAGAAGGGATGAAATCGCCCTTTTTGTTTTTACTTCACTTGTTTTATTCACTTATAAAGTTTCCCCATTTCTGTCTAAAAATGGGAGATTTGTCCATATCAACCTGACACATCTTTATTAGATTTTGATCAAAGGCGTGGACTGTTGAGGAGACACAAAAGGGTCAGTTTGGAAGAGAAGATGACAAGATCAAGGTCACGCTGACAAAATAAAATTTTAAAAGCTTAAAAACATAACTTTCCAAGGGAGGTCTGTAAACAGCATTTTTTCAAGAACCTCTAAAAATATTTCAAGTTTGTTTTCACTATTGTAACCATATACCATTGTCCTTGCTGTTCATTATTTTACATCTAGACTTTCTTCAACGCCTCAGTGACTAACAGTCAAAGACACATATTTTCAAAAAAACACCTAGAAATTATCAACAAGAGCAGCATGAGATTGGGTATGGTCCTCCAGTCCTGTTCATTAAAATAACTGATTCTGATCAAATTCACTGACATGTCCCGAGAGTTTCTTGCTAAGTATGCGCTCCACTCAAATCTGCCAGCAATTTTCTGAAAGACTCCCTATACAAAATCCTAAGACTCCTTATACAAAACCCTATGTGGTGGCAAGATCTTGGAATGGGGAGGGAGGGAAACAAGGGTTGCAGGCTGCACATTTGTTGATCTGGCAGACAGTAAAAATCTCCATTTACCTACAGGGCACTACTTAGGAAGGTCAAACTCAGACCATACCACCCAAAGTCCAGCATCCTAACCTTTTAGCTACCGTAACATGGCCTAGTCATGGCCTCACAAAAATTTGTGAAAATGGTCTCCTGACTAACTCACTAATAGTAGTACAATCTGGATCTCAATAAACATGAACCATGAAAGTGAATGAGTTCAGGTCAGAGAACAAGAGAGCAAATAAACTGGCTGATACCATTTTAAAGGACTCTAGAATGTAACAATAAACCCCAGCTTTCCCTGAGACAGCTCAGTGAGACTGACTATCAGGCTTAGCTGTCAGTAATTCAAGTTGCCCCTTCCTACCATCATGCCCACAGTTATCAGCAAGCAGAAACTTACCCTCTGCTATACTATTACTACCATTCATTTAACACCAGACTGAATATCCACTATGTGGAAATACAGAAAGTTAACAGTTAATACAGGACAAGTAAATGTACATGTCTGCATCTTGGTGAAATGTTGAAAGTAAATGCCGACTAACAAGCAAGGCTCTGACTGGCTAAACAGTCTTTAGTCCAGAATGTGTCTTCTACACTTACCTTGCATACATTTGAATCAGCAATACAAAAAATGGCTTGAGGCAAGCCCATAACTGTCTGATATTAAAAGTGGCTAAAACATTAAAACTGAAGAACATCCAATCCAGCCTGTCTTGCCATAACATCTAAATTACAAGCATAATAATCCACACACACACACACACACACACACACACACACACACACACACAACACAAACATATATAATCAAATTACCTAATAGCTCCTCCTCAAAAGTTTCTGTCCGTTTCATCTCTTTGTTTTCCAGAATAGGGCTTACTGTCTTGAAGCAGTGATGATACAGTTTGACTGTCCTACTGACTGTGAAGGTGGCCAAGCGTGACTGTTGAAACATCAAATAATGTCTCCAAAGTCGCAGATCAGCAGCATGAACAAACAATAACTTATCCCACTCTCTGGTCATAGTATCTAAATCAGACACATCTTGCTCAATCTCTAATTTCAGCAGCTTCAAGTCAAGTGATGATGGATTGGCCTCTAAAGCTTTTTCAATGATTGCTAGCTTTTTCTCAATACAGGCACGAGGAGGCTGAAGAGAATCTGTCATTCTCTTATTGGCCATAGATTTTATTGAGGATTGAGTGCCTTGAAAGATATTGTCCTGAAATGAAATGAACTCCATCCAGACTTTGATGTTGCTAGGATCTTCCCGAAGTAGTCTGTTATAGTATGCAGTCCTCCCCAAATGTTTCATCGTGATGGATTCTTCTTCAGTCCCTTTTCCAGTCACTCTACCTTTACCCTCGACATACAAACTAGTTGCACTGTCCAAAATTGAATGCGGATCA
The DNA here is from genome assembly GCA_030674185.1 of Monoplex corrugatus. Classification (NCBI taxonomy): domain Eukaryota; kingdom Metazoa; phylum Mollusca; class Gastropoda; order Littorinimorpha; family Ranellidae; genus Monoplex; species Monoplex corrugatus. The sequence continues at coordinate 19,986,633 of CM060308.1, read as the reverse complement.
TTCACTTCTTTGGAATGAGATGAGCATTCACTTTCATGGTCTTTGCCCTGAATGGCGATGAAATCTGTTGTTTTATTCGCCACACACTTGTCTACTGTCACTAACTGCCCCTTTCTTTTGAGTTGCTTATGCTTGTCCTTGGAATAGTATCTGGAGGAAATGTCTTTGCCTTTTTCTTTTTTCTCACTCAACTGCACAGCTATGTTTCCCAGGCATTTGTCTGTCACTCGACAGATAATGAGCAATGTGACCTTTGTATACCGATTCATAATTCCATAACGACTTTTCAGATTTTCGATCCAGTCTGAAAGCAAATTCTGGTTTTAACCCAGGAAGTTCTTGCAAAAATGTTTTTACTGGTTGATTTTTCCAGATTTCAGATGGGCTGTCTGGTCTGTTGGGAAACGAAAAAAAAAACCAACACAATTATATATACATTTTGAAGAAATACATGAATGCAACAAAAAATACACGCAAGTAAGTACCACATCAGATGTAATATATTGCCACACTTCAACCAGAAGATATGCAAATGACTTTTGTATTCATGTTTCACTTTTTTATCTCCATTTTCAAAAGAAAGTTTATTTCATATTAACTGGAGCAGGAGATATGCATGTGTGTGTGTGTGTGTGTGTGTGTGTGGTGTGTGTGTGTGTGTGTGTGGGACATGTGTATGTGTGTGTGTGTGTTGTGT